>OY284490.1:24234910-25434910 GCA_958336395.1 Ctenicera cuprea
AAATTGAAAACCACCTTATAGTAGATGTTACTGCAGTCACTTGACACATGGTAATATCTTGTTAAGCTTATGGTTTATATTGTTTCTATAAATTTAAATTGAATTGGAGAACAAATTATCATGTATGCTATGTATCTAACGAGCGGATAATATGGATACTACAAATTGTCCCAAGAAGCCGGAAAACTATGAGTATCAAATGAATAGAGGGAGGTCATTCTGGTATTGTGAGTAATAGTGTGTAACAGTATTCATATGTGACAATTAACTAAAGAATTAATTCCAATCACTAACACTTCTCAAAGAAAGTTTGCAGCTCCCCTCGCTATTTTAAGCATAAAACTTCTACGGAAGCGAAAAGTTAAATGTGCTGTGTTAGAATCGGGGGCGGGGGGAGGTAGATAATGCGGAAAATGCTCCCCCAAATGAAACTAAATAGTAAATTTAATTATCAACTAAACAAGCAGTTAGCACGGTTTACGTAATTAAATATTACTATGTTTGGCAGCACAAGATGACACGTGTAATGAAGTATCAATTTACCGAAGTTTAGCATATTAATTATTTGCTTTAAAGTTTCAACTGATTGAATAGAAAAAATGAGCGAAGTTAGTGTATTCGTATATAAAACTATTGTAATAAATAGTTTGTATAAATTTAGAAATCGTTTTTGCACATTAAATCATTAAAACAAATTCTAATAAATAAGGGTCCAGAAAGCTTTTCCCTACGGTATCCTTCCGGCAGAGCGAACAGTTTGGACTGGTGGGACAGGAGACTATAACTCCGTAAAAAAACGTGGTCTATGTATATCAGAACTTTTTTTATACTTTCACATGTAAATCTTCCCTAAAAGTTTGTACAAAGCTACTGACGCATCTTAAAGAAACACAGACCTCCACATCAATAAAAGCGCTCGCCACTAACTCTAACGGTCTGGTGTTCGAATCTTGGCCGCAGCCAAAATGCAGCAACAAAAATCCATGCTGCAATCCACCACTCAAATTCTGTAATTTGGTGTAGGCTGTCGTGGGGTCCTTAATGTCTAAAACCTTTTGTGGTATTAGTCAGTCTTGGGGAAGATCTTTTTTTGAAGAACTTTTAAAAAGTACATTTCATTGTTTGAAAAAAAAAAACTTTTGAAAGGTCAGTTCATTGTCTAGGAAAAGAACTTTTAAAAGTTCAATTTCATAGTTTTTGTTTTTTAAGTTCAAGTTCCCAGAAAAAAAGAATAAGTTCTTTTAAAAGTTCCTTTGATTTATTTTAAATGCGATCAAATGTTAGGTACTAAAACGAAATGGGAAAATAACGAATATCTTTAATGTCATATTTACAAATTAATAAATTTTCATAATTGGCATTCATTAATTTTAGAAAAATTAGACTACGGAAGAACATTATTTATCGCTTTAATTTGCGAAGAGGCCATATTTAATAAAGAATAGACCGCTTTGAACACAAACACAATACGTAAAATGGAAACAAGAAAGCCAAATGAATTAACAGAAAGGAGGGTTACAAATATACAATAACAACTATTAAAATAATCTTGGGTAGTGTAAATACTACTTTTAATTCTATAAATAGAAGTTAGAACAATATTAAACTATTGTACTTAACCACTCAAACATAAACATATGAGCAATAACAAGAAAGGATTAAGTTTAGGTGATGGAGTAATTAGTTATTGAAGTCTTTTATCTGTTTTTATAAGAACCTGGAACATTACAGAGAAATATTATATTTTTTGTAATTTTATATTAGCAGAAGATACCAATGCAAGTATTTAATAAATAAACTTTTAACTTAAAAGTTCTCCAACCTTTTTACAGCAAGCACGTTCTTGTTCGGTAAAAAGAATAAGTTTTCGAAAAAGTTCTCAAAATTCTTTTACTTTTAAATCTATAAAAATAAGTAAGAACAGTATTGAATTATTGTACTTAACCACTCAAACATAAACATATGAGCAATAACAAGAAAGGATTAAGTTTAGGTGATGGAGTAATTAGTTATTGAAGTCTTTTATCTGTTTTTATAAGAACCTGGAACATTACAGAGAAATATTATATTTTTTGTAATTTTATATTAGCGCAGAATATACCAATGCAAGTATTTAATAAATAAACTTTTAACTTAAAAGTTCTCCAACCTTTTTACAGCAAGCACGTTCTTGTTCGGTAAAAAGAATAAGTTTTCGAAAAAGTTCTCAAAATTCTTTTACTTTTTAATCTATAAAAATAAGTAAGAACAGTATTGAATTATTGTACTTAACCACTCAAACATAAACATATGAGCAATAACAAGAAAGGATTAAGTTTAGGTGATGGAGTAATTAGTTATTGAAGTCTTTTATCTGTTTTTATAAGAACCTGGAACATTACAGAGAAATATTATATTTTTTGTAATTTTATATTAGCGCAGAATATACCAATGCAAGTATTTAATAAATAAACTTTTAACTTAAAAGTTCTCCAACCTTTTTACAGCAAGCACGTTCTTGTTCGGTAAAAAGAATAAGTTTTCGAAAAAGTTCTCAAAATTCTTTTACTTTTAAATCTATAAAAATAAGTAAGAACAGTATTGAATTATTGTACTTAACCACTCAAACATAAACATATGAGCAATAACAAGAAAGGATTAAGTTTAGGTGATGGAGTAATTAGTTATTGAAGTCTTTTATCTGTTTTTATAAGAACCTGGAACATTACAGAGAAATATTATATTTTTTGTAATTTTATATTAGCGCAGAATATACCAATGCAAGTATTTAATAAATAAACTTTTAACTTAAAAGTTCTCCAACCTTTTTACAGCAAGCACGTTCTTGTTCGGTAAAAAGAATAAGTTTTCGAAAAAGTTCTCAAAATTCTTTTACTTTTTAATCTATAAAAATAAGTAAGAACAGTATTGAATTATTGTACTTAACCACTCAAACATAAACATATGAGCAATAACAAGAAAGGATTAAGTTTAGGTGATGGAGTAATTAGTTATTGAAGTCTTTTATCTGTTTTTATAAGAACCTGGAACATTACAGAGAAATATTATATTTTTTGTAATTTTATATTAGCGCAGAATATACCAATGCAAGTACTTAATAAATAAACTTTTAAGTTAAAAGTTCTCAAACGTTTTTATAGCAAGCACGTTCTTGTTCGGTAAAAAGAATATGTTTTCGAAACAGTTCTCAAAATTCTCTTACTTTTAAATCTATAAAAATAAGTAAGAAAAGTATTGAATTATTGTAGGTACTTAACCACTCAAACATAAACATATGAGCAATAACAAGAAAGGATTAGGTTTAGGTGAATGGAGCAATTAGTTATTGAAGTCTTTTATCTGTTTTTATTAGAACCTGTAAAATTACAGAGAAATATTATATTTTTTCTAATTTTATATTAGCAGAATATACCAATGCAAGTATTTAATAAATAAACTTTTAACTTAAAAGTTCTCCAACGTTTTTACAGCAAGCACGTTCTTGTTCGGTAAAAAGAATAAGTTTTCGAAAAAGTTCTCAAAATGAAATTGAGTACCCAGGAAGTTGAACTTTTTACAAGTTCCTCAACACTGGTATAAGTCTGTTTGATTCGACGTTAAACTACAGAATAGATACACTTCTAGAAGCGACTCTCGAATAAATTTTTCCTACCCAGGTTTTCATGATGCTGTAGTACAGACAAAGACAGTATGTCTATCTGTCTACATTACGAACTGTCATGTTTTAGATGTGTTTGATTGTATTTGATAATTTGTTGTGTTTTCAAAACCTGCTCAAGCAGGTCTAGTAAAATGGCCATTATTGTTGTTTAATTTTGACAATAGTAGCTTTTAGAAATATGAAGTTAATTTGAAGTATGATCTTATGTTACGTACATGATGTATTGTTTATTTGTTTTGTAAAACACTTTTGCAACCATTTGTTGAATGAACATTATTTCAAAGTACGTATTGTAAGTATTAAAAAAAGTTTAATAATTCATCATGTGCAAATATTTAAATCTAGCAAACATAATAAACATCAATTTTATTTTATACATTAGTTTGAATTTAACGAGATGACATTTTGACAGGAATTTTTCCCCATTTGAATATTTTTTCTGTTAATTAATTGCTAGTTGCAAAAGATGTATGGAAATAAAATAATCTACACATATTAAAATTGTATTAAATATTTGAAGAAGCATTTGACTCAGAAAACGTACATATTCAAATTTCGCGCTACCGGTACTATTTTTAACATGGCTCAAGATCACTGAAAACTGACAGATTAACACCAAAGATTACAACGCGAGAGTCACTTCTGGAAGTTCAGCTATTCTGTGGTTAAACTGTGGGTTCCCCCCCACCTCAGTGCTCAAGGACAAGTGCTTGAGCCCACAGTAGGAGGACGTAAAACCTGATTGCGACCTTTTTATATGGCTTTATTTAAGAAATAAGATATCATATAAGGTCAAATCTCGCTTACAAAGTATTTTTGAACCCATGCACATGCTTATTAAAACTTGTTGTTTTATTTTTAGGTCAGGAATCCACTGTATGAGTTATGCCAGACTTTTCCTGAGACTGTCTGTATTTTTGAAACTGTTGTTTTATTGTGTTTTTAAAAATATAAACAAAAATTAAACTACCAAAAAAAAATTAATTTTATACTGTGTGATGATATCTACCCATAACAAACAATACCAGTTTATATAACAAATAAATTATATTCTTCCACAGCAATTAATTTTAAAATGTAATTCTCTGGAGTAAATAGAATTTTCGTATAGAGGCGTTAGCCCCTACGGATTCGGCGCCTATGTAGGTAAATGTTCAACTCGAATCACAAACATTGCAAAAGTACCTACGTCAAGTATCTCCAATTATTTTTTGAATTACAACCAGAATCAAAGACATATTAATTACCTCTCCTGGGTTTCAAATATATGTCACTTTTAGAATACTATTTTTGTACTTTTATGTTTTGCTAAAAACTGTAAGAATGGTCTCGTTTTATGGCATATATACATGTCCAACCCAATTTAGGCTAGCTAAAACGTAAAAGCTGCCACAATTTTCAGTCAGTTAAGTTTCGAAATAAACCATAAAATAATCTTTAATTTATTACTTCATTTTTTTGATAGGATTTCGTTTATGGCGTTAAATTTCATAAGGCCAACCCTGTATAAATAGATATAACTCCAGTATATGTAAGGTTGTAGGGTGAATAACTTAACTATTATGGCTTAGTTTAACTGCGTGCGAATGTATGAATAATTATGTAACCACATTGAATGGGTTTCTGTAAGTAATAAATGAACTATAAATTATTTGGGTTAAAACTCGAAGGGTGCACACATGATGTAAATTTTCCCGAATACAGATTTTCTAATCCACCCCTCTCTTTTTATTTCTTCAAAATTTTCCATAGTCTAGTTGTTTAATTTCAACAATTTATTAAACTAATTAATCATCGCGTTATCAACATTATAAAGAACGTAAAGGGGTCGTATCCCTCTAGGGGACAAAGAGGTACACGATGGAACCAAACCTCATAAGGGGATTGGGGAACTGGGAACCAGTGTAAATTCATAACAATATTGAAATGGTATTTATCGAAGGCCACTGTCAAGTTACATGATAAATTATCCGACATGTGTGTAATAGGAAAGTTTATCTGCATTCAACAGAGCTGTTCATTCATCGTTATTTTATATCTATATTCAGCGTGACAGTGATGTATGGTGTATGCACTTATTCATTTCACGACAGGCGCGTCGGGACGGCTCGCCCTGGGTTTGCCCGGGCGACGAGGCGTCACTCCCTGCTGACATACTGATTGATTATACCCGCTACATTTACTAAATAACGCAGTTTACTGCTTTATTATTGTGGCGGGAAGTACATTTGTACTTGTAATCGGCGCCTGCTTCTGTTTAATTTTATGGCCACGTATGTACATGTGCGGCGAAAACTGTACACATTTGCTTTTTTTGTGTGTTTACGTATTTAATCGTTAAACCGTGTATGTTTAAAGTTGAGAGAAGAGAAAAAATTCTCGCATACCAACCGGTCCCCGAATAACAAGCGCTAATTGCTGTAAGACCAGAAGCAGTAACCTCTTATTGGTACAAGCAAAAAGGATCCTTTGTCGGTGCTTGTCACCAGATTACAAAACAGTGCTGAAAGACTCCAAGTGCCCTGGTCAAACACTTAACAGGCGCTGTTTACCGAGCGTCTGTTCATTCCATCCGAGCGGGTAAACAAGGCCTACGGGATCAACCCACTTTACACCGGCAACAAAGCTTCGGCGGCCACTCCCTGATCAAAGCAATCGTTGGGCTGCTCTAACATGTCAATCTTACTCCTTTCAGATGAAGATTTAATACGAGAGCCGGTAAAGCATACACAGTGGTATAATCTGCTCGGCGTCAGATCACTATTATTATGTGCTACCGTGTGACAGCTTGACGAACCCTCTTCATCTGTCTGGAATGCGGCGAGTAGCAGAAGAGTTCCCGAGATGACAGCCAACTCGGGATTACATCCGGATGGTTGACTTGTCCCTGTCAATTAGGTCGGGCCGTGGGGTTTCAAGTCGACTCGTGTTACCTGGTGACAGGACACGCTGTCCGCCAAACTAAACAAACCATAGACACTATTGAAAGCCCCGTTCCCTCTTTGATAATTTCTCATGTTACCAGCCTTAACGTAAAATGGCAACTGTGTTTCTTTTTCTTATACGAAATAACAGTACGACGTAAATCAACGTGTTGGTAATAAAAGACCAATTTCTTTCCAAAAACCTCGTATGGATACGGGTGTACATATACCTACATTAGTATCATTTATTAGATTTATTGTTGCGCTATAAATAGTCTGTATCAGTAAGTTACATAATAGTGACACATCAAAAAAAGTTTTATTGTACAATAATAATGTAAAGACGTAAGGCATTTTGATACTGTCTGGTTTTTATCTATAAATCTAGCGTTTTTCATAATTGATATTATTTTAAATCAGTAGCGTATCGTCCAAACCAACCTCAGTGGCGCAGGCACCCCAAATAAGGAAGTTTCTTCGATTTTTGTGACCACCGGTGATTTAAAAATAATTCCAATTAAATCCAAACTTATGACATACACGTTCTAGAATGTGATACGAAAAGCATAATTCGCTTACAACTGGCTAGAAATACTAGAATTTGTTTACATAATAATTTAATTTTATATAGGAGGGGTTAAAACTTTTAGAAGACGAGGTTGTGGTAGAAAAGTTTTTTTTTGCTTTGCAGTACTTCCATTACAGTATTTATTCTTTATTGAGATTTTTACAAAAATCACCTTTTCGGATATAAAATTCCACAAAATAGTTTTTGGATCAAGTCTGTGGCATCTTCTGAACAGATAGTCCGATTTTGACGAAATCCGACCAGAAATGGTAGTTTTTTGGTATGAATTCATTCAAAGGTAGAATTTGGTAAATTTAAAAAGTATATTTATTTGAAGGTTTTTATAGTTTCACAATGACGACCCCTACAATTGTTTTTTAAATTTATACATTAGGTAACTCTGATCGGTATAAACATTGGTGTTGTAATAGTTCTAGGAAAACAGAACATGAAATGTAGTTTTGAATTTCAATAAAACTGTAAAAAATTTTTTTCTAATTGAGTTTCTAAAAAAGTTTTAGAAACATATTTCTTGAAAACTGTTGACTTGATTCCCTTAAAATTTTAGAGCGCAGTGTGGTAATTTTTCGGGAACCTCTTCAGTGAATTTTTAAACTTTGGATATTAATTTATTTAAAAAATAGGAAACGATCAAACATTGTGTTTATGCTTTTATGCTAAACTTCTCATCAGTGATAGTATAATAGAATTCTAAACAGAGTTTTTTTATGGATTAAACTTAAGGGGGTTAATATTCTTCTCCTTTTATTTTTCACCTAGCCCTAGCAACCTTTTTTGGGTAAAAATTTTAAATTGATCTGTTTGTTTTAGTTTCATGTAGGGATATAAATTTAACATTGAGGTACGTTTATATTATAAGAAGCGAATTAAAATATTAGTAAACGTAGAAATATGTGAAAAAGTGATTTTAAACAATAATCTACATTTTCGTCTTCCCTGAATCTTTGTTTGGATCAGTTTTAGGGTTGTTAATTTTTTGTATATCGTTTCATCATAACAGGTCGGATGCAACATATTTGGCTTGGCATTGAAAAACAAGGACGAGATCTTAAAAAAAGTTTACAAAGATTTATTAATAACATCAATTTTTTGAATTTCATCTTTTGTAATTCAAAACACTTTTAATCGAAGTATGCTTGATTTAAATTGCGATCTAAAGAAAGTGATCGTTACAAAATTAATCATAGTTTAAATCAAGATTTTAAAGCCAAATATAGGATTGAAAAATTCAAAAAATATTGTTGTGTTTGTTTTATTATATAAAAAATGAGCATTTTGCATTAATTTTAATAAAATATTTCTACATACTAAGAGAAATAGGTAAGTACGTGCTTCTTAGTGGTGTTAAAACTGAGTTATATAATAATTATTTTCGCACCTCGTCCTTCATAGATCATTTGGTAGTAACTCCGACTTTAGGCTAGTTCCCACAATTTTAAAGTAAGAGGGCTAAATTTCCTGGGACGGATCTGTGCCTGCTGGTATTGGTAGTGTAGAGAACTCATTACTTTTTCTTGTGCGCTACGACCCACACGTCTCCGCGCTCTGTGCCGTCTTACCACCTCGCTGTGGTTGTTTTTCTGTGTAGTACAGTTGTCAGTGATACCATTATGGGTAAACATAAGCATGATAGGGGAAAGAGCCCAGAAATTCGAAGAAAAATACGAAAGTCGGAAAAGAAAATGCATCGTCATAGGGCTGCAATACGCCAACATTCGGATGACCAGCGCAGTCATCGCCTGGCGTGGACACCTCCCATTTCATTATCATCACGTTCGCAGACATTCAAGGTCCTGTTCAGTTTCCCGACAAAGAGATATGACTATCGCCACGCAGTAAGTAATAAAATAAACTAAATAAATTACAACGTGTTTTCCAGAAGTGACCGACTTACTCATATCAAGTTACGGCGAAAACACTTTCACACCATCAGGACCGTACCTTCTAACAAGGGGAATGTGATTAGATCTTCTTAGTAGCCCGTGCTGTTTTTTAAAATTAAAAATCAGCCCGTCTTGCTACTCTTACAGGAATCCCTTTAGTGCCTATTTTTTAAGATAGGGCTAAAGCTGATTCTTCCAGTGCCTATTTTTTAAGATAGGGCTGGCCTGACAATTCTAATACAGCAATCTGTGTGTCAGGGTAAGCCAGCCCGTTTTGCTACAATGTGTTTTCCAGAAGTAGCTGACCTACTCATATCAAGTTACGGCGAAAACATTTTCACACCATCAGGACCGTATCTTCCCAAAAGGAGAATGTGATGAGTTCTTCTTAGTAGCCCGCGCTGTTTTTTAAAATTAAAAATCAGCCCGTCTTGCTACTCTTACAGGAATCCCTTTAGTGCCTATTTTTTAAGATAGGGCTAAAGCTGATTCTTCCAGTGCCTATTTTTCAAGATAGGGCTGGCCTGACAATTCTAATACAGCAATCTGTGTGTCAGGGTAAGCCAGCCCGTTTTGCTACAATGTGTTTTCCAGAAGTAGCTGACCTACTCATATCAAGTTACGGCGAAAACATTTTCACACCATCAGGACCGTATCTTCCCAAAAGGAGAATGTGATGAGTTCTTCTTAGTAGCCCGCGCTGTTTTTTAAAATTAAAAATCAGCCCGTCTTGCTACTCTTACAGGAATCCCTTTAGTGCCTATTTTTTAAGATAGGGCTAAAGCTGATTCTTCCAGTGCCTATTTTTTAAGATAGGGCTGGCCTGACAATTCTAATACAGCAATCTGTATGTCAGGGTAAGCCAGCCCGTTTTGCTAGATGTTACCTTACCGCCACGCAGTCTGTACCGTCCAATAAGGATATGGTGATGACGAGTTCTTCTTTTTAGTAAGCGGTGCTGTTTTTTAAAAATTAAAAATCAGCTCGTTTTGCTACAATACAACTCTTACAAGAATCTCTTTAGTGCCAATTCTTTAAGATAGGGCTAAAGCCGATTCTTCCAGTACCTATTTCTTAAGATTAAGATTTTAGGGCTGGCCGGAACAATGCTTCCTTCTTAAAGTTAGACTGCTCTTGTAATCAACCCAGCAATCTGGATGTCAGGGTGATAATTGCCCTTTTTTGCACCCGCAGGCGGCTCGCACACGTGTGCTACTCCCACTCCCCCAATTAACCAAACCGAAACGGCAATGGTTCGTGAGGAGCAACATCTTCATGAAGACATATACGGGGGGAAAAGAAGATAAATGTTCAATCACTGGGACCACCAATTCATAACGATATCGCGGATCGCTGAACCGATATAATCACAAACGTTCTCCCAGAAATAAGGTCGAGTTACTAAAAGTATCCTCGTTTTGAAAACCCAGCAGCTCCGGATTTAAATCCGGAGGTGTTCTCAGCGGTAAGCGGAGTGGCCTTAAAAAGAGCTCTCGCTTAACAGACGCAAAAATCAAATAGGGGCTTGCATTGCAGCTCGGGAAAAAGGATTTTCTCTTGTGCTTAAGGAAAAAAAAGGGGGGGGAACTGCCTCTCACTGAAGTATTAAAGGGAAGTATTAAGTGATGCAGCGCGATTACTCGCAAACGCTCATCACACTAGGTCCTTAGTGCAAAGATCTCTGTTAAGCTTCAGCCTAAAAAAGACTGCAGAGGAACCGTAACCATTGGTGCCGTGGATGGCTTCTTATTTGGAAAAAATCTTGGTGAAAGGGTAAAACCCGCCAAGGAACTGGAGAAATCTTCACATGTATTAAAGATTCCTATACTAAAAAAGAAGGGGGAGACACAAAAGACGCTATCCACGGAAAAGAAAAAATGTTAGAGAGGTACGCCTTCTGGCAGGCCGATTAAAAGTCTTTCCCCCAAAATGGGAATCGATTTACTCCTGCTCCAAATATTTTATAGTATGTAAAAGGCTACAAGCTCCCTTTTACTAGGGTGCCAGTACTATCCGTGGCCCCATCAGAACATGCCTGGTCTAAATTAAAAAGAGACGAACTACAATTAGCTGTTAGTAATCTCTTACATTCCGAGGTATTTTCTATATGCTCTCATACTAGTGGAGAATTTATCTCACGAATCTTTCTTGCCCCCAAACCAGGTGGACAAGGTAGCTTAATTCTCAATGTCCAAAAATAAAATTAACTACCTTCCCCTTGATGTTAGCTTGGCTCCTATGGTTTTCACAAAAGAATGAAACCGGTAGTAGGGCTACGGTCTAGAGGGTTTCTTTCTGTTATATATTTAGATAATTTCCTTTTAATAGGAAATTCATACTTAGAATGTCTAACAGACGTCACGACAACAATTAAAGTCCTAACAAGTTGGGGTGTTGTTTTTTACTGGAAATAAAGCCATCTAACACTTTCACAACATTGCAAATTCCTAGGGTTTCTATTTCATTCCAATGCAACGTCAATAGAATTGCCAATAGGAAAAAAGATAAAAAAATTACACGTATTAATTCGTGAGTTTCAAATACAAAAGAAATGCAAGACCCGGGACTTTGCACATTTTATTGGTACTCTAGTCTGCTTGTCCCGCTCTCGATTGCAGTTGGGGTCAACCAAACTCTTTGAAAGGATAACATTTCTATCTTTTAAAGCTCAGAATGGGAATTACTACAAAACTGAATTTTTTGATTAGTCACTGTCACATGACTGCAATCGGTGGCTACGCAGTATTAGCACTAAAGTCCACACCATTAAAACATTTGATTTCAAACCAGAGATATTTACAAACGCTTCCTTATCGGGTTGGGGGTGTGCTGTCAGGGACAAACGACGCATGGCTTCTGGACTGAATCAGAAAGAACTGAAACACATAAATTACTTGGAACTTTTATCTGTTGTCTTTGGAGTAAGATGTTTTGCTTCTGATTGTTTCGACTGTGAAATTTTGATCAGGGCCGATAATACTACAGCTATCTCCTATGTACATAGAATGAGTGGTGTCCAACATCCCAAACTAAATAGGTTGGCAAGAGAAACATGGGAATGGTGCGAACATTAAAGGATTTGGGTTTTTGCATCTTATATAAAATCCAAAGATAATTTTATGACAGATAGCGAATCCAGAAAACTAGTCCCTGAAACAGAATACAAACATTCCAATTGAGAAACGTACCTACTTTATCTGCAGACCTGCTCTTTTTTACCATAGAATTCAATAAAGGAACCTTATGGATTCCTGAACAGTCTCAGGTCAGCTTTTGCATTAATTCTAGGACCCGAAACCTCACAAGACAGGGTTAAGAAACTATTTCAAGGAATTTTTAATAAGCGACCTACTCGGCCGAAATATAGCAGTACCTGGGATCCGTCATTAGTACTGACCCATTTAAAATCGTTAACCATTGCAAAAGAGATTACCTTAGAAAACCTGACCCTGAAACTTATTTCCCTGCTTGCTGTAACCAGGGGACATAGAATCCTAACACTGTTTTCAATAGAAACTGATAGCATGCAAGAGCTACACGGCAGAACTGAAATAAAAATTACAAAAATAATTAAGCCCTTCGGCAAAAAAAAAAAAAAAAAAAAAAAAAAAGAGGCCCCAACCAGTTCTGATGCTACCATTCTTCATGATCAATTAGAAATTTGTTTGTGTTGCATCCACTCTGCTGCAGTACCTCTAAAAACTAAAAACCTTTGCAGAGCTTCCAGTTATTTCTTTTTATCATATAAAAAGCATCATCAACCTGTCTCTAGCCAAACCCTGAGTCGCTGTATAAAGACAGTCATAAAAAACAGTGGGATAGATACACGTATATTTTCTGCACACAGCACAAGACGTGCTTCAACCTCGGCGGCAGAAAGAACCGACGTCTCCATTGACACAATTCGAAAATCCGCTGGGTGCACAGAATCGTTTAGGTTTTCGCAAGATTTTACCTAAGACTAATGTGCTCCAACCTGACCTTTGCATGATCTATTGTTCATGCTTAACAAATATACCTACCTCGTATAATCATCATACAATTATGTATTATATTTACATATTATTTTATACTTTGTTTCTATACAGTTAATAAACACCTTTCTGATTAGCAACTGCCACAAATACTTTCAACATCTACCAAATGATCTATGAAGGACGAGGTGCGAAAATAATTATATGATCAAACGAACTTACCTGTGAAGTTCGATCATAATTATTGTAAGCACCTCGTCCGAATAGATCATACCCACCCCTGATTTTAATCTGCAGTTGTTCTACAGATTTTAATCCCATCCCTTTAAACATTTGTGGCATTCACATCTTTCAAACTAATGAGTTCTCTACACTACCAATACCAGCAGGCACAGATCCGTCCCAGGAAATTTAGCCCTCTTACTTTAAAATTGTGGGAACTAGCCTAAAGTCGGAGTTACTACCAAATGATCTATTCGGACGAGGTGCTTACAATAATTATGATCGAACTTCACAGGTAAGTTCGTTTGATCATATAATTATAACTTAAAATATTCTATAAGATCCCACTAAGTATTGAAAACACAATAGTTATACTTCGTATAGCGCGGAACGTAAAAAGTATAACAGTGAATTGGATATATTCATGATTTTTCAATAAATGTACAGCCCAACTTTAAAATTCTACTTTTTAAATCTCAAGTTTGAGCCCGCAAAAATATATTTGCGGCCTACAACGGGCCGCGGGCTGAAAGTTGCTCAAGCAGGTTTAATTTAATCCGTGATTATTAGTGGCGCACCATTTTGAATTGAAATAAGTAAGTAACCCTGCTAATGTCGATTTGAATTTTCAGTCTTACTTTGCTATCGTATTGTCAGTATACATTCGCCTTTTAAAATTCAATATGCAGTACGGACATGTTGATTTAAATACAAAAAAATAATTAACAGATTTAAATCAACAGCTTCCTTATACCACATAAAACCACTTAAATTGTAAATTATGGATTTGAATAGAAAAAAAAAACCCGAATTGAAATAAAAAAAATCGATATAAATCATTTAAATAAATCGTGTTTTTTTTCGTATCCTACTTTCAATTTACATTTCATTTTTGAACATAAAAATCTATGGCACTAGTCGATATAACACTTAATGAGAACAATGCACATGCTTGAAAGCCGCAACATTCAGTAGGTACTATTCCAATTCTTCCGTCAAGAAGATTACAGACCTAAATGTAGAAATGGTCCTAATTGAGTCCATTCAAGTTAACTAATGGTGTGACACATTGCAACTACCGACACTGTTGGCAGCATTCACAAATTCTATAGAATGCCAGAGTTTGTAGAAAGATGAAAATTCCCTTTCTAGGCAATTATATCTTGTAATAATGATTATCACAATAGCCATACCCAGTTCCAGTGAATAACAATTTTTAAAATTTGATTAAAAACAAGTTATTCTAACTCACAAAAAACAAAACAAAAAGAAATATTGAAAAAACTACATATTGTTTATCAATAACGATTAGCGTTAGTAGTTTAATGTTCTTATTGTGTGTTGCCAAACTTGTAGAATATATTAAAAATGTAAACTAACCACTGGTGCTGTTTTTATTTTTTGACTGATTAATTAATCCCATGATCTTAAAAGAATGATTGATAGTTATATAGTTGTTTGCAAATCTGTCAGTCATAAACAATGTGTTCAACGAATTGACATTGTTTATTTGGCCATGTCGTTTTTGTGTACTTAAGGCTATCTTAAGCAAACACATGTAGTGATAATAATGTATGGATAGTCCAAGCGACATATATCACACGGTTATCTCTACAACTACCATAAATCAATAAAAAAAATAAACAACATATAACTTTACTTCTGCTGAATTTCTAAAAAGGTTAAACTTGTAGTAACATGAGCATCAAAATGCAAATATATTTTTTTAAAGAATAAAACACATATGTATGTAGCTGGTCTACACCCAAAGTATGGTGAATCAACGTTGATTCAACAGTTCTACTTCATTAGCGCAGTTCTAAATGCTATTTCAAAATTGTATTTTGTGATTTATGCTGTGGGTAAAAGATGTAGCATAATTTTAACAGAATTTCGTTCAATGAATCAGATAAACTAAGCATTAATATTTCGTGTTTTTGTTTGTGACAGAACCTTTTACGTTTTAACCTTTCAAAGTAGCAAGGATACCATTTTTAATTATTTTTTTTTGTTTTTTAGACATGCTTTTATTATATCAGACTAGGTATCTAATTTTCGAACATTACTAGTATCTGCATAAACGTTTCGCGTCACTACCCATGCTGATTACATTAGAAGTTGAAATTTAAAAAAATCAATCAGAATCGACTTGCAGCGTTTGTGAGAATCGAAGACCGGACCTTTAGTTCCAGAACAGCAAAAATTTTTGATATAAATTGAATATACTATAAATTTAAAGCAATTATGCCAGAATTCATTATTCATTGAATAATTTAAAAACTGATTACATACAAGACTAGAAATTCGAACACTGGCTGAAAATAATATTCATTGAGCTCACAATACTTTAATTTTAAGAATCAGATAGCCAATTAATTTACCTTCCTCTTTAATATTTTTTTCATTATTTATAACCTGGAACCACGGAAGAATTCACACTATATTTAGCAAAAAGTTTCCCACTTGATTTTCTTATTTTTATGAAGCTTGAACACGACTATAAAATTGCTTAAATGAGAGCGTACGCCACATCAGGAACATCACAGCCGCGGACACGGCCAAATGCATGTCGTACTGCACCTAGTCATTTTATAAGTTATTTGTGAGAAAAAAATCGACTTTAAAAAAATGAAAATCCAAGAAATTTTAGTCTTAGATCGTACATGTAGAGTAATTACAGCATATAACGAGAAAAAAACAATTTACCCGATTTTTAGGAACTTTGGAGTATTCTCGGTAAAAATTCACTTCCTCCGGTCCTATCACTGTACAAGACGCTACAGCACAATTAATGGGCTGGGACACCTACTGAATTGTAGCTTATAAATCCACCAACAGCCGTTTGTAACCTAGAAAGTTTGGGAGAACGTTTTTTTTATCAGATTACGCATATAATTTAGCAATTCGGTTTCCGAAAAAATTCTATCAAAAAAGTCTTTCTAATATCCGCTTCCGGTTTCGGAATTTTTATAAGAGCTTATTTTGTTAAGTTAAGTTTTTTATATACTCTCCCATTCCGAAGCTCATCGAAATCGACCCAGCGTTCGGGATTTATGAAGCGTGCCTATGCACAAAGAGACAAAAGTAAAAAATGAGCATGGATTCTCCTATATATTTTGAGTTCAAAAGTATTTACGCACAACGTTGCAACCCCACAGCAGTGGGTGTACAATAGAAATCCACATTGATATTACTTCGTAACAGGCAAATGCAACACGTTTCATAAATACCGGTCGTACAACGAAAAAGACAAAATCTGACGGGCAGTCACAACGAGCTATGCCATAGTCACAACCTCACTTCTTGCGACTGCTTCAGCGTAATGTTTGCTCGGTTAACGCGAGTACAAACGACAAATTCGTTCGTCAAATTTGGGTGGGAAATTTATTCATTTAATTGTTGCTGCACCTTAAAATAAAACTGCGAATCCTATTCTACTACCTTTTTTCAAAAATATCATAGAAACCGTTACACAACAATTAGCGAACTGGGATATGAACCAAATTGAAGCTTATTCCTAGCTCTATGAGCCTACAAATTTTGACAAAAATAGTTTTGCTAATTTGCTAGCAATAGTTTTTTGAATTAGTCAAAATGTTTTAAATGTTTTCGCTGTACAATTTTAGTAGTTCTAAAAGTCCTCCTAGTTCATAACATTGTGTACCCCTAGGGCATTTTCAATATCATATTTCATCCTAAGCTAATACATAACTTTTGAGTAAACAGGCGTTAAAACCTAAAATTTCCATATAATGCATTGAAGGCGTTACAAAGAAATTAGCGGGCTCGGATACGAACCAAATTGTAGCTCTATTCTGGGTCTGTCAGCTTACAAAATATTAAAGAAACCGTGTGGTCAATTTTTGACCAAAATGTTTTTGAAATTCTCAAATTATCGAAATATTTTCAAGTTTTTACTTTTTCGAAAATTTTTGTGCACATTAGTATGACGTCTCTATACGGCTATTACAATAGAAAATGTAATCTAAATCTGTCAAATTTTTTTGAGTAATAGGGCGCTTAAATTGAACATTATTAAAATATAGTAACATGCGCCATTTTGAAGATAGAAAGTTCGGAAAAAAGCGTTAGATTTGCCTTGAGGTCTTCTATTAAATTCCGTTTTCAGATTCAGAAAAAACATATCTAATTTTCGTTTCCGGTTTCAAATTTTTTTAATGCTTATTTGATATACCATCACATCACAAAGCTCATGAAAATCGGACCATACGTTTTGAGTTATGGAGCGCATATACCCACCCATACACCTACCCACCCACCTATCCACATTTTTTATTTTTTAACAACAATTGTTTGGGTCCCTGGAAGTCCAAAACATGTATGTCCGTCAAAATCTTCATTTCAGAAATTTGCACGAAATCGATACTTTCCTATATTGAAAGTATAGGAAAGTAAAAATATATCGGCACTGATTAAGTATGTACAACATCAGAAATTAATTGATCCCAGTTAAAAATATCACCATAGAATCTGTTAAAAAAATGTTTCTCGAGGGAAGATATTCTTTTACAAAATAGGTGGAGGGAAGGCTTTTCTAGATTACTTCCAAGATGATTTTTAATTATTTGAAAAAATGTCTACAGTGTTGACCTATACAACGCACCAGTATTAAAACAATGTTACAAAAACCACCTTCTGCAAACAGCAACGGTTGGGCATGAAAATATTGTCCTATTTTTCGCGAACAATCAATAATATAACCATATTTTTAGAGCGTAAGTATAACTTTTATGCTGGGCTCTCTTTAAAACTTGGTAAATATCTGTATATAATGAAAGCAATTCCATAAAACGCTTTCAGGAGACAGAATAGGGCTAACGTGTAGTACGAGAAATATAATCAACTGTATTTGAAATGCAAATTTTATATTTCGTGCGATTATGGGTCCCTTGTTAACAAGTTTTTTTTATCAAACTCTCTGAACACATAATTTTAGCCTAGTTTTTGTGCCCAAGGTTAAAAATTTAACACCTCTATTTTTCCTTAAAAATTTCAGTTTCTATAATTATGTTCCGCACTGTTCCAAAAATTGAGCGATGAATGTCAAAACTTTTGATAGATTTAATAAAGCAAATATAAAAGTGTGAGATAATCAAAGAATAAAAATTACTGGTTGTCGCTTACTAGTTTTTAAATAATTAAGCGAGTGTGCTGTGAAGATTGCACACATAATTCTCAGTATTATCAATGCACTAACGTAATAACAGTAAAACTACTTGTTAAAAAAATAATTTTAATTGTTATAAATCAAGCAATTTGTGTTCTTTTTCACAATGCAATCGATAACTATTAATAAGGAAGTAAACCTTGAACAAATTCTATTATTTCTAAGTAGCTACTAATAGTGAAACTAAGTGATTAATTAATTTTAAAGGAAGTTGACAATGGTAATATTTAATTCATGTTAAAATTCATTATTAATTATTTATGCTGACTACCAAGTTGGAAGTTTAATTACAGAAACAATTTCAAATTAAGGACAGGTTAACATATACAACTATTAATTATAGTCCATTTCAGTTGATTAAATCGAATTATTAATTTATCACTGTAATAGTTTTCAATTAGAGTCCGCAGTAAAAGTAATGAACTGCTTGATATAGAAGAGTCCCGTTTCTATTTAATGACGCTATAATGAAGCTTAATTGTTTCATTTTCAAGAGTGAGCTTCATTTTATCGTCGAGTTATTAATTATTCCGAGACTATAATTAAATGTAACAAATGTTCCTGTTTTTATCATAAGGACTGTTTTATTTCTGTGTAGTTTACTGATTTCACAAACTCTTGAGGTTTTGATAATATCGTTATTTCAAAATTTTGCTATATAGAAAATATATGGTAGAGTAGCGGGGGGTATTATGGAATACCCTTTTGTTTTTTGCCAATATTTTAGAGACTAAATAGATTTTAGAAAAAACGACTACCACTACTACTGCCTTAAAACGTTTATTAACTTGCTCTTTGCGATTAATACAAAATATTTTTTTTTTGAAGTTATTTAACTATTAGTTAAATAAACAAATTTTATTGTCACCTAAAAATGGTAGGGTAATATGGAATATGTGGTTGTGTAATATGGAATACAACAAAAAATGTCCATTAGCGACACAAATCACACACATAATTGTCTTTTTCTACACCGGCACACAGTTCGTGTGTCCAAAGACTACACACAAGGCACTGTATCCATATTTCGCCCTTTTGATCTTGAGAAAATAGGCCGGTACAGAAAATGCATTCTGCATCTTGAGACGGTGTTTGATGTTCTTCTTCGCTGGAAGAATTAGCTAAGGAAACATCATAACTTGATGAGTTATCAGATGAAGAATAGTCCCGTTTCTTTATATTCTTAGGTTTCTTAGCCTTGGCCTTCACTCCACTTGGACCAGCTATTGCATTGTCTAATGCAGAAAGGCCATCCTTTTTTTCTTTGCAAACCTTCCTTTTTACCCGATTTTTCTATTTTGCAGTCTTAGCAAGTGATTGCTCTAATTCCTCCTTATTGGGAGTCGATGTTATAACTTTTGATGCCTTTTTCTGAAACTACGTAACCAATCCTTACCTGCCGATTCATTGAGCAACGAAAAAGAATTGGGAATTTTGTTTTGTTTGGCAAGTTGAAAAGCAAGACTGCGTACATCTCTTCTTGTCAATCCAAAAAATGTACGCTCCATAGCTAAGCAGTGCTTTACCAACTCTTGTTCTAGACGTTCGCTAAGGATGCATTTGCGTCCTTATTTTGTTTTTGACACAAGTTCCGGATCTCCACCTTTTTTTGCCAATCGAAAAAGGGTAGTTCGTGGGACCATAAAATGCTTGCAAGCCTTTAAATACCCCATGGTGCCTTCTCGGACAGCAGTTATCGCTTTTGTCATATTACCTTCATCCCGCTTTTTACGTTCAGGTTTTTTGTTTTTTTTTGCCATTTCTAAAAGAAAAAAAATACTTGACACACGTGATAAAGTTTAATTATGTCTACTAAATAACGAAATAGCTCTGAAGTTTCAAGAAATAGGTCTCAGAATGATGGAAATATTATATCTGCAGTATTATGTTATATTAGGAGGCTAATATGGAATATTTCACATTAGCCGCCAGGAGCATTAATTGGTTAGTTTTAAATAAAAAAATAAAAGAGTTCTTATATTAACAGAAAAATCATAACAACATAATGCTGTACCCTTTTACTTATTTTTGCTAACAGAGAAATTTATTAAAATATTTAATAAGAGCCAAAAACAAAAAATAAACGTACTTACCTAAAAATTATGCACGCCACTCAATCGAGATAATCAACAATATTTGAGGTTATGTTGCTCTCAGAAGTTTTTTACTAAGCATCCGGTTACTTTAGTATTAAACCAATGTATTTTCACAATTGTACAATAGATGGCTCCATTAGTTATTTTTAAAAGTTGGTATTCCACAATACCCGCCTATTCCATAATACCCCCCGCTACTCTATATATGAGCAAAAATAAACGTTGGATCTGGAAGTTTAAACTCATTTCTTATGCAAAGAACTAGCCTTAAATAATTAAAAAAATTGAGTAAATTGTCAGGCAAGCACGAGCGGCAGTTTAAAATTTAATATTTATTAACACAGAAACGGGGGTGTTTTATTTTTGAAACACTATACACTACTAATTTTAAAACTGCTTATGTTATCTGGGTGGTATAAATAATCTAAAACTATTTGAAGAAATACTTATTTTTGAAGGCTTTTTTACACTTTAGATCACCACAAAAAAAAAGAACTATAGGGTATTATTTTTAGTGGTAACCGATACGTGTAAGATGCTGGTTGTGGTCGATACATCAAGCGAAAGTGTGTTTGACAAGAGCAATCCCACGTAATGCTTTCCTGGAGGCCCGTAATGCCTTCCCGGAGGGCGACTGCTGTAATTATGTGGCAAGCGTCGAAACAGCGTCGGGGATTTGTTCGCTCGACGGCTGTCATTCATTATCCATGCCATTGTCGACGAGCACACAAAATCTTTACACCTATAACAGGGATAAAGCGATATATACTGGGAAATTTATGAAACTCCAGTTAGTTTTTAAAGTCTTGGTTTATTGTTTTTATACCACGCTTTGCTGTTAGAAACCATGTAAAAAAGTTTGCATAACTTAATGCAATAAAGATATAATAAGAGAATAAATTTAATAAGGCGGTGCTAAATACGAAAACTGTATATTATATTTCAGGAAACGTGAACTACGTGCAAAATGCATGGGAAATTGTATTCTTCCAGATTTGCTGTCCCTAGGATACTTTGGTTAAGAATTTAAACTGCTTTGTTGTTATTAACTGTTATTAGTAGTTTCGTAAAAAAAATTACAATAATATTAAGCAAAAACCTTAATAAATATTAATAAATTCAAGATGTGTCCTTTTAATCCGAGAATAAGAACAATATTTTCTAATGTTTCGGTAGCTACGCGGCTAAACTGCTGGCTTCTAATCCTGGACGACATTTTTTTTAAATTTATTTATTGTTATGTATTTAGTTTTTACGCCAGTTCTACAATTATATAGTAAAAGAAACTTGATTTGTACAGCAAATTGTGATTTAAATACTCCAGGTTATGAAATAATTAAATTTATACATATTTCATTATTATAACTTAATTAAACAATAAAACTTTTGTTATGAGACGATAGAAACAGTTCATATATTTAATAAGTAACAAGAAAAAATTAAAAGAAGTTCCACTTCTTCTTCGAAGTCAGCGTCGCTAACGAGACATTAAAAAGTATTGTTGTTACTCTTGAACCAGTCTTCAATTTATTAATTAATTAGATTTTTTGGCTAAACGGCACTAATAACAGCTAATAACAATAATACAATTTAAATCTTAGCCAAAGTAATCTGGGGACATAAAATCTGGGAAAATATGATTTCCCATGCATTTTGCGTACCTATAGTTCAGCTGTTTTGGAAAATCCTTGTATAATTTCACTGAAAATAATTAAGTTGTTGAGTGATGAACACAAAAACAAATAAAATGCAAAAAACTTATATTTTTTAAGTTGCTACATTAAGAATGCAATATAGTTTAAAATTATAAAAGTTACTTTAGGAAAAAAGTGTAATATACACTCCTTTAAAAAGGCGATAGCTGGATTAGAGAAAGTACCCTATATCAATGTTCATATTTCTTTGTAAGTTAATTTTTTACTGGATGTGAACACATAACACATGCTACTAAGTGTTTTACCATCCTTGTCGCATGCTTTGCTACATTTTTATGACAAAACTTGCACTCATATGAAATGTAGTGTCCGGATTTCTAGTCTAGTATTCAGTCGGTATTTAAATTGCGGAGCAATCAATTAATATTAAATCCTGGTATAATTCCTTTAAATATATAGTTGGCGCATAAATGTAAATTTAAACGAATTATTTATGCAACACACCCACATGTTTGATCTTGGGAGTTTGTTTAGATAAGTATTATTCATCTGGTCAGCTGGTTTATTATCTCGAGCTATTTTATAACGAAGTTGATAAGCGTAGAATATGTATGGTCGGGAGTTTTAAAAGTAATACACGAAATAATTTTATGAAACTTTGCAAAAGCGTTTTTGAGTGCAGAACCTCTTTTTAGCTCAACAATAAAGTAACACAGAACGAAACGATGTATCTCAAATATTGCAGTTGTAGTTGTACACCTTGCAAAATCGTGCAACATATTTCACGTATAACTGAATGAATGGATTGTTGTTTACTTATTAAATTTTAACGAAATTTTTTGCTGTTTTGGGACAAAAATTCCGGTCGTCGGAGATGAAACCGTAGTCAAGCACATTTTATTTTAATAAAATACTTTTTATCATCATATGGAAAATGTTACCTTGTATGCAAGTAGGTAGAAACTTTTATATTGCATGCAATGAATTCGTTAAATGCGATGCATGTAGTATTGTATAAAGCACGTTCACGCTATGTGCAATATTATTAATTAATATTTATCAACAACGGAATTGTGATGTTGTTACAACTTGCGATAAAGCTACCTTTAATTATTTACGAGTTACAATATTATTTATATTGCCCAGCTGTAGAAAATTTAATACCGTCTGCTTTCTAATATGACAAATTACAAGGTAACAGAAAAACAAAAGCATTAACGTCAGACAGATTTATGAGCACTAACAAATACCAATCCACTTCTCTGTTACGGGAATACAAATAACCGCAGAAAAATTTTCGTATTTACGCTGTCAGCGCAATTCCGAACAAAAGCGGCTGTCATATGAATTGTGTAATTATCGGATGCCTTTTGCGGCTAAAGTGGCCCTGCTGTGTCCCTTTGGCAGCTTTGAATTGTTGTATTTTAACGAAATAGACATCATAAAATGAGTTGCTCAAATTAATGGAAAAAATCAAATGACATTCGGCGAAGTTAAAAATACTTTTCAGGTCAATTTTTACTCATTTATATACCTACTTGCCTCTATACGACTTTGTGCTTTGTCAGTACGTATGTAATTGAAACATTTTTCAGTATTGTATTACGCAGTGTCGGCTCATGAACTTTACTACGCAGGACCACACAAATTTAAAATAAAAAGTCTTACCTCGTAGTTAACAGTTCTATAAATTATTAGCAGGTCCATTTCCTTCCGATTCACATTATCGGACAAATAAAACAAAATAAAGCTCTTCTCACTTCGTACGCGCAAATGCAGTCCAAAGATTTGTAAATATTTTGTAGTCAGTAGCATAGACTAATTATTAAGGGTGGGATAATTCGAACAACAATAATCGAAGCATACGATTATCGAAATATCTCGAGAGGTTACTAAAAGCCATTCGAATAATTTTAGGATTTTAAAAATTTTCGGTTTTTCCGTTGCAGAAGCAAGCGTTGAAGCAATACAGTAGGAAACTGCAAATGCTCAATGCTATGATACGATGATACCACCAGTCGTGGTATTATGATACGCGGCGTCTTTTCCAGCTTCCACCGCACTGTTTTGTTTCTCGTGGTCATTTCAACGTAGGGTCGTATTTGATAACTTTAATACTGCTCCAAAAAGTATAAATAATAAAAAAAATGAAAATACAAAGAAATTTATTAATATTTAGAATAATACTGTATAACTGTTGATAAAAACAAGTGGTACACTTCACGAAAAAAAAAAAGAAAAGTTTGTTATAGTATAATAAATAACAATCGGGAGTTGTTTTTGTCCTTCGTCTTACGTCAAAAAAATAATTTATTTATAAAACAAAGCAAGGTACCCACTTTATAGAAATATACCTCAAAAAACAGACCGGAATTAGCGATGAAATTAATTAAACTACTATTCAAAGCTGAACGTTTACGCTGTATTGCCGAGCGGCTCGAGAAAAGACCTTGAGAATAAAAATTTCACTATAGGAGCATTCGAGAAAGAAGCGGAGAGCGCGTTTAATACTTTTTACCGTATAGAAACATCCGAAAGATTTTATCCGAATGAATCATTCGATTATTAAATGCTTTCGAATTCCAATCATTCAAGAATCACTACTAATTATACTGTATAGACGTCCGACCAATGTATTCATTTTATCGGTTAATGTAGGACCCTAACTAAAGAGGCGCCACCCTCGGTTTCAATTCGATAACACTTACTGGGCTACGTCCTGCGACCATTATTAAGAATTAATTAAGAACTCAAAAGTCCAGGCAGGTCTTTTATCACTACAACATTAAATCTTATAGATATAGATATGGCAAATAGATAAAGACTAAAAATGCACCCCAAAGCATACTAAAGGTCATTACACGTAAAAGAAGGAACGATAATATTATATACATTCTTGAATAACGCCTTTGTTAATTAAGTGTTAAATAACATATTGTAGATGTAGATGTGGGCTACTTGACAATTTGTGGAAATTTTAAAATTATTTTCTTTTATACGTGGTGTTCCATATCAGAGGGCATTTTGGATTCTATGGAAATTGACAAAATTTTTTCTGACAAGAATTGCAACATATACTAATTTATACTATGATTGCAGCAATGTTCGTAGTTGTTTCCTGCAAACAGTGCCATTCAGAGAAGCGGATATACAAAGTTTCCTAAAAAACATGGATTTCCTGTAGTTAAACTTAAAACAGTATTGTTTTACAAAAGTAGAGTATGTTATATAAAATTTTGATTGCTTTTCTTGCTTGCTAGGGGGAGCGTTACCGAACTTGCCGCCTTTATGCGCCGCTACTTGTAGCACTGCGTATTTTCATTTTGAGCGTACATATATTACTTTTGACGTGACTTTCATGTTACGGCTGAGGGCTAAACCCTAAAGTGTCAGCGGTCGTATTTCAAAATTTCCAGTTACTGATGTCTCTACTCTTAATTTTCAGACGTTTCTTCGCTGGATGCATTATTGCATAATATTTAGAACGTCCTATAACTAATATTCTCCTGAATTTTTAGACGTTTTCGATGTTAGTCAATCCTATCATATAAACACTATAGTACCTATACATTATATACATTTTGAAAACTTTGCAATACATTATTTGTAAAGAACATCGACATGAAATGCTTTCTTTGATTGGGCGTTCCAAAGCCATCTAGTAAGTAAGTAATAAAATCCTATTCGGTAATTAACTAAAAAAATTATATTTTCCAACAACTTATAGAAACAGTAAGATTCAATATTTGAGCAAACGATCCAGAATAATTTTTAGTTAAGAGCATTTATGTATGTGTCCTTTGATATTCTCCACCACTGCTGATATCCACTGAACTACTCGTACTGGAAATTGGAGCAAATGCTTTAGTTTCATTACACACCAGGCGGTAGTACATACATCTTTGCGGAATTACGTTCTAACGTGCAGATTAGCAAACAATGTAAGGGATAGCCATTATTCAATTAAAGTACTTGCAATGTCCTATTTAAGCAAGTCCGATTAAATCAGTTATAATGTGCATTTAAATGAGACCAGAAGTTTGTTTGTCTAAATTACATTGTATGTATTGGTTACGTATTGGGACGTCGAACTATTATAAATTTAGAGACAATTTATCAGAAGTGTGGAAATAGTATATTATAGACCAAGGTAGAGAAGACATTTTTCTTAGCCGAGCAGAAATAAGTTGCGAGGCTGATAAGTCTTCTCTACCGTGGTTTATATATTATTTTTTCCACTACTAGCACCTTTATTCCTTTTATAATTAATTGATTTTATATTAATAAAAATAAAAATTACAAATGCAAATATGCACAAAAATAAAGTGTAGCCTTGCTTGAAAACAAGAGAATAGTTAATTTCAATTGACATTTATGTAAAATATATATTTTATAGTAGTGGTTATAAAATGTCCAATTTTGATGATTTGAGCGAAAACTGCACTCCTCCTGAAATTAGAGAAGGTGCAGAAAGTGTTGGTGAACAGTTATTACCAGTAAAATCAAACGATTTTTACATGAAAGTTTATGCTGAATTAAAAGATTGGTAGCAATTGTTTTCATTATTAACCAGTAGTTAAAAATGAAATATTATTAACCACTATGAAAGAAATTCATCTTCTTGGCTCTAAAACAAAGTAAATAATGATATCGTTTAATGCTAGTAGTGAAAAAAATATATTATGGTGATAAACTACTTAGTTCTTAGCATCTAAGTTTAGAACTATGAATTATGATTGTAAATATAAGGGGATAAGGATAAGTGTGATAGCCGATATGTAATAACCAGAGCATGGATTTTAGGACATATAAATCAAGAAAAAAGGCACCACTTTTAGATCCTAACAAATTAAAAAATAGGCAAAATAGGCACACAAAAATTATATTTATTTAATAAAAAGCAACTTTTTCTCAAACTTTATTGTATTAATATAGGTAAAGTTGAAATAATACCCCATGAAACAAGCTAAATATCACTAGATTTCTGGTTACCAAAGATTGTCGTGTATTATGTCAGAATTTCAAATTTGACATTGACTTTTGGAAATTTGTTTTTTCTGTAGTAAATTTCGACTCAATATTTTTGATCAATTTTTTGTTTCACAATAACACCATGTAATAGAAAGAGATAGCAGTGTTTCATAGGGTATTATTTCAACTATACCTATGCACAAATCACTACGTTTTTTTTTAAATACATAAACATAAAAAATGAACTTTAACTTTAAGCAGGTTCTTCAAACTTGGCATTTGCGTAGCAAAAAAGATGCTTTTCAAAATTTTTGCAGAGGTAAAACTTGTTCTTCGGTCTGTTAAAATAGTTTTGTATGAAGAAAATGATCTTTCTACATCACAAGATGTAACTGGACAAAATTTATACAAGGACCAGTTAACGTTACTGTGGTCGGTCTCGCCGTCTTCCCCATAGTCTGGCAAAGTCTTTGACCTGTGTGGCTCCTGGATTTTTTGACATTACGTTCTTAAGTTTCTCGTAGGCCAACTTTCCGACACCTCCTGGAGTATTTTTTAAAGCCGCTTCTACTTCGTCAATAATTTTACAGGATTCAGTTAAAGTTAAAATATTTCTGGGCATTTGCAATTGATTTAGCATTATTTTTGTCAAATCCCATTATAATCTGAAATAAGAAATATTGTCTAATATTAATTGTAACTTGTAACTTATGCTCAAAATATATGCTTACATTGTTTACACTATCAAAATGTTCAGCATACAATACGGCGGCTGCGATCCAGGTTCCCCAGCGAGTTATAATTGGTTCAGGGGGAAGTGGTACTCCTGGCAAATTATCCTGATAGAATTGCACACGTACAGGAGCTTTTAAAAAAACTTTCTTTACATTCGAAATTAATCCATTTACATTCTCATATTGATTGCGGATGCATTCGCATACCAAATTTAAACCATGTGCAAAACAAGTACGATGTATAACATTTTTGTAAAAAATTTTCAAATTTATGCCACATTTAAGCATGTAAGAGGCACCATCTGTTACGAACAATTTTACTTTCTCATTTTGCACGCCACTGGGCCACAGTATCCCTGCAAGTACATTGTTATACGTATTTTGTTTAGTTAAAAATTATTTTTTATTTTTACTCAACGATTCACTAGCAAATCTTGCGATTGTATTACTATTAATTTTTTCTAACGGTTTTGAGGCAAGTAAGTATGGCATTCCTGCATCCTCTGCAGATAATTTGCCCACAATTATATTGGCTATAAAACGACCTTTAATATCAGTCGTTTCTTCTACAGACACCTATATGTTACTGTTACCTATGCCTTTTTGGATAGTATTAATAGTCTAAAGATAGAAATAAAAATTAAAGTCGTACAAAAATCTACACATGACGAATTTAGCAGACCGCGAATGTGGCAGTGGTTGTTGTATGCAAACAGGGAGACTACTGGATATGGTCGCATAAGCACCGGCGTTGTGAATTAGCCCGAAAATTCTTTTTACACTAAGTGCCTATTTTAGGCACATTAATTTTGGTTTTAGGTTCAACAAATGTGTTTTAGGCATTTAGGCAAAATCAAATAGGGCTCAAAATGATCATTACATCTCAAAACGCATTTATGTTTACATATTTTTGAGTTGCCTAAATATAGAACAAAAAGGCATTTTGCCTAGAATCCACGCTCTGGTAATAACTAATGTTATATAATAAATTTAATTTTAATTTTCTATGAAGTTACTCTTATCAATTCTTTGTTGAAAAAGTACACTAAAACTGATATTTATCAACTTCTAGCAATGTAAAATATTCAACATAAGTGATTTATAGTCACTTTATATCGACAATAAGTATACCATGGGATTTATCACAACTAGTATAACTAGTGGATATGATTATCCGATAAATTTCGGCCAGTGAAATTGTATTAAATGCAGGGTTGGCAAGAGCGAACCCAGCCCAGTTAAACCTAGAGTCACTATATAAGGATATAAGGTCCCTATCTATATAGGACTCTAGTTAAACCTACCCGCACTTTGAAAAAAAAATAACTGGCAAAAACCAACTACTTTAGGTTTTTGCTTCTTTTTCTGCATCATTGTTCACCACTTTGAAGCTGAAAATTATTATTAAAAGCGATTTCCGTGTGGGTTGGGTTTTTAAAAAACGGGTTTTTGACAACCCTGATTAAACGAACTAGCACGGGTAACTGTCAACCTAAGTTGATCACAGAAAGATCTCGGCCAGGTAATGACTATATCATCCACAATTACGATGTATTTTGATTATTTTCTATTATAGCAAATCTTATAGGAAATTATCATCAAATTTCGGGTGTTTTAACGCAGCTACATGTCCCTGTTGTCAGTAGTCGTCTTACAATAGGATGTTTACTTATAAACACTAGTAGCGTTTTATTTGCTATCAAATTGATTTGATTGGTTGATGACACGGAAATCTAGCATTTTGATTGGCTACATAGAATGCGAGGCATATAATCAAAGTCAATTGGAAAATTAGTTTAATGAAACGGTGTTCTAAACATTTTCCTTATTATAATGTATGGCAAAAAACTTCAACTATTATAGAAGTGTGAATTATGAACAACGGAACCTAAGAAAAACCAAATTCAATTCGCTGGGTTTATTTTCCTTCGGGGAACGGTTGTGATATACAAATAATAACAGTCGTAAAGGTAATGAATTCGAACAGCTTAGAAACGGGGCTGTTGGATGAAACTAAAAGAAATTGCTTCAAAGTTTTAGATATGAAACAAATATTTCTCCTGATTATTATAAAATTATTATAAAAAAACCGCACCTTTTTACTTAATAACCAACGTAATTACCTTTAATCAAATGAATTACTCAGAATGAATTATTAATGTTGTCGTATAATTATTCTATTTGCTCGGAGCTGAAATGACGGGAATTCCGACAAGCGATTCGTGTACATTAATTTAGTATCACTAATTTGCTGTAAAACGCTTTTAGTGTATGGTGGCAGGGCAGATTTTAAGGTGCTATTGAGGTCGGTACTTGGACAGAGCTACCATAAATTTGTAAGCCAGGATTGCATTCCCAAAGACCGGGATTAGCTGGTTGTTATCAAGGCGGGCTTAGGGTTTTGATGAAGTCGCCGTGCACGGAATGTTGGAGCAAGTGCTTGTAATGTGCGGAGCTCTATTTTCACCCACAGTAGCGTTTATAAGTTCCAAGATCCCATTAGCGGAAAGTTGTCTAAATCCTTGTAGTATTTAATGCTATAATATGCAAGATAACCTATATACATGCAAATACTAATCATTTCACTAGGGAAAATTATTCTCAGAACATAATACGTGCTATGTATAAGATCCATGTTTTATCTATAAAACAATTACTTTAAAAACCAATCTCATAACACCTATTGGTTGTCTCGTAAAATGAAATCATAGTAGAGTGGTTCTACGTGTGTGTTGGGCGAGAAGTACAACTTTCAGGGCCTTATCAAAAAAGCACGGTTTCTCTCTTTTACTGGAACGAAAAATAAAAGTAAAATATTAGAAATTATAACATGAAAAATGAAAATCATGTACATCTGATATTAATATGGATGTACCTGGAAATATAAATATATTTTAAACAATACCTTTCAACATCTTCAATGAATAACCCTTATTCTGTATAGAAAGGTTATTTAAAACAATTGTTTGGAATATTAACTCAAGAGGTATTTGTAAAATTGCACAACTTAAAATAATGTTTGGGATAACATTTCTTACGTTTCTCTCTTGAAGCACATTAATAACAATCAAGTTTTAAAAATACATTTAAATCCGCTGATGGTTGTAGTTTGTCGATTTCATTCTGTACCTTTTTTGTTTGATAGATACTACGTAATTTGCTCATTTATTAATGGCGCTAAAAAATATGTATAAGTAAATGTTATACAGTTTTCGGTGACGAGTATGTTGGGCACACAAAACAAAATGTCGGACTTCCGTTTTAAGTAGGACACGCAAATTGATTTGTTCTAATTCTTTGTACACATATTTGCAACCTTAATAATTGGTCTACTCTTTTTCTAGGTTTGTGATTTCATATCTTGCAGAAAATTTTATAATTATGTGGCCAACTTCTACAGCGTAATCGAATGATTACCATTCAAAAGCATTTAAAATAATCGAATGATTCATTCGGACAAAATCATTCGATTGTTCTGTGCGGTAAAAAGTAGTAAAATAGCGCTTCGATTGCTTTTCGAATGCTCCTATGGTGAAATTTTTGTTCTAATCGTCTTTTCTCGGGCCGCTCGGAAAAATAGCATAAACCTTTAACTTTGAATAGTATTTTTTTAATTTCATCACACTTCATCGCTAATTCCGGCCGGGTTTTTGAATAATATTTCTATATACCGCAAAATTGGGATACATTTTTCTGTTTTATAAATCAGTTATTTTTTTAAATGAAACTAGTCATAAAACCAATATCTGATTATTAATTATTACCTAAATAGTCATTTTTATTTTTTTGTGAATTGTACCACTTGTTTTTATAAACCGTAAATAATAATAACTTTCTTTATATTTCATATTTCTAACTCTGGTTAGAATAGACCACTACAAGCTTCGTTCTTATTTGAACTCGCCAGTAGTTATCAGCGATCACACCGGTCTCTGCGCACAAAACACGGAAACGCCCGTGTGTCTTGAAATAAGAAAACCAGTGACTCTGCGTTGAAATGACTACGAGAAATAAAATTGCTGTGTTTGCTATTCCTAATTAATAATAATGTTCTAGACAAAACACTTTTTTACGTTCTGATTGCTCGGAACAGACGCGGCAAAGTCGTCTTTATGCAATCGCATTCTAGAAATTCGATCTGCATGTATGTATTCGCATCATAATACCACGACTAGTGGTAATCATCGTATTATGTAGCAGCATCATTTGCAGTTGCCTACTGTACTTTAACGCCCGCTTCCGAAATGGAGAAACTCGAACGTTTTAAATCGTAAAAACATTCTAAAGGTTTTCTGTAACCTCTCGAGATATTTCGATAATCAAATGGTTCGTCTATTTTCATCCGACATATCCCATCACTAGTTTTAGTCATAGTATTTGGGTTTATCCATTTCGGAAGCAGGCGTTCAAGCAATACCGCCTTACAGTAGGCAACTGCAAATGCCTAATGCAGATACAAGAATTTCGCACTATTGGGGCACCCTGTATATTAAACTTTTTTTTTCACAACGAAGCAGCTTTAATATATCGTTCTAGAGGGTTTTCAAACACATAATATTAACAACCAATTAAATTTCAAAAACAACGATATTGGTCACATATACAGAGCGAGTGCTCAATAAGTAACATAATCTAGAACACCATTAAAAAAGAAATGTTTACCTTTGATTGATTCAAATTCTCAGTAATAGTTGTCGACACCCAATAAATAGTATGTGTCATTCAAAAAAATACTTTTTACTAAAAAAAGAAGAAACTTTAATAGTTCTTGTAATATATCTAAATTTAATTTTGTCACGCGCTATACTAGGATTTATGTAAAAATTTACCTATCATTAATTGACAATATGATTGCTTTGTTATTGTAGTCTATTCAAGTTTAGAAAAATAGTCTTAAGCAATATTGTATGTGATGCGTTGGTTAACCAGCTCTATTACCCCGCCATAATTATTACTCTTCTATAAGAAATGTACGAATGAAAATAGTTCTGCTGTTCGTTATTATCATTTTCTGCATTCTTAGAAAAAGTAATAGAATTTAAAACAGTATATAACGAGGCGAACCTGGTATTTGCATTGGGTGTATTTAACTGTCAAGTCACAGATAGAAACGATGTATAATGGAACACGAAAGTGTATAATAGATAAGAGGTAACGTTGTTATTTGAAAATTAAGTTTTATGTTGGTATTCCGAGCCTAACGACTGTTGAATAAGATTATTACCATTAACGACACTTTTTATTGCTTGAAAATTAAAGCTGTTGCTTGTTTGATGTATAATTAGGTAAATTGCATATTATTAGTGCGGTTTTCATAAAAACTTTGATTATAAACCAGCGGTCATGACGTGCTGTGGAATTACACGAATGACAGTCATAATTTTTGTGTGCGAGGCTCGACTGTATAATTTGCACATGATTGATGGATATCCAACATGAGTGGTTATTACCGAGTTGCTGGCTAATATGTAGGCTAGCTGGGCAAGTCGCGCCGCCGGCAAGTTATTAATCACTCTGTGCCGGGCTCTGACATCTTTGCCCACCATTTTGACAGGTCATTCATAATAAAAACACATGGCCTTAGTTTGGATGACCTAAAACGCGCCGCTCGTTTAGATAGTAACCGGTTAAATTATTACTTCTATACTCTAAGTCCCAAGTAAGTAAGCGTGAATAATGTATGACAGAGTACTAAAAGTTACAACTATTGATTTTAAGAATTAAACTGTAGTTACCCAACGAAGTCCGTACCAAAATGGTAATGATTAATAGCGGACATTAACAATAACTATCATCCTTTATACCGCACCTACCTATCAGTTTAATACACGAGCTAATAAATTTTTCTGTATACTTCAATTTGTGAGTTTATTCGTAAAGGCCAGATTTATATGCCGTTGCATATTTTTTGCTAGCTAATTGCGGGTGGTTTCTTTGCGATTTACAGAATTCTAAGTAAAATGATAAACACTTTCATTCTGCATTAAAGCATGTTTTAATAATAAGTCCATATTTCACAACAAAAACATATTTCACTGCGTGTTAGTTGATTCTCCCCATTGCTTTTATACAAATATTATCGCATTTTACGAGCTAGTTATGGGCTTTCTAGAATTTCTGGCGCTTGAAATTCTCAGGAAAGCTTCAGTATGTGGCTTTTAAAATACCTCACTCTAATTAGCAGGTGAACGCCCATACAGTTTTCAGTTCAATTACAATGATTGAATAGACAACCAAAGCTCCAAAGTTAAGCACAGAAGCTAGTAATTAGAAAGAATTGGGATGGAATAGAAAATGTCAATACACTTCTTTAAAATGCACCAGACTTCTACGAAAACCCGCTACAAATACAACAGCGTTTTAACAAAAAAAAATTGCTTTTCTGTGGTTAATAGTCAACGTTTTCGGTAGCTTTGTATATATTGATTGTAAAATAAGCGCAGAAAAGTTGCCAAAGTATAAGTAAGCGCTGCTAACATCCTGTGACATTAAACGATGGTTGGTTCTCTAAATACCGACGCATTTTGACGGAATTTTACATTACATAATTTTGAAAAAAGTATTGTTTGCAACTTTATTAGCCAGAGAACGCAAACATTCAAATGGCACCTACATAGTCTAAATTATAACGGTGTATTACGTTAGGCCACTACAATCTAGTTTAATTCATAGCGTATCTTATTTAATTCTATTTTTTGCAAATAAATAAATGTAGCTTTTGTTCTGCATGCCTAGATGTGTAAATGCATATCTTATATGCATATTTTGATATTAAATAATAATAATAATAATAATAATAATAATAATAATGTCTTTATTTATAAGAAAAATGCAGAATAAATTTGTACATACAAATGTGCATATTTAGCCTACATAACTGAGATTTTTTAGTGCATATAAATCCGACTTTTAATTATATTAAAACAGCCAGAGGTAAGCGTATATCAATTTCCTTGATGATCACAATTACTATTCGGTGCATCCCTATAGAAAATGGTGGAAAATAGCAGAATTTTGTTTACAAAAGCATCAGCTCAGTGTAGTTTGTTTATGTAGATCAGTATCAACCTTTATACCATTTATTTTCCCAAAAGCATACGTAGTTCTAAAATTGGAATTATAACAGGCTTTAAAAATATAGACTTGTAATAAGTCATTTGAAAAACCATTTGTGTGCTTATCTTCGGGTAACACCATATTGAAAAGGAAAGTGACTGGAAAAGTCATGACTTTATTAATCTTAAATAAAATGCGAATGGTAAACCGCGAATGCAAGTAGGTGTATACGGTAGTGGAAGTACGGTGGAAGTATGTGAAAGTATATGGAATTATGTGTAAGTATCTGGAAGTAAAAGTGGAAGTATGTGAAAGTACAAAGGAATAATCACAATCTTTATTATGACTTCGATCTTTGCGCTGCTTTGCAGAATTGGCTGATTATTATTTATTTGCTGTATAATCTACTACTGTTCGATGTGAGTTTGATGCATTGCCAGCCCAAGGTAGCAGTTTTTTTGCAACTGGGTTATCGGGTAACCGCCAGGAGAACTTTGCGTAATCCCCTTGCTTTCTTTCGCATTCTCTGATTCAAACTTTTCCATTAATTTCAAGGTTTTCATAATTTAAAAAAATTTTGGAATCAAAAATTTAGAATTATGCAAACGTTGATGGTTTTTAATTTAAATTTTTTTTTTAATTAAGAAACTCTTCGATATTAAAACTTTCGAATTTTTAAAATATTGAAAGTATTTCTAATATTTTAAGTTTTTAAAATTTTTTAAAATACGTTTATAAGACTGCAAAAGTTTAAAAAGAAACTAAAGATTCAAAATTTGAAAAATTACAAAGTTTTAAAACTTTAGTATCTTTTCCTGATATTTAACTTCAAATTTTTTAGATTCAAAAATTTCCAGATTATGTGAAATTTTAGAAATTTTCAACATGTTTGAAATTTGGATATGCAAACAATATTTATCCGTTGCAATCTTTAAATGAGTATTCCAAATTGGTATTTTTGCCATATTAATCATTAAACCGATCTAAAGGAAATCTACCACAGGTGTTTTATTAATGGAACGTTGTTCCCATTGTCATTTAACATGTTCATACCGATTTTGAAGCCAAAATTCAAAATACCAAAAAATCGTTGTTAGGGGTACTGGGGGTAGTAAGAAGACCTAAGAGACTTTTTCGAGCTCGTCTATATTGAAATAGAGTACCCCTCGCCCTGCTTTTTTTGCGGGCCAACCACGTTTTGTTGGGATTTCATCCGAATGCAATTACCAATCTCTTCAACTTAAATTTACATTTTGTAAAATTATTTTTTACATTTGTAAAGTAGAAGACAATAAAATTTACTAACATAATATGTAACTGATTTTGACACTTTTGCATTCCATAACGTTCAAATCAATATTACGACGTGTGTGGAACTACATGGAAGTATGTGGAACCACAAGTGGAAGTATGTGGAAGTATCTGTGTTACTGGAAGTACGTGTAGAAAATTTTAAAATGCGGTTTACTCCTTGATAAAATGCTACGGATTTGACTTAAGTTCTTATTGCTAGCGTATGAATAAAATATAACATTCTTCCTTCTAATGGAATTACATTTCTTTGTATCCCCTGCATTTACAAAACGAACGCTATTAATTGATTTTATGATTATGATACACACAGATGCATTCGTTCATTTATTGAGGAGAGATTTGAAGTTTCTATTTATCTGATAAAATTTTGATTAAACGTGATTAGAGTAAAAAAATTACTAAAATACCAGCTAATAAGAAGAACTTATTATATAAAAGTTTGCAAGCTGCAGGTACGGATATTTGGCTATTAGCGATCTTAAACTAATTTTAAAAAATATATAAAAAAAAGGTATGGTTTGTTAGATCTGTGACATTTGAACAATTTATCTGTTGTAATTCAAATGCTTATACTGCTGAAGAAAAAATTTTACTTTAAAATTCAATTAAATACCATGTGTTTTAAAAATAAATATTGTAATAACTAATAATATTACTTTTTGTACCTAAATTTACTCATTTTCATCAATTCCGATTTATTTGATTCGTGGTTATTCTTTCTTCGTTTTTGTATCATAAAAGATGCATGCATACGTGTGTATTTGTTTAATAACTGTATAGGAAATTCTTCGTTGACGCAAAATTTAAATTTGCATACAACAGTAGTGGTAATTAAAAGCTGCAAAGTGAGCAACTAATTGACAACATTACACTTGTTTTTGACGTGTACAGCAAGTTCCTCAAAAAAAATGTAAGAACCGCAGCAGTTGATTTAATGTAAACATGAAGAGCGCGGAACGAAGCACATATTAATAATGCTGTCAGAGTATGAAAGAGTAATTCAATAGTAATTACGCTCTAGCGTGTCCGACACACATTAGGAATAAAGCCCGAGGATCGCCGCCGGCTGGACAATGTGAGAATATACAACTACTTCATCATTCAGGCAGGATACACGGAATATCCTGTCCTAAATAATCGTTTTCATAAAAAGAAGATTAGTGGTACGTCAACTTCTCCAGGGCATTTAATCAATCTTAATAATCTGCGTGCGTATTATGGTAGAAATAGGTTTCAGGCCTTTCTAGTTGTTCATTTTATACATGGACAATAGTATTGTACGTATTATTACAACCCGTTTTTACCATTTTACAAAAAAAGAAGAATATTTACCTATTTAGTTTAACAATCAAGTAATGAAACAAGTACATAATTAATATTATTTAAATCAATTACTGATTTTTCTTGTTATTGGTCATGAAGGCAATACCAACTGGTCCTAAGGTTAACTGACTGTAACCAATTATTCGCGAAGCTAACTGGTTATCATAAACAAACTACTGTTATTTTGATGCAGTTGCCATTCTCTCTTTCTTTTTCTTTCGAGCACATTTTAATTTTCACAGAACAATGACAGGGAGGGAAATCCGAGAAATGTGTACATTGGTATTTTAATACCTATGTATATCCAAGACGAGAAATCTGGAACAAAACGTTAACGTTATTAAATAACGTGAACGTTTTGTTCCAGCAAATTTTGTAGGGAACGATGGCCATGGCAGCGAGCATCCTTTAAGATATATATTTTTTTCGTTGTCTGACGCTCCTTGCCGTGTACGAATAATAAAAGTTAATAAATTATTTTAAAAGAACATCTGATGGTGATTAATCTCCTAGAAGAATTCGGTTCATAAATTATAACAGTAAATGTTGTTCGCCTTCGTTAATGTATAAAAACTAACATATGTCAAAAACTGCTAATAGTAACACTTGTTTAATAATTGATTACAACACGAATATTCCGATGTCATATTCTGAATAATAAATAATGTGACCTACTTTAATTATTGATTACAAAATTATGCACCATAATTAAGTATTTGTTGTTTGGTAATTTCTTGGCGTTTAATATTCCCATAATAAAGAACAATATTAAAAATTTAGCAAGAAGAAAAACAATTTTTTTTATTTCTCTTTTTTTATTACACTCAATAAAGCTTGCATGCTGTCAGTCACTTCACCTGTTACGAGAACTTTATTAAAAAGAAACTTAAAAATTAAAACTTCGCACAAAACCGTTTCAGCACCGCTGATATACCAGAATAAAACTGTCTTAAATGCACAAAAACGGATTTAAATTCTCATCAATTGCACGGATGTGAACCTGTCTATTTGAACACATTCATTCCGTCATAAATGAGAACAATAAAAAATTATTTAATAATAGCTACATGTTTCGGTCAGTTAAACCATCTTCCAGCTACAAAGAAATATTCTAATGTTAGAATATGATACAGTTTTTAAAACTGGCAAAAACCCACAATAATTTTTTAATTTTATTTTATCTTTCTAAGTTATATAATGGTTGACACAATGGTGAAAAATATTATTCGTAACTGTAGATTTAATTTATAACCAATGTAATAAATCCAATGGATAAATACTTCTCACTAGAAATGAAATCTGGAAAGGAAAAAAATGGCGCAAAATGTTTTTGGAGGTTGTAATAATAAGTTTAATAACTTACTTATGTCTTAAATCTAGATTTAGTTAAACTAATACATAATTAACAGCTAATTCAATTTTGAAAATAGTTTTTCCATTATAAAAGTATCAAAAATGTGAGAATTTATAAACTTTTCAAAATTCTTTAAAAGTTCTACATTTTTAAAAACTTTTTAAATTAACATTTGCTGAAAATTATAAGAATTATAAGAAAATGGTTTGAAAGTGTTTGAAACTTTGAAAACTTTCGTTTTGAACATTTTTGATATATTTGTTTTAACTTTCCAAAATGTTTGGAAATTTTAGAAAATTTTAAAATTTTCAAAACTGAAATTTTTGAAAATTTAAAAATTTTGGGGAAAATTGAAAAAAATTAAAAATTTTTCTCAAGTTCAACAAACATTTAAAAATTTTAATATGTTTTTTTTTTAGTATTTGATAATTGCAAAACGTATTTATTTATTGGTTAAAATCTAAAATCGATTTTATAACTCCCTCGTTTTTTGGCGATTGTCCAATTAAACTAACTGTTCAGGTTATTTTCTCGCTAGAATGTCGAAATTCCCAAAATTATGAAAAATCGATTGTTCTTGCGCAGATCGTTTATTCGATATGCGTAAAATACGAATTTGAGCTTCCTTTTCGCGTCTATATTCAAGTAGAACATCCCTTCCTCCCCTCCTCATTTTTTGAAGTAGTTATCTTGTTTTATGAAATCTGGAATTTTGCCAATTTTGGAATTGCAAATAATGTTTATCAATTAAAAACAGAAAACCGGCTTTTAAAAAAATTATTGGCGTTTTTTTAAAATTACACAATTAAACTGTTCAAATAAACGACCTAAGGAAAACCCGCTATAGTTTTTGGGAAAAAATTCTAGTATAACTTCTTCATACTGATTTTGAACTCAAAATTCGCAAATTTTCGAAAAAAACTAAAATTGTGGTGGGGGTGACCGGGAGTTGGTAGGAAGATCGCGCTTCAGCAGATCGGCTATAAATTGACATGCGTACAATACGAATCTGAATTTCTTTTTCGAGCGCGTCTATATTGAAGTAGAGTACTCTTCTCCACACTCTTGTTTTTGATAATAGTTATTTGGTTTTATGTTGTCTGAAATTTTGTAATTGCAAACAAAAGCTGAAAATCAATTTTCTGAACAAACACATTTTTTTTTTGGCAATTATTCAATTAAACTGTTCAGGTAAAACGACAAAAAGGAAACTCTCTATAGAACTTTTCGCAATGGAAGGTTGTGCTTTTTGTATTTAACATCCCCCCCTGCCCTGATTTTTGGCGGATCATTCTTGTTCCGGTTTTATATCAATGTGACGCCCAGACGACTTAACGCAAAAAACCCAATGTAGGCTTACGTTGGGTTTTCTGCGTTAAGTCGTCTGGGCTGTAAAGTATATCCAGACATACACACACAGCGAGGAAAGTAAATTGATTACATGAATAAGTTATACCAGGAATGGAACTTATCAACCAACAATCAGTGGCGGCTGGTACAAGGAGGGCAACGGGGCACTGTTTTCTCACCTATTTGTTACGATCGCGATTCCGTAATTTTTTTTCGGTTTTTACGGTTTAAAAATTTTATATAATAGAAAATAAATTTTGTTGAGATCGTTAGTAGCGCGAAGTCAGTTTCAATTGGCATTGAGTATAGAGCGACCTTGATGGTTGAAGCGATATGTGCCGTATCAATCTGCTTTCGTGAAATTTTGGTTGCATGCCATAGGGCAACTAAAATCTGCAATAGAGATTCAATGATCGAACTAGACGAGCAATGGAAATTTACATTGCTACAGTCACGTTATATGAGAATAGAGGGCATGCAATTCGTGTACCTGGCAGATTGCATAATCAGTTTTTAACTGAATAATGCAAATCAGAAATTGTGCCAATATTATGTGCAACGTTACAACAATTTGCACTACTAACAAATTTGCTTGGATAGTTATAGGATGCAAGCAAAAAATTTTCGATTTGCCTTAAGTTCTTCTCTCAGATTCCGTGCACAAATTTTCAAAATTTTGTTTTGAAAAAAACGTTACAAAAAGATATGTCTAAATTCCGTTTCCGGTTTCGGATTTTTTTGAAAAGCTTAACTAGAACTACAACTTTTGATATACCTCTTGATTTAAAATTTCATTAAAATCGGTAAAGTACTAAAACCACTTTCTTTGGGTCCCTTGAGCCTTAAAACGTAGATGCTACGATAATAGCACAAACAGTTTTACAAAAAGTTAAATATGTCTTTAGGTAGATATTAAATATTTTAGAGAAATTATTAATACAGCAGTTATAAAAATAAATAATTAATAATCAGGAATCTGGAGAAACTGAATGAACAAAACTTAATTAATCAAATTATAAACATTTGAGACCCATTATCTGTAACAGCGATAGCTATGATCTCCATCCAGCTCCATATCTTTGTTTAGTCTATAACTATGTAAGCACGTAATAATTCATCAACCATAACAAAACTATATGCAGCGCAGAGCGGCAAAATAGGTTTTAACCAATGGTCACGCTGTGAAATTACATTTTTACAAAAGTTTTTTTGCTGGTTATTGGTTTGACCAGCTGCCACAGGGTGGGCACGGGAAGGCTAACTTCTAGATGGAAATAGATTTTGTTATTTTTAGGAGCGGCTATCCCCTACTCTTGATTACTTCCCTGGTTCTATTACCATGGGTTTTGAATATAAAAGTACTTTTAATTACACCCTGTACACTTTGAATTTGTAACTTGAGCGTGTTTCTACATATTATATCGTTTTAGTAACGCTATATTGTACTTTCTTCTAGAATTTCTTCTCTAAGGAAAGATATTTATACTTTTAGGTCGATGAAACTCATAAAACCGAAAACATACATTATTTATAATACAGGAATCTGTAGATTAAACAACAACAAACACTTTGTTAATTGTATGTTTTTACTAATTGTACGAATTATACTATACTGCTATATATACTTAGTCTAGTTGGTAAATCATACGCCAAATACATAGCAATTAATTTGATTTTACGTTTATAGTCAAAACTTTATATTTAATTAAATGATGAAATTTTATAAACGTGGTAAAATTAATATAAATACACTTAATAGTATATTATGCAACAAGTTTTAGAAACGGTATTTTAGTCACGAGTTTTATTAGGCACGAGCGGAGCGTAGCGAAGCGAGTGTTTATTAAAACGAGTATCTAAAAAAGTTTCTAAAACGAATTGCATACTATACTTTTTCTACGACCATCACAAAAATACTAAAAATTGGAAATTATTTTATTATCTTAAGCAATATTAATTATTTTGACAGATTGATGGCAAGTGACGACTAACTTGATTTTCAGTTGATTTTCAATTGATTTTTGCGATTAAAAACCTAGAGCTAACTTCAGCCCGTGACTAAAACGCACAAAGTCACAGCTTGTCGAGGTGTGTTTAAAAGGTCACTTAGCGTCACGGAAACATAATTTAACTGCTTGGAAGCGAACAATACCAAAATTATTTAACTTCAAGTTTATACCTTTTTCCGGAGGCTTTAAGTAAACATAAGCCATTGCTAAACGAAGTTGTTTCAATAACATTCGTTGTTCTCTAGATTTGTTATACTCCGCTGTTCGGTTACAATCTGAACATATCATCTGCACCGATTCAATTTAAATAACACTTTTTATTTTATTTATTAAATTGCAAAATTGACTAGATTACTGCAAAAGTCTTTACATAGCTATTTCTTAGTCTCTTTTATTGTAAGTCGTTTTTTGGGATATCAAATAGTGTATATGCTTGTGAGTATGAATACAGCAATATTTAAACAAAGATACAATCATTTTTGAATGGATTTTAAATAAGTTGAAATTTAAATAACATTACGAAATTTTTAAAATCTTCTTATTATCCTTTATAAAGTAAGAGGTTGAGCAAGTTAGTGTTGGGATGAAAATAGTTATTTATGTATCTAGTGCCAGAAATTAAACTTTAGTACTTGAGAATGAAAGTTTTTTGTCGAGACGGCAGCCGAGACAATAATCATTCGAAAGCACCAAAGAAATTTCGCGCACGAGTTGCATGCGACATTGTTTTCTACAGACTTACTAAAATAATGAAAAAAATTAATTAAAATCATAATAAAATACAAAAATAAAGATTTATTCCATCGCAATATAGTCTGTTTGTTTGTTACTACGGAAACAAAATTTAACAAATATTGATATTTGTCAGTTATTTTTTCCTAAACAAGTTTGGTCGGCGTTATGTTACCATTGTCGTCATGCGCGAAATATTTTTCGCTCTAGTGCGCGAAATACTTCGTGCACGTTGTCAAGATAAACAACGCCAATGTGATATTTTGCATACTGAGATTAATGTAAAAATGTCATAATTTTTTGACGTCTATAGAAAAATAACTATTATGTATCTAGTGCGCGAAATTATACTTTGGTGCTTGAGAATGAAAGTTTTTTGTCGAGGCGGCTGCTGAGACTAAAATCATTCGAAAGTAGCAAAGAAATTTTGCGCACGAGTTGCATACGACAGACTTACTTAAATAATGAAAAAAATTAAGTAAAATCATAATAAAATACAAAAATAAGGAATTATTCTACCGCAATCTAGTCTGTTTCTTTGTTACTACGGAAACAAAATTTAACAAATATTGACATTTGTCAGTTATTTGTTGCTAAACAAGTTTAGTCGGCGGCCTTTTTATAAAAGAAGGTTACCATTGTCGTCATGCACGAAATATTTTTTGCTCTAGTGTGCGAAATACTTCGTGCACGTTGACAAGATAAACAACTCTAATGTGACATTTTGCATACTGAGGTTAGTGTAAAAATGTCATTTTTTTGACGTCTGTAGAAAATAGTTATTTAAGTAACAAGGAATGTAAAGACGTAATAACATTGGAGGTAGGTAAATACGAGCAGAGGCGAAGCCGAGGCTTGTGGCCTGCCGAGAATGTTAATAGTCGATGCATTCCGTGTTACTTATTAAATTTTTCACGCTACCGGCAATGTAAGTAGGCCTACAGGTAGAAATTTAATCATAGTTTTAAAAGTTCGTTTTGACAGCTGTTTTCGGAATTATTTTTTAAAAGCCCCATTATTCTAAGTTGTCTGTGCTTGTTACCATATCAACGAACAGTTAAAATCAACATTATTTTCCTAGGAATGTAAGTGACACTAGTAAGTTCCGTCGTCAAGGGTAACTAGTACACGAATGTAATCAGCCATTTACAATCTCTGTAGCTATGGATGTAAGGCCTACTTACATTGCCGGTAGCGTGAAAAAACGTTTTTCGCCGATGGTCAGGAAATGCATGATATTACGGACAGTTGACGGTCGGTAAAGTAACACATTTCATGATTAGACAGGAAATACATTGACATAATGACTAGGCAGTAAATGAATTAATAACCTAAATTATTATGACACAATAAATGTGGAAAATAAACAATATTATTTATTGTAAATATCAACAGTTACATTAGTACAATCTTTGAGTACTACTGGGCTTTGTTCTTCAATATGCGTTTTCTTCAATTCACTTTTATAAGTTGTATTTGATATTAGCTTTTTCTCATCACGTTTGACGCAAGCTTCACAAACACAGACAATTGAGAAATAAACAAACAAAATATTAAATACCAACGACGCTGTATGAGCCACCTCAGTGCAATCGTATTTTCATTTGAGTACAGGAAAAATGATCTTAAAAATGTAAATCTTAAACGATCGGCGAAAAAATTATATGTTTGATACGGAAATAAAGCAGATTTAAAGCCTTAGCTGGCTCAAAGCCTTGACTTCGTCTCGGCTTTAAAACTGCCAGCCGCGGCTTTAAATCATATGCTTTATTGCCTAATTAAACAAATAACTATTTTTTTATTGACCTTACGTAAATATTACATAAGCCAAAATCAACATTATCAGAAAATCTTGGCGGCCTCCATGTTGTAGCTAGAAAGTTAAGAAAAGCATTGGAATTGACTATCAAATTCAGGTTTCAAATTTATACAATCGCTGTCTGAAAAAAATGCTACCAAAATCATCCCTCAAACCACGTTCAGTTTTATTTTTATAAACTTATTTTCTGGGTGAATTTCGATACAACACACATTCCGAAGCTTATCGAAATTGGACTATCCGTTTCGGAGCGCACAAACACATCCACCCACAGGCAGAAGTTTTTCAAAAACTACTTTTTGGTTTCCTGGAGGTGCAAAACCTGTTACTAGTAAGTTCTAGCTTTACTTCGTTGAAGTTCATATTATGTATAAATAAAATGTATTTTATTATTTCAAAATTTTTATTTATTTAAACCTTATCCGCATTATTGTAGTTCATCCCTAGCTCTACTAGCGTATAGAGTTTGAAGTAAACGGTTATTGAGCAATATTTATTTGAAAATTGCAACATTTTCAAGTTTCTGCCACTTCACAGCTTTAGTAGTTCCAGAAGGACTCGTAGCTTGTAACATTACATTAGGTAACCCTAGGGCATTTGCACTACCAAATTTTATCGCGATCTGATAACTCGTTTTCGAGTAAATAGGCGTTAAAGCCACCATTGTCAAAAACTCAAATGCGTCACAGAGATATGAGCGAATGAAACTCCAACTAAATTGTAGCTTCATGATCCTACAAAACCAAAAAAATCTAGTGCCCACTTTTTAATCATTATTTTTTTGAATCTTTCCAAAATTTAAAAATAGTTTGTACTTTACAGTTTTATTGCGTTGAAAATAATTCATACGTTGTAATATTGTGTCTCGCTACAGTTACTGCAATAATAAATTGGATTGCGACTTGCCAACTCGTTTTTGAGTAGCAAGGTATTAACGTCAAAACTTCAAAGAATCGTAGCTGCCGCCATATTTATGTTACAAGGTTAGGGATACAAGTATTAACTTATCAGATTCTGTTTTAGATTTATAAAATTTGTGCTCCGAAGAAAATGCTATCACGAAAATATGTCTAACAACACGTCACCCACACACATACACAGCCACCCACAAATCCACCCATACAACCACTCGCCCACAGACGGACATTTTTTAAAAATTCTTTTTTTACATTCCCATCTCGATTGCAAAAATTTACATGAAATCAATACTTCCGTATACTGAAATGGATTTTGGTATTACTTTTGCCTAGTCTGTAATATGTGGAAATAATAGCCAACTGAATAAAAAAAAATAAAAAAAAAGCTTTTTGTTATTATAGGGTTATAATATATTATAAGGTTATAAAATAACGCCTAAATAAAATGTGTTTAATCGTTATTAAAATAGAGTTTATGAAAAATGATATTATAACTAGAGCTTAGAAGCTTAGACATTAAACTTTCGGAAAATATATTTTTCATGGAATTTCTTTTGTCGGTGAACTGATTGGGCGCCGACAATTTTTGATAGCGTTCTTTTGGCTGCCTATACTCTCGGTCGATGTTACCTTTTACAATATATTGACCGATGATATTTTTGATGGCGGCATTGTTGATGATTACAATTTTAGTTGGCGACATTATTTTGATGGTGCTCTTTCTAGTGCTGTGGTAATGATTTTTCAATAGGTACTATATGTGTAATTTGGCATTATTTACGGACGGCATGTTTAACAGCGCTCTTTTTGCTGGAAACAAACTCGTCAGACATTATAAAGAAATGTTTATACGTGTTTTCTTGTAAGTAGGTCGCTCTACATAATTTGATTTAAAAATAGCGCTACTCTATGCTACCTAGTAATAAAGATTATCTTTCGAAATAAATTTTATACCTGACTGATTTATGTAGAAATGGTGGCACGTACGTATAAGAAATGAGAAAATTACTGTCTTGTTACAAGAAAGTCAATGGGGCGATCTGTAACGTGTGAGCGATGAGGCGGATGGTGTAGAGCGCCAGGGTGACAGGAGGGTGAGCAGATAAGGCTGGGAAGATGAATTGACGGGGTTACGGGGCAGCGGACACGGCGGCGGAAGAGCAGACAGCACTCTCTTACCCCGGTGGCAGCAGCGATTACTCACTCGGCGACCTGGCGTGTCCCGACGGGAGCTCGGAAGTGGCTCTCCCGGAGATAAGCGCTTTACATTTGTAGCCTTTCAACTAACAAAGCCACGATACAGATAAACGCCTGGGTGGTGCCAGACGCTATTTATTTATTTCTCTTCGGTTAATTATCTTTTCAAATTTTAAATCTAAATAACAGATTATGGAAATCCGCTGCCGGGGCTAGTCCGACTACACAATACTGTGTAAATCAAGTAGAGGATTGGCATGTGGCGAGGCGCGCCCGACAACTCGACGAAGATTGATCTGCCTAACGGCGGGGCACGATATGTTCACATTATTCACTGCCAGGGCTAGGCCACTGTATCGACTCACCCTTCTTCCTTTATGGGATATGCTAAGCAGCATCAAAATATACGTGCACCATCAATTAATATACAAAAGAGGACTGTAATTGTTAACAACATTTTAGACGATGTTATTGCATTGTTATTGCATTTTATTGATTCAATTCTGAAAGCATTTTATCGTTTGTTTGAATTGGCTTATTGTATCAATACCGATATGTAAAGTGATCAAGTTCTTTTAATTAATGTTGTACAAAGAAATCAGCTGTTTGGTTAAATTAAAATAATATTAGTTCAAAGGCAATGGCGGTTTTTTCCTACGAGCTGTAAAGCTGCAACAAATTTATTAAAAGCTGTTCTTTAGTTACTGCTTAGTGTATTTGCATACTTTGCGTTTAGAATATAATGTATTATTATGTGTATTTAACACTAGTTTAGGACACTTTATGGAATACCTACATAGTCGTCTCTTTTTCAAATCGTCAACTGTAACGGAGTCAACTTACTAGCAATAACCAATTTGCTGACTGTGTCTACTTTGTTAATGAATCCGCAACAGACACAATGTCGACTATGACCCTTAACATCGAGCTGTCAAAGTATGTGAGCGACACTGCAACCGACAAATTGTCCCTTGTGCGCTTGAACACTTTAGCCACAGATTTTTGGTTATTATAAAATAAAATGGGTTATAGACAAAGTGTGTATTACAAAACAGTCGACAAAATGGTGTTGTTGACAGGTACTAGAAGGTATGATTATCTAAACTGCAAGTCCTTCTAAATACCGAATCAGTAATGCAAATACTCAAAAAAATGTCCACACCTGGTCTTGATAAGTACATTTATGGGTAACGCTTTGGTGCCTTACACCCAATTCAAAGCTTTACAGTGGTGGCAAAAGGTACAGGTAATTTACAGCACCACGTCATGCTACGTAGTAAAGGCAACCACTTATAGAGTATTCCCATCAGGAATCATATGAAAAGTATAAAGAATGTTTTTTTTTTATGTTAGCTAGGACTTTAACACTCTCGCATCCCCATATCTTGGTCGAGGGGTAGGCTAAAAGAACTGCCTATACAAGATCAACCGAAAATGGCAGTGGCAGATCAGAAGAGTAGCTGTAGGAATTCTACTAATTTTAGTATACATTCACGCCCTACTTGCAACAAGAAGCGACTCTGCGCAATATCTTCCTTTTTTTTTCAGGAAACTTTTAGGTTTATCCCTCCCGATCAGAAGAAATAAGAACCCCAACAAAACCGCTTAACTCTAGGCAGAAATCTGTGCATCCTTGAAATCTGCACATTGATGTTTATTTTTACTTTGACAACTAGGCGGCTCGGAAAGCATTCGACTCTCCCACATCACTTTAAAACTGTGTCAAACTGTAACTAGAATTTTTTGCAACTGGGTCAAACTTCTATGGGCTCTACGTCCTAGCAGCATCGAGGGTAACGAATAGACATATAACTATAGCGAAGAAAGGATCGCAATCGGCGTTAGCTGGTTCCCAGGCGGTCGCTGGTCTACCGCGACGGTTCTGAAACTGTTTATTGAGACGTGAACATAATTCTTATTAGACTAGGCTTCACAACAAAGAAGACAGTACTAGGCAAATCTCTTCATTAGAAAACCCTTACTCAAAGCTACCACAGCGTTTTTTAAAATGGACACAAAACCCTTATAATATCCACGATCCTCAAAAGTATCTTCGCTCTATTAGTGTATGTACTTTCTGTGTATAAAACGCGTCAGGGAAAAAGAAATCTGCGTCTACGTTTTTTGCCCGTGCTTTAGAGTCTTGATCCTAAGCTATAAGTAATCTGGCTTTAGCTTTTTGGATCCCCTAGTTTTGAGTTTCTTTTTTGTCAACACAGTCTTAGTCTTTTCGCTAGATTCTGGTCTGTAGAACAAACTTCTTGAGCAATGGACAACATGTACAATCGGCTAAGAAGACTGAAATTCTATCTACACTGTGCAATACATCTTAGCGAGGCGTAAGTTGCTCGCGCTCTATATACTGCTGTGATATTATGACCACACTGGGGAAATATTCATAATAAGATCAATTTTAAAATTATGATTTCATTACCTTGGCATGACGACTAGTTCAGGAATTCTTTAATTTAAATTAGATAATTGGATTGAATAAAAATATAATAAATTGGCGTGGTTTCGCTTTGGGATATTTAAATATTTATGTAATTTTGATGTGGTAATAAAACATGCATAATTTGGGGGGGGGGGGGGGAGTTTAAATATGTGAAAAGTGTAGAATAAGTTGGTTTTATTTAAGTGTTAATTTATATTTTTTAAGAGTAGAATAAGTTGTTTTGGAAAGACAAAAGTAATCAAGTTGTTTTGAACTCGAAATTTAGTTTTAAGTTAGGTTACTATAGAAATGGGAGAGCTGAAGAATAATATTGAAGTGAGGGACGTAAAATTGTAACGCTCCCAAAGAAATGTAAAAGTTGTGTAAAATAATTTACAAATATTAATTAAAAGTTTTGCCTGTTAATAAAACAGTGTGTTTTACTTGAAGTCAAGTGTAATAAAGCTTAGTTCAACGACAAAGAAGGTAAAAGAAAATTTATATAAAAAAAACCAATTGTTTTGACATTGGAAGCAGAGATGACAAGGTGCCAGGATAATATGATTCTTCGATTGAAAAAAATGACATTGATAAAACATTAATAAATGTCAAACAAAAATTTACAACTGGAGAAAGAAGATTAAGACGACGCGACGGAATCAGAAGATAATTAGTATAAAGAAGAGAAAAGCGACCTACAGAAGGAGAAAGAGCTACGGCAGAAATTAAGGTATTGTGTATTAAAAAGAAAAGTGAGTGACAATAAGAGAATGAATAATATTTAGTAACATAAAAAAAAGCTTTGTCATATAAAAATAATTTTTTTGTCATAATAGTTTAGTTTTTATTGTGAAAGATATTGCATGAATGTTTAACATCATTTAAAAATAAAGAACCAAAGGTCTTGCAACTAAAAGGGGAAGCCACGTTTTGTCATTATACAAGTAAAAGAACCCTGAGAATTTGAGAGAGTACTCAAGCCGAGGTAAAAAAAATAGTTGAATTTGTAATAAAGTTTATGTAAATTATTTATTCCACAAGTGTGGGGTATTACATAGCAATACTTATATGTGTTAATGAAGTCCCAACGCTTCTTTACTTTGTAAGAGACTTTTAGATGACTCTTTCTGTTGTCTCCAGGTTATAAGGTTTAGGTTATAAACCTATATCATAAGCAATAGCAATATTGTGCTATATGCAGAATATTGCAAGACACCTAGCCAAAGTCAAAAACGTGAAACTGCTGACTAGCAAGACAAATTTAACCTCACTTTTTCTTTACGTTGCCACCACATTTCCACTGCTGGGGACATGCAACATAACAGTCAGATGGCCACTGCAACTCAGGTCTGTGCCCAGGCTGCTCGAGTCGAGGTAGCGTTTAGGTCAGCGCTTCTATAAATGCAGGTTACAGGCCTGTAACTAGACCTACTACCTTTCTGAGTTGCTCAGTGTTTTAATCGAGCAACTAATTAATTCTCCAATTCGGGTTCCTTGATAAAGTGCTTCGAATTTCTTAGACAAGGAGGGCATCTCCAGTGTTCTGCAAACTTTGCTTGTGTCTAGTTCCTAACAGCCTTCCTGGCAGTTTTGTACGAAATCGTACGTTAGCCCGTTATAGAAACTTTTTTTTAAATATTATATATTAACCAGATCAACAAACATTTATGTTATACATGGCATTGTTAATGTATGCTATAAATGACTATTCTAACTTATGAAGTATCTTGATTCCATCGCTGTGTGATTATTCATCTTCATATGATAAAAACAGGTCTTGGAGAAGTCTGCGTTTTAGCCGGAAGTGGATATTCCGCTTGCCAAGGTTATAATGGGCTGCTCCATCGCATGCCTTAATGTTATTAAGGAATTTTTTTGCACTGGTTCTTATGTACTCTTCTATTGTTAGAACTCCCAGTTCCTGATGCAATTGTGTATTTCTGATAAACCATGGCGCATCGACTGAAATTCTTAGGACTTTGTTCTGTAGTCTTTCTAACTTGATTATGTTTGTTTTTGATGTGGCACTCCAAACTGGTGCTGCATAAAGTGCTAATGGCCTTATGAGAGATTTGTAAATCATGATTGCGCATTTAGTTTTTAATTTAAATTTCCGATTTAATAGTGGGTATAGTTGTGCTAGTCTTGTGTAACTCTGGTTTAGTTTATGGTTGATATGCAGCTTCCATGATGCTTTTGTGTCTAGAAGTACTCCTAGGTATTTCACTGTTTTATCAGGGGTATTCCATTCAATGATTTTGTTGTTAATGTGGATGTTGGTTGGGTTGCGGATTCTCCTTAGTGTAAATATTTTTGGTTGACATTTGCTTGAGTTGATTTGGATGTTCCATTTATTAAGCCATTTGCATACTTTGTTGATTGCAGCCTGTAGTAGTTAAGTTTCTTCTGTTAAGTCATTGCTTAGTGTTATTATGGCTGTGTCGTCACATTCGTGTCGAATGTTGCTAGAGTGGCTTCAACTTTTGGGATGTCTGAAGTATAAATATTGAATAAAATTGGTCCTAATATACTGTCTTGTGGGACTCCAGCTCGTATACTTTTGTTTTCCGAGACTTCAGCATTTATTTTCACTGCAAAGGTTCTGTTCTCTAGAAAGGAGAATAGTATTGCCTTTAGATAGTTAGGTATTCTTAGTTTAAGTAGTTTTTTTTCAACCCCTCTAGTCAGATTTTGTCAAAGGCCTGGGCTACATCGAGGAAGACGGCAGTTGCGAACTGTTTATTTTCGTATCCAGTTTCTATTGTTTCAACTATTCTCTGGAGTTGATGTGTAGTTGAGTAGGTTCTTCTGAAGCCAAACTGATGTAGAGGGAGAATGTTGAGGGAGGTCACTTCGTTGTTTAGGCGAGTACAGATTACTTTTTCTAGCAGCTTGGATAATGATGTTAAAAGAGTTATAGGTCTATAGTTCTCTAAGCATTTTTTGTTTTTCCCCGGTTTAGGGACTAGCAATATTTGAGCGTGTTTCCATTCTGGGAAGTAGCCCTTCCTCAGGCAAGCATTAAATATTGATGTTAGGTAGGCTAGGGATTTCCTAGTTAATTGTGTTAGCACGTTATAGAAACTAAAGAAACCATTTACGTTGTTAAGCTTCTTTGAAAACGTTTATTATGGAGTGTTTTTGTTCTTTATGACATTTGACAACTGTGAATTTTATCATGTGTATCATATAATAAATTTCGGTTGTTTGTTTGTTTAATAGACATTGAAACTAATCATCCAATTAATATTATCATAATTTAATGTACCAATTCCAATACAACACAGATATATACTTATTTACAATACTTTTACTATCATTTTAGCGAATACTAATTAAGCTGTACTGAACTGAACCAGATGACTGAAAATAAGATGCTCGTCAGTTTTTGATTTTTAGGAAAATCTCGTATAAAGTCTTCTATTTATGTTGAAATCACCAAAACTGTTATTAAACTTATGGCTAATAAATAATCTGAGAACTGCTATATGGAAGATGTTGTTAATAGTAAGTTTAATCTTGATCAGCGTGTCGATGTTAAAAATTTCTGCTATGAGAAATGCAGACTCTGTTTCATGTCATTCGTTCCTATTAAAATCTTTCTTTTCGGTTCCGTTAAAGAAATTAGGTTTCTCAACGCTTTAAGCTCCCAACTGATCTATAACGTTTTATTTCTGAACATTAGTTTTGATTTACGATATTAATCTAGCTGTAATTCATTTGTTAGATTTTGTATCTATTTTACCGAGTGCAACAAAACTAAATTGGTAGCAACAGTTTTGATTTTAATTTTAAATCAATTAAAATAACCAATAATTTGTTTAAACGACAATTAAGTGATAAGTTTGAATAAATGAAGAACAACGCGATCAATAAATGAATTTATAACATCAATTATTCCAATACTTCTAAAAGCAGCTAAATCAGCGTTAAATCAAATTGGCGACCGTTGGAAACGAAAAATAGTTTTCGCATTCCCATGAGCGATGCCTTATGTACTTTATTCGCGCTGTGATGTAAAACCCCGTAGTCAACTTGATTTATAGAGCCACGACTGACTGCAGATTATCCTTAAACGCGGGAAGGCGAACAAATCATCCCCTAGTGATGCTGGCCGAACAAATCCACTTTATCATTAGGAAAAGTTTACGTTGCAGCAGTTACTTTGAGCTGGAAAAAGTGTATTAAGGACGTAATGTATATTTTTTTGAATATCTCGACCTAATTAGAACACTTTTTCAACAAATATTAGTTCTAAAAACAAAACTTGGCTTGGTAAATAACTATGTTCTACGTATCTCCGTTTTCAGAAAGTAATTGCGTTATAAAGGTGAATGAACAGTCTGCTGTAACTGAGTTCTCAGCATTTTATTTCTTTTAGGTTTGGGGTAGTTGTAGAGCTACATTATTGACCTTCCTATCGCCAATAGATGGTTATAGCAGCATAACTTTTACTCACTTTATACAACTTTTCCAATCTTATCTCTAAACATGACTTTTACAGCGAGGAATTTAGTTAAATTGGAGCTCATTTCAGATTTCTTTTATGTTTTCACAAAATCCGCGATTCGCGGCTGACCATAGCTGTATCTCAAGATGAGTTCGACAGTAGAAGAGACGTGGCCGGAATCTTACTGACACATTTATTGCTTCATAAACCGCTATTGAAACGTTCCGAACTTTCAGCGCAGATGTTATCAATGCAAGATTTTAAAATAAAGTTTTGAGAATGTATTAACAGCGCCAGAAATTCCAACTGGGTTTTCTTTTAAAATTTAGTTACATCGATAATAATAAAATTTATAATGTACGTTATAGAAGGAATAGCTGCTGTTTTTAATGGACATAACGTAGTTTCAAAAAATAAACGATGCAAATTTATTTACAATAAACGTAATATTACTTTTTCGTTCTTTTTTATTTTATGAAATAATTCCTCTTTGTAAAATACAGCTGTTATCTTGTGATTAATGCATTTACCGGAAGCTTTCTGCGTTTATTTTTAGCTACTGCAGGTATGAATGATGGGTCTTTTTATGTTGGAAGGTAGTCTCGTTGCAGAACAGCCACCAACCGTGTTCTTTTAAAGAATTCTAAGTAACCCACTACGAGTTATTTAATCTAAATACATATAAACTTAAACTGTGGAACTGAAAAAATTAATAAAATTCATATTAAATAATTAACACATCTCGCTTCGCCGGAAGGAATGCTGCTAAAATCTCTGCAAAGGACTCGAACCTGAGTATTTTGAAAAGTTGGAAAAACTAAATCAAACTTATAGAAATTAACTTATCACCGTTAGCGCTACCTGCGTAACGATCGCGAATAACAATTCGGAACCAGCATTACCAGAGCTATGCGTAGACACTCCACACGATTATAAACCCTGATTAGCAATTAATAACAAAACATTAAATTACCACATGCTCGCTATTAACCATGCTATACCTACAAACACGAGTCACCATCATACCACGAAACACGTTGAAATAAATTATTGAATGAATAAAGTAACAGTCTAATTTTGATATATTTATACCTTTTATATTTCTTTATTCAAATTTTTAATAACATCTGTATCTAAGGATAACTAGCAGCACCACAATAAATAGGAATTGAAAATACATGATCATATTTTAGTGAAGCTATTAAAACTACACTTTGAAACTATTTAACCACTGTACGTTTTGTTCTTGAAACGAGCCTTTGAGACTATTGACAGAGACAGATTGATGGTTAAATGGCATGCATTTCGTGTTACTGACGAAGCTTACAGTTGGTTAAACAACTATTTGTTAAAAGGAAGCAGGAGGTCAGTGGAGTGTGGTGAAAATAAAGTAAATGTGGGTGTGCCACAGGGGAAATTTTTGGGGCCGCCATTATTTGCTCTCTATATTAATGATTTGGGATATATTGTGAAGATGTTTGCTTTATTTGGAAATGATATGACTCTGGGGGAATTGAAATGGTTAGCGACTTGTTTGCCAGAAATAAACTTAAAATCGACATTAGGTAAACTGAGGCAATGCGTATTACTAGCAACCGTGCCTAATCAAGGTTGAGGAAAGTGGGATTAGGGTTGAGATTGAGGGAATGTCTATTTACGCAAGGAAAACTATTTAAAATAGCATTATTTTAACGTATTTTTACAACTGAGGCACAGTTTCGTATACTTAGCAAATCAAGGAGGTATGGATAGATTGTAGATTCTACAAGATAGCGTTACTGGAATAATTCTAATTCTACTGAAATATCAGGTTTTTGTTTTTGTTTATAAAGTACTCAATGGTTTCCTGGTGTATTTTAATAAACAAGTAGTCTATTTTAGGGAAGTAATAAAAAATAATTTATAATTCTTGAATTGTTAAAAGTTTTGCTATATTTAATGAGCCGAGAGATGACTTAAACAAGTTAAAAGTGTAAATATGTTTAAAGTAAAAGTAAGAGAATGTAGGGAAATGGAATAAGAGGGTTTAGTTTTTGTAGGTATAAGTTATTGTAAATTTTGCGAGCGATTTTGTCAAGATTTTATTAAACAATTATTAATGTAGTTATTTGTTAGCTTTATAACTAAATACAGATTTGTTTGTTTATTTATTGTCATTGTGCATTTTCAATCGTTTTTACTGGATATGTACTTGGATAGGCGTACATTGCACATTGTGTTATAAGTAAAATATTGTGTAGAGCTGTTTCTAGATATATAATTCAATGTAACACAAATGTGGGTTATTTATAAATAATATTCTCCTAAAAATGAAATTACCGGTTAAGGTGTTACATGACAAATTTCTACCTGTATTTAACTATGGAAGACCTTACCATCGCTGGATCTAGATGGTTTGACATAAGATCTTGAACATCACATTAAAAGCATCTTAGATAGACAAAAATAAAAGATTTGCCAAACAAATCTTCACAGACGTACCAAAACAGCTCACTCTCAGCACCCCGCGAACCTTCTCAATAAAGCTTGAAGTACTTTAATTTATTGACAATTTTAAAAACATAATTAAAATGAATAAAAAGTAATTTAAATGAGAGCATATTCAACGTGCCTTAAAGAATACAATCTTAGATCGTAAAATATATTCAACGTTCTGTAATCCGGTATTCTTATTTACTTCAGCTTCCTTACGTGCTATCACTAAATTTACTTTATTTTAACTGTTGTATTGATTTCACAGATGCATTGAGTCCTCCCATAAAATAATATAGTGTACATTCAAATAATTGATTGGGAAACAGGTATTACGATTAACACAACTAATAATTAAATATTGCTATGAAACTGGTTCTCACTTTGAGTCTCAACTAACAATAAAAAATTGTCGGAGTCGATGCATGGCTGTGGAATTAATACCGTATTTAAGGTTAGGTACAAATTTATTATTTTTTTGGTTTTTATATTTTGTTAAGGTTTAGATGGTAGAACAGTAGTAGGCACATCCTACTACTGAATCTCGCCTTGCGGTTAGATCCTGCCAGCTTCTCTTTACTTTAAATAAAATGTGTATGTTTTTGTCATTTAATGGTAGCATTCAATAAAGCTTATTATTATTATTATTATGTCAGTTATCGTTGTTCTTAAAAAATTGTCATAACTCATACGGCAGTATATGTTCAGAAGACATTTGTTAAATGAACATGTTTACAGAATATCAGCATAAGGTTGTTCCCTAATAATTCTTCATGTTGATTCATCTTGATTATCAACAGTAATAATTATAGAAAGTTGCACCTTTTCCTTTCAATGTTGATATTTTTCATGTTAGAGTTACATTTGGTGTACAAGTGAATGTCTATCCTCAAACATATCTGCTTTTGAAAATCGGTTACAGTTACAGCACGGGATTTAAGTGACGCGTTCGTCCTTTCTATACATTGTAGCACTTGTGTAGGTTACATGCCGATAACTCAGGCTGTCAATTCGACCTCCGGAACGGTGACCACTCGTTTTCTTTCATTTCCGACACACCTCGCTTTCATATCGAAACCGTTCTGTCTGCCGCAGCGTCTCCCTGAAGCTCTATATCCGGTGATGTATGGGCAGCACACATTGCACTAGATGGAACGCAATATGTCCGTTCGAGAAAGGCAATAACCATTAGGTTTCGAGAAAACTGCCCCATTTCGAATGACACGGCCGGCGAATATAGGAAAATTTATATCAGCTAGGATATCGGATTAGTGGAGTGGTCCTAGTCCAGTCTACTTGACTGCCACATTTGTGTTAAGGGGGACCGCATTGCTAACCATTGGCTCATTACGTAATACTCTATCGGACATTTCTGATTTTCATTTAATACTGTCCATCTTAATTTCAATATAATACGGTACTCAACGAGAATACGTGCAACTTATTTTCCCGAATTTTTGTGATGTGCTTAACTTGTATTGTATGATTATTGTGTCACCGTAAAACGACAGCTGTCCAGGTTGTAAATCAAAAGCCTCTAGGATCCTCCACCTTTTACAGAACTATGCTATAAGGCACGATCTAAAGCATGGGCCATTTATTTGTTTCTTACTGGCGCGATATTACTTTTCCAGAAGCTATCTTGAGGCACCATCTTGTTATAACAGCTTTTCATAAAAATATACTAAGTAGAATTGGTACTGCGGACGTGGTCACAACTGCGGTCATTTCGACTTCTACAGATGCATTATAGCTTTGTAACGACTTCGCGAAGACTTTCTAGTTTGTGACAGTTGGAAAAGTATCTGCAGTCTCTAAGATAATTGCAATACAAACAAAATAAAAACTGCAAAAGTTCTGATACTTTAGAAGGGTTCGAAATAACTAATACGAATTTTGAAGATAAACATAACATTTAGTTGTTGATTGTTTAGAATAACAAGGAAAATGAAAACCATCTGAAAGAATTAATTTTGGAGAAAAAATAGCATTTCTATTTCAGTAAAGAAATTTTAAGCGGTTAAAAAGTTTACAGTACATAATCATGTTTTTGTATAAATTTCTATCAAAAATAAAGACATTCTGTGCAAATGCTGGAATACACGATATACATAGGCAATTAGCTGTCAAGGCGGCTGCCCAAGGCGTCACGCAATTTCCGTCCAGAAGTAGGAGTCTGACATCAGCAGATGCAAAAAGAAATGGTACGTTTCTAGAGGCAATAAAACTTCGCTGACAGCTCAAAATTAAATATGAAGTTGAACTGTCTGCTTCAACTTGTCGCAGGGATATGCTTTCCATCTGCTCAACATATAGGTAGATTTGGAAGCGACGCAATCATTCAAAATACAATTCCAATTATAAATGTTTCCAGACATAAAATGCTTTCCTTTAAAAGGAATTTCTTTATCTTATATCATAGTTTAATCGTCAATCATCATCAAAAAATAATAAGAAGTTATTAAAACGGATACCGTGTGCAGTTGCCATGATGAAATGAATATAAATTGTGTATACCTCTGTTTGTAAAAATTAAATTGTTAACGTAATTAAAAAAATAGAAAATTAAACAATGCCATTCTACCGATGTAATTCTGGCCATTGACGTACCTATTTTAGAAAAAATTTGTTTTGATTTCTAAGAATATTTTAGTCTCTCTCTAACTCCGTCATATGGACAAATAATTGAGCTTACTTGTTAAATCAATGTTACGGTTCCATCTATTAATATACAATGCATTTATTAGTTATACGAGATTGTACTATCTATCTATATATTAAATCCGGATCCCTTTTACCTGTCTCAACTTGATAGGAATACGGCTAACTAAAATTATGCAATTCATAAGTGACACGCTACATGTATTATTTTTCTTACAAAAGTTACCAAAAATTCTATGTACTAAATCTGAATGCCTTTCACCTGTTTGAATTTGAGAAGAATAGGGCTGCAGCTGAGATTATGCATGCTAAGCGACCTGCGGTGGGTATTAGATACATTTTGAAAAAAAAATTACCAAAACTTGTATAAACTACATCCGGATTCTTCCTACTATCTAAACTTGAGAGAAATACGGCTGCAGCTGGGATTATGTACGCTAAGCGACGCACTGTGGACAACATTGGGCGTAGCCGGCCGGTTCAGCTAGTATTGATATACTTTGACTATTTTTGACTATAAAAATACAAAAACAAAATTCGGCAAATTAATTAAGTAATACATATATAATTCACCCACTTAAAGTGTTGTGCTTGTTCCTTATGCGTGGTATTAATTTCACTATTTTTTTTATAAACTCCTAAACCAACGCATTTTTCCCTAACTTTCTACCTTCAAAATGGCGGGCCGAACATTTTTTTGAAAAAAATTATTTTAATGCCTTGTTACTCAAAACCGAATTGTCAGATGTGAATAAACTTTAATTACTAATAGCCCTAGGAAAATACAATGTTACTATGTAGAAGAATTTTGGACAGAATCAAAACTGGAAGGGAAAAATATTTGAAAATTTCGTCTAACCGCGCATGACTGAATTACGCAGAAAAACTGTTATAGCTCGACGGTCTTTGCTTCAGGACTTTCTCTGTTTCTAGCCAGGAAATGAAATGAGTTTAAAAAAAATGTATAAAAAATTAGAAATAAAAGCTTTCCAGGGCATTTACACAATTTTACTTTTAGCATCATATCATGTACTATGTTATTTTAATCTGATCACTTTGCTAGCGTTACAGTGGTAAGAGCGACCTTATTACAGTTAATGTTGGCGCGTAAAATGTTTCTGAATGGTTAAGTGATTGCGAATTATGGTGCATAATTTATGTGACGCATTCCAGGCGCCAAAAGTAGTAAAACAGTTAAGTAAACATAAGTCCGCAAACGCTTCGTTACGGAGCTACAGCTTCCCGAAGATGTTTTTTTCTGAATATTTTAGAATTTTACAAGTTTTGTCTATAATATCTAATTCTTTATACAGAAACACACAAAAATTACTCTTATTGGTCTCTAAGTCCTGTATAAACAATTTAAGATTGCTTTTTATGCAAACTGGTACCTATCTACAGCAAACTATTACGATACGTCAACGACTTTGAACAATAAGTAGCTTCACTTTACCAAACATTTCAAAGTTTTATATAAACTAAGGCAACAGCATGTAAATTAGGTGTATCAAGAATTATATTTTAATTAAAACAAATTTTATCTGTGTCCTCATGCATCCAATAAGGCAGTAACATATTTAGCTCTATCCTTTCACTTCTATTTGTTATAAATTGCATCTATTTACAGAATTCCGACACAAACATAACACAGTAGGGTAAATTTGACAGGCGAGATATTTGCGGTGACATTGTATGTATTATTTATGCCGTGTTCTAAAGTTGGCTCGTTTATCAAAGGCCGTTGTTCGGGCCGTATAATTAGATTGATGTGCGGATGTTGATATCAGTCGGGCCGCCACTCGACTTCAAAGGCAATGTTGAAGTAGAGCCACGCGGCAAATTGATGCTACATCAGCTTTGTGCATTTACGACAATTGTACAGCCAATTAACTGTAATTTATTTATGAATATGTCATTTTTAATAAAGGAATAAATATTCCAGTTTCTTAAAACATAAAGGAGTCTATATTATGGTATTCCACCGTGACTGCAGGAACATTTATTATATAGTAGCCGTTTCATTTGTGTTGACAACAGCGGTTACTCGATAATAGTTCGAATAACAACATACGTAGCTTTTGATCTGATACTACACACAATAATCAATCTTCTTTTATTAATCTGTCACTAGCATAACAATGACTAATTATTATCCCTTGACAGCGAGAATAAATTGAGAAATATATGAGCATATTTATTTTAAAGGTCGTTTTTGCAATTCTATTGATTGAAAACATGGCATTCCCATTACTATTTTTATTAGTACCTTTTCCCGTCTACAGATTCATATTTTACTTCCAGTGAAATTACATTCTTCGTATGACTTACAAGAATTATGTTAAAAAATTAAATAGGGCGGCTGGTGGAGTAAAGCTCACGGTATCTGGGTTTGGCTCCCAAACGCGCCTAATTCGATTCTCGGCGGACTCTAACATGGGTGTTGGTGTTCCTCTGGGCATGTTAAATAGGTAATAACGACAGTATAGTTGAGCCCGTAATGCATGTGAAAAAAGTTAAATAAAAAACATTAGGTGTGATCAATTATTAAGGTAGCATGGAATTTAGTTACGGATTCCGAGGTTCTGTACGTTGTACCCGAATGCAGTGGCGGGGGCGGTGAACATTTATTAAGGCAGAGCAAAATAAAATTAAAATAAAAGAAAACCTTACCTTTTAGCTACCAGTTCTATAAATAAAATCCATACACCTTTCTTTCTGATTCTTCACAAACGAGTCAGTCACTACCATTAAAATTAGTGGATATTTATAAAAAGAAGTATTACCTTTTGCTTGGAAAAAATGAAGCAATTGCTTCAGGTTATATGCATAAAAAAATGAAGGAAAAGGTTTTGCTTCGAGGCAAGAGGTTGCGCTTCAAAATAAAAGATTTCACTTTTTTCGTACTTATAAAAAGAAGCATTTGCTTCATAACTGAAGGATTTGCTTCTAAAAAAACGTATCTAGTCAACAGCAACTTTTTTTGCGAGAATCTCACGTTTTTCACTAGTTAGCCAGCCAGCATACAGCGTGTATGGTGAAGGTGGTGTATGTTTAGGTGTACTAAAGTTAGTGGTTTTGACATGTTAAATTGTTAAAGTCTGGAAGTGTTTGTATAAGTTGAACTTTCAAATTTGGGTGGGTGGTTACAGTGGTGTGTTTGCTATGCTCATATGGTGCATTTACGTGCAAGGAAATATTATAAATCAAGACATACACCTCGTGAATCAGATTTCAAAACGTTATTCAGATTTGAAGAAGTCAAGGTGGTGTGGTTGGCAGGCCATATTCTGGGAGAAGATACAGAAACTCGTGGAGCAGCCCTGTCATCTGTGCACAAAATGAAAGTCTTTCTGCGTTATTGTGCGGACCCTGGATTCCAGAGCGGAATTGGTGAAGAATTGGGATGTACGCAACCCACAGTGTCCAGAATATTTCATAAGGTTCTTGAGCGTGTTGTAGAAAAGGCCGGCGAATGGATTCGGTTTCCAACAACAGAAAATCAAATCATGTTCCATTTCCCAACAGCGATTGGAGTTGTTGACTGCACGCATATTCGTATTGAAAAGCCAGCCCAATTTGGAGACGATCAATAGAAAAGGATTTACCAGTATTAATGGGACGCGAATTATGTTATAACCAGTATTGATGCAAGATGGCCTGGATCAGTTCATGATTCTCGCATTGTCGGTACCTATTTTTTTGAATAAATTTTTTTCTTCTATTGAATACACTGCCGAAGCACACAGGCCTGCATCACAGTGTTTCTCCAAATTGTTTTTATACGTTTAAGAATTGACAAACTCACTTCCAACCATAGATAAGAAATATAATACGTTTCTTCCAACGGTTGCCATGTGTATGGTACAGACTATTAATTTTAGTAATTTCATCGACTCTGGTGATGTACTAAGTAAATTATTGACTGCAACAAGGTCAAGGCAATAGCGGCTTCTGCAAAATTTTTTCCATTTTAAATGACGGTTAGTTTGTGTTTAAGAGTATGGACACTATTGATAAGCAACGTTTTAATCTTGCGAGAACGTTTGTTTGTACGATAACATAAACATCGCGATACCAACGCAGACAAAACTGCAGCATAAAGTAGGATGAAGTTTAATGAATATGTAAATACTAAATAGTATGATCATCCCGTATGTTTCTGACTAACGCAGCTATGGTAGAAATGACATCTTTGTATGTTTCATTTCGATGTTCACATAGTCGCTATTCCTTTCTAAAACCAACAGTGAGACGTACATACCTCAACATCATCACTCTCCTATAGTAAAACCTCAATGGTATTAATGTTTTGGAAAAGTCGAGTGTGTTATTTCCGTAACATTGTGTGCTAGGGAGAGTGTCGCCCATGTTGCTTCCCTTACGAGATGTCACTTCGCGAATGTGCATTGTGTGTGTTGATTATTAGCGGGCTACAATGTAAAAGTCCCAAGTCCTTCTAGATAAGTCTATTCCAATTATATGAAAATTGTCTGATAATATCTTAAATTGTTCTAAGTTGATGACCCGAACATTTTGCTTTGACTTTATAAATATTCGCAAGAAAATTTTATTAAATTTTAGAAAACATAGTTTTTTATTACAAATGTTAAATATATATTTATTATTAAAAAAACAACACAAACAATAAATTTCAAAAAAAATTAAGTAATGGTATACAGTCACATCCTACATCACACAATTAGCTATAGAAGCCTATAGCTATAACTAAAAGCTATAAGCTTCCATCTTTTCAAGCGAGAAGTTTTCTATAGTTATCAGTGGCGTAACAGGACTACACGGCGCCGGTGTGCTAATACTATTAACAATAAATCAATAATAATTTTGATTAGATATTCTGTAGATAAATGTTATTTTGGTATTTTTTAAAGTGATTCTAATAGAATGAAAATTGGACATATACAACAGTTAATATTAAGAACAAACAATAAAGCTGAGTATTAAAAAAAGAACTAATAAACATATAGGCCTAAATAACTATTTAGATAATAACTTATACTAGGGTATCTCTATACTAAATTCCTAACAGTATGCAGCTCCGAAATATTTAGCACTATAACACAACGGCGGGCTTTTGCATGTCGGTTCAGTTTATTGATTGTTTTCAGCGAAAGTTTATCTTGCTGTCACTTCTGTGGGTATAGATTAGTTATTTATAGTTTCCTTTAATTCCTACGGATCAAAATTTTGTATTTATCGCGCTGACAACAAACAAATACATACCAGACGAATTCTACTGTTTGTTGACCCAAAAAATGAAAGCTCAACTAGGTTCCGCTTATTGTTAAAAAGTGTTTACTTTAAAAACGTTTACTACAAATTCTAGATGCTTCTTTGTAGAAAGCTCACTTTTAGTGACTATGCATTCAGTAATATGTGTTACATCTCCAAACAGCTTAAATATTTATTATGTTTGCGGGTTTCAATATTTACGTTAAAATTACAAGGGGAGATTGGCGCCATGAAGCTACAATAGCGGTGAAATGTAATAAGTATATGATTATTTTGATTTTTATATGTAAGCGCGAATATAACGTATATGCAAATGTGCCTACAAACATTTTAGTGGGATTTTACTAGTTCCAAAAATGGTTTGAAAATCTCTGTTAAGTCACTTACCTGGACAAGTGATAAGTTTAACAAATTTCGTTCTCGCTTTTTTTTAAGGAACTTTTCTAGGGTTATCAAGAATTTTTTGGGATATGTTTTAGGATGATTCTCTGCGAAATTTTCAGGGGCAGTTTTTTCAATCTCCTTTTCGAATTTTTGGAACGTATTCAGACCAGCTTAGAGGAGGAAACATTTGGAACAAGAAACACCGGGTACGAATTTACCAAAAAAACATCAGGGGCGTTGTCCACTGGTTCTGCTAGTATTTGTTATTTCGCGTCGGGCAATGGAATAATATTTTATTTTATGAAAAATTTTTAAACGGGAATATTTTTCTTTTAATGAACTATCAGAAATAGCCTTAATTTTTACGAGTAATTTGTTATAAGACAGTTGCACTCAAAATTACAAAAAAAGTAGTATATGTTGCATAAGCGATGATTGGTTGCAACGGTGTGCCTTAATTTTCTCATTTATTTCGCGAGAAACAGATTTTTGCCGGTTATCTAAACAAAAAATAATAATAAAAATTATTATTTCTATGCAATTTGATAATTAGAATAATTATTTAATTTTTAGGTGCCAGCCGGGTGAGCCAACATTTTTGGGTTGAGCTAGGGCCTACCCTGCCCCAGCCTGAAGCTGGACCTAGCTAGCTCTACTAGCCCATAAACATTATTGGGAAACATGTTTTTGGAAATTAAAAAAAACTAGTGTTACCCCAGCGCACAATGCACTGACAGACTGACCGTTGACAGAACCGGCGAAAAGTCACGTGATGCATTAGTTCCAATAATGAGACGCGGCGTTAGTGTAGATGTTGCCTCAAGTGAAGCGCGTCTAGCAGACTTTCATATATATTATAAATTAAAATAATTATTATTGAAAAATCGACGTAGAATAAAAATAGAAAAATGTTTCATGTTCCATCTGAGGATAGAGACCTTTCATTGAACAAAAAATGGTCCAAATTGGTGAAGCGGTAGCCGCTGGAGAAACCGGAGAAAAAACCCTTAAGCTTTTATATATGTATGGATAATTTATTTATTTATTTATTTATTTTTTTTTTGTTGTTCAAGGTTTACAATGCAATCTGTTACAGCATTAACAATAAGCATTTGTGTGAATTGACAACATTGACGTGATAAAGAGATATGTTCCAGTGAACAGTAATCTCTATATGAAAATTAATTCAGGTGTGTTAGTAAAACTAAACTAAACTTTAAACTTTAAAACTAAACTTTACAATCTGAATTTATTTATAGTCTTATTATTTCCAAAATTTATGTATTATGTAGTTACATGTGTTCTAATACTATACCATATTTAAAATCAAAATGTCAGATTAAATAAATTCGCATTAAATTAATAATCTAAAAAAACAGAGGCGATCGCAATTTTAATAACTTCTATAAAAATTCGATTCTGTCAAAATGTACTCTGAACTTTGTAATACTTATATTTAAAAAATAATGCTAAAAAGATAGTCTCAACTTGTTTTTCCGTTGAATTTTTGTCAGATATTGGTGTGCCAAATGTCACTAAAATCGGTTGACTGGTTCTTGATATTGAGAACGTTGCATACACTGTTGCATACACTGAGACGTTTCTCAAAACCGCTGTCATAATCTTAAACTCAATATTTTTGCGATCACGTTACATTAGCATACCGAAATTAGAGAGAGTACAAAAGTCATCTGTTTTCAGTAATAAAGCGTGAAATTCTAATTAGTCCAGTCGCATTAGGATCCGCCTGCCGAAAAAATCCAAGTGAGCTGAAATTTTGTATACACCTTTATTTTGACATTACAAATAATGTCTCAAAAGTCCCCATCGATATCGCGCTTGCGTTTTCAGTTATTCAAGGTCAAAGGTCACAGAAATCATTTTTTTGCAAATATCTCGCTTCCTATGGGTCGTATGACTTTTTAGTTATTACAAAAAATGAAGGCTAGGAAATTCTCTACAAAAAAGGTTATATAGATTTTTTCGTACAACCAACCATTTTCACGCTATACTTTAAAGAAATAATGAGCAGCGGTGCACCGTCACCGTTTTCTCCGTCAGTTTAAATCGTGTTCCCGAGCAGTTCAGACGTTTCAACGTTGGCTTCTTTGCCACAAAAATTACACGATGCACGAAATCAAAAGAACCAAAGCTAGAGCGTACTTTACGAGGAGAACACTGAGATGTACTACGAGCCTCGTCAACTAGGCGCCTTTTACATGCCACTATGCTACTCTTACGAGTATACTCCTTGCGACAGTGTGTATGTATCGTCACCGAATCCGCACTCTTTAAACTCTCTGCATGTTCATCTTCTCTTTCCGCACTTGCGTCTCTCAAAGCGTCTATACTGCGTTTTACAATCACCATATCACCTTCCAACAGCGATTCATTGCAAATAAAACAATGATCAGCCATCGTGACGATTAATTGAATAATAACGAATAAACGAAGCGTCTGAACTGCTCGGGAACACGATTTAAACTGACGGAGAAAACTGTGACGGATGCACCGCTGCTCATTATTTCTCTAAAGTATAGCGTGAAAATGGTTGGTTGTACGAAAAATCTATATAACATTTTTTGTAGAGAATTTTCTAGCTTTTATTTCTTGTAATAACTAAAAAAGTCATACGACCCATAGGAAGCGAGATATTTGCAAGAAACTGATTTCTGTGACATTTGACCTTGAATAACTGAAAACGCAAGCGCGATATCGATGGGGACTTTTGAGACATTATTTATAATGTCAAAATAAAGGTGTATGCAAAATTTCAGCTCACTTGGATTTTTTCGGCAGATGCTGCTTTTTTCCGCCTAATGTAACTGGACTATAATGTACATATTCTACATTATCTAAAGAACTAGGGCTGTAGGTTGTATTGAACTTCCATGCCAGTTAGGGATTAAGCAATAAATAAAAGAATCAACAATCAAAATTAAAATATGCATCGGTGTTATTATGGAAATTTGAAGGCGTAACAATTGACTACACTATGATGAAATGCAAAATCAAACTTATATCCAATTGGATAAATAATGAAAATTAAACACAAAAATTAGATTATTCAGACTTAATTGAAAGGGAAGGTTAGTCATTAGTCAATTCACAGTTTGAGACGCCCTCCTGGGAATGTATTATACAAATACTAACATTTTTTGAAAGAAAATTCAGAATTTACTTGGTTTTCAGGATTTTTTCCCACATTACTTGTTAAATCAGGTGTACAGTTCCAGTTGGCTAAATTTGCAACTGCATTTTATTACTTTTAAAAAGGTAATAAATATTGTACAAGCTACTAACCTATCAAAAAATATATTATGTAATTCAACACTTTCAATTAAAGTATTTTGTTTCAAAATCGATACACCATTCCCCCTATGAGGACTTCGTACGTGGTTTAGCAAGAACATTAACTGTTTCGTCATGGCATTAGTGCTGGTCTACACAACCTCTTTGTAATGGGATTGAGTTCCCCACAGTGACGATGACGTGGCTATAGGTTCTACAGCCACATGACATAGCCATATTTTGAAGCTTGGTATTGTTCGGATCCCTGTTGGTATATTTGCCGCGGACCTCCTGGCGAGGACATCATTAGACTCATCGCCAGTCGCGGCTGCCTACTAAGCAAATTAATGAGCCCACTGACTATTGCCATTGTGGACACTATTCGTAAATATGCTGCTATTGATATATGGATACTTTCATTAGCTGCTATTCTGTATGAATTGTATGACAGCTTATTCATATTGCTTAATTTTTTCCATTCAGCTGTGGGTGGGGAAAATAGAATAGAAAGCTTTTTTTATCAATTTCAATGTTATTTTTAACTAAGCGGTTTTTTATATCACATAATATTATTTTCTTAAGACCGGATTTTTTTACAAAATATGTATCTAAATTGAATATAATTACTCAACTTACGTATTTAATTAAACTAAATTAATACCATATTACCCATACCGCACTTTTTTCGTGCAACTGGATATCCCGCTCTCTGCCATTCAGCACAATTTAATGACAAACTGTAATTTATGGCGAGTAAGAGAAGAATTTCTTTACTTTTTGTCGTTGATTTGACAATTAAAATTAAAGCTAGTGCCGTTTGTCTGAATTGGAAAGTTCACGGGAAAATGATGAATTAAGAGCCATACAGAAACGTCGGATAACAAGTAAAATTAGTAATGGAGCGACAAAGCGCTGATTTGTTCTGAAAGACTAATGGCTCTTCGACTTACAAGTTTCCGCCCTCACGTAGCCCGTTAATTCAATTGCGCCCCTGCCACTTGATTAAACGTAACGCGTTAGAGATCGGTACGAGGATGTCTGCTGCTCCGCCCATATTTCTTCAATTCTTTTAATAAAGGACTCGAGGATTAATGAGGCGAGCGCCGCGGGCTTGCAGAGTTCAGACCCTATTGATCATAGTCGAGTTCTTAATTACCTCGCCGGGCCGTCTTGGCTGCCCTTCGCGCCCTTATGCACGCTCCACCGATTCAAACTCGATTCAAATTGAAATAACTATTTCCTTCTCTCATAAATTATGTCTCCATAACAAGCACAAAGCGCGAGGCTTGCCGAGACTTTGATAAATGAATGGGCATTCCATTAAAATAAGTGCCCTAATATATCCAGTCCTGATTTATATGTTTATTCGATGATTTTCCGGAGAATTGTTTTCTAAAACTCTCTTTAAAATCTCGCTTTAGAGACCCAAGAATTAAGTTTTAAAGTTTCGTAATCTGTTCTGCCTTCCAATGTGCCCATTTTAAATGCACCTTTATTTACGAGTATTCTGGAAAACTTAAGTACCAGTAAAACTAAATGTTTTTAATCTTAAGGGATGCTATTATTGTTTGGGTTAATTGCTTTTTTAGAACATATGTCTGTTGGTTGGGTTAAAATAAGAAGCAATGTTCTACCGTTTTGATTATTATTAATTGTTTTCCTTCTTGGCGAGTCACATTTGATGGAACTCTAGCTCTAGCAAATAAAAAAAAGATGCTTTTCGTTAAAATACTTTTGATTAATTAATAACAATTACACACATTTTTAAAAAACAGGATGCAGCCAAGCATGCTGTCAGCATTCTGATATTAAGTAGCGACTGTTGGGGCTAGAGCATTAATTTAAATATACTTTTACTTGAAAACAGGCAAATATCAATAAAAGACTGCTCTACCTCAGCAATATTTAGCCGAAAAATGTAAGAACTTTTACCAGAATTTAAGCAACTTCTCGCCGGAAATAAGGCATTGCTAAGAAATGCTCAACAACTAATAGAAGAAACGGACCACTGGCCATTGGGACCACCTGCCCCTGCAGAAGTAATAAAGAAACTCGCCAGATAAAAAAAATAAAGCTCCGGAAAAGGATCAAATACAGATAGGATTACTACAAGCGGCACCAACAACATTCGTAAAATCATTTTGTAGCAAAATTGAAGAGGTGTGGATATTCAACTTAGTACCTAAAGAATAGACCATGACAAAGAAAAGTCCTCGCCCAAAAATTAAAAATTCGGAAGGAACCAGCGTGTACAGAAAAATTAGCCTATGCAGGGTAGAGATATCCCGAGAAATACCGCCGTACCAAGCAGCGTTTCTCAGCAATAGATCAGTAAAAGACCATTCATATACACTGTGTCTATAAAGTAACCCCCCTCCTCCCCAACTAACTTTTGAACTACTTGATATTTTACCACAAAATTTGGTGTGCTGTAATGGGAAATTAAATAGTATTTTTTTAGCCCATAATTAAATTTTGCATCATTTAAAATGACGGCTGGGCGCCATTTTGAATTTTATTTTCAAATGGAAAGGGGGGTCGAGTGGCAGCTCATTTGAAAGGTCTTATAGTTCTGCTCCTGATCCTAAAGTTTGATAGAAATATATTCATCTATAACAAAATGACAATGTTTGAAGATAAGGAAGTCTATTTAAAAACACTAAAAATTAAAGCAGAAAGAAATTAAATTAGGTGTTTAAAATTCCTGCCTTACATTTTCATAAGTTTCTGGAGTGATATTTTTGCAAACTTTAATCAACTTCTTCAATTGTTTCTGGACGGGTTTTGTACACTTTCGATTTCAGATATCCCTATAGAAAAAAATCTAAGGGGGTTCAATCTGAGGATGGAGCCGGCTATTCTACAGGCCCCCGCCTACCAATCCATCTTCCAAGAAAATGTCTGTTGAGAAAGTCAGAAACGGGCCTATAATAATGAGGCGGCGCACTGTCTTGTTGGAACATAACGTTTTCAATATTATTTCCAGCCACCTGAGATATTTCTGGTAAAATTTCGTCCTGCAAATGAAAACGTGGACTACTGGATAAAAAAATCAAAACAATTTTGAATTGAGCGAGTCCATTTGTTTAAAATCCGCCATTTTGTTATGGCACAATATTTTTCTTTGAAACTCTAGGATCAGACGCAGAACTAAAAGACCTTTCAAATGAGGTGTCACTCGACCCCCGTTTCTATTTAAAAATAAAATGCAAAATGGCGCCCAGCCGGTATGTTGAGAGAAGAATACTTGATGATTGATGGGAGGGAAAAAGACAGTACTGGTAGTATTAGACTTAATAAAAGTGTTTGATACAGTAGAGAACTCTTTATTACTACAAGGCTTGAAAAAAAAAGTGGAACAACGCACCTGCTCATAAATCAGATTATAAAAGCATGTATTCAGGAGAACACGACACTGTAGTGGTTTCATCAAAGAACAAAGGTATACACGAAAACAAAAGGGATTAAACAAGGATGCTCACTATTGCCAAGATTATTCACTCTGTACCTGCACCATCACCAATCGCAGATAATCTCAATTTACCACAAATTCTTGCACATGCGGATGACTTGATAATTATAGCCGAAGAAGAAGCTGATACTGGAAGAGTTCTAGATCAGCCGATTACAAACTTAACTGAGGTCGGTCTAGAAATAAACATTAATAAATGGAAAGCGATTATCACGCGATTATCAGGCGTATCATTATTGAGGCACTGTTAGGAAGTAAGCTAATTGGAGTTAATGACGGCGCTATTTCTACTTTGGTTGCTGCATGACTCGGTTTTCGGGTCCTATTACCCTTTTGTGCAGAATCAATCGCTTTTAATGGGTTAATTTCTTAGGCGTATTACGTGGAGGTATTAACGTTCGTGTATTAGGCGTAACGGCTGAGGCACTGTTAGGGAGACACCTAATCAGGCTAAGTGTGTTGAGTGCAACTATGTGATGACACGCGACGATCCTTACTGACGGAACTAATAAAACACTTGCTATTTATTAGCAGTTCCAAACAAGTAGAGGTAAAACTAAAATTGGGGTAAATATTCAAATTGACAGCTTTATCCTCGACAAGTAACGTGCAAAGTCCACTCTACACCGTCATAACACTTACATCTGCACCGCAAAAATAAATAAATATTTTGAAAGGTTCACTTTTGTTAAAATAATCTGAACATCACATTTGTGGCGAACTAATCAACAATAAATATATCGCAACTTAGATCCAACACCGATCATTGCTAATAGATAAACCATCAAATTCATTTGGTTATTTTATATATAACCACTAATAAAATTTATAAATAAAAATATTTTGGAAACTCTACGATCACAATAGTTGCACTATTATTTTCGAAACAATATAGCAGTTTTGTAAATAAACAAGATAAAACATACAAAACTGCTATGGCAGGTAGATTTGTGCCATAATGTTGGGTGCCAGACGCAAAGGAGCTTGTTAATGCTGTAGCTTTATCTGGCATTATGCGTATGTTATCGTATAAACAAACCTTTCCGCTAAATGAAAAAGTTACATTCCTATAGCGACTAAAGTGATCAGCTTTAATAATAATTGTGATGAATTCTGCAAACAATATTTTTAGTTAAAAAAGAATTTGTAACAATTTTCCCTTCAAGGTGAAGCTTCCAATACTAAGTTTGGGGTCACTCCGGTCTGTACTACAAATTAATTCATCTAACGGGCGCGAGATAAGAAGTGCTTTATTATATTTTATTTGTCGAATAATAGATTGTAAGGTGTTTGTCTTTTCCTGCACAGCGAACGGCGTAAAAGATTTAAAGTATTTAAGTGAGAAGGTAAAAAGCATGACAATGTGCTTGACCATTTTGTGAATCAAAAAGGAAGGTGTATGGATTTCATTTATACAACTGTTAATTAAATTTAAGATGTTTTGTTTTAAATTTGTGTCGGCCTCCCGTAGTAAAATGTTCATGAGCCGCCACTGTCTTTTTACGTTTTAACTGTAGTAAGAAATGTTAATGTCAGTCTCTGCTGCTGCATTTAATTAGAAGTTCAAGTGAGGGGCATGACGAATTGGTCACTTTTTATTATGATCTTGTGTTGTAACTTGTTTTACCTATTAGCAGCTTTTTCCTTTTTCAGTTGCTTTTACCGCCAAAAAGAGGACTTTCTCCGTCGGAAAATTTGTGATAGGTGGCAAGTTGTACGATTTTGAATTTCCTAAATGAAAACTTCAATGCAATCAGGCCCAACGAAATTTTTAGCCTACAAATTTTGCTCGCAGTCTAGTCTGTTTGCCGTTTTTCGTGATTTTAGAAATGTTTAAATAAAATTACACTTGTTTAGCACAATTTAATGAAAATGGTGAATCCGTACGTCAGTCAACAGTGAATATCAATGATGTCTACTTAAATATAGGTATGTCATAAAACAAATTTAGGATCATAATAAAAACCTTGACGTTTGGTTTATAATTGGAGTGTAGGATATAAATTAATTTATCTTTCTGTTACACCACGGCATGTTACCAGGATTTATGGAGGCTTTCAAGGAGTCTCTTTGAAGTGAGCGCAGTAGGTAATTACATCCTGCCCTCCACCGTGAAATGGACCGCCTCGTATCACGGACCTCTCGTCGCTCACTGTCAGAAGACGAAGCGGTCTAGGCGATCGCCATCTGCACACGCTACTTTGGCATGCCAGTGTCAGAGGGAGTGGGCGGTATTTATTACATACACACATAAGAAGCTAATTGACACCCACGGTGCTAATTGATACCTACATCGATTGCCTTGTAGAACTCGTTACTTTACCGTCCGCTAAATATGCAAACGCTTGTTTTAAACTAAAATATATTAACGGTTGCTACGTTGTTGCGCTAGTCAGAAGTAGGCGCATTTCCAAGATTTTATCTACAAAGTTGCGGGAAAGAATTTAGTGAAGAGCTATAATTAATTTAAAGTGATGTTTACTAACCATACACTTTGCTCTATGCATGCACAACAATAAATCTCTTCCTCTGGTTGTTTGCAAATGTAAGAGATATTTCATAACGGAAATGCTGGGAAGTCACGAGCTCTACTTTAGCATAAAAATAATTCCCGGGATAACGAAAGTTTCATAACATTTAAAAGAGAATGGAACAAATTGTTACGTTAATTTATTTGCCACCTCAGAAATGCAATTTGCTGGCGTTCTGGGTTTTGTTTCGTGTGACAAGATAAAAGATTACAAAGTAGTTTTAAGGAATTTAAAGCAGTTTTAAAAGTACACAAATTCATTCTGAAAACATATTAAGATAATATTTGCATGAATTCTAGAAAAATTAAACGAAAATTAGTTTTACTAAGCACGAGCGTCCATGTCATAAAATTTACTGCATTCTCTAGCGGTGAAAGATTACCACGTTTCTTCTTTTTCTAAAAATACTGAATCAAAATATTAAGAGTATAAACAGCACTGTCTGTAACAGTCCTAATAATTTTGAAGTACATTGCCCATGATGGTTTTATTTCTAGTTGTTTTTCTTAACAGTATTCATCGAATTTTTCTTTTGAAAAAGCTGGCTAACGAGATTTTTCAGATTTACTGCAAATTTGCAAACTACCTATAAAATAAGTAATCACACAATAACTTCACGCTGGGTCTGACTGCCGCTGATCGTTGCAAGTAAAGTAGAAACTACAGAGGCCGTGCCTATTCGGTGCTTATTGCGTTCAGAAATCGCTACTATTTCTTTGCATCTGATTATTGCATTATTTTATCAAATGTGCATGCACTATGTATTATTATTAAAAATAATAGATTGGTTGATTGTGTCGTAGCTGAAATTATTTGGCCAGATAAGCTTTCGTTTTTGCGTATGCAAAACGGTGTTTAAAGGCAACGGTCTGTTTATTTTATTATTATTATTAATGTTACGCGGTGGTGGTAAGTAAAGAACAACTTTATGTAAAATTAATATTTTTTTTAATTAAAACTTAGAATATGTAAAATTCGGAAAAAATAGTTTGATTTGCCCTAAAAACTTCTATCGCATTCTGTATGCAGATTTATAAGCTTAAGTTTTGGGGAAAAATTCTACCAAAGAAACGTGTCTAACTTCCGCTACCGGTTTTGCCTTGTTTTCAAAAGCTTATTTTTACGATGAATTTGTGATATACCAATACATTATCAAGAACATGAAAAATCGGACCAACCGTTTCGCAGATAAGAGAGAACGAACGACTTACCCAACTAGTGCCTTAACTGGACGCACCCAAAACCTGCGAGAGAAATATAATAGGACATCTATCGCGCCGGATACCGGTTAACCGATTTAAACCCGCTCAATGGAGTTTTAATCCTTGTCATTGTGCTCACCATCCGGGGGCCCAGTACCGCGTAAGACATGCCCCACAAGGTATTCAATAAGAGTGTGGCTCTTCTCTGACCACCTCAAGATATACGCGGTGTTTATACACTCCAGATGGCTGACGAGTGACGGGAATAATTGTTTTGCACTCGGCCAATTAAACTTTCAACACATTCTTAAATATGTTTTCAATAAAATTATTAAACTTAATATAATGAAGGGTACAGCGTACAATATAATAAAGTGGTTCGCCTCTCCAATACGCATTTCTACATACTATATAATTTAATAAATTTAAACATTGAAAATGAATTATTGAGCAATACCTTAAGTTTTTATGAGGTACTTTCTACAAAATTGTAGATTTTTTTTTTGTAATTAAATTTTAATTGAAGGATAACGTTCTTAATTTTTTTAAATTAACAATAAGTAGTGGTGCTGTTTAACGTTCTCTTGAATTGCACTCGCAATAGGTACGTTTATAACAGAGAAGATGTTTTTATTGCCATTTTATTGCTAAAAATGTGGTACAAGCTGTATTTCAAAGAGCAATAATAATCACGTACAGATAAAACTGTACAAACTGAAATACCACATAAATTCAGTGTAAAGGACATAACCGAAGAATGAATGCGACCACACTTTGTATAACATAAGATGCTTTTAAAGCAAGCAACGCAGCTGACAGTCGTAAATAGTTCGCTAACTTAGCTCGTTCATCCGCGTATTTTACGGATTTGTGTACGGAATCGTCACCTGACGCTCATAAACATCTTACTTGCAATAAATGCTCGATTTCTCTGAGCCGGTGTCAATTTAGAAGTCGATACGTGTGCTCGGTTCAAAGTTCCATTTGGGGTTAGGATAAGGAATGCAATTTTCACCTTATCTGGCACTACCAATATGATCTTCCGCTCGCAGACATGTCTACGTTTATTGGAGCCATTTCCTGCACGACTCAGGTCGTTACCGAACACTTAATTATGATTAATACCTCCTTTTCGCCGATATTGAGCTCTATATTTCCATAAAGCCGATTAACGTCGCAATATCACGCCTATATACAACGCGCTTTTAAGAGTATCATAAACACCAAGAATTTAGGTAGCTCACAAAATATTTTACGAAGCGATGCTATCGTCTCCGTTATTTGCCATAAAACTGGAGTTTGATAGTTATGGGAGCTGGGGCAAGGAACATTAGCGATGCTAATGAAATGGAAAGCAAAATCATGAATATATCACTGTAGACATTACAGTTATTAGTGTATGTTGTCACGATATGATTGATGTTGCCGTATATAGGTACCTACTTGACAGTTATACTCGTAATTTGAAAAGGGGTAAATTTACACAATCGGGGGTAAAAGTAATATTAATTTGTTAGTTGAAGAAGAAACAGAAAATTGCAAAACTACGCAGAATGATAAGATTGGAATTTATTCTATACTTTTTTACATTATTGTATTTTTCGGTTTCCTAGATTTTGACAAATATTATCGTCAAACGCCGAGAATTGAATATTTTCAGATATATATTTTGGGTGAATAAAGAAAATATAGCAAAAATATAGGTAGTAGTAAGAAGCCAGGAAAAGGGTCTGACACTCCACGTTAAGAAGACCAAATTCATGACGATCACAAAATCGCAACAACAACAAGAAATGTTATGGATTGGAGGTGAACAAGTGGAGAAAGTACAAAAATATAAATATTTAGGAACAATTGTCAACGAAAATAATGAATATACAGAGGAAATTAGGGCAAGGATTGGACAAGGCAGGACAATATTTAATAAAATGAAGAATGTATTATGCAGCAGAGACCTGGACCTACAACTTAGAGTCAGAATGCTGAGATGTTATGTATTTTCAGTAGTATTGTATGGAACGGAGGCCTGGACGATGAAAAAACATATCAGCAACAAACTGGAAGCATTTGAGATGTGGACTTACCGAAGAATGATGAGAATAAGCTGGGTAGAAAGAATAACAAACGACGAGGTGATTAGAAGAATGATGAAAGGAAAAGAAATATTAAACACAGTTAAAATAAGAAAATTACAATATCTAGGCCATGTAATACGAGGAGAGAGATATGAAATCCTACAAAACATCATACAAGGGAAAATAGAAGGAAGAAGAAGTAGAGGAAGAAGACGTATCTCCTGGTTAAGTAACTTGAGAAAATGGTATAACTGTAGTTCCATAGAACTGTTCAGAGTTGCAACGTCAAAAATACGAATAGCCATGATGATAACCAACCTTCTAAGAGGAGATGGTACCTAAAGAAGCAAAAATATACTTTGAGTTAAGGTATTTCATTCAGCATACAGCCTTAAAAATGTGTATAGAATATACAGAGAATGTTATTTATTAGTCGAATTAAGGCAATAAAACACACTTTAGTAAAACGCGTTTTTTCGAATCGTCTTGGAAACTGCATTGTTTTTTAAAAATTGTAATACGAAAGAAATTACAAATCAATGAAATTTGTGTTATAAATAGTTTTGTGTATGGCGAACCAAAAATAATCATTTTAATGTGTTACATAGCTAAAATACTGAAACCCGTACCGCGAAATCGTAAAAATTCTAAAAACACCAATTCTAAAAGATCTAAAATACATTATTCAAATGCCAGGACGCTACGAAGGTTGAACTATAAATATTGTTTTTCGCAAGATGGTCAAGGTATGATAACAACAATAAAACTAAATATTAGAAAAAAACAGCGAAAAGTGTGGTGAAATAGATAAGCAACAGAACCAACGCGATTCCTGTTACCTACATAACAAAATAAAAGTAATAACATAAAAATAAGAGAAAATCCATCTTATTTTATACATTAAGGAAACAAAATATGACCGACTTGAGCAACTACTTAAAATATACAAAAACTTACATAGATCAAGTCTTGCCTCTTCTCAAATGACCGAATAGAGATATGCAAGAGAATCTGAAAATGGAGTGACCCCCACTATTAGTGCAGAACTGCCCAAAAACGCAGAAAGTGAAAAATCGATGACCCAATCAGATGAAATCGAAATCTCAGTTTTAAAATTAGAACAAACGGACGTCAATATTTTAGTTAAATGTTTAGTCAAATATATGTACATAGGTATAATATCGTGACTCTTTCTTAGAAAAATAATGCAAAACTGTGTAGAATACCGTCCAATAAGTCTGAAGAGGTAAGTACCGTATCTATTAATTACTACAGGAAATAATGATTAAAAAAAAATAAATGGTAAAAAGGAGTTGCAACAAAGAAAACGTAGTGGCTACCAAATATGTATAAGGAAATGATCTCATTTAGTAATGGTGAGGATTACTTCTCTATTGACCTATTGTCAGAAACACTAAGGGAAATGCACTTGAAATGTTAACAATAAGAACGGAGCATATTTACATCAATATTCGTAATTTTAAAATTATGATCCTTTGCTTTAACCAACCTTAAGTAAATACTATCCTGTATTGAAGATTTTTTAAATCCCCAACATTTTTCATAATTTTTTCCAGTAAAACGAATACTTCCTCGCTCGCGAAATGTTTTTCAGTGTGGCTGTCAAAACATTCAGTGTCGATTTTACTAAAATGTGTTTAAGTTAGTATAAGAGTGAACAACCCAAATTGTTTTGATTTCGAATGACGAGACGGTGCAAAACTTATTTAAAGAATTCTATGCTCTAAAATAAGTAAACGAAAAAATGTGTGTCGAGCACGCAAGTCCTACGTGAAACTTCTTAGTGTGTTCTCACTGAAAGTGACTTTTGAATTGTATGATTAACAGTTTTGTCATGTTCTAGTTACTTGTATGTGATTGAGTTACATTGAAACTTAATATAAAATGTAATTATTATCATCTTGTATCTATCTTAATGGAATTCGAATAACTTTATAAAATAATTCTGCCATAGCGAATTCGCCATCTTGACTTTTGTAAATTAGATTTTGAATTCTTAATAAGCAGCCCCAAAATCCCTCGAATGCCAATTTTTGCGAAAATCGAATAATGTTATGAAATACTTTCGCTGTATTAAATCTGCCATGAATTTTAATTTTTATAATTTCAACCCTTGATACGTAATTAGCAGCCCAGAAACCACAGGAATATCGATTTCTATGCAATTCGTATAACATTATGAACTATTTTCGCAATACTGAATTTTATAATTTAAACCCTCATCGAATATACAAAAAATCTTCAAATAATCATAGTTCCAAGAAATGATGACGCCAGTTTGGCGTGAATTAGAATTTAGTACCTAAAGAACCAAATTCATTTAACAGAGAAATAATCCTGTAATTTGTCAGCAGAATTCGTAGAATTTGTTGCTTAAAAATAAAAACTTCCCTAAGACATAATTTTACATAATAACCGGACTAAACAGTATTAAATAATGAAATCACATACTCAAATCATGCAAACACATTAAGTGCTGAAAAATAATAATTAAAAATATGTAGCTAAAGAAAGCCACAAGGAAATATTCTTCACCCACAAATATAAGCTCCTGTAGAAATACCAAATATATTAAAATTAAAACAATGCGTCACAGCAGCCACTAGAATGACCAGCTAAGAATTGTTACTGTCAACCTTGAGAGACCAGTAATATAAAGAATTTATGGTTACGTTACAATATTGTTGTAACATATGTTTGGTCCGCTACATTAGACAATATAGAGAAAGTTTGGGTTTTAATTGATAGATACTTTGCTGATAAGCAGTGATAGCATTTACACATATTTTAATGTTGAATTGTATTACCGAACAAATATTTCTTACAACGGGATCGCGTCAACCTGACCTACTTGTATTGGAGTTGGGCACATACTGGCTGCAGTGGCGGTGTGTGAAATGAAAGGAAGTGAAGCGCGGAATTAGTTATCGTCTCGCATTTCCGTTCCAGCGTTTCCGCCCTATTCGTTCACAAGTTGCTCCTGCCGGCCGCCGCTAAAGAAGTTTCACTTAAAAAAGTTCTTATAAACATATCTCCGAAAGCGATTCATAACAGAGATACAAATACAAGGGCACTCTTATTGAAAGTCGATAAATCTAACAGTTTTCGAGGTAATTCAAAGTTTTTAACAAGAGTCTCTTCTTATACTCATTGGAATATTTCGAATGAAAATAATCGATTTTAATCGAACTATTTGATTACCGAAATATCTCGATATATCGCAAGAGGCTGCAGAAACGTCATTTGATTTTACGATTTAAACATTTTTTTGGTTTTTTTGCTCTGAAGATTTCATTAAGCAGGTGCGAATGCGTAATGCGGACAGAACTGGCGGCAACGGTGTTTTTTGCCGTGAAACACTGCGAACAACGAGGCAGAAATGATTAGAATGTTATTTTTAAACATCAGAATGTTAGGATATTATTATGGATTATATTATTTACTTTTCGCAGTCGCACATTCGCGGTTATTTCAGCGCAGGGTTGTATCCAAAAGTTTTAATAGTGCTCTAAAAGCCTAAATAATAAAAAGTGTAAAATCTAAATAGAATAAAAACGAGTAGTGGTGCATCACTGTATGAATGCATGTACATCGATGCATTCAAATTGTAAATTATTCGAAGTCAAGGTTAACCTTGCTTTTACTTAGCGGCTCGAGAAAAGACGTCAAGAACGACAATTCATTCATCAGAGCATTCGAGAAACAAGCGGAAAGCGTTTTTACTACTTTTTACCGCATAGAAACATCTAAATGATTTTGTTCGAATGAATCATTCGATTATTAAATACAGAAATACGAAAATATTAGGTAAATCGTTCAGTTATGACAATCACTACTTGTTTTATGTATTTTTGTTTAAACAATTAAAGTTAATAGACAAAATTACAAAACTTGTAAAGATCTAAAATATCTACAAAATTTTAAATTTTACTGTGAAAGTTATCGATAAACATGTGATGACAGTTCCTACTCACGTTTATTTTAGCACCTACTGAACTGTATAGTTCAATTTTACATGCATCTACCAAATTCCGAAAGGTAGATTTTTTAATATAAAAATAACAACTTGTATAGTTCATATACTCGACTTCTTTAAAATTGTGAAAATAGTGAATAAACACTGAAAGTGCAAAAAGTCAATGATTTAGGTTTTGCAAATATTTGTACAGTTGGCTTGATAAATTTCTGTTAACTATTTTTAATTAGTTAATGGTAGAGTTTCACGAGAAGCGAGAGTTTTCTCGTTCTCGCTCTCGTTCTCGATGCGAGAGCGAGAACGAGAGCGAGAACGAGAGCGTTGGTACTAAACCGAGAGCAAGAGCGAGAGGACGGGTGATCGAAAACGAGAATTTTGATGTAACTCTCGCTCTCGCTCTCGGTCTCGGTTAAAAAAAAAGACAAAAACGGACAAAAAAATATTTTGAATATTTTATTATTGAAACAAAAAACAATTAAAATAACAGTATTAATAATTAAGAACGAAATACTTTAACATAATATTATAAACATATTTTATACCCAAATCTGATCTTTCAAGCCACATTTAGCCCAGGAATTTAGGCAGAGGAGATATTTACTAGAGTCATCGTTAAGACGACTTCTGTGTTTTCTAAGGATTAGTGAAGCTTGTGAGAACAGTCTTTCCACGGGGGCCGAAGTAGCATTTATTGCGAGAAAATCTCTCGCCATTCTTGTCTTGTCAAGTTTGGATAAGTTTCGCTATACTTTTTCCAGTATCCCAAAATACTTTGATCTTTTGACGATCTTTTCAGCGCTAAATATTCGTCAATTTCCAATTTCCAGTAGTTTTTTTGCAAAGTTTCTTCTTCAAAAAGGGACGTGAAGTCTAGGTCATCATCATCGTGATGTTTTTGTTTCTTTAGTGTCATTTCATGTGACAGATCATCGAACCTTTTTAAAAAAACAAGTCCGTATTTAAAAAATTAACTTAAAGATGGTTGCGGAAAAACGAAATTTTGTAAAATTTTTCTGGCACCGGCATATCTCACAAAGATGCAGACGAAAATGTGGTTTTAGTTTTTCGATACCTATTCAAATAACGTCAGAACAAACCAAAGGTTTTTTCCAAAAATACATGTACATCGTTCTGTATCTGTATACAATTTTTTCTATTTAAATAAAATTAATTTAAGTTAAAACTAAGCAAGTTCAGCTGTATCGTTTAAACACCTCACCCTGTATATGTTTAAAATAATATGGCCATTTTACTAAATCTTACTTTCATCTAGAGAATTAAATACAAAATGATGACTATACCTCTGTAGTTGTTGCGTTATTTCTTTTTTTTATCTTTACGGTGCACAAATTGTAAATGCATTTTCAAACCACTTGTATTATGCTGAGACATTTTTATAGTTTTGCTGACATTCTTATTTTTTTTTGTAAAGCAGACACTTTGCCGATTTCCCGGACGGATTTGATTCCTCCTTGACAATGACAATGTCGAAATATCCTGAAAACTTGTTCCTTTTATTATCTTCTGTTTAAGCGGATGTGGGGGTGGGCGTATTGGTCCTGGATGTTGATGATGTTGATGTAGAGGGCAACGATTTTTTGGTATCTTCATGTTCTATTTCTATTACTTCTTGGGATTGTGACGAACTAGAAAACCTCTGATTACTATCACTTTCACTTTCTATTATAACTTTTGATTGTTTCTGTTTTTCCCCGCTGTCTGCACTTCTAATAAAGCGTTTCATATTGCTGCAGTACTAATTTTAAAATTTTCGCGTACACCTACGATACATAGAACGATCTAAATATCTAAACCGACTGAAATCACAAAATAAAACTGATCTTGACTGTCTGCTGAACGGAATGAGTCAAAAAGGGAACCACATTCTAAGAAGCCGGGCGATAAAGATAATAATTAATGAATGTTATATTTCGTAATATAATACTAGTCAAAACAACTACAGTCTGCAACCAATATCTATAATGAGCCAAGTAACGAAGAATTTGCTGACTGCAGATGGCTTGGTTATACAAATTTTTTTAACGTGTTTAACATTTTTGTCAGCTAATTTATTCTCGGTTATTCTTGAACCCTAAAATCACCGAGAGCGAGAGCAAACCGAGAGCGAGACCGAGAAGTGGCCAACTCTCGTCCTCGCTCTCGTAATCGAGAGCGAGATCGAGAATAGAGTTTTTTAGGATTTACGAGAGCGAGAACGAGAGCGACCACTTCTCGCTCTCGTTCTCGCTCTCGTGAAACTCTAGTTAATGGTGATATAAAATGAACTTAACATCTGTCTCCCGTCACCCGTCAGTGTCATTCATATTTTGAAAATCCAATAAAGTAACAGTAATTAGCACATGTTAGCATGACAGGTTGGGCGTAACGCGCTCAAATAACGGGAGGGTAGTTAAATGACAGCCAGTGAGTTACTTCCCGCTGGGCCAACTCTACGTGACCAGCAGGATGCCGACAACTACACTGTATACTTCACATATAAACACATACAGAAATGCTCTGCTGTGAATTTGTTATTCGTTCTCATTTAAACGATATCTTCTCTTCCATTATAGGCTATAAAACCAGTGATATCCCTATTTGCAGTTTATTTAAATTACTCGCTCAAAAGGGATATGAAGCAATCTTCACTTCGGAAGGTAAAAGAGATTTTCTGTCGTAGAAAAATTGATAGATTCTAAAGAAGTTTATATTGGCTTTACATGTATCGAAAAAACAGGGGTCGTTCAAAGCGCCCTAGAAATCCTTTTCACATAAAATACATTTTTATGTTTTCGCATATTTCATAATTGATTACAGAAGGGGAGACATAACCGCCTGAATTGCTACATTTTTCTTTTTTATATTCGACGAAAACAAATGGGGAACATTTATACTTAGACGATGTGATTTTCAAATTGATTGTCTTATACAATGTTTCGTGAAAAACGTATAAGTGTCGCATCACTCACGTCTTTATATGTTCTAGTGCCATAAAAAGCCATAACCACAAACTTAAAAGCGTAATATACTATTCGATAATGATCCACAGTGGCGTCACGTATTTTCTAAAAGTTGGTACTTGCTACGTTCGTGTCGTACCGACATCGTTCATATAATTCCTTTCTTAGATAAGTTTTTGAAGTTGAATTTGCTTTTAGGTACTGCGTTAGCTCCAATCTTGTTCCTGACAGGCGAAAAAATGAGAGACAGTTGTTGGTAAATTAGCTTTTCTATTGTCGCCTCTGTTTCACTCTGTTCGGTCAGTTACATTGGGCTTTCGTTTAAAAAAATGTCTTATTATTTCGTTTTACTTTTCTACTTTATGTTAGTGTTTTATAGTTCATTTCATAACGATAAATATGGTTATTCAGGCTGTTCATTTTTAAATGGACATTTCTACGCCAAAAAACGCACCTTACTCTAAGAATTCCTTAGCACTTTGAACAAGGTTTGTAAAAAAACGAATGCAAAATATTCATACTCAATTTTTCAAAATATAGCTAGTCAAAAAGTGTTTTTTATTGTTACGATAAAATCGTAGAACTAACAGTTAAGTTAGATAGACATTTTGGTGTATACAAACTCTGGTCATGAAATTTCGAGATTAGTCGTCAAATTAGCAACTCGTTACAAACGAACGACATTTTTAATTGCTTAAAATCCTAGAAATTAATGTAAGCTGATCAAAAAACAACAACAAAGTCAAAAAACTTATGAATAGGGCATAATATAAATGCCCGTTAAGAGCACTGAGCTCTAAATTGTAAAATAAACTAAAATGCAACATTACTAGTTGAAGAGCAATGAACCGCGCTTTGACCAAGCTCGCAAAAGTTAACTTATGATTATAACAAACAAATTTAGCAATAATTACTTTTATCATATTCTTATCGTACTTGACACCATCTATAATTATCATTTGAGATCACGCGCAGAATACATTAGCAGTGTATTCTCGTATTCTCAGGTGGAAGGTGAGGCGGTAATGTGACATGCCCGAACTGTTTATTTTTTTTAATTAAAAGGCTGTTAGAATCAACATACAATTATTTTGTTTGCGATGGACTTCTATGCGTGGCGAGCAGTAAACTGTAAGTATTGTACCGTATGTAATTACAGAACCAGTTGTTTAAATTTTGTAGTAATACGATAACAGCGATTTTTGTTTTTCTTTACTTAATTCTGGCCACTGGCCGTACAAATAGTTGGATCGAGCTTGGAAGCTTTAAATCACAGCTATAATTATTACTCACACTGCCAATACGTTCAATGAGCCTTGTATTGGCAGAAACAGTTCTAATCTAATGCTGAGTATACTGGGAGTAATTGATCATGGTATCGCATTAAAATTTTGAGTTCAGCCTCGCAAACTAAAATATTTTCTCCGTCATGAGAAACACATTTGGTGAATTCATTTAAAAAAAAATGGTAGAAATACTAACCTAAATTAGTAGAGCTCACATATGAATTATCAAAATTTAGTGCAAAGTTATTGACAAAAAATTGATTAGATTGTTTTTCTTAAGAGGGCTATATTTCCGGAAGGAAGCATTTTCAAACATATGTTTATATGACGTTTTCTTTATGAAACAACTTAAGGAATAATCTCGTGAAGTTTCTGTGCGTATTTAAGAAACGCTCTGTAGAACATGATTGCTCACCAACGTTTATCCGTGCTAGGAAGATTGGCCTAAGCGGAGGAATATATAAATACATGCCGCACACAGCATAAAAGAGACGTAGAGGACGCCAGCGACTTATCGAAGCTCTGGAGTTTGGTCATTCTTCCAAAATTTTAATTTATTTTGTTTCAGGTTTATTATTAACGATAACAATCTAATAATGGTAGTGTAACCATCATAAATAATAGGGCAATAACTTTAGAACAGTCTAGTTTTTTTACTTTCCTATACTTTCAGTATAGGGAAGTATTGATTTCATGCAAAATTTCAAAGTTGAGATTTTAACGGAAATAGTCGGGGGGGGGGGGGGGGGGGGTGCATGGACCCTAAAACAGTAATTTTTTAAAAGTGTCTGTCTGTGGGTGAGTGGGTGGGTGGGTCCGTTACGCTCCATATCTCCGGAACGGCCTAGACCGATTTTGATGTGTTTGGAATGAGGGGGGTATACCAAAAATTCACCGACAAAATAAGCTTTTAAAAAAAACCGAACCGGAAGCGGAAGTTAGACATGTTTTTTTGGTAGCATTTTTTTCAGAAACTAAATTTTGGAAATTTGAATAGTGGAGATTATAGAAGGCTTCAGAACAAATCCAACGGTTTTTTTTACCGAACTCTCTACCTTTAAAATGGCGACCGCTACGAATTTTTGAAAATTTCGAATGTAACGCCCATTTACTCAAAAACCAGTTGTCTGATCGGGATCAACTACATTTTGTTTGGCAGCCCTTGGAGGGTACTATACTATGAAATATAACTAATTTTGAAAATCTGAAAACAATTGCAATAACGCAATAACTGGCCACACGCTTTTGATTAAACTTTTTAAGCTGATAGAGATAGGCATCTGCTGCAATTTTTGTTTTTTGCTCATTGCTATAATTTCACTGTGACGCCCTCTGTGAATTTTTGAAAATTGAAAATTGGTACCCTTTATTTATTTAACGGGGGGGCAATAACATATTTCTGTTAAAGCAATATAGCTCATCATTGATAGCAAAATCCGAATATCATAATATTTTTTTGATACTTTAATATTTAGGGGGGCTACTGTTCGCCCCCCCCCCCCCCAAAGTTTTTGCTACAAAATTAAAAAAATTGATTTCTTCTTTTGTTTGCTCTAGGAGAATCTTTTTTACAAAAAATCAAAAATCGAATTTTTTGCCCCTTAATAATCTTTTTGTCCTTAGTATAGTAGAAGAATTTCACATACTTTCTACAGTTGTATTCTTGTACTAGTCGTTTAATGTTCAGTGTAGGCTAACTTTTTATTTTCAATAGATAGACTCGCAAACTCAGAGCCAAAGTTGTAGGGCAAATTCTTCTCGATGGTATTTAAGAAAAAAACTTGAGTTTCCAATTTTAATATGGCGGCCACGGTAAAATATCACTTCTTTAAATGAAACGTGGCATTTTGGCTTTAAAATCAGAAAGGTTTTGAAATTCTAAATACAAAATTAATAAGAGTAATTCCTTGCTAAAGATAATACTTCTCGAGTTTTTAATATATTATCAAATATCAATTTCCGCGCTTCCGTTGATTCAGTCCGAATATTTTACCCACCTTATGCTTGCAGCGCAGCGGTCGGTCTTTCTTCCACCGCTTCAGATGTTACAACTTATAAGAACCATTTACTTTAACTAGTCGCGTCTAGACAGGTGTATATCGAAAGTGTTGGAAAATATAAAACAATGTATTTAAATGTCTAGGAAAGTCCAGGCGAAGTGTTTCGCTCATTTGTTTTATTTGAGGCTTAGATGTCCATATAATCGTTGATAAGAACGTGACACATTTGTCTCCGTCTCCCGTCTTCACGAACGAGTTTTAGTAGTAAAAATATGTAGGTTTGGCAAAAAAATTTCACTTCAAAAATATCGCACGAGAAAAACAGACATACGCACGCATACGCGATGTAAAGTATAAGAAATAAATAAAAAAAGAATATTGGAATATATGCGAAACTGTTAACACATGCTATGTTCCTGTACGACATTAAAAGAATATGGTTTCTTAACTTATTTCTTGATAATTTCTTTTGGTGTTATTTATATCTCCTAGTCTATAAAAAAAGTAATCACAAATTAATTGACAAACTATTATTTCTATTACGTTTCGGTGTTGGTTCGAACCTTCTTCACATAGAACAATAATGATAACATTTAAATTATACCAAAAAACATTTAAATTAAATAGACAAAGTTAATATTTGATATTAAAAATTTACAAGGAGTTGTGTTATGCGCTTAATAGTGATACCATTCAGCGTATAACCCAATACCTTGTTATAATTTTTAAATAAAATACTGAGGTATACAATTAATTTAATTATTTTTTACAGTATAATTAAAATGTTGTTTTTTAGTATTGTTCTATCTGAAGAAGGTTTTAACCAAAACCGAAACGTAATCGAAATAAATGTTTTGTCAATTAATTTGTGGTAATTTTAAGCAAACCAAGGGAATATTAGTTCAAGTGGTTACTCTTACTTTACTTAGTGGACAATTACAATGCTCTTTTCATGATATATGGGCAACTATAATAAATTAATATAACACTCATACATGATTGCAGTAACCGCAATTCAACTTGATACAATAAAACTTAAACGCATTCTAGTAAAAGATTAATTACTCCTATAGTGTTTTGGGACAGATAAAGTTTAAGTAAGTAAATTATTTCTATTTACGGTTTTTTATATTATATTATTTATATACATACGTTTACGATAATCGATAATCATGGTATGGCCAAAAAAGAAGAAAAGTTTAGAATTAATTACTGTTATTTCATTTTACTTTTAAAGCTAGTTATAACAGAAAAAAAACCATTTATTTTAGGCAAAATACAAAGTTCCTCTACTGTCCCAGAATCGCTTTAGTTATGTGAATGTAAATCGCAATCGCATTTAATTAAACATTATCTCGTAAGACAGTTCAGTAAATAGTATTCAATTGCAATTTGTTTATTTTCCCTATGCGGTTGTTCGCGTGATTACTGAAATTTACGACTTTATTTGACGGTGTCGACAAGATATTTAATTAGAGGATCGATGTAGGTGCGGGCACTGTGGTCGGGTGCGGCCGAAGTCAACATGCTGGTAATTAAGGCGACACGAGATGAGACATTCGGCCGCCAAACAAGCGTGTTTCCGTTCATCCCCGACCTTTGTGGTAATTTATAGCTGAGAAACAGTTCGCAATCAAATTGCCCACATAAATCTCGACCGCCACCTTATTGATACGATACCGCAATAGGGAGACCATCGACTTGTTCAGTCAATTTAATCCGTTTGTTGGCGCAACCGAACTAGCTATAAATCCTGGATGCAGCATGATTCAATCAGTTTATAACTGTAAATCTATTTCATCACTATTCTGGCTTTTAATGGATGTTCTTTATTTTGAACTCTATAACCTTTAGTAGTACCTAGTTTCTAAAAGATCCAACTTAAGATATGTACGCATTTTATCAAGTTCTGTTTACGTTGAAATTTAATACTTTTTTAAAATTCTCAAAACTTGGTAATATAATAAAAAAGACAAAAAATGTGTCTAACCAATAATATTTAACTAGATTCTAGAGGCCATAGCCTGTAACTATGGTATGTAAAAGCTATAGAGATATGCACAAATTCATGCGCAATGCATATGCATCTGCACATATTTCTTTGATGCACCCATCAGAAATTGAAGAAAATTGTTCTAATTTCATAACGAAACATTTGTCAGCATCAACAATTTTCGCGTTTTAGGTTGTCAATTGACGAAAATTAAAAGAAAATCATTTATGGTAAAGTTAAAGCTCATTAAACATTTATTTGTAAATTTTTTAAATTTTTGAAAACATTTGTTCTTATAATCGCAAAATTGTTCTAATGAATGTATCATTTAAATTTAATACAACTCTCACTGTAAAACAATCAAAAAGTGCGGAATTTGTAAAAACTGTCGTTGATTTAGTTTTTTGTTGGTCGCATTTATAAGTGAAGCTGCTTAACAGTATAAATTGAATTAGTTTAGTTAACACAAGTCAAGTTTATAGAAACAGTAGAATTATTTTGAAAACGTATAATGATGATCAAATATGTAGTTATAACTTAATTAAAAAAAGTAAGTTTATTTGTATTATTAATAGTTGTATATTACCTTAAGTGCCGTACATTATTGCAACAAAATGCAATTTATTTAATTTAATAGAAATTAGCTGTTATGTGACGTACGTCCACTAGATTCAGCAAGACAAGCCATGTAGTCGGTTTAATTGATTGAATCTTTCTGGATGTGTGGCTAATGAAGCCAGAGTCTGGTATTTCTCCTGATTTATAGTTACATACCGGTGGTCTGCCCATGATAGCTTGCTTAATGAAGATGACCATGCAGCCGCACCCATTGATTAGAGGTGCCTCATCAGAATACAAGACAGCGACGTTAAATATGTTCATTGAATAGATTTCAGTAAAATTTGCATAGCCATTTTATTTCTAAGCTTAAGGACGATATCTTAGCAGATTTTTGTACCATTGTATAGATTTAAAAATCTTTTTGTCAGCAATTATTTTTATATGATATAGGTGTCGCAGGTAAATTAAAAAATATTTTATTTGTGCAACTATTTAGAAAAATAACGGATATATCTGTTCTCTAACCAATTAACGTCATTCTGAACCGCACAGGCTTTCAACTTATTGAGAATTAATTTGTAGTAGGACTTTTGATATTTGATTTGTAGAATACAAAAGTTTGGTACACTTTTCATGTGTAGTAATACACCTATTGGCGTCGGTGATATGCCTTAGCAGCAGAAATAGGTTGACAATAAATCGTTTTTTTGCCGGCCCTATAACCCGTATTCGGGTTTTCCGGGTTTAATACGTTTTCTTATAGAGTTCTTTCTGTTCATCCACCGTCCATCTTGTATCTTCCTCTTGTTCATTGCTTGTAGTATGTCATACTTTCATCTCGCTTCGTGGGCAACTTGTTTCATGTGGTATCCAATCCATTACTTTCTTTGGAAGCCCATTCTCAGTACGTATTCAAACCGCGTAAGTTGTCTCTTTTTTATTTCTTTCATTACACTGTTGTCTACTTTTATTATATCTCTAATCAGTATGTTAAATCTATCGATTGTCTTCCTGTAGTTAAAAAGTTTGTCTTCTCTATATTTATACATTTCAATATATCTTCTGTCTTTCTGCCTTTATATAGTTATGTCTATTTGTTTATATTTATTTTCTCACGTCTGCTGTTGTTTTGTTTTTTTAAATGTTCTGCTTAACTTTTTCGTTGTTTCTTGTAAGCTTCTCTTCTTCTTCTTCGTTCTTCATAGTATACCAAATTATACAGTTTTTGTTTATAGTCGAATAAACATATAAATATATAAAAATATCATTGTTAAATATTAATTATTATTATTATTCTAAAACTCACTTATAATGAAAACAACAGCGTTAATGGCTATTATATGTTGAACCCACTCACATATGCTAATATATTTTATAAATGACTCATTTACAAGTCTTTAATTGTAGTCGGTAGTTAGTTAGTATTATCGCTTAAACTTTTTGTGGGTTATTTGGGTAACGAGTGGAACCGCAAGTGGAATACAAAAGCCCAGTGAATTTCGAAAGGAAATGAGATCATTATAACGTATGTATGACTAAAGTACAATGCAGTCCACCACAAGTAAATAATGGCCAGCATTAATAATCAAAAGCCATTATGTTTAAATATTACTGGCACTTAATCTCCCTTATAAATGATATGAAGCAGAATATTAATTAGTGGGTAGTAGTGCGTAATTATTTCACGTCCACAAATCAAGTGACGCGGTCACGCACAACGTCAAAAGAGCCGACATCCGCCTCAATAGTCTACATTAAACCTGCCATTAACAGCTCATTACATATACAAAATTCAAGAGTTTCTATTAGAAAACATTTTGTAATACTTAAACCGTAAAGCTTCGTTTTGTTGAACAACACGAAAGGGTTGAATATATTAAGTGCACGGTGGTTCAGGATTAGACAAGAGGTCATCTCGTTGACACGGCAATGTGTATTTTTTTAATATTCTACGATCTAACTTAATAATTTAGACTATTTAATTAAAAATATTATGCCATGAAAGTTATTGCTAAATTATAGTTCGAAAACCCTGTTAATTTCAAAACATCATTTTTTTAAACAACCTAAAGTACATTTTTTTTGTAAAAATACGTTTTTATTAGAAACTATTATTCTTCTGATTTTTCTGTCGAGGGCAAATTTGTCCTTTAAGACTGAACAAGAATTATTTTATATGAGTATATTAACATAATGCATAAATCTTGTCATAACTTATACAGATAAGAGTGGTTCTAAATCATAACCATAACGTTTTTTTCTAAAACACGCAAATCATTATAATATTGAATTTGCATAATTATTCCCTTACGTTTTTTAATTAAGATAGCATATGCCTTATATGACTTTCACATGCGAGTGTCATTTTGTAATGAAGTTGTTAAACATTCCTATCAAGTAGTCCATGCCATTATGTCACGCAATAGGAGTAGTACCAATTTATAAATGTTGCCTATGATACATTAACCACTTTTAAATGTAAATTGCCTTTTCCGTTTCTCAAGTATATTATCTAAAAATGTCCGTAGTAAAGATATTATATTTCATACTCAGCTTTATAAAGTGAATTGTATTATTTAAACGCACGCTATAAACTTTTCCTTATAGACCACGAATTACCAAGATATTTGGTATAGCAGTATTTACCTAGGCATTAGAATTTTATATTGCATTAAAGATGATTTTTGTAAAAAACGACGTATGTTTTTTATAACGCCTATCTGTTTGCAAGCGTGTCAACTTCCAGTGTTATTGTAAATGTAAAAAAAACATTGTGGGACTGTAGCACCTCGAATTGAAGTCAACCAATCTATTATTTTTAATACGTTTGCATGTACATTGATACATATAATGCAATGATCAGATGACTAGATGCAAAGAAATAGTAGGGATTTCAGAACGCAATAGGCACGGCCTCTGCGCCGGTCAACGGCAGTTAGTTGTTTCAGTGTGCAGCTATTGTGTGTTTATTTATTTCATACGTAGTTTGCAAATTTGCAGTAAATATGGAAATTCTCGTTGACCAGCCTTAAAAAAAATTAAAATGGATAGTCTTACGAAAAACAAATAGAAATAAAAATCGCGGTCGCTGTACTATCAAATGACTAGGGCCGTTACACACAGACAGAAGAAAAAAATCTAGATCGTTTAATACTGAATAATATAAAAGAATGGATTCACTAAATGGTAGAGATATTAAAATCACACTATTTTGCCAGAATTGCTTACTATTTTTATCTATATCCAACCCCTCAAAAGTATAGTCTGAAACAGGATATTCTGTTTAAAAAAATCTTCGAATTACAATTTAAAAACGTGTGTCGACTAAAGAACATTTATATGCAACTGTTAGAATAAAAATTATTTGACATATCACGCATTAACTTGGCTTTAGACTAAGGTTTACGTTGTTAAATTAAAGTGCGTAATGACAAGGTGAAACTTAAAAGGTATTTTATGCGTAGATTAACTCATTTATCAACAAGTTTTGGTAAATTGGAGTTATTTTCTGTTTACTTTTTAATCTTATTGTTAAATAATTTTTACCATTTTTGCCATTGATCTTAGGTTTATGTATTGTGAAGACCGCAACTAGGCGCTTTTATTTTTGTGTTCCTAATAATTATTTATTGTAGCTATTTCTTATAGTTGCTAAATTTTGTTCCCGTTTGGTTTTAGTGGGATTGCGTAATCAGCTCCCAGGTTCTCATTTTTAGGTCATAATTTATATTTAAAAGCGAGACCTTTAATAGCCGATTTCTTTCTGAACGTAATATTTAGATAGCCAGAATCATAACCAGCCGAACACGGTAGCTAACCGGACGACTGCATAGGGCGGTAACATTTTAGGGGCGCCAGTCTTTTATATTTTAATTTTGATTTAAACATTATTAGGTTTACTTTTAGATTATGATGAAGTTATAATATTTTACGACTTCCTTTGATATAAATTCATATTTTGCGTTTTTAGGAGTAGTCAATGTTTTTAGTCTACCGAACATGCAATGATTTTAATGAAACATTTAATTTACCACATTTAGTTTTTTAATGCGTTTTTAAGAGTCTGGGAACATTTTCGAAATCGTCGCTGAAGCACAACATATTATTGGGTCGGTACTGACTGGTCTTGATTTTATTTTAACATATTATTTAAATAACTTTGATGATTGTGGTTTAATCCTGAAGTTAGTTTGGTTTTAGATGTAAACGGATGCAGTAGTGGCGTCACCAATATAACAAATTTTTCCTTGAATTAAAGAATAGAACCCCGATTTCTTTGTTCTTAAAACCACGTGTTGAAGAAATTATGTCAAGTTACGTCAGATGTTTTTCACACTTTTGCCTATATATACGAATAGGTAGCTTACAGTGACGAACACTTTACCATTATTGTTTTTGAATTGTCAGTCAGATATATTTTTAATGTTACACCACCCACTGCACAGGAAGTGTTCTTTCACTGTTCATTGACTACTCATCCATTACCGTTTAATCCTCTATCCGTCCTGCTGCTCCAACGACGTTTTTCACATCATCGTTCAGACTACCTTTCTCTATCCCTTGCTGTCACTTAGCTCGTCTTGCTGCCTCTGGGGGCTCCTCCACCTAGTTTCCTGGGCTTGGAACGCACGGCTGCGATATCATGGTCACTTTTTTGATTGTAATTGGTGCTTGGCTCGTTTGGCTGTCTCTGCAGGATTTCCACCTGCTTGTCACTGGCGTGTGGCCCATCTAGCTTGCTCTGCGGGCTGTTCACTTTCTCGTCATTGTTTCTTGGTGTGCCTCGCTTTTTCTGCGGCTTCACCTGCTCTTTATTAGCTGCTCATGCGGCTGCCTCTGCAAGCTCTCCTTCTCGTTCTGTAGGTCTAGCATTATCGTACAAGTCCTGATATGCTCAGTGGAAAATTCACATTTACTTTGTAGTACCCGGCTAGGTTTTCTGCTGTTTCCTCGTCGCTCCTGGTGAATACCGGCCGCAGATATGTAATGTTTTTTGCAGACACGATAATATGTCTACTTTTCATTAAGAACTTACTACAAAAATAGCATAATATACTACAACAGTAGGCATCACAACACCAGGTATTATACTTGCTTTTCTGCGTTTGGCTTGTCTGTATGCGATTTCCAGGTCATATTTTCAGTTTGTCACTGGCACTTGGTTTGTCTGGCTGTCTCTGCGGGCTTTCCATCCGTTCGTGAAGTTGTCACTGGCATTTGGCTCGTCGGGCTGCCTCAGCGGGCTCTCAACCTGCTTTGGGTCTCGACCTATTCGTCAGTAGCTGTTGGCTCGTCTCTGGTGCTCGATTTGTCCAGTTGCCCTACGGCCTCTCTACCTCCTAGTCCCTGGCGGTTGTTTATACGGCTGCTCCTGCGGGCTCTCCACCTGCATGTCACTAGTGCTTGGTTCGTCCGGCTGTCTCTGGGAGATTTCCACCTGCTCATCACTGCAGTGTGGCTCGTTCTTTTGCCTTGCGACCTTACGGCTTAGTTCTAGAGCCCCAATTCACCCTCCAAGTCCTGATATGATTTTCTTTGTGATAACATTTATAAGAAACACTACTCGGCTAGGTTATCTACAGTTTCCCTAGTTTCTACATGTGAATACCAAAAGTACATGACCATTTCCTGTAGGCACGTTAATATGATTGAGCAATAGTTACTGAAGATTAACTAAATGTATTAAAATACTGTTGTATTTATCAAATTTAGCTTCTTTAGAATACAAATAAATTACTACAAAAATAACACAACAAACTGCAACAATACGAATGCTGCGTTACAACATATCATACTTAGAGTCCGCGATGTTACTACATACGCGTTCAACCTCCTACGTAAATTGCTGGGTATATTTCGAGGTCCAAGAGTTTTATAAAGATGGAAACGCTACTGACTGCAGCAAACCTCCTGGTGGTTCAAAACCAACCTAAAGCTATAGTTTATTTTTATTTAAAAACGATAATCTTAAGCAGGAAATAAATATAAACCACAAAATCCCTTAGCATCATCAGCTGTAAAAAAGGGACACTTTCATGCCATACATTTTTCCTAGATTAGTTTGACCTATGGTCGTACAAGAAAACTTCATTAGTTATCTAAAAAGAAGAAATCAAAATCTTATCGTTTCATAATTCTTTGGCAGAAAATAATTACAATACAATAATTTACAAAAATTTACAAAAATTAAAGGTTTAGCGTGTAATAGCACAGTATAATAACAGTTTTTAAGCCGGCACAACGTTCAGCAAAGAAGTGTTTATTAATGTGTAAGAATAATTTTAAACTGCAGAAGAAAGAAAATAAATTTTGCAAGTCATCACTGAATGTCAACAAGTTACAAGATGTGTTAAAAACGTTATTGCAAACATGTAAACTTTAAAATTACCTTATTAGAACCACAATTACATAATTTATTTTGTAATAGTTGTACTCAAAGAATTACAATTAAATGTAAGTCAGCTGGGTATGCATACCTGCTTCGAATAAAATAGTCTTGCGCCATAAAACTTTGTCGTGCCAGATTTATATTCCTGGCAAGCATCACGTACCTGTCGAAGAGTGTTTTATGTAAAGTCAATACTTGGGGATGACATCACCACGACTCGCACCGTGAATTATTCAGTTCGGTGGTGAAACGGATGTGTACCCGAACTTTGACAATGCAATGAGTGAAATGTAATTAAAACTTAAAATGGATGCCTACCAACAATTATGTAGCATAAATGCTTAAATGTTATACAGCACGTGTGGCTAACTCGTGTGAAAAGAAAACAGTCAGATAATTGTCTTGAAATTGTACAGCTACTAAAAATATAGTAGAAAACTGTGCATTCGGAATATAAAAATTAGCATTGATTTATTTTCTGGAAAACTTAAATTAACCACAGCTTCACGCACTGTGTGATATGAATTAGTACGCATTATTCTATCTATTTATTCATAAATTGGTATGAATGATATTTTCAGGACTTTGTGGTCAAATTTTTCTATAAGCATTATTGTTTACGAAATTTAGTAGCAGTCATTTACACAATGAACTCATAATTGTATTATCATCACTATATGGCCATTCCATTAACAGAATCCCAAAGAACATAACCAGTAGCATTCCACCATGTGCACAAAAAAACACGAATTACCTGCACCCTTTTATACTACCGTAAAGTAAATGCCAATTCTTGTAGTACTTTTACAAATTTGTATTAGTGGACATCGATTTCCAATATGAGTATAAAAATAATATTCAGGGAATAATGAATTGTATCAATAATTTGAAATTTAGATGTTCTAATACAAAAGATTTGGTTTTAATTACTTATGGCTAGAATAGACCATTACGCGTTTACTATCTTATTAGAATTCACAATCCTAGCCATAGTTTACACAAAAGCCACAAGCAGCAATATGCCAGAAAGACAAAATCTTTAATAGCTAACTTATAGTTACCTTTAATTTGCGGCGAGCAAACTAGTATATCAATGTGAAACGCATGTACCGGGTTGTTGCTTTTGCAACTTTCCTCGTCGCATTGTAATTGTAAGTCCTTATAGAAGATGTCTAAATTAAAAACTGGAGAAACGTATCGGTTATGATTACCACAAGAAAGTCGTGGCGGGCTTAAGGTATAACTTAGACCAGAGAATACAATATCAAAAAGTGATTTAGCCTGTAATCATGAAGCAGGGCTGGGAAAATAAATACATATTAAAAAATGATCTATTGCATATGAATTGTGGTATTTTTTAAGTTTAATGGTGTCTTATACTTGTTTGTAATCTAAAAGCAGTAAATAAGCATTTGTCAATTTTTTAAGTATTTTTTTTGTTTTTTTTAAATATAAGTAATTAACATTCTCGGTAATTTCACGTTTGTTTTATTAAAAAGCAATTATGTTTGAATATTTTCTGTATTCTTAAAAAAATTTCAGCTAATTATGCATGAATTAAATATAATAACGAATTGTATATTGGCAATCCGCCACAACACAGCAATATGCACATCGGTCAACAATAGTAATAACATCATTATGAGAAATCGTATGTGGGAATAGTCGCCCATTGGCGGCTCTCCATATGAACTTTACTGATACAGTTCTATTATTGGCTTATTCATTAATTAATTAATTATGTAAATTGAAGCGGAAGCGCAGATCTAGCGATTTGGCCCATTTAAGTCTACTCAGTTGTTCACTGTTGTCAAGTAAAATTACTGCCAGAGGTTTGGGATGCGATCTCACTACCTTTTCTACTGAGAGCATTTTTAGATCTACAAACTTTTTGTTTAGGACGTAGGCAAATCGTTTGCTGTTACTCGAAGAGTCTTGGATTGGAACCGTTTGAGGATCTCAATATTTGAATTTGCAGTACCCACAGTTGAATCATATAACAGACCAGCTGGGTTTTAGGGTTACTTTGTATACCAGCGGTTTGTCGTGCAAAAAAAGTTTAGAGTTACGTTCTAGCAGTTTGATTTTATTGCAAATGTGGGTTTTCCACGTTGGGCCTTTATCGAAGTGCAAGCCTAGGTATTTAACGCTATCTGCCTGCAGTAATAGTGGTTCATTCAAAGATACTCTAGGAGTAATACCTCTTTGTTTACTAACGGTTGATGTATTGGTTTAATTGCGTTAGTTTTGACACTCCATGTTTTAAACAAGCCGTGCCGCTCTAAATTTATTGCAAGATTTGTGCTGCCGCTACCGGATCTTGATGAGTTGCCAGGGTTGCCGTATGGTCTGTGAACGTCTCAGTAGTTGTATTGTGGTCGGTTGGAATATCGGCATTATATAATAAAGAACTGGGCTCAGGACACTCTCTTGCGGCACAGGGATATAAGTCTGTAATTTTACCGCTGAACTTTAGTTGGTAGTGGTTTTCTTGCAGGTATGATTTAACGATGCTGTAGTACGGATGTGGTAGGTTCTTTTTTAGCTTATACAGTAGGCTTTTGTGCCAGACCTTATCGAAGGCCTGACTGACGTCATGAAACTTTTTTCTTCAAAGACTCTATCTATATAGTATCTACTACTCTATGCTCTTGTTCTGTAATAGAATGTAGGTTTCTTAAACCGCATTGATATTCAGGTTTCAGCTGATATTTTTTGCTAGGATAGGAGAGAGAATTTTCAGCAAGAAATTTTCAGACAATTTGGAAATAATTGGCAGTGAGCTAATGGGTCTATAGAACTTTGTTTCATTTGGTGGTTTGCCAAGCTTGTGTACGAGGATAATCGGTGCAATTGAATGGCATTAAAGATGGTCGTGATCAGTCGAAAGCCTTTATTTGACAGCTTTTTGATTATGGAGCTTCTGATTAATTTATATCTTGGTGATTTTTTGTAGTTCAAATTTTTAGCAATCGTTGCTTTGATTATACCACAAGAGAAAGGTTTAATCGGCAGGGAAAGTTGATGTAGGGCTTCAAGGTAGTCGCATTTTTCGTTTTTATCTTCAAGCTGATCTCCTGCTGGTGAGACTGCAATATTTCATAGAAGTGTTTTGCAGAATTGTCTGATTTGTCCTGATTATTATGTGTTTAGGTATGTACTTTTAATTGCCTAGCAGCTTCGTTAAATTTTCGTTTATCTTCTGGTAATTTACTGTTTTGCCAAGTTCTTCTTAAACGTCGCTTTTCATGTGTGTAACCAGCATTATACATATTAGCAAAAAGGTAAGTAAAGCTTATCTAGTTCTTTCTTCTTTTAAATGGATGGATATATTTTTTTCATGCATGGAAAATACGTAAAACAATAAAAACAATACCATCGCGAAATTTAATTAGTACGTATTTTTCTTAGGTTTGTGACTGCAGCCAATGTTAAACGTTGAATTCACGGTTTGCAATTAGCTTTTCACTTATTAGGTTCTCTAGCCAATTTTTTAAGCCTTGCTGGGTTTTGGACCGTGTTACATTTACAAAACCGCGGGATGTGAAAAGTGACGATACATTTTTTTTGTTGAATTGTCGTAATTATGCACAATATTATATCAATATGTAAGTACTGTTACGTTTTTATTACCGGCAGTAATGTTGATTTCCAAATGTATGTAAACAAGTACAAAGTAGGTAATTAGGTTAATAAAAATGATCTCTTAATGGTAAATCATCAATTGTCTTTGCGTTCTGTTCATATGCATGGAAACAAACGCTTATTATTTCCTGAAAAATCTAGATATTGAAGGAATTTAATAAATCATGAACATCGTAAAGTAGATAAATGCACAATGGTCACATAAATTTAGTAACAGGAATCGACTCAACGTATAAAAATCGCTTGGGAAATCATTATTAACGATGGCGTGCCGAACAATTTATCACTCGTACTTCGATGGCGCATGATAGATGTGAGGCAGCCATGCATGTAAGCCAAAGATTCAGTGCAAGCCAAGGGCAAATAGCAAGCACATGCAAACTTTTAATTCATCTGCAAACGCTGAATTCTTTCAAGGAATATAAATAATTGCCGGAAAACGTACGGTTGCTTCGAAACGCATTCCAATTTCCAGCAAATAAATGTGTGCATTGAAAGACGGCATTTGTCTTCATCGTGTAAATCAGTGCGAAAGGCAAACACAAACTTGAACGGTTCCCTAAAGCGGGTCGACAAGATAGAAAGATCGCCTGACAGCGCGCCAGAGTGATGAGCCCATACGTCTTGACTTCCCTCCCAACTCTTCCGCGGACGGAGAAAAATAACCCTCACGCTCGCAAGTCAAGAGAACCGAGGGATGTAAGCGAACGCCTAAAAGAAAACGTTCATCTTCCCTATTTATATCCGCCAAGATGACATGTATATGTATGGCTGCAGACACATCTCATTTACAGAGCGGCATAATTCTTTAACACTTTACGCGAGAGTGGCCGTAAATCTGAGTTTGCGCCTCGTTGTTTATTGCGAGCTGCCCGCACGGCAATATTTCCAGAGTTGATTTATCGACGACGGTGCGAACCAGTTGAAGGATAAATGTAATGGATGAACCACTAATATTTATCCACATGCAAGCCGGAGAAGTGTATGTACACTCATTTCTAATCCGAACGACCTAATGGAGCAGCGATTTTATTGTGTTTCAATAAAAATAATAAGATGGTGTGGAGTATCCCTGGAGAGGTGTGGACTATTGACAAATCACATCACGCGCACCCCGACGACAGTGATAAAGTAGGCGACAAGGCTCGACAAATGCGGGCAAAAATACAAGGACACGGCCCCTTCCTAATGACACCATTTATTTTCCTTTATGAGGCAAGCGACATCACAAAGGACCGACGACCACCAGCAATGCATTTTCCAGCGTAGCGTCTGTTCACGCTCGGCACACTCAGAGTGTATATCACAGGGACGCAGCTCTATCAGTGTCACCCGTAAACGAACAATAAGGCCATTACGCCGCGCTAATGGAGCTGCGGAAAGCTGTTCTATTTTAATTTAAAGATCACCGCATTAACGCGTTGACTATGTGGCCCGCCAGCCCAGTAACATTTGCTGTGACGTTGTCGCCTGCCTTGCATTGCTTGCAAAGTGCATTGCTCAGATTATAGCCTGGTTGCGCCATTTGCAAATAAATCACCTAGATTTATGCCTCTGGTGGAAAGGCCGCGCCTGTGTACATACATTTCAACCGCTGTAACGCAAATAATAATTTCATTATACCAGCATTAAAAGAGCAGCTGTGATGAATATATAAAGTATAACACTGACGTTTTATTAATCCTAAAAATAAACGGTCTCATGACAGCAGAGAGCAATTGCATTCAGCACGTAATAAGCAGGCAAGCACACTTTACATTTCTTTAAAAAATAGTACACTCGTGATCTTAGCTTAGTTCACATCAAATTCTAATATCGAATGTGAGTTTGATTTAAAAAAAATGTGGATATACAAATCCAATCATATCACTAAGTTTATTTAAAAGACATACCAGATGGAACAGTGTGATGTTTTATTTAGATGACTTACTACTTTTCTAGAATACAATTTTAATTACTTAACTGGTACACCTAACTAAGTATAATTTTCTGACTATTAACTAATTTAATTCGGAGTACAGATTTAGTGAGTATCTGTATATAAAATACTTAATTACTTTAACAATCATCATCATCATTTATTTATTTTAACCTTATACGGATTTCGGCATAACACATGCTATTGTCAAAGGTTATATTAGGAAGTAAACAGTTAGCGTTGTTATAGCAATAGAACTTTGTGACTTATCTTGGTAATCGTCTGCAGATGACTTGATTTCTTATTCCAGATTTAGTGTTCTTGGAAGAGCGTTGAAAATTATTCCATTTAAGATTGAGGAAAAATCTTAATTCTGTAGAAGGATAATATTAATCATAGCATTTTAAGTATTTTTTTATGTGATCGTTTAAGGTGAAGACAGTAACAATATTATTAATTAAGATAATTCATTCTTTTTACAAAAGAATTTGGAATAATAGCTCAAGAAATATCTATATATCAAGTTCAAATTCTTTCCACCTGCCTGACCATTCACTGCCGCCGGGCTCCGCTGAAAAAAGTCAGCTCTGCACGCGTCCATTATATAAGTCGCATATTTGCATGTGCTAATGTCTGCTATACTACTAAAGTATTTTTTCTATTTATATTTGCAAGTGGATTTACAGGGTATGCTTCAATGATTGATAGCGCTGGGACCATTCATTTACAATGCGGGCTTCCCGGCAAGCTGACCAATGCAGACCTCGGCTGCTAAACACTTCAGTTGCACACAAAAATGTTGCATCGTGTCACACAAAATTACTGAAATTATTTATTGAGGTATGAAAAGTAAAGACAATAATTGGACAAATAAAATAATACTCATGTGGACCAAATAAATAGGTTATGAATATATATATTAACTTTATTACAAAACCATTTTAGGAACAGCATTTATAACTTTTTATTATTCTAATCAAAGTGGATTTTCAGTAAACAAATAAAACACGAAATTCGCTTACGTTGCCAAAAATAGCCTTGAACAACAGATGACTTGTTAGCTAGGCATATTTAGTTTATATTGCTATACGGACGGTGGCGTTACTTTAGAAAATATGCACCAATTAAGGTCCCATACCCATTTTTTAAATAATTTATTTTTTAATTTTTAAGGAATTCATGAGGTGAGTATTATTTTTTAAAAGAAGTTACCAAAATAAGCGTTAGACGTAGTCCATGGGTTTTGCTAGTTTCTAGTGATGTAACTGGAGAATATACAGTTTCAAGTTATCTACCTTGTTCTTTTGTCAGGACTTATATGTATAGCGTCGGGTTGTGATTTTTGCGCTACAGTGTGCGTTTTGTATTAATAGTAGCTCTATTCAAAGATAAATAATTTACCAACAGTATGCCTATTTAATTAATTTAAATATTAATAAATTAAAGCATTTTGCGGAAATAACGTGACGGGAGAGTAGTAGGTGAAGGTATTTCCTCTGCATTAAACTAATTCGAGTTACTTTAACAAAAAGTATGTTATTATATTGATGCAATCTGTACCTTGTAGAACCTACAATATTATTTTGCATCAATAATTTCTATGGAATTGCCACTAGTGGTGATGAGAGTTTATTTCGTTTATAATTTATTGATCGCATGAAAATTTTTGCTTTCGACATTTAAAGCGAAACGCATGTTTTGGACCTAATGAATCTTAAAAATGTCTGTCTGTGCGTTGGTGTGGGTGTGTGGTTGGGCGCGTTCGTTCCCTCATAACTTCCAAACAGATGCTCCCTTTTCATTGAGCTTCATAATTTGGGATCTATATCAAATACTCATGAAAAAAAAAAGCTTCTAAATAAAATCCAAAACCTGAATTTACAGTTCATTTTAGCGTACACAATATTACTAGTGTCAAATTTTCCAGTAAAGCAGTAAAGTAAGCAGTAGTAAAGTAAGTGTTTGGATGTGCAATAAACTTTTTAATGCTTCCCCAGGTTCTAAGGGATTCTCTATTCAAACTTTGTCTGTGGCTCTAAAATGAGACTTTTTTTCTACTGGTAATCAGAGCTGGGCAAAGCACTGAGGTAGCGTGCTTCGAGCACCGAGCCTTAAGCACTGAACTTCAATGCTTGCACTATCTAAGCACTAAGCACTCTGATAAATAAAAGCAATTGAAATTACCAAGCACTGATGAAAGTAATTAACTTTCGCAATTACCGAATACCAAGCACTACGAAAGTAATTGGAATTTAATTTGGAAAATGCTTAAAGCACTCAAAATTGCTCTAAGCACTCAGAAATGCTTAAAGCACTTGCCAACTGCTTCCAAGCATTAAAAAATGCTTAGAGTACTCCAGTGTGCTTAAAGCATTAAAAAGCGCGGGGAAGTTCTAAAAAGTGCTTGCAAGTATTAGAATATTCTTCACTTTGAACTTTACATACGTAGTAGTGGATTAAAAGCTAATTTTTCAATCGCAGAATACAACTACAAGTGAACTTCAAATTGTAATTAAACACTATTGGTACAGTTATATACCTAGTCTGAACTACAGTTTAACTCGATAGTTTTTAGTTTCAACAAAATAATATTTTGCTGAAAGGTGACAGAATCAGGGGCCCACATACAAAATTTGAATTTTTGTCCTAGGTCAAAAAGGAATCCGTAGAACTCAAACTCGACTTACTCAACATTCAAGTGATAAAAACAAATGTATTTAAAATAACTACTCTGAGTCTGAGATTAGATTGCAAATTGGCAGAAGCCAAATCATAATGATCAGATTTCCTGAAAGCTCGCACAGAAAATAAAACTTACTTGGAATATGCAGAATTGCAGACGAAGTTCACTCAAAGTATTAACAAAATAAACAATGAGTCAGAGACCAGAGTCAATGACCATAACGATAGGTACACTACACACAAGCTCTCATAAAAGAATGAGCAAATCAGCAAGTGCATCAGAACTGTAACCCATTTTTATCACGATTTTGTCAGTTTAAACTTGTTCAAAGGGCTCGAAATTCTCCAAAAAGTGCTTGCAAGCAATCGACGAGTGCTGGCAAGCACTTTAAGGGAGTGGAATTTTCGAAAGGGCTTGCAAGCACTTTCGAAGTGCTTGCAAGCACATTTCCCTAATTACCAATTACCAAGCACTTTGACAGAATGCTTGGATTACCAAGCACCGAGCACAGATTTTGGAAAAGGCTTGAAGCATTGTGCTTTAAGCACTGAAAGTGCTTCGAGCACTATGCCAAGCCCTTTGTATCCAAGCATTGCCCAGCTCTGCTGGTAATGTTATTTCGCCGTTAGTTGCGATGTATCTAAACTGGAAAAGCAAACTACAATACAGCAACTGATAAAAAATAAGCTCTAACTTTTTGTTATTAAAAATATACTGTGGGTTACCGAGGGTACTTTTAGCACCTTCTTCGGTAATCCGATCTTTTAACTTTTAGGTAGTGTGAATCAGGTTCGTGAGTATTGTTTTTTGTAGATAGGTACATCAAACACATATGTTGTAATCTGGTAACAAAATTTTTTTTCATAAACCTGCATTTTGGAAAGGCATAATCTAAGATCTTTCCTCGCCATATTGTGGCAAATGATAATCCATTTCTGGCGAAAATGTTGCTTAAAATTTTGTTGGCTCGTCATCGCAATGCTGTCTTACATTGTCAATTGTTGCTTCGAAATCCATGGAGCGCCTGCTTACTCGTAATGCTCGTTGTGTGTCTAAACAAATTTACGATGTTTTTGGCAGTGTTGTCAGTTGCAATGAAAGCAATATCAGCAATTTTTTTTTCAAAACAACGGTATGCTGTAATCATAATTATTTTGAGCGTTAGAGTGAAAACCATCGTAACAACAGGTGTTAGATAGCAATTGTATTCATCGCAAGTGTGTGAACTATCCTAAGGCACTAGTTTTATTTTCCATGTCTATACTCTTCTATACAATTTTGTTGATCACACGGTATTTCTTTGTTACGTTTTCTAGCAAAGAGCTGAAGATTTATTTTGCAAACATTCTTATAGCAACAAAAATTACACGGTTTTTTATCTGCAATACCTACTATTATACTTTTTTAAAGTACGCCAGTGAGGGGCTTATGTTCTTCACCGAGCTCTCACATACGTAGATTTTATAGCTTGCAATAACCAGTAGGTATACTGTTCACTAATAGGATGGCATTTATTATGCATTTACTAGTAACGTTTTGAAGACCTCTTTCCAAGGAAATGTTTTACGAGCACACCTGCTTACCTATAGTTTACCATAAAGAGCCCAATTAAATTTAAGGCTATAAATTTCAACATACTGACAGCTCAGTAGATAAAACCTTTCTTAAAAGAAATAATATCTTCTAGCAAAAGTGTGGGTACCTACGTGTAAATAACATTTCAAATTAAAAAGCTATAGGTGATTAATGGGAGTCATATATTCGCGGTAATAGCAATGCGGCAGCGTTGGTTTACGGGTATGACGTAGGCGGTTGGAGAAAACCTCTCGCTGCAAACTTTACTGATTATCTGCTGGCCTCTGGCTGTGAGGTCACCGTTGGCAGCAACAAATTACATTATTATTCAGCAACACTCACACACGCTATTTTATTAAATATATAGTATGTATCCTGACACATTATGCATCACTGGTCATTTATCATTGCCGAACACGCCCGCCAAGTGGTAATACAGTGATGGAGTGTGTATAATTACTGGTTGAGAGCATCGGCGAAACAAGTGACGATTAATAGTTTTACACATGTTACCGTATTATTATTTTGATTACACAAAACATCACATTTGTCATATTAGCGTAATTAAGGAAGTTTTGAAATATTTTTAAATTGATAAGTGACCATAGAATTTGTTGTATGATGTTATATGTTCATTAAAGGTGTCTTTTAATGACCAGATCGACATTTTATATGGTACATGGTTGAGTTTCATGATTATTAGTAAGTGATAATAGCTAATAGTGGCTATTAGATGTTATGTTAATAATTAATGTATTGATTGACTGTGTATATTGTAATATAACCTGGCGCTCATCACTAAAACTGTTTGATATTAGATAGAAATCTTAGGGTGCGCCGCTAAGGGCGCCTGTGTATGCTTATCAATTTCACTGAATAATGCTAGACAACAGGGTATTTATCAATGTTAATATAAAACTTTTTTGGGACATTTTTAATAAACTGGGCTATTTTATTGTTCCGAATAAAGCAATTCGCATCATGGCTCGTAGAACTTTATTTTGTAACACTAGTAATTTGTTTATTTGAGTTTTTGATGCAGCTCCCTAAATACCTTAATATTAATTGGAGGATTATTTAATATTTTAATAGTGAAAAATTTGGTTTCAAGATGGGATGTTTATTGTGATTGGATAAGAATACTAATTCTTGGATGACAGTTTTGTCACTTCTTATTGATGTGTGCTCTATGCACCACGCTTGGCAAATCCACCGATTTACAAAAATGACTAACCGATATACTGGGTGGTTGGAAGCCATCAATAGGCAGGTAAAGGTGATGTCCAGAAAAAAGTAGCGTGTCTGCTGGCATTAGAAACTTTTGCCGTAGAATTGTGGTGGCTTACTATGCAGACGTCGCGTCGCCTCGTCCGGTGAATATGATCAGACCGGCTACCAACTTATCTATAGTCGACCAGTACAAGCCTACAGTAACATTTACTACGACAAGCACCTTTTGCTGTTAAAAAAGTTCAACTAATGACTTTGCTTGGTACCACGGGCATGAGAGTGGCTCTCTAGGATATCTATCTCGACCTGGCTATCAGGAAGAGCTATCGTGGTAGGTCTGTGCAGGTAAAGGTAGTGTAAGTGCGGTTTGGCAGGTTGAGCTGCGTTTTAGCTCGTGTACTAATCTACAGAATCAGTAGAAAATTAAACAAGTAATTTTCCCCACCAGTGAGGACTAACGCTCGCAGCCTAATGTAGTGGTAGCTTGCTCTTGTCTCATCTTGCACAAGCGCACTGGTTGAGCGTATCTCAATCCGTTGTCAATTATGGCCGTGGTGGATTAAACCAAAAAGTGAGTGCCGCCACGTTAAACTAAACGTATGTGATGTGAGTTCTTGATGATATTCTCCTATTGAGATGAACGCTAAGACCCTTTTTAGGCGCATGATTAGGATACCACAATGTCTCTTGATTATTGCTTGTAACGTTGTAACGTTAGGAAAATCAGTAGGTTTTCCCAAGTGATGATCTTAAATTTCTTTATTACCAGTAACACATTTATAGCGCCAATTGGTACCTTTATTAGTCGTTTGTGCTAATGAATTTGCTGTTGTTAAAACGTTATCACTTATCACCTGTGCTTGTGTACTGATTGCTGTGTTGTCTGAAAACATAGAGAAACTAACACATGTTCCAATGTGGTACTCAATGAATAAAAGTGCCGAGCTCTGAGCAACATTAGCCTTGATTTGGCGAGTAGTCGAGTGAGACAATAATAATTGGTGATTAGTAAAATATTTACTTGTTTTATGAATAAAATACTTTATGCACGGATGTATCATAAATTGACAATTATACACGAATTTCCTTGTTATAAACGTCTTTTTATAGCCCATGGAGCTCTTTATTGCACATGGGCTATAATGAAACGTCAAACAACGTCATACCTAATAAAAACAGTTTAAACACTTGCAAACTGAGATTTTAGGCAATATGGCTACCGTTGATACCCGCTACCATACGCTTCATACTCAAATTTAGTCAAAGCAACGCTAGATGTGGGTGGAAAATTCAATTTATTTTATAAATATTTTCAATTTATTTTAGAAATATTTTTAAATTAAGAAATCTTCATCCGTGCATAAAGTTGTGTATGTACCACGGGCGTAACATGCTTTTATGGCCTTCGACGTATTCTTAGACCTCGGCTGCTGCCTCGGGCTCAAAATTACGTCTTACGCCATAAAAGCCTCTTTACGCCCTTAATACATAAATAACTATTACTTCACTTCGACAATTTTTATTTATGTAAACCTTATATGTATTTCTACATGTTTCAGATATATCAAGTTGTATGCAGACTAAGTTATACCATATAAAAGGCGGTAAACACAGTCCCCAGTTTTAGAGGTATGCAGGTATGTTAGGTACTATGTTTGTGACAACATAAAGTAATATTATTTTGCAAAACATCTATTATTTTACACTTATATTCTGATGTATCTTTCTTGTATTTGGCTGAAATAATAACGACAGATAAACTAACGATAATACTTAGTTAATATGCAGTTAAAACACAAAAGGAATGAAATAAAATTACAAACACTAATTAAACTGCAGTTTACTTTTTTTATCTGGCAGGCACCAACTATTAAATTATTTAATAAAACTACAACTACAAACTAGATATCAATCTATATGGAATGAGGTATAATTATATAACTCTTATTAAAGTAATATCAGTTAAAGTTTTTGGTTCAAATGTCAAATAAATGTAATATAGTACCAGCAATCAGTCTGTATAAAACACGTTTTTCTAAATTTCTAGTGGATAACTAACAATGTTTAAGGACAACTGTTAAAAGTTAGTAATATAATCGCCATTTTAAAGGTACTGCATTCCAAAAATGGAGTGTCAATACCTCCTTTATACAGTATACATTACTGCAGACGTATATAACAACAGATAGACTGAAGATACAACAGACATTGTTTGATTATGATTGCTGCATCTTCATTCGTTCTATAGGTATTGTATTGTAAAAGATACAAGTCCACGTTATTGCCATGAACAGTAGCGATCCAGTCTACTGTTTTAATATTGTAGATTGCATATTTCTTATTTGTTAACATCAATAAATAATGCTGGAATTAACAAAGATCATAATGATTTGATAATATTAATGTGAGAAGTGAGAAGATTTACGATGTTTCTTATTTTTATAACAGTTTTAATAATTAAAGAATTTTCTTCAGTTGCATTAGCCAAAGAAGCGTTTCCGTATTTAATACATCGTCTACTGAATATGACATGAAGAATGTACTCTTTTGTTTGTCCAGAAGATCATGCTGTAGCTGGCCGAAATAAACAAATAAATAGAAAAAATGGCCGTTACTGCAATAATCTCACACGATCAAATAAGGTGAATGATTTGGTTATATAAACCACACCCCAAAGCATTTTATTTCAATTATAAATCAAAGACAACTCAAAACAGATCAGCTCCAGCTAGCAACTTCCAGATAAGTCTAGAAGATTAAGTCAAGTCAAAGTCGAAGTCAAACCGTTGAAACCAAATATTGAATACTAACATTATCTTGAACTCTTGAAGATCTTTCGCTGGCGTGGTGTGTCAACTGCATCGATCTAATGCCCCCGAACCCTTGTGAATTTTTTACTGGCGTAAAGTGGTTCCTTCGTATCGATCTAACATGCCTAATAACTAAATTACCCCAAACTAAAAGAAAACGATTCATACCTGAATCCGAGATTTTTTTATAAAGGTTATCTTCATAGGGGTAAACAAATTCCGACGTCCATTACGTTAATCCATACGAAAATTATTGTTATTCAAATATCGTGACGATCAACCCTACATCATTTAACAAATACAAACATTTATAAAACACCTCAGATTATGACTAAAATGTATTTATTGTAATATAACCACTTTAAAATACTAACTTAGTTTAATTTATTATTTTTCTATTTCGGTTTTTTAAGGTTATTCTTAAAGCACTGTTTTAGTTACAAAACAGTGTTTTAAGAGAGTCTTTTAAAGCATTGTTTTTAGTAAAATTTCACCAACAAAGATTGGTATTCATGATATATTCATGATCAAATTTGGTAAATTTAGTATGTATGCCAACATATACATACTAAATTTACCAAATTTGATCGCAGCAATTTTTTATAAAGTTTTTTCGTTAATTCTCCTCAATAGAAAAAATAGTATAAACAACTCGTTTCATAAGGCGTCTTGACGCACTCGTCCATTGAAAAACTTGGTCGCTACGCTCCCTCGTTTTTCAATCTTGGACTCGTACGTTAAGACAATGCCTTATGCAACTTGTGTTTTAATATACTAATAACAAATTTAATTTTATTAATACTTGAGAAATAATGTAGGTAATCAAATACACGTTTCGTTAAAGAGAATTATACAGAATATATTAATAAATATGTTAAAGATTTAACAGTATTTCAATTTCTTAACTGTATGTGTAAACTATACGAACCGTGGTTCTGAGCTGAGTAGATAGAAACAAAAATATCTTAAAGTTCGTAATATCAAGGTCACAATTACAGGTAAGCCCTTTTTTGACTCGAATGGTAGGAGTTGTTTGCCGAAAGGATAAAACTAAGTTCTATACCTATAGGTTTTAACATTTTTGAAAAAGAGAAACATTTTCTTTTTCAACAACCAACAGCACAAACGCCATCTTTCTAAAGTTTGAAATGTTGTCGTGATATTCAGTATACATAATATAATAATAAAAGTATGAAGGCAAAGAACTGTCATGTTCATTTTACTTGGCTGGAATTATTGAAACCGCGCCTTTTTTTACAATATATGTAGCTTATTTGTATAAACGCACATGGATTTTTCTGTCTTTTCCGGAATGCTGAATGAAGATTTACAGGATTTATATATTTTTTTATTTGAAACATGAATGTAGAGTTTTATACAAACATCGCCAAACGATCACCTACATTTTTTTCATTCCTCTTTTGTTACTAATCATACTGCAGGTTTTGAAATTTTGACTTTAATCTAGAGATACCTTAATAAACTGCATTCTTGGTTTTAATGAAAATATAAGGGTTGCATAATGACAGGATACCATCGGCGTTTCCTCAATTCTTCTCTTATTATTGAAATTTGAACTTTCAATCCTACAGGGGCAATTTGAAATGTCATGGCGAATAAAGCTTTTCTATTTACAACATAGCATGGTTTTATTACTTTCTGTGGAAGTTATAAAAATCAGTTTATTAGTGTATTTAGTGTAACAGTTATCATAAAATAGAATTGCAACCTATTCCACGTTCAGATACGTGTGTAAATGCCCAGTGCACTATAGAAGGCAATACAAGTCAATAAAAAACCAAGTATAAAATAACTTTCATTTAAAATTACTTTGACAGTTATTTTCTTTAAATTGTATGGGTCTAAAATTTATGCGTTCGTTTGATCACTTTATATATACTACAGACACTACTTATTACGTGAGTAATGAACCTCTTCGTCTTCGACATTGATCAATATGCGGATAGCTTTCGATTTGCACGTAAATACAATAAATCTATTTTATGATCGAACGCAATTACACGATGACAGACTAATTTATTGATGCTCGCAGGAGGAATTCATTATTCAAGTTTTAATTTACCCTACACACATTTGAAATTGAAACATATTTCTAGTTCACTAATTGTAAAGTATTTTAGTGTTTAATCTTAACTTATATGCAACAGTTCCGTAATAAAACGGCATAAGAAATAATATCCTATAAAACAGGCTCTAAACTCGTTGATTGTAATTTGCATAAGCGCCAGGGCTGTCAGTCATACTATTCAAATGATCTTAATTAGTCGTACGGAATCCGCCGGCAGTTATTATACTGACAACGTATTATCAGACAGATATTAAAGTGAGCGCGACACCGGGTAATTTCATAGGATTGCGCATTCCATTACGTATGCAAATCAGAAAGTTGATAAAATGCACATCCAATTTTTACTGGCTATCAACCGTAATCAGGATGGCGAGCTCGCACCCGACAGACATGTAAACTAGACAGTTAACTGACAGCTCGACTGCGCGCCAGAGACAGCTGACAGTAACAACTTGCTGTTCCGCCACATTGAATATTAGCCCGTGTTGATCACATCATAAAACACTGGGATGTTACTTGCGATCTTTATTACGTATGCTTAACAGGACGTAATTGACGTCTCGAAGAGGACTGATTTCAAATTAACATTAAATAGATGGAAAATAGTGTTTTGTCTCAGTTTTGAAAAAAAATTGTACTTAAACTTTAGTAAACTCTTATAAACAATTGCAACATGATATTTTAATTTATCACCCAAATATAGCATTACAGCAGAGACGGTCTTGAACACAAGTTTACTTATGCATTAATTAATATATTTTATGTGTAACTGTCGAATGAAGAAAATTGGAAAACGAAATTGTTAACCGATATACATTACAAAGTATTAAAATTATAAGATTCAATTAAATTTATATTTTAAACAAAGAACTATTTATAAATGTTATTGCTGCTCACATTTTGCAAAATGACAATTGTGTTGATGATGTTGTGATAGTGTGTGTATAACTGATATGAAGAAAATAATATATTAACATAACGATATATCAAAAATTGGTACAAATATAAAAATTCACAGTAGATTACTGCAAATACATATCAGAAACAAAATGTGTGTATTAGAGACCTTTAAGAAATGAGAAAATAATTATTAAAAATTTACCGCAAAATTGTTTTAATACTGCAGGATAATAACAAAACTTTGAGTTCAAAAACATGTTATCGGTAGAAAATCCCAAAACTGAAAAAGAGTTTAGATATGTAGATGTATAAAAAGTTTCTTAGTACCTGCAAGATAAGTTTCCATGTTTGTGGCATATTGAATAAAATACAATCAATGTAATAACCTTGTAGAGTTTAAATGCCTTTTCTATCAATATCAGCAGTTTTCAAACAAAATTTTATCTTAGTTTATATTTATTAGTATATATAAACATTCAAAAAGTTTTTGACAAAAACCGGTACCGGGGATTTTAGTTTGATCCTCAATAATTGTTTTAGTTTTGGTCAATAAGCTGTAAATTTTAATTTCGAAGAGTGGGATTAATTCTCTCTCCCGACCCTTTTCCCTATAACACGCTCTCCGTACTTAAAAAGTGAAGAACTCCACATTTTAATTCCGCCGAATTCATCAGCCCTCCTGACTTGGTTTTGTTACAAAACTCGAATATTGTGAAAACGAAGCCTGTTTCTGAAGTCTGTCTATTCCAAAATACCCGTCAAATAGATTAAAATTATTTAAAACCGAGAACTGACTTCCCTGACTATGACGAAGCCCGCTAGTATTAATATTCATAAAGTTTACAATTCTAAGGTTGTTTTAAATTGAGCTTCTGAGTTGATCACCGCTCTTTAATATAATTTTCAGAGCGTTATTGCGGGAGACCTCAGTGTTTAACTCTGGCACCTAGAATAAGGCACCAAATCTAGTCACAACCCCATAGTCATATTTATCGTATACGAGTGAGTTATTGAAAATTTAGAAGTTTTATAAAAGTTTCTGTTAAATTAGAAAAGATATGGATTTACTAAGTTTTCTTCCAGACTTGTGATCAGAGGCTGACTCAATCAAAGGGGGAGAAAGCAATCCTCAATTTACCAACTGCATTAGTTAACATTCGCCAACACACAAACAAATATTTTATAGAAAACTGTCTTAGTCTCATTGTCACTGACTTCTTGATTGATTCGCAAATATTCGAATTTGAGTTTTAGGTACCTACGTACTCGTGTTCATCACTCGTAGTTCTTAGGAGCCTCGCCGATCCGTATATGAAGAGAGCCTGAAGAGGCAAAGTGCAGACTGATTTTAATGTTATAAAAACAATACTTATTTTCCAAGAATCTGATTATTGAACTAGACTGCCAATGTGAAGTGTGCCATAAATTGTATTAATTGCGGGTGCGGCGGCGGCGTAAGCTTAATATAATACATTCCTGGTTCTCATGGGCTGCGGCTCGTTAGGATCCTGACTGAATGCAGCTTAGCTTTTGTTAATTTTTTGTCAATATGCAATGAATGAGCCAGTATAATGATAAACAATACCTACTCAACTTGATTGAAAGCCAAAAAATTAACGTAAAATTCTTTTTCTAAATGTTTTGTGTTGACACCATTTTTCCACCATTTCTGCGATTATGCGGATTTCGCCATCTTTTGCGTGATTTTGCCAACTTACTAGAATATTGAGGGGGGGGGGGATACTTCACCCTCCTTCATGGCCTGTCCTTGGTTGTGATAAACAAGGCAAGTTAAATTTTGATAAATATAACGCGCATCCATTGTTTTATAACACTTAGATGAGAAATGAGTTTTTCGTATGCCGCGCCGGTCAGTTTGAATAAAACATAAATATTAAAATTAAGGTGAACACTCCTCAATGCTGCATTTCTAGTTAAACGCACAAACAGTGACGGTATGTTTGAATGAAATGTAAATATTATAGTTAAAGTGAACTCACATAGAATTTCGAAAACCTTAGAATTTCTAACTTTGAAAAACCTGCTTATTTAACTATTTTTTATTTGTTTATATTTTAGCTTAAGTGTCCAACCACATCAAATCCGTAGCCCCTCGACGAGTTCCAGTTACCAGTTTCATTTTCGTCACGTGCCAGCTTTATCGTTGAATTGACATTATTATTTTTCACTGTATCTTGTGGAACCAGAATTGAATTTTTGTTTTTAGATACCTAGTTACTAAGAATATTTTACCTGTTAATCTCAATTGAAATACCTTTTATAGTTTGTAAATAGTTAGAGCACAGTATATTGTTTGTAGTTGACTTTGTTGTATGTTATTTAATATAAAATGCTAATGCAAACTTGTGAATATATTTACAACTTGGTTGTAACACGCAGTCAGATTCAGTCTATGCGAAGCCAGTGCAGTCCAAATCACGTCCAAATACACAGCATTTATTTACAGCTAGGCTAGGGCTAGGATTTTGGTCTTGTCAAATTGAATGTTATGAGTATCTGTATATAAAATACTTAATCACTTTAACAATTTCTATTTATTTAAACCTTATACGTATTTCAGCATGTTAACATGCCATTGTCAAAGGTTATATGAAGGTAAACAGTTAGCGTTGTTATAGCAATAGAACTTTTTTACTTATCTTGGTAATCGTCTGCAGATGACTTGATTTCTTATTCCAAAATGTCTAGTAGAGGAGAATTTAACAGATCAATTTGCTCATTCATTAACGGTACAGTTTTTAAATGTTTGTGAATTTCAAAAGCTTCTAGTATATCTAATTTACGTTTATCATCACAAAAGTGTAAACATTTTATGGTGTTATTAGATGTCATTGAATGATTTTGTTCTAGTAAGTGTTTAGCGTAGTTGGATTTATGTGGGTGTTTGTATTTGTAACAACGTACGTGTTCTTTATACCTAATATCAAAATTTCTAATAGTCTGGCCTATATAAACCGAATTACAATGCCAACAATTTAATTTGTAAATGCCTGATTTTAACAAATCGTCTGTTTTTGATTTTGCATTAAACAAAGTATTTAAGATGTTCCTAGTTGTTTTAAAGCTTACTTTATATTTATTTGTTTTGTTTATAATTTTAGCAATTTGTTCTGATTTCTCACCAAAATATGGGATCGAAGCATATTTAATTGTATCGAACGAAGTTAGGATATTCGGATAAATTTTTTGAATGGCTAATTTATAATCTTTTTCTTTAATTAATGTATCAATAAGTTTAGTATTATAACCATTACTGTAATGGCCTGTATCGAGTTTATGTTCTGCGATAACCGACTCTGCGGGACGTTTCAGTCGACTGCAGCGCTCGTGTTCAGAAACTCGAACGCTGATCGGCCTCTTCGTCTCACCGATGTAGGCTTTCCCACAGGAGCAAGGTACACTATACACACCGCAGGATCGGAAGGTAGGTAACTTGTCTTTGGTCGGAGGAAGGCAATTGGAAAGTTTTTGAAAGGGAGTAAAAACGGTTTTTATGTTTTGTTGTTTAAGTAGTCTGCTGATGCGGTCGGTGGTTTTGTGTATGTAAGGTAGAAATGCTATAGAGGTAGGTGGTGTAGGAGTATTGGTACGTTCTGTGTTTGCGGGTTGGGCCTTTTGAGTAATAGCGTGTTGGATGTGTCGTTTGTTGTAGCTGTTTTGGGAAAGGACAGTCGTAATGTGGTTGAGTTCATCTTTCAGGTGGGATAGTTTAGAAATGGCAAAGGCTCGGTTAACTAAGGAATTGATGACAGAACGTTTCTGGGCGGGATGATGATGGGAATGTGCGTTCTGAACACGAGCGCTGCACTCGACTGAAACGTCCCGCAGAGTCGGCTATCGCAGAACATAAACTCGATACAGGCCATAACATTCAATTTGACAAGACCAAAATCCTAGCCCGTTCTTCCACTTACTTCAACCGTGTGATCCGTGAATCCATAGAAATACACAAAACTTCTAACAATATTAACCGAGACCACAGCTATCCCCCACACAATGCCTACAAGCTACTATTTCCGACTAAATCCAAGCCCCGCCCTGCAACCGCTCAACCGCTACAGCCCGACAGCCAATCACAGACCCAGCATTCACACCTTGTTACCCACCCGTCCCTTATAAACCCGGTGCCTGCACCGGTCTCGCCAGTTGTGTTCCAGATCCCAAACTGACCACAGCCGTGAAGATGTCCCGTGGAACCGAGGACGAAACGTCGGCAGTTCATGCACCGATGGCGCGGCTCCAATCCGGAAGCTTAGCTGTTATTAACAACGGCCGCGGAAGCCTGCAACTTAGAGGATTTATTTATTTCTGTAGTTTAGGTTTATGCGAACAACAAATTTGCAGTGGCTACTTTGCTGATTGCAACAGTTTATTTTTGTAGACATAAATACGTCGCAACTTCCCCCAATTTCTTATAGTTCATCACCCATTGTAACAAAAAAATTTTGTTTAACGTATAATGAAACAGGAGAGTAGCTACTACAGAAATAAACAATACACCGTTCACATGTTTAAAAAATTATGAATGTAAGATTAGGTTCCTGTAGCTTATCTTACGCAAATATCAACAACCTGGCGGTGCAGAACACTGAATTAACGTTTTTGAAAAGAGAATGTTTCCTTCTGTATATTTCCAACACGTCAACTTCAATACTCTCTGACAAATGTAAGTATTTACTCATATTATGCAATGTTGTTATTTTATTTGTTAAAAGCACACGGTAGTACATATGCAGATACAACCTTGCAATATGTATATGTCGTAGCCGATTTTCTACCAGACTAGGAACGTATCTAATGAATTGGTTTGTTTTGTCGTATTGTGTGATTCTTAATTATTCTGTCAAGTTGTCAGACACTTTGCGCTATCTACAGAGCCATAGTATTGTGGCGGCTGACATGTAATGATGTGGCTGTACGCGCCGTGACGGCTGCTGAAAGAGACCGATAATAAACGCGCATTGTATGCTTCCTTTCCGCTTCGGTATTACGGCACACAATGGTCAATTACCTGTCGTGATATGGCAGTCCATTCATGCTTGACACGCGGACATATAACTTAAAAGAAAGCCGCTAAGACCTGCTCGAAAACTAATTTTCTTCGATTATATCTTGGATTTTCTAAAAGAGTCATCGTGTTTGCCTTATTGTTTGGAATAATTGCTTCTGAAGTAGAATCATTTCTTGAATGCACACCTTTTTGATGGAAATAATATTTAAATTTTCTCTCAAGGTTTACCAGTGGCGTTCCGTGGGTTAAAAATTTGGGTAGGCAATGGAAAATGCAAAAAGAATTAAAAATTGGATCAAAAAACTAAAAAATCTATATTAAAAAAATTAAGCTTATCATACTTATCAAATCTATAACAAATAGAAGCTTACTTAGTGTAGTATACCGTACCCTTTACGCTGTATGTGATTGCCGCTGACTCTGACTAATCTGTTTCAATTAAAAACTACGAGAAGTCGGGAACAGGCGCGCCTGTTCAGGGGTTACTGCGCCTCGATATCCCTACTATTTCTTCACATCTGATCATTGTACTCTTTACCAATGTGCATGCGTAGGTATTAAGAGTTACAGATTGGTTGATTGTTTCGTAGCTAAGAGTGCCAAGGCTTGCCTTCGCTTATTGCAAAGCAGTATTTAAAGGCAGCGGTGTGTTTATTTCAGTAAGCACTGTATAAGTATCATAGAATTAGTTTCTTTTATTTGAAAAATTATGGGTAGGCGCTGCCTACCCTGCCTAATAGGCCGGACCGCCACTAATGATTACTAATCCGTCTGTTAGTTCGAAATAATCTGCGATTTAGTTTTCATGTGGGCAATTATCCAGGCCAAGTTACAGGCATAAGGTGATTGGTTTATGCATTTAAGACCAACGAAAACTATCAGTCAAGAACGACGTGGGCAATTTTAAAAATGATGTTTTCTAAACTACTTACTTTCTGATAAAATATTACCCTGTATGTTTCTGCGGAACTGTGTTAAATATACAGGTTGTCCCAATTTTACTGGAAAGATTGGCGTCTAGCGAGTGGGACATGAAAGTGATAGGCAACTAATCAGTGCGACAAGAAGAAGAGATAATGAGCCAAGTGGGGATACTTTCCCTCTTCCTTTTCTCACTGATTAGTTGCCTATTTCTTCCTTATCGCACTCGCTAGTTGCCTATGTTTTTAGTAAAATAGTAAAAATCGGTATGTAAACAAAAGAACATACAGCAACTGACGCTATTAATTTGACAAGCATAAGCTAGTAAACCTCAGTGACGGTTCGCCCTATTAGACAGGATAGCCAGTGCCTACCCATAAGTTTTCAAATATAAATTACTCAAATTCTAAGTTTCAGTAAAAAAAGTTACTTTTACATACCGTGTTTACTTTTTACCGCCACCGAGTAACATTAACAATTGGGCGCCAAATAAATAGACCGCTGCCTTTAAACACTGTTTTGCATACGGAACGGCAAGCCTTAACACTCCCAGCTACCAAACAATCAACCAATCTGTTATTCATAGTACCTGCATGCCTATTGGTAAAGAGAACAATGATCAGATGCAAAGAAATAGTACGAATATCACGCCGCAGTAACTAGTGAATAGGCGCGCCTGTTCCCGACTTCCCCGTAGTTATCGTATCGTAATCGTATGCAGCGTGCAGGATACGTTATACTACACCAAGCAACTTTTTATTTATTTTAGACGTGGTTGGCAGCGGAGATGGAAAATCTGTGGAAAAGTGTGATGGAAAAGTGTACCAACTTTTAAAAGACAATTTTAATAGATACTCTTTCGAAAAACAAATAAAAATGGTTTTTAAATTTCAAAAAAGTAATAAGTGGTACGGCTATATAATCGACTAGACTATTTGCACTGATGCTACAGTTATCAAAAAAAGTAGAATCGACCTTGTATACGGAAAATGAATTTCTACTGTCTAGTGTATAATAGAAGGTCAATTCGTGGAACATTATACATATTATGTTCGAAATATGTATTTATATGTTTTGTTTACGGGTTTCAAACTTAGATAAAGTTAAAATATAGCGGACGCATAAAATTTATAAAGATTAAATCGTAGTAATTTTCAACATTGTACATTTTAGAGTTTTTCCTGCTAAAATATGTGGGTAGTTATTTAGTTTGCTCAACAAAATTTATTGAATCTACAAGAAAATAAATGTGCTTTTTACAAACTGTAAAATTCTTGTCGGTTTTACGAGAGGAATGCTAATAGCTTGTCTCTCAACACATGGAAGCGCACAGGTTTATTTATAAACGTTTGTGTAAAAATGCCGTCTCACAAAATTATGTGAAAAAAGCTGCTGCCGATGTCGCCGTGTTTTTTAAGTTTATGCTAACACAAAAATACTTAGCTATCTAGAGGCTGGATGAAATATTAGTGGAATAAACATTAAAAAACCAATCAACAGGGAAACCAATCAAATAAAGGAAATTATTAATTTGATTTAAGAGGTTTCGACATAGATTGCAAATGTGGAATGATTTATGGTACATATTACGGAAATAATTTGCAGCTTTTGACATGTTATTAATAATTTATACAATTACATTTGATAAATGAATGTCTTTATTATTCGAAGGGAAATTATGACAATATTTCATGAAGATTAATGTATCTGATCTCGCCCCCTCAATCTTCGTTTATTAATTTTAATGTCGCATGCACAAATACGTACCGTAAAACATGCATAATGCATTAAGGTCATCCGCATATTAATTGCATAGAAAACAGACAACTTAACGATTTGTACAACATAGTTAGATGTAAAACGTGTTTCTCGATTTGTCACACTCAATAGTAGAATTACTACGACTCTACAACAGCTATCTGTCGTACAATATAGCAAGTTGTATGTGAGTATGAAAGAGCAAGAACCATTTAGACGTCTTAACAATAAACTTTGATAAAATTAAAACTTTACAATTAAAAGAAAAATTTCTAATTCTTATTGACAATCAAAATTTTTGTTTAATTTATTTTTTTCCAAGATTGGCACGATTTAAATCATTTGATTGAAATTTTGCATTTTGTTATTTATTTTCAGTACTCTTGTTTTGTAAAACAATCTAAACTACAATTATTTAAATAAAACTATACAAAACTAAAACATATGTAAATATATTCTGTTTAAATGCTTAGAAATATAGCGTTAAATTGAATTGCATGTTGTTATACAAAACTTTATTACTCCGGAAGTAAACATCATAGAAATGAAATTATAGAAAAGAAAAAATGCAATTCCTAACCATATTTTATATTTTTCATAAAACAAAAACAAAATTATTATAATTTTTTTAAATTTATTCATACATATCAATGATTTTTGATTAGAAGTATCATGATTTTGCCAACCGGCTCTTTTCTAATGTTTTACAGTAGAATGTGCAAAACATTTATTATTAAAAATGAAAACACAACTGGCAAAGCACTTCGTCTAGACTTTCCCATACTTTAAAACTACATACGTATTATTAAAAAAAAAATTATCTAGCCCCAAAAGCTGGTAAATAAGAGCATGCTTTAACTTATGATTAGTTGCACCACTCGTGTAAACTCAGAAAGATTATAAGATCTTTGTTCTACTGTACCTCGTGAACAATCTAGTAATCTATATATTAAACACGGCGCGCGCGCGCCCTTCACTCAAGTTTTTGACTACGCCGCGCGCCGCCGACTATCCGTTCGTTTCCGGCTAGTACAATTGTACTAGATCTAGTACTTTTCTTATTTTAAGTGATCTAGTACTCACTAAATCTAGTGACTTTTACCATTTTTTAGTACTATTTCTAGAAAAACTAGTACTTTTACAAAAATTGGTGTTACTGGTCATACCTAGCATCGGAGTTGCTTGTTAATGACTATTTGGTTTTGGGTTGTTTGACTTAACCTGACTTAACTCATGAAACTTTATTAATAAATGAAACATTTACCAGAAGCAAGCATTTAGCTATTGTCCCAGTTTACGGTGACTTTGGGTTAATTTTAATATTAATACACAACTTTTAATGTTCTTGTTTTTCTTTTAGAATTTAAGAGTTTTTTTAATTAGACAAAAAACACCAAGCTGAAGTTTGCCGGCAACATTAATTGCTACTCCATGTACCACCCCATTCCATGTGTTTACCCACAAGTAAAATATAAATATTATTACTACGACAAAATTTTTGTTATTGAAAGACGATCAGAAACTTCAAAAAGAAAAAAATAATGAAAAAGAGGACTGTTTTGAATAAATTGTTTGAAACAAACGAGAAGGAACGACAACACGTGTCATTTGTTTGTATAAAGGTTGTTAGATCATGATTGTTAGTTGCCATTGATTACTATACGGGCTCAAAATAGTGAAAACAGTACCATAAAACTATATATTTTACATAAACTGATTAAAAATGATTAAAGTTGATCCCTGTATATTACTAATAACTATTGCGCACCCCTAGTAAGCGAAAATTGAATTTTAAAATTTAGTACTATTTTTAATGGCAGCTGAAAATATTTTAGTGTTTTCTTAGTACTATTTTTTCAAGTAGATAATGCCAAAGTAATTTGTTTGTGGCAGCGCTGCTCCTGCCCCTCAGTCACGAAACTGCTCTCGCGGAGAGATGTAGGTCGAGAAAAAGTGCGCGGGACGCGCTGACTTGCCTCACATATATTATTAAAACAAAAATAAAATGACGAGGCTTACAGCCCACGGGCTCCGCCAGTTTAATTCAAACGCTGTTTTTTTTTTTAACATTTCTTGTTTCTTGAATGTAAACGCAGATTTTTCAAATTTCAAAAACTTATGGAGGTCGTCACAGACGAAACTGTAAGGAAAATGGACAAACACTGAGCGATAGCTCCTTCCTATATCTATTTACCAAAAAATTGTAAGAAAACGTGGGGTTAAGTTTTGATAAATAATGTTTTGAAAACGTCGAATTTTTTTTAATATTCTGTTTTTATAGTTTTTAAAGTACATTTTGTGTAATAACAATCTGCCCCTTATAACTACTACGGCAGCACATTTTGTACCCATCTGGCAATTTTTGGCGCTAAAGTAAAATCTTTCAAAAAATCTCCGAAGTCGACATTTTTCAGAGAGAATATCGTTTTTGGGAAAGATTCCAAAAATAAACATATTGTCTAAGTGCCGTTTAAAATTCTGAGTCGTTTTGGAAACTTGTGTTTCCGATGAATTTTCGCATACTCGATTTATTCCTCACTTTATTAAAATTGATCCAGTAGTACTGCAAGAGACATTTTATAACGTACGATATTATTTAATTGGTTTTCTGTTTAATGGTGTGGCAGCAGTTTAATTTTCGCTAGCAAATAAAATGCACAGACGTAGAAAAATTTCCTGTCAAAATTAGTAATTTATTTCAGTGCATAACTGTATATGCTTTACAGTTTTTCAGGTTTTGTTATAAAATTCGATACCAACACGCTTACGGCAGTAACGTCCTACTTCTACACAGCTCGATTATTCCTTTGCCTTTTTTAAATTTTCTTTACGTCTAATTAGGTATTCAGAATTGCAAATAAAGAAACTAAGGATAAGGACATTTACGAGTTTTAATATTAATAGCCCTATTCATAAGCTAATCTACCTGATCTTGAATTAAAGTAGCATTTTCCAACCTTGCACAGCAAGTCTCCATCTACTAGCAGTTTCTAGCAACTCGCACCGGAGTTTCGAACCTAAAACCTTTTCGTGAAAGCCCGAACAGATAGCTATTGAATTCTTAGCATTCGCTATGAAATCACGGTTTCTATGTGCATTAACAGGAGCTTGAATTTAGCAAAGGGAATACGGAAAAGTGATATTGTTGGCTATGGCAGTCAATTTGGAGGTACGTTCTTTGACGTGGCTTCATTCTCATTCAACGACTTTAATACGTTAAAATCAACATCAAGCAATTACTTTACACTTCAGAGACTGACTAAAAAGGAATTCTAATAGTTCTGTTCCAGACATAATAAGGCTTGCTTGCGCCTTTGATCGTTGAGTAAATGTAGGAATGTTAGCTAGTTACAGTAGCTGGTTTAGTCAGTCATATGCTCCAGACTAATTATTTTCATACAGTTGAGTTTTGTGTATAAAACATCTTTTTAAAAGTATTCACAAAAGTTCTTCACATTTCCTTTGATGATACAGAGCGAGTGAAAGTCAAAGAGATTTTTTGTTTCTCTATTTGATTGAGGAACTAAGAAAGCTGGAAAATTCAAACGGTAGTGTAGCTACCGGGCTAAAGCCCCCCCCCCCCCCAGGACTTAGTTGAGTACATACTACGGCTGTACAAAAAGTTATTTGATAGCTTGATATTTGTTTTTTTGTGTCGTAATAGAGTAGATTAGAATAGAATTTCTGAATATAGTAATTTTGACATAAATTATTTTAAAAATCAGCAGATCACTTTGTAAGTTTTCTAGTTACGCCACTGAATTCATATACTTGGTTATTTGTTACATTAATATGTTGTATAAATGTTCTGTGAAAACTAACTTTTAAATGAATTTTAGTTATGTACGGCGGATTCGCAAGATTATAGTAAATAAAAGTCAGATTGTAATCGTTTTTACTTTCATTCTTTCAGTATGGGGAAGTATTAATTGCATGAAAATGTTCAAAATCGAGATTTTGAAAGAAATACATGTATTCGACCTCCAAAATATAAAAAAAAATGTTTTAAAAAAATCCATGTCTATAATTATGTCATATCTTCTAAACGAATACGCCGATTTTGATGAACTTTGGAACGTATACTAAACTAAATCTTCATTATTTTTTATGTCTAATTGAAGACATTTATAATAATTTTATTATTTATTGGTAGAATTAAATGTAAGAGCAGGATATGAAGAGCTGTCGTCATAAGTCTGAACTTCACCCTATTGAGGGTGAGAAGGTCTTACTCAAATCTAATGATTTTTTCGAATATCCTGTCTAGAAAATATTTATTAAATTAAAATATTATTACTCTAAACCCAGCATAAATCTTGATACGATAATATGAGTGTTTCTAGAGGAACGCAATGTTACTACTTAAAATAACCCTCTATTGCATGATTTTTTGAAAATTGATAAAAAAAATATTTCATAACGTAACAAATGATTAAAACTTTGTTCCCATATGGAAACTACATAAACATGATAAAGATTATTTTTTATTGTTTTTTATTTATTATAAATGTTTTCATTGGTAGTAAAAGGCTTCAAAATAATTTTTTTATCATAAGAACAAAAATGTACTTGACATTTTGTACAGTAGACTCTACTGATTCAGAGTGTGATAACAGCGCATCAAGCAAACATCCACATCTAATAACACATTATTTTGACAGACAGCTGTGAACTTCTTGTTCGAGTGAATAAAATTAAATCTTGTGTGTGCGCCAAACTTTATTTTATTTACAGAAAGCACCGAAGTTAGGCGGCAGCCATTGCGACTAGACAACGCATATTGATAAATATTCGATTGGTCCTTCGACAGCTGTTTGGAAAGAGAAGAGTATCGTTTCGGTGGGATCAACAGCTAGTGGCGCACCGTTCTAGAAAGACATTTTGCTAAATTGTTATATAATTGTTGTAAATAATATAACATAATTCAATCACATGCAATACACAATCATTTATTTTAAATTGATTAAATAGAGGTAATAATAAAAAAAAACATAACAAAATTTTTATTTACAATCTTCTGTTTATTTCGGTCGAATTTTGGCTGCTGAGTTATCCAAGGTAATTCAACCTTTCCTGAATTTTCAGTCGAGTGGAAGGTTGACCCGTTACACGCTACTGTTTGTATTGGTTTAATTTTTAATGTTTCTCCAAATACTTCGTTTCGAATTCTGTCTCTGTGAGTTTCATTTTCTATTTTTCGTAACAATCTGTGTTCTGTGCTTGTGATTTTGCTTTTATGTTTTTTCTTTGTTGTCTACGATTTGCTTCTATATGTTAGTACCGGTACTACCGATTTTTAAACACCCCTGCTTTTTCTTCTCTGAGGCTTTCGGTTTTCCTAGGTATGTAGCCTTTATTGTATTCAATAGTTTCCCGGTTGCCCCCACTATTTCTTTGATTACATTATCGAGTTTGCCGTTAATGCTTATGCAAACTCCCAGATATTCGAAAAAACTTATCTGGTTTCAGCTTATTAATAAACTATTGTTGATTTATGCTCGAAGATTCTCCTTGGAGACGCCCACAATACACTAATTTTATTTACTCCATGACCTTAAATACCCCAATTAATATTTCTTAATAATTTCTATGTTACATATGTATATGGATTAGGGCAACACTTTTTCTAGAGATAGCAATAGAGCCAATCTACATTCTTATAGGTGTATTTTGGAACCACCGGAAGCTCTACTTTTGCCAGTAGCACATCCATTTTCGGATAACTTTGTGCATTTAGTATCTAATGCGCTTAGTGAACCTGATCAAAAACGAACTAGAGTAATAGCGTTTAGAAGCGAAATTAACTAATCTATGGCTGAACAATACAATTTTTAAGTATATTGATTAAAGAATTAGAATTTGCTCAAAACTAAATTTTGATAATTTCACCGCCTCAGTGGTAACAAACAAAGCCAAATAACATCTGCGGCAAGGTAGATATGATCCGCAATCTTTATTATTATTATTAATAATAAGATTGCGGATGAGCTTTGAAAAAAGTAATTTGAGTATGTCTTATTCCGTTTTTATGGGTCGTCAACAGACAACAGTTGATGAGATACAGTATTAAAACTTGCAGATTTCAAGGTTTCTCAACGTTTTGACAACGTACTAGGTACGCATTATTATTATTATTTCTATTATATTAATATGTTTATATTCCACAAAAAGTTCTGTAAGAGCGGGCCTAAGGCTTTTCAATTTTAAAAAGTCTATTATCTAGAATGATGCATGAGTACCTATTAATTAAAATTAAGTTTGTTGTAAAAAAACTATGTTTGTTTATTAGGAATTAAAATAGCTAAAAATATTGGTATTTATATTCTGAATTTTTCATTATCCCAATTATTTTAGAACGTTTGTTTTGGTATGTTTAATGTTTCTGAAAGCACTGAAATTTAATTGATTTTTACAGAAATACCTTGATTATAAGAGTAATCGAGGATACTGTATTGAAAGGACACACATGAGTATACCGTACATTTCCTGTATGAGTATGATGGCACTTGGGTTTTCTTTTCAAATAGGGTTACGTTGAATCAAGAAAACAGCTCGTTCTTTACGACCAAGCGAAACTGGTCATTTGGCTGTCTAAATAAATATATTACCAATTACACACTTGCAGAAATCACTGTTACAGGTATAATTTACAATAATTAAATCTGTTAATTAGTCTGACTGGAATATTAATGTTATGGATATGTATACAGCCACTGTAATTAACTGTGGGCTTGTTATGTTTTAATTAATACCTTTCTCTCGTAATAGCGTTGCAAGTAATAAACCCACATGCACGTTATCGTATGATATACAGTTTATTTTTGATTTACGGCCAATTTCCTGCCATATATTCTCACACCTAACATGCACATACATTCTAATCAGGTCATATATTTTAATAATGCGTTTTTGTTCTGAGTTTAGCATTGAAATGCTGGGCGAGGAATATATTATGACCCCATTTACATAATAATCGCAAGCACAGGCCGTATGTTTACATTATATAACGTCTTGTTCTCGCTACAAATTATTTTTTCCGTTACACAGAGCGCCGAGTTTTATTACGGTTCTTTTAGAATTCAATTCACGTTAAAAGAAATGTAAATACTTTTAGATATTAAGATCCGCACGCTTAGTTATTTAAATGTGCTTTGTTCACATTTTACAATATTCCTCAGATTAGCGTTTCTGCCTTATATTGAAACGGTGCTTATTACAGAATGCCCCGTTTCTTAATTTTGAATAGGTACAGGGTACAGGGGTAGTTACAATATACTAATTTAATTGAATTTCTAATAAAAAAAAATAAACAAGCAATTAAAAACTTTCAAAATATATATTATTCTTAATTCCGTTCAATTGTGAATTTACGGGCAACTGTCTTTATAAAAAGAAGTTAATCTTTGGAAATAATTATGTAGTACAAGTATACGCCCTTGACTCAATTGTGCCACAGCCCCTATATCAAAAAGTACATGGAGGCCAGGCTCCCACACAAATTTACGCAAATATTATTTTGAAATTGTAATTTATACTCGCTCCGTATAAAAAGTTTGTTGTTCTATTATTAATTAGTTCTTAGTGACGCAAATGGTCTGAAGTGGCTTAAATTATGTAGGGACTTCGTTTATCTGAAAGCAAATGACCCAAAAAATTACAGAAAAAATCGTGGTCAAAAGCAACCTCATAAAAAAAACGGGAAAACAGTATTCGAAAAAATAACCAAAAATGAAAACTTTCGTAAAAAGAGCTTCTAGAAGAAAGCCGCAAAATAATCCTCAGAATAAAGTGAATTTATCGTCTTTTCCGAGACATCGTTTTTGAACAAAATTGCTTCCGGAGCTGTTTTTCCAATGATGTTTTTTTCGGGGTGGTGTTTTTAAACATTTTTAGCGGATTATTGCAAGGATTGTTTTTTCCCGTCAACCAAATCTGGCCCCATAAGCAAAAGCAGAGTTAGGCGCCACTGATGTAGACTCCGGAAAGCTTCATTAGACTTCGATAAAACATAAATTTTAAATTCAAAGCAGAAATAAATTAAAAAAAACCGAATATAGTTTGATAGTCTATATGTTTGTATTGCAATGTTGTGCCTTTGTACAGATTTACAAAAAGAGCAAAAAAACCGTATCAAAGGGTGACTAAAAAATCGCGTGTTTTTGAGTGATTCCTGAATGTCATTATTTGAAATTAATGACAAGTAATGCAAATTGTGTATCAATAAGAGACAGTTTTTTTGCTCGCCTTGTATTTTTTTATTTCGAAATTTTTTAAATTTTTATTCTAATAGGAACGAATACAGTTTCAAATAACTTAATTCATGGGAATGCGTTCGCAACTTGTTTTTATAGTTATTTTTATTAAACATTACACCTTTGCCACTGATATTCTTGTTTGCATCAATGAAAATATTGTAATAGGCATACGTACCAGAAATATGATTATTAATAATTAATTCTTTGTAGTACAGTATAAAAGGAAAGGTGATATGAACAGTAGTTTTGCACTATTCAGCCATATACCACGATTTTGAATTTTTATTTGGAAATTCATTGTTTAACAGATTTTGACTAAAAATTGTTTTTGAGTATTCACTATAGTGTTGCAACTGTATGGTTTCACTTATATTTCAGAGTTAAGCATGAAAAAACAATAATAAACACTTATTAACAAAACTAAAGATCACGCCACCTGGCTTCTATTACAACAGCTACCGTGCACTAGGACCTCCGAGCATGTGTTCGTAAGGGGAAGCGCGATTTAATAACCATAAACTTTTGGTCACAGCGTCCACCGTTTTCGCTGTTCATAATTCGTATCCGCCCCCGCGTTTGGAATAGCCACTAGCTATCACGCCCTCTCCAAATTGTTTATGGACTTATGGTACCTACGTATTTGCATTATCACAACAATCACTTCCATTGATTTGTCGTTGTGTTCAAAACAATCACTTTGCTTGCTGCTTGTGGAGTAAAAGTACAGTACTAAATATGTACATATTTATACAGGGTGTTAATGAATTGTAGGGACAAACTTGTAGGGCTTGCAAAACACGACAAAGCAAACCATTTTTGTTAATAAATGTGTGGGCAAAAGTGTTTTCTTTCAGCGATAGAGCTTCTTAAAGATTCTTTAAAAGTCGTCTAAATGTAGGCAACTCAATTTACTACCTACTATTTGTTTCCATAACGACGGAAATTAATACAGGATAAATAAAACCCTCTTTCCCACTTTTCAAATTCAAATTAAATTTAAAATAAATTAATTAACAAAATTTTTCAAAACTAAGCAATAGAAAAAACCAAAATTACAAAGCAAAAGTCAACTATTTGAAAAATTTACAATAACTAATTCAAAAATTAAGAAAATTATAGTAAATGTTCAAAATGTCGCTCCCCCAGCTTCTACACACGAAGCACATCTACGAAGTAAATTCCTGCGCACCGCTCCAAATATACCAGGAGTCTGTTGAACTTCTTCACATGCAGCAAGAATACGCGCCGCCGTAAGTTCTTCTACAGTTTCAACTGGGGTAGCACACACTAACATTTTAACATGACCCCACAAAAAGAAATCAAGTGGGGTCAAATCAGAAGAACGTGGAAGCCATGCTACATGCTCTCCTCGACCTATCCATCTGTTGGGAAAAGTGTTATTTAAAAATTCCCTGACTTCCGCCGAAAAATGAGCAGGTGCACCATCGTACTGCAGCCACATTTGAGGTGGAATATCTTCCAAAAGTTCAGGCAGGACATGGCATGCCTCGTCACTAAACAGAACGTTTACTTGGAATTCTGCGTCCTCATTACACCGCCGCAGAAATTCCTAGCAAAATTCTACCCTTTTGGTAAAATCTGCTTGAACCATGGCTTGTACCTTCTGTGGATGTAGCTGCTGCTCATGTAGTACCTCCCATACTGAAACATGGTTCACTCCCATTTCATGAGCGATGGCTCTTGAACTAGTAGAAGGATTTTCAGCCACTCTCTCCAAAACTTCTTCCTCAAAATTCACCGTTCGCCTTGTTCTGGTAGCTCCACAGTTGTGTCTGTTGACAACCAATGTACCTTCCTCCCGCAGCCGACGTGAAACTACACTAAAGGCCTTGTGCGATGGATGATTCTTATTCGGAAAATGTTCTTGGTATAGGCGAGCAGCTTCGCGTGCGTTACCCCAAGCAGTTCCATACATGAACATCATGTCATGCTGTTCGGCAAAAGTATAATTCGCCATTCACAAAAATACGACACACAGAACGAAAATAACGAAGAAAATAATTATCAAAAAATCACAGAACGAAAACAAACACGAATTATAAAAGGCACAGAAAGAAACGAATCCAAGAAAAGTCAAAAAATATCAGACAAATATCGAATTGTGTCAAAATTGACGTTATTTGAATGTATGTATGTCTAGATCGTTTTTTTTTTCAAAATTCCGTATGACCTGTGCAAAATAATTGAAACTGCAATTGGTGTTGCATATTTTCAGGTACTTCTTAAAGAATCTTTAAGAGGTTCTATTTTCTAAAGGAAACACTTTTGACCACCCATTTATTAACAAAAGTTGTTTGCTTTGTTGTGTTTTGCAAGCCCTTGAAGTTTGTTTCTACAATTCATTAACACCGTGTATAAGAGTTACATATCTTTAATGTTCATAAGTGACCCTACTGTCTAAACCTGTCACTAGATGTACAACCCTAAATTTGCTAAACATGAAAACGCATAATATTGCGTTTCATATTGTCATTAATTAATTTTGAAATATGGTAATCTACTCCTCTTCGTTGGTGATAAGCCTTAGCAGCAGAAATATACTGACGGTAACTAAATATAGCTTTAAAAAAGTTAGCATATCACAGTTACGTAAATAAGCTAAAGGAAATAGATTTTAATGTAGAGGATAGACTATTTATAATGAAATTGTCGTGTTTGAATACCTTCGTTTATATTAGCATTTTTTAAGATGAATTCAATGGATAAAAAAATTGAATATCTCATTTATTTGCAAACAAAACTAAGTTTATTAAAATTTAAAAGTTGTATAATTTGGTTTGTATATAACGATGGAATTTATGAACTGTCACGTACTCTAAAAATTTAAAGTTTTTTAAAATAATTTAGATTACAACATTTTAGCTTGAACAAGATAAAAATACATACTGGTAATATTTTACTGTTTATCAGTTAATATAAGTACGGCATGTGCGAAGAAGGATCTACTACTGCCAATAACAAGATGTCTAAAAATATTGTAAACGCTCTCTTATTATCGGCTTAAAAAGATAATTGGATAATATGGAATACTGAAAAATCAGAAAATGAGTTCCTAAAGAAATAGACGGAGATGGGATTCTACGGTTCTTTTTTGATATAAGGGCATATAAAAGATAGATCCATGTTTATGCTTAAAAAAGAGATACGATACTTAAAATCCATTATCAACTATTCTTCTTCTTTTGTAGTGGCATACCTTATTTAGGGCGTTGGCAACCTCTATTCTATGTCTGTTTGGTACGGGGATATATTTTGCACAGACAGACATAGGGGACTTACAGTTTAACGTGGGCTTCGAACCATAGGAAATGTATGCACTTCTTCTCCAGAGAAATTTTTCTGGGAAATAATTTTCACGCTGATTTCTTGTAGCCTTGCTGCGGAGAACGACCGGGCCGGAAGATCAATTAAAAAATACTATATAATCAGTTTTTGAGATACAGGTTTTGGCAAATTTAATTTTTTTGATATCACATGATAGTTAAACATAGTGCCTAAGTTCTAATTACTTTAATAGGAAAAAAATTGCACGCATATCTTTCTGTTTATGGTTTTCTTTTGGCGAAACAACTCGTTATTCACCTTAAAAAGAAAAAAACAATTCAAAATCAACAATTATACCGTTTAGGTGGTTTGGTTTTTGGTGGTAGGTGGTGGTTAGCGGTTTGGTAGTGGACTTGTTTGAATTCAACTTGGACCTGAATTTGTTTATAGTTTAGCAGCTCTTTGTTGTTCTTTTTCTTCTCCTGCTTTTTTTTTCTTTTCCTTGTTCTTAAAACAGACCCCTTAAGAAAGGAAGAGCATAAATTTGCTTGTGTATGGTTTTTGGCCATTGGTACTGCTAAAATAAGGCAGAAGTAGCACGAGTTTTCTTTTTTCTGGTAATGTGCTTCTGAAAAGGGTGATGTAACGGTTAAGTCTTGTCTCAATCGGCGTGTTTTCTATGCCGAAATCTCCGAGTGTCAATGACGCAAGAGTAACGTTTAGTTGTTTTTTGTAATGAATTATTTGCATATGCTACTTCATTATCGTTGAAGACTATCATAATTGTTCTTCGTTAAGGAAGCCTTCTTCACGTTTCGATATACTTTAGGCTTGAGTTAATTCTATAAACATCTCACAAGTACGAGGTAATTCTATAAAAAAAATAAAAATTGCATTACAATCTCTTTTTAAAAACATGAACACTATAAACAGCTCCTTCGGCCAATCCATTTGTTTTTGGATAATAAAAAGTTGTTCGCATATACCTGATTCTGTTGTTTTACAGTAGTTTATCAAGTTAGTTGAAGACCGTTAACTGACAGTACAATTTTCGATATAAGGAATTGAAATGATTCCAAAATTCGTGTTGTCAGTTATTGGTAGAACTTTCAACCCATGTACATATAGTATAAGTATATATGCGTCTAGTACAATTAAACATTTTTTTTCTTCAAAAGGTCCTCTAAAACCAATGTAAATCCATGACCATGGTTCCGACAAAATCACTCGCTGGATAATTTAGCATGGCTCTTTCTTGACTATTGGCAGGAGCAAACACTTTTTAAGGTAACGTCCTCATCAATGTTGGGCAGTAAATATGCATTTTCATCACAATTAATAATTTTTTTCTTTAAAAGGACCACTAAAACCAATGTAAATTCATGACCAAGGTTCCGGCAATGCACTCGCTGGATACTCTTGCTTGATTGGGCAATCCTTTACCATCTTCATCTAATAAAGGTATTTTCAAGAGGTAGACGCCATAATGCTTCTGCTGTTGTGTTATGCTAACCAGACGGAATAAACAGTTATTGTATAACTACTTAAAAGCGCATCCTATCTTAGCAATCTGTCACTAATAATTTTCATTACCCCCTCTTGTTCACAACATTACACTAGCGAAATTGTGATGCGCTGTCGTGCTGTCGTCACCCCAAATGAAGCTTAAACAAAAGAAAGGCAAAAAGATAAATGAACGCGTATAGCAAGGCAACTACTTATGTAGCTAATATATTTCCAGCCGCTGGACCTGGGTAAGGGAAAAAGAACTTTGGTAATTTAAACTTGTCTAGACAATATTTGGTTTAATCTTGGTTGGCATACTGCAATTAAACTATTTTACGTAGTAAATATGAAAACAACTCTCTTAAAAGATTAACAAATTTTTAGTTCATTGGAAGAGATTTTTTAAACTGGATATTGCTAATATTCTCTTAAATTTCTCACCAAGTAAGTACGTTGAAAACTTTTTCACAAAACTTACATATCATAATTAACTTACACCATTATGTCAATAACTTTGGTTTCGCGTAAATTCCTTATAATTTTAGTGCATCTTTCCTCAACAGCAAAAATAAAAGTCGTATTAGCATCACAATTCTAGTAACTATCTACGCAGATATAATTTGAAATCAATAATATCCAGTCTTAATAGCCAAAAAGTACGTTCAAAAATAAATGTATCCCGTAGATTCCACTTGCGTGTTCTGCATATGCGATTCTAGTATGAATTCCTAAACTACTGTATAACTGTACACAGAATATTGATAATGTTAACGAAAGAATGTGCCAACAGTTTAATAGTATGACGTTATAACAAGCAGCGAGACATACGAAATATACAGCACAAGCAATGCAGGGATTCTTTAATAATGCATCGAATCGCGAACGCTGATGAATGCTGCTGCCTCCAGACTTCAAGTCTCAAGCCTCTAATTTACATGTTAAGAAGCGCCGCGCATAACGAATTCTGCAGAGGTTCCTGATAGCTGATGTCAAGACGGCTGCCACAATAGGACATCAGTCATGTGCCCTGCCCTGTTCTGTCAATCCTATGAACTCAAACGAAAGTAATAATGCAATACTGAATACTAATGCAACTGGCTAAGTGTATATATTTTCCGACTGGTTGCAATGAATTTTTTATGTGATTATACATACAAAATTTATTCTATGATGGTTTATTATTAGAACATTGAATATACATTGATGGTCAACAATATGATAGCTCGCTCTTACATAGCTGTTCAAAAATTTAAAGGGTGTTTACTCAAAAAGTGGTTGCCAGATCAGGATATCGTTTGATATCGCAATATTCGCAATAGCCCTAGGGGGCTCCAATCTTGTTGTGTAAAGGTATTTATGAAAACCTATAAGCTGCTTAAATATATATTTTTTAAATGCTAGAAATTAAAAAAAAAACAGTTTCCAAAAGTACGCCCGTACCATGTTTTTGTATATTATTGTGTGAGTGCTACAGCTAGGAATAAGTTACAATTTATTTTCTCTTATTTTCTTCGGTAGCGCTCTCTAGAACTCAAAGGTTGTGGAAACTATTTAAGAATTTTAAGAAATCGTTTAGACCGTTATGACAACTCAAATTTATAATTGAGAGCTGGTTGAAGATTACACAAGCTTCTACGGCCTGCAGGCTTCGCGCAGGCGCAGATTAGGAGTAATTTATCAATGAGTGAATGCAACTTTGTTTTCGTATTTTTTCTTTAAAAATATAACTGCTTTTAACCATAACCTCGCGGAAACAGCACAGATGAACAACATTGTTTAAAAAAAACAGTATATAAAATTTAAAAAAATTGGCCCCAACTGGGATTCGATCCCTCAACTGTTTATGCAACAAAATGCTGTGCACCCGTATTTTGGAATGAGCCACGTAATATAAACTCCTAAACAGTCCGACTGTGCACGAAGGCGCGCGAAGTGTGCAGCATGGTCAGATCGTAGACGCTTTTGTAGATTACTAGGGAACGTTTTGAAAATCCAAGTGGCAGTTCTTCAAAACGATTAACTGCTAATTGTATTAAGACAGCTCTCGTATTTTTACTTTACTGCACTGAATGCATTTACAGATCTTTTCTTGGAGCTTTACGACTAAGGTTACTCCAAGAAGCACTGCTATTATTTATTACTATTCCTTGCCTAGGATTTATGTACTCGTACATACTTATTTTGTAAATATTTTATAGAGCTTCAAAGTAGGAGTCTCTGTGTTTTGACATACGTACGTTTCTAAATGATTTATAGTTCACCCGTTCTGGCGTATTTTCATTGCCTTCTCTAGTTACGAATAGAAAACTGACTTCAAACAACATTTTTTTATTATTTTTTGCATTTGTTGTTTCGATGCCATTACTATCATTTTGGTGAAAGAAATAGCTTTAAAAAATGTATGAAAAATGAGTGAATGTCATAAGTTATAACTTGTCATAGATTACAACTTGTAAGAGGTGTTGTATTGATCAAAATTTAGAACCTTTGTGGAACCAATTTTAAATGCGTTTGTTTACAAAGCAGGAACGTGCACCGTAACCGATACGAAAACCAAGAAAACCTACAAAATTATCCAAAACGTAACCTAAACGACTATCGAAATTAAAAAATTCATGAACTTTAATCGAAAACTGTAACCGTAATTATATTAAGAATATACCGGAATTTTTTGGTTCGGACAAATGTAGAACCAACAATTTTGTTTATAGTATAAGTATTTACTATTTAATCTTCCTATTTCGCATGTTCAGCCCTATTGGTTTACCTTTAGGGTTTTAGCCAAAACAATTATTAACGTTATTAATGTTTCCCAAACGCGAATGCTAAGTTTTTGCCGGTATGACGTTATCGTATAAAATGATATGAATCCTTTGCCAGCAGGATACATTTTTCGCTTCTAATCCCAAGTACTTAATTTATGTGTTATTAGCAGTCAATGAACCGGCAGTGTGCACATTGGTGCGCCAGCGGCGCTGCCACCATCACTAAAAATTACAGGGAACATATACAGTAGCGTGTCATATACCCCATTAAAAAAGAAGTAAATTAAAATGTTAGAAATATAACACGCATGGGATTCCAACTCTCGACCAACCTATAGCTCACAACGCTGTACACGCATTCTAGCACTGAGGCACGGCGTATATTGATAGTCGACGCTAGAATATAGAACACATACATGAACAACACTTCATTCGCGGGCCAAATATAAATTGCCGGTAAACTACGCTACGTGTTATCCGAAGACGGTATACTGTATACCGGCAAAAGGTTGCCAGCCGGCACGGGTTGGCTAGTGACTGTGATATACCGTAGGGAGCATGTGTAATTGACATTTTATGGAAAATCCAGGCATGGTCTCAGTCACATAGAGTTATTTACTATTCATGACTTTTTTTAAACAATGTTTCCAAGATTCCTATGTTTCTAGGTTATTATTAAAAGAGCGTGTAAATAATTTGAAAAATATATCTAAGCATTTCGTAAAAAGACGGATTTGAACGAAAGTCTACGACGTACAGTCTATTCCTTGAATAAAGCCGAAGGTAGCTACTTTATTTTAGAATTTAACCCCCCAGCAGCAGGGTTTTCTACAATTTGACAAAAAAGAAAATATTTTAATGCTTCCAGTTTCGCGTGATAACTTCAACATTTTTTTTTCATTGCATAGTATCATTTGTGCATATAATCTTGTAGAAATTTTTTTTGTTTTTCATAAATAACCACCGTTAACCGTAATCGAAACGGAAACTTGTAGTAGCAATAAACAGTACCGAAAACGTAACCGAAATTTAAAAAAAATTCGAACCGTAATCGAAGACCGAAACGATATTTTTTCGGTTCACATCCCTGTGACAACGTTAAAGCTGTTGTCCTGTTATGATTCATTACTGTCAGAGACACTAAATTTGAATAGGATGCAGCAATCACAAGTATTATGTAATTCATAATTCTTATTTTGATTTTATTTCATTTATATGAATGGTACATTAGTGAAACAGACTGAGACGTTTCCAATTGAACTATGGGAATCGTTTGCAGCAAACAGGGTCATTCGGTAACAATGTGGACTTCATTTAAAACAGAAATAGCTAATAAATCTCTGACAATTTGCAATGAATGGACGAATATCTAAAGATACTCTGGCATTTCTAGATTATTCCCACCCTATCCCAGTTCACTCTAGTACGTAAGTACTTGGCAAAGGTCGTTATATTGTTTATTGCATAAACTAATCAAGTTGCTAAGGTTGGATTAGTTTACAAGCGCAAACAATAATTTAAAATTGCACTTCGTATGTATTATGTAGATAGTTAAAATTTGATATAAAACTATGTCATAAAACTTATTACGAAATACGTCACAAGCTACATAAGAAGCTACTACCGTAAACCTTTATGATAATCAAATGCTATAAGAATTATCCGCCTCTATATGATTCATTCACTCAAGTAAGTTGTATTTTCTAAGTCACACAAGCTACTGAGATTGATTGAAGTTTTATTAAACACCTACTACGTTTTGATACATTTCACAAACAAATGTGTAGGTATACTGTGAGATGTAAATGTGCCGTTTCAAAGTTAAGGTTTGAAATTTAATTTGTTTATAATATTAGACCATTTTATTTTAATTATCGTATTTAATTTTAAACAGTTTTACGCATTTATACGTGTAACACTAATAAAACGAAATTTCAATAGCTTTGTAAGCAATGGAGTTTTGTTGCTGCAACAATGACTAGCCAACAGTCTAATTTATGTATGTTATTGTTTAGAAACATATATTGTGGTTTGTGTTTTAGAGAAAAATAACGATATGTAGAAAATGCAAACTGAAATTTGGGTTACGACAAATGTCATGTTAAAAAATATAATGCTGGTGTTTATGAAAGGCATGCAAATATTTAAAGACTCTAATGGCTAAAAATATTTGCATGCCTTTCAATGAATTTTACTTTACCGTATACTACCTAGAGAGTGCTCTCAAACAAGTTGTAGCTGATACCCATCACACAACTACTTTTTGAGTAATTGGGCGTTAAAATAAAGATTTTTTGGAGAAAATTCACTGAAATTAAAAAAACCCAAAAACAGAAAGACAAATTTGTTAATCAACTATTGGGTGGGAAGAGGGCAATTAACTCCCCTAAATTTTGCCGTATGTAAAAATTAAGTTGAGACCTTCATTCTACTATCACTCATAAGCAATTTATCTAAAACAGAATTTTTTGTTGGTATAGTTTATTAAATAAGGTGTCACAACAAAGTAAGCAAACTGGTACACAAACCAAATTGTAGCTGATCCATAGCTCTAAAAGTCAAAATTAAAACAAGAATCGTGTGCCCAGTTTTTTAAGCAGTATGTTTTTGAAATAGTTAAAATTTTGAGGTTTTTTTCGTTTCAGAGTTTCAGTAGTTCAAAAAATTTTAGTAGCTTGTAACATTGTGTACACTTAGGGCATTTTCCGTATCAAATTTCATCCCGATCTTACAACTCATTCTTGAATAAATACGTGTTAACACTCAATTTTTCAAAAATTTATAGAAAGCGTCAGAGATAAATTTGGGAGCTGAACACGAACCAAATGGTAGCCGATTCTCAGCACTATAAGTAGACAAAAATTTAAAAAAATTGTAGCCAGTGTTTGAGTCATGTTTTTTTTGGAAATTTCCGAAATTTTGGAAATTTTTTTCACTGTATAGCTTTTAACTTTTCGAAAAGTTTGGTGCACAGTAACATTGTGTCTCTGTACGGCTATTATTTTCTAATATTTGAACGCGATCTGTCAACCTCGTCTTGAGTAAAAATGCGTTACAACTCAAAATTTTGAAAAAGGCGTAGCAGCTGCTATTTTAAAGCTAGGAAGGTCGGAAAAAACACTGAATTTGCTGTCAACTCTTCTATCAGATACCTTAAAAAACATGTCTAGCTCCCGCTTCTGGTTTCGAATTATTTTGAAAGCTTATTTGGTCGGTGAATTTTTAATATATGCCTAAATCTCAAAGCTTTTCAAACTCCGACGATACGCTCGATAGGTATGATGCACCACATGCATTTTTAAAAACCTTTCTTTTTGGCTCTTGAAGGTCCACATGTATTTCCGTCAAAATCTCGATTTCGAACATTATCATGCAGTCAATACTTACTTAAATTGAAACTACAGGAAAGTAAAAATGTAGGATACGCCCTACACAACATTGTTTTGAACCTACGATATAAATAAAATTGCCAGTATAAAATATGTAGGAGTTAAAAACAATGTAAGTAGGAAATTTTCTTTTTGTCGATTTAGGCTTTATATAAATGTTAGACTGCCTTTGAAAAAGCACGTTTTGTAATATCTTAAAAATACAGAATTTTTTACTTAATCAATCGCGTCAAGCACTAATAATATTGAATAACGAGAAGGTGGGAACACTAAGAATACGAATATTTTGTTCGTAGTGACGCTACTGCACCCTTGTTTGAACCATATGAAATAGGTGGCAGCTGAATCTACAGTTTGCTGCGGTTAATATCGAATCCTACCGCCAAACTAAACTTGAAGCTTATGCTACTTGACGGTAGGTAGCAGAAAGATTACTGTTGGATAAATTTTCCAATTTAAAAGAAAATTACAAGGGTAAGGTACTTAACCACTAATTACACTTACTAATTAGTTGTTTATTATGGTTATTTTTTCTAGCCTAAAACAAGTGCAAGTTTTATACACGTTTAAATTTTGAACATAATTTAAAACGTTTGCTATAAAATCCAAAATTAGGTAGGTAGGTATACGTTTAAGTCTATTTTATTATTCCTATTTTTTAACAGTTACAGTTGACTCCTTATTGTTTCGGCATTTATTAACAATATACCACAGGAAAGGAACACACGATACTTGTAAGAGTTTTTGTTCAAAGCCTACGTTAAACGTTGCATTTCTCTTCTTAAAGGTGCCAAATCACCATTCTAACATTGAATTAAAAAAGATGCAATTTTCAAATCTTAGCTTTTTGTACTTAAAATTTTCAGAATGAAAAAAGCGAGAAAAATAATATATTCTACAACCATCTTTACATGCATAGAAAACATAATTGATATTTGTTTCACAAATGTTGTTTGTATCAAATTTTTACCGTTCGTAAAAACGTTTTTTTATACGAGCGTTAGCAATGAAAAACTTTGTTTTCCTTAAGCTGTTTCAAATTTCACAAACCAAAAACGTTTTTAATTTAACAACCATAAACATATTCAAAAAAATATATATAAATGATGGTAAAAAATTACAGTAAATGTGTTAATACGGTAGTTTTGTATTTTTCATTATCAAGGTGTAAAGGGTTTTTATTGATGGACCTTTGTGCTATAAAAAATAAATTAAAAATTTTACAAGGTTTATTAACTTAAGGTGTAAATAGTATACCTACCTTATAACATACAGAATATTTATTTATTTGAACCTTATACGAATTTCGACGTGTTTACCTTTGATAATGACATGTAAACTTGTCGATATACGCGTTAGCGCCAATGACCATAAAAATAATCCGGGTATGCTCTAATAAGGGATTATATTTAGTTTGGAGTGGCGCTGATTCTACCGAAGTCTAAACTTTTAAGTACCCATATAGAATGCACTTTATGAAGGGAAGTAATGCATTCTTCATAAAATAAAAAATGCATTACATTTAGAAAATCTAGTATGTTGTGTAACTGCACTTTATAAAATCCATATTTTTGAGATGCTAAGAAATAGTGTATTTTTCATAAACAATTTGAGAAAAAATATACATACAAGGAAAAATGTTTTGAGTACATAAAATATCAAAAGAAATACTGCATTTACTGTTTATTAACGTAAAAAATTTATAAACAATCGACAAAACGTACAAATGTATAAATAAAAAAAATCGTATAAGAAAGAGCATTTTACAAAACATGGTTTTCACAAAATAGAAAAAGCTAAGAGCATTTTTCACATACATATACAGGGTGAATCGAAATAAATGCGACAAACTTTAAGGGCTCATTCCTGGGGTTATTTTGATCATAAAAGTTCATATGACTAACTGTTCAAAACGGCTTAGTTTTAAAGTTATAGGATGTTTAATAATAAATTAAGAATACAATAAAGGGTAGGTAATAAACAAAATGACTGTATAGAAATTGTTGAAATGAAAAATGTTGATCGCCGCCCACTGCAATAAAGGTTTCTGTCCTCCGTCGTCGTACTGAATGGCGAACACGTTCAAAAATACCGGGGGTGTTCTGAATTGTCTCAAATGATGCAACAATGCGATTTCTCAGTTCATCAACATTTTCAGTGGGAGTCGTATAAACTAGTGATTTAAGGTGACCCCAGAGAAAAAAATTTAGAGAATTTAAGTCTGAAGGCCGAGGAAGCCACGGTTGGGGACCTCCTCGCCCTATCCACCGATTTGGATATGCACCGTCCAAAAATTCACGAGCAACTAAACTGAAATGTGCTGGAGCACCATCCTGCATGAAATACATTTGGAATCTTAATTGATATGGGACTTCTTCCAACAATGGTGGCAGTTTCTCTTCCAGAAAATGGCGGTATACTTCTCCAATTAACCTCATCGGCAAAAAATGTGAACCTATCAAGTGATCTCCAACAATTCCGGTTACACATTAACAGAAAATTGGTGTTGATGACGGCCATTCATTGTTTCGTGCGGGTTTTCTTCGGCCCATATGTGATTATTATGGAAATTAATAATAGCGTTTCTAGAGAAAGTAGTCTCGTCGGTGTAGAATACTTGTGCCAAAAACTGAGGATTTTGTGCGATTTTATGTTGCATCCATTGACACAAAGCCACTCTGCGGGAAATCGGTTGGCAAAAGTGCCTGTACTCGTTGGATGTGATGTGGATACAACTGTTGACTCTTCAATATCCTCCAAACGGTGGGCTCACTTATGTTTAAGGCAGAGGCAATTTTTCTAGTGCTTGTAGTAGGATGTTCCTCGATTTCATTTAGCACCATTTCTTCCATTTGTGGAGTTCTAACTATGCGAGGGTGTCCGTTATCAGCCGCATGTTTTTTAAAACTTCCCGTTTCATTAAGACGTTGGGGAAGACGGGCAAATATCGAATGATGCGAGATTACACGGTTCGGGTATCGTTCTTCATAAAGACGTCTAGCTGCACGTGCATTGCCATTGGCAAGACCGTAAACATAATGCATATCGCACATCTCAGCATTTGTGTAATTCATTTTAAAGAACAGAAGCTGACAATAAACTTTAATGAATCAATGCTTTGATACAATAATATTGAAATGACTTAAATATTTTCACTTCAAAACGATTGTTTTTGCTGAGCCAACTATGATATTAGATGGTGTAAGTTATACTATACAAATCCTTAATTTATTATTAAACATCCTATAACTTTAAAACTAAGCCGTTTTGGACAGTTATTCTGATCAAAATAACTCCAAGAATCAGCCCTTAAAGTTTGTCGCATATATTTAGAATCACCCTGTATTAATAACCGACAAAACTATATACATACAAACAAAAAATTATATTTAGCATACCGGTTAAACATTTGCAATACAAAATTTTTCTACTTCCTTTTTTTGCACTATTAAATTTGATTTTTAAATGAGTGTCCGTTTGAAAATTTTTTTAACACTTTTAAAAATTTGTATACAGGGTCCGCCACCTTAAACTATGGAGCCAATACTCTTCCAAAATAGCCGCTGAAAATCGAAAAACAATTCAGAATCAAAAAGTTGTTATTTATCTGAACTTGTTTTTTCCTGCAATTTTACGAACATTTTGTTTATTAAATAGACTATTATTATCTTTGATTTAATGTAAAATACTAAAATTATTGATTACATTAATTTGGTTTATTTATAGAGTGTGTTCCAAAATTCTTGTCCCCTAACTAAGGGGCATATTGCACGTTTAAAAATAAACAAAAAGTTGCTATAACCATGTTTTTAACAACGCTTATTTTAAATTTTATAGGCGGTTGAAGATGACTTCTACGATGCATCTTTTCTTGAATAACAGTTGATCGCTTTGAGCTGCTTTTGTCTGTGCCTCAGTACCAGACTATTGGTATTGAGGTACAGACACCTTGGTTTCCCTTTTCTGTGGTCAGAAGAATTACAAGATATCTCCATCAGCAAGATGCTAGCTTTTGGGCCGACTACTGAGCTGTATGAAGCTTATCCGTAAACAATCGGGTGCTGCGGTGTTTCGCACCGCCGCGGCCGTAAGAAGAGCAGTGAGGAAGAAGGTGAAGTGAAAATTCATGCTCTTGTCCCCATAACCTACACTTATTGATAAGCCCTATAGTCTTCAGGCTAGTTAGAAAACCTACCACGATCTTAATGTGTTTTCTGCTTAAGCGTAGGAGTTGATTGGAACGCCCCGGTGAAGGTTCTCTACTGTTACTGTGTCCAGGAACCCAGAGCAGTTTGACCCAATTATGTGAGCCAAGTTTACTTAGGGCCTGACTTGGTCATGACAGAACCATGAGCCTTGAGAGCCGCGGATATGTATGTTCTCTAAACATATATGCCTATGTTTGTTGGAGTAACCACTACGACGGTTCTTCTGGATTATCCCCATAAACCCCTGCACCGCAACCTTCTACAGTTCTCGATCCGTCTGTAAACGTAAACCAGACTAGATTCGCAGGTTGTAGAAGGTCTTTAATTTGCCGTTTTCTCTACTAGGGAAATGTTAAAACGTTTGATAAAAGAGAATGAAGGTGAAGTGAGGATTGGTATGATAATATCCAACCTCCGATACAAGACGGTACTTAGGAAGAACAAGAAGGGAATACTATTTATATCTATTTCAACAAAACACTCGGAACACTGGAAACTCTCACCACGAGACAAAGCAAAGCTATGATGGGCAGCCATCCCCATAAGCTGACAAAACCAGTCCTGCAACTTAGCAGGACTCACATCAGAATGGTGACGGGACACCTAACGGGACACTGGCACTTCAGAAAACATCTGCACAACATAGGGCTATATAATGAAGATCCCATATGCAGACTATGTGGCGAGGAAGAAGAAACAGCCTCCCATATAATATTCGAATGCGAAGCCCTAGCTCGCAGAAGATTCCAAATCTTTGAGGGCATCAACCCCAATGAGATACAACCGCCAGCCAGTCTGATCAACAAACTCCTAGACCTGCTAAAGGGGACCAATCTACTTGACAGCGACTAGCGACCGAAGGGGATGCACAATAGGCCCAAGAGGCCGCAGTGTTAAAGGGCGTAACAAACCCTCCCCGTTTCAAATCAATCAATCAATTTATATCTATACACTGTGTCTATACAGAAAAATATTCAGCCATAACAAAATGACAAATGTTTGAAGATAAAGAAGTCTATTTAATAAAACTAAGAATTAAAGCAAAAAGAAATTAAAATAAGTGTTCGAAATGTTCACCATTTATTTCTTGGCACATAAAAAGTCGGTTATCAAATTCCTGCCTTACATTTTCCTAAGTTTCAGGAATGATATTTCTGCAAACTGCTGTAATGCGTTGCTCCAGTTCTTCAATTGTTTCTGGACGGGTTCTGTACACTTTCGATTTCAGATATCCCCATAGAAAAAAATCAAATAGCGCCCAGCCGCCATTTTGAAAGATACAAAATTTAATTATTGGCTTAAAAATAGTATTTAATTTCCCATTAAAACACACCAAATGTTGTGGTAAAATATCAAGTCGTTCAAAAGTTAGCTGGGGGGGGGGGGGGGGGGGGGGGTTACTTTATAGTCAGACGGTATACTTATTTAATTTTTTTGTTATTACTACAATTATGTCAATATGGCAACTCGGTTTTAAGCAATACAAAAATAAAACCAAACCTATCAAAAAAGCTTGTCGGCCTCAATTTTGAAGCTAGAATATAGGGAAAAAAGCGGTAGATTTGTCCTAAGGTATTCTATCAGGTCCCGCTTATAATATCACAGAATTACATTGCCGAAAAAATGCTACCAAAGCAACATGATTAACTTTCGCATCCGGTTTCGGATTTTTTACAGGTTATTTTGTCGATAAATTTTTAATATATTCCAAAACTCATCGAAATCGGCATATGCGTTTGAAGGATATGACGCGCACACGCTTATCCGCATGCTCACGTACAGAACTATAGAACTATTTTTTTGTGTTCCAGGAGATCCAAAACTTGTTTCGGATAAAAAACCTTTAAATTGAAAATTTTCATAAAATTAATTTATTGAAAATTATACTGAAGTAAAAACTTGTGCCACATTGGATATAAAGACTAATAATACAAAAATATTATTTTTCTTTAAGTCATTTATAGATTCATATAACATAAATGGAAGTTTGTTTTTAATATTGTCAGGTCAACTCTCTTTTTGAAACCCCGCAGGCTTCTTTCCTATGTCATAACTTTTATTGTACCAAATAAATTAAACACGCTCGTAAATATCACCATTTACAGTACAAAAGAAAAGTATTTTTAGTATAGACGTAGTTTATTTTATAGCGATAGAGCAATGTCGAATTGCTAATGAAAGTGACAAAAGGAACGTACCTGCTTATGATCTGGCATTGGGATGTCATAGCGACCAATATCGGCTTTTAATTACAAAGTAGAGCTGTCAAGTATTTTTAAACATACGATTTTGATGTGAATGATAGTTTAATAATTTATTATTATATTTTGCGTATAGCTGTGAAATTAGACGTACGAGTGTGTTGTCTTCGTGTTAAGCTATAAAAAATGTATTAGATATGTATAATACACAATCCATGCAAGTGTTAAATGAATAAATTCCTAAAGACTTATTCTACTACAAATTTTGGACCTTTATAAGTACTTGTTTACATACCAAAATCTACTTCAAACTGAATCATAATATAAAAGATACACCGATAAATACGCACAATAGGTACACCTGCACTGTTTGGTATGTACATGTTGTAGGACATGTACTAAGTTCAAACCTAAGATTTAACAAAGCAAAACAAAAAATATTTCAATTACTCCTATTGTTCTCCATTTAGACGGTACAACTTTACGATAATAAAGAACGTCATTCTAATCACTTAAGGACGCATAAAGAAATATATTTATAATCCGCGTATGACAAAGCTATTTTCTACACCTACTGTAATTATCACATTTTAGTGAACCAACATATCAATTAACGCTTGATTTAATCACCTGCTGAATTTCGAATCATAAGTAATATGAAATGAAGAATCAAAATAAAAAACTTTAACCTGACTTCTAGCTTTACTTCGTTGAAGTTCATATTGAGTATGAATAAAATACTTTTTTACTTCAACAATAATTATTTATTTTAACCTTATACGTATTTCGACATATTAACATACCATTATCAAAGGTAAGTAAACAGTTAGTGTTCCTATAGGAACAATAAGGGCATAAATAGCCAAGATCAACTCACAAAGTTCTATTGTTTCTATAGCAACGCCAACTGTTTACTATTTAATATTTACCTTTGATAATGGCATGTAAACATGTTAAAATACGTATATGGTTTCAATAAATAATTATTATTGAAGTAATAAAGTATTTTATTCATACACTTTAACATGGCTGCTTTTGCTTTAAGAATATTTTTTGGAGGAAGTTATTAATCACGAGCTGTATATTGTTAGTTAAGTAAAAACGTAATTTTTCTACAATTTGCATGTTTTAAAACTGATGACGTTAAATTCATTGGCTCTGGTTTTAACTATTGTAGATTTGTGCTCTAAGTAATTCAACAGCTCTTTATTTTTTATTTGATAGTGTAAAACTCTATTTGAGAATACGATAAAGCACTATCCTACTATGTTCTTTGTAAGATGCCGATTCCTTTTAATTTATTTCCTAAAATAATACACCCATTCAATGGATCTTTTAATTTACGACGAACAAATATATTTTAACGTTAGCGGACATCTAATACCAGACTTGCATGACGTGTAAACTGTTACCCCAATTTTGTATTACTTATTACTAGTTTCCAGATTTCTAGTCTAGTATTTAGTCAGTATTAAAACTATGGGGCAATCAATTAACAATAAATTATGGCATAGTTCCTTCAAAAATATAGTTGGCGCAAATATTCAATTTTAAACGAATTATTTACTGGCTTAAAATAGCAACACACCCACATGTTTGACCTTATGGAGCTTGTTTAGATATGTATTACTCATCTGGTCCGCTGTTTTATTAACTCGAACTATTTGATAACGGAGTTGGTAAGCGTGGTCAAGGGTTTTAAAAGTGATACACAAAAAGATTTTATGAAATTTTGCAAAATTTTTTTTGGGTGCTGATCTTCGGGCTTGCTGAACAATAAAATAACACTGATCAAAACGATGTATTTCAAATATTGCAGTTGTAGTTGTAGAAACCTTGCAAAATTGTGCAACATGCTCTACGTATAACGGAATGGATTTAAGTAAGCCCATTCTTTTTGTATACTTATTGAATTTTATTGACAGTTTTCGCTGTTCTGGGACTAAAAGTCCGGTCTTTTCTTACTACTCAAGAGAACGAAATAATAAAATTTAAACAATACGTTGAATTCAAATATGGCAGAATTTGTTTACGAAAAATAATATATGCGTTATCAAAACTTAGATAACAAAAGATAGGCTAAGTGGAAGATTTAGGTACAAGAATACCTACTCGAATTGTACGTAAGAGGCTAATTCATAATAATTGTTCGAAGTGAAGTTCAGGTACTCTCTCCTTAGTAGATTCATTGAATGACTAATCGTAATCATAATTTAATATTGTAGTTTGATGAATACTACTGATAAACATGAAATCTGAAGTTTTACTTATTCATGTAACCATAAAGTTTTTCTGCTGCGACTGTCGTTTTACATTTTGTTTATTATAAGTTGTAAATGTTAGTGTTGTTTCTGCATACAGGGTCTATGCTTTGAGGTTTTCACAGTTCTTTATCTTTGTTAATCATCTTAATTATTGTATGTTCCAAACGGATTAAGCTTCTACACAACTACAATATTCAAGGTCGAAGACTTTATAACATGCGTGTACATCACCAGTAACAGAATATAACGTTCATTATTTTTCAGCAAAATTGTAGACCTTATTTACTATGTTTTCGGGTTTCAATCATTACGTAACAGTCAAGCAGTGTAATCGGTGCCACGAAGCTCCGATACTGGCGGAATGAATGAATTACATTAATATATTTCTTATAATAAATTTGCTAGAAGTTATTTTTCCTAAAAAATGGCTGTGGCGTAGCTCACGGATTCTGCTATTTTGTTGTAAAGTTTAAGACGCGCTTAACAAATAAATATAATATTAGTAATAAATTCAGCTGCACTTAGCAGTTGTTTGTAAAGAACGTTTTGTAAATTAATTTGCAATTGCTATAATTCTTGTAATCTAACTGCATCTCAAAATATGTGGGTCAATGAATTTATGAATTCTTACCTTACGAATATTTCTTGTAAACATGACCAACGTTGTTATTTCATATGAAAAATAATAATAGTTTCAGATCTGGTAAACTTCAGGAAATTAAAAAAATAAAGTGTTTAGAGATGCTTTGAAATATGTGTTCGTTAAAAAAACAAAATTCATTGGTATTTTAATAATTAGAATTAGACAAACAAAGCATGCTAATTAAAAAGTGTTCTCTGCTTCTTATATGAATATAATACTTAACTGGCGGAATGCGTACACGATTATAGCACGCACATACAGCATACAAATATCCATTTTTATAGTTCAAAGTTTAGAGGCTATTCGCGTTTATAAATTAGAGAGATAAATTAAATTTATTGTTAAGTATTATAAAAATTAAAACGTAAACAATTATGATCCCACATAAGTCACTCTCGATTTACAAATTTGCGTACGAATTACACGAAATGTAGAACTCCATTAGCGACAACCACAAACCAAAATTTTAAGTAAATAGATTAAATGGTGGTCAAGTATTCGCCTAATTGTGTCCCAGTTGTCTCTCCTTCTGGGACCGTATCTTCGTAGGGAAGCATTTTCGTATACAAGGTGATTCCTGTAATAATCGCTCAGACGGCTATTTTAAACAATAGAAATTAAACTTATATGTAGTTATGAATATATGTGCGAAAGAGCTCCTTTTCTGTTCAGATACAACCCTGTGGAGTTGGTGGACGCAAATCACGTATTAATTAGTATCTTCGCTTTAAGTTGAGATATTGTTATCAAACTTTGTATGAATATTTTAAAAGTCTATCTAAATGTCAAAATTGCGTGACGTACCTCTTAACATTTTTTTTTAAATACTGGAGATTTTTCAACGATTGACGTAAAAATCGTATTGTCTATACAATAATACACAAAAAAAATACGCAACAAAAATCGCTAAATCCAGCCGTTTTCGATATAATTCAGTATTCATAAAACATCGAAAAACGAAAACTTTCAAGCTCTGACAGGAAAAAGAAGCGTGCAATATTTGCTTTTAATGTTTTACGAGTACGAGTATGTAGACACAGACCTATACACCGTGGATAAATCCAGGGTTCGTCTAGCCTACTATGCACTGAAGATTTGTGTTAATACCATCATATCGATCCAAGTAAAGTCTGTTTTCCATGGAGATAGGTCGGTTCTCTTCCAGACAATTCACTTAAAAGTGTTTTATTCGAATTTGTTTACTTGAGGCTTGTAAAATGATAACTTATTTCACTTTTTCCGAATGCATATTTCAAATAACATTTTTTAAATGAAATTAGGGGATTTCGACAAAAATATACTCGGTTTAATTATGTAAGATAGTTCATACAATTTTTCACATTATTTTATTTGGTACGAGCGCTTGAAGCCTTATAAGTGTTTAACATTGAACTTTGGTAAACCGACCCGAGAGAAACATTTGGAATTTATTTCAAGCTAATGCGTATTTGTAAAGGCTTGGGTTACTTCTTAAAAAATCTGTAAATTACATGTTTTGTGTCAAAAAGTGGTAAGAATAATATATAAAATTAAAATTTGTTGGCAATTATTACGTACGGGGAACGGTCATTTAGTTATTTACGTAAGTATAAACGCACAATGCAACAGGTTTCTGCTTTAAGTGAGATTAAATGAAAAGATGCTCACATTTACAACTTAAGACGCGTTTCGTCCTTATCGTCGGTCAAGTACAGTTCCTATTTGTAAATGCAACATTCTAAAGCATTTAAGGCGTGAGTAGAAGGGGTGCAGCCATGAATCATCACCCTCAGGCTATTGCATTCCAATCAACGTCACGTGAGTGACGTCAAATTTACGTCAGCGAATTTTCGTCACAAGAACACCGCCCCTAGGTACAAAAATGTAAACAAGCATCATATGAATTTTCGTCACAAGAACACCGCCCCTAGGTACAAAAAAAAAATATAAACAAGCATCATATCAAAAATCTAATAAAGTGTTATCCAATTAATTTCGGGTTGATTAACATCTAATCTTATAATTTCCTCAGGGTATTGCATTCCAATCAACGTCATGTAAGTGACGTCAAATTTACGTCAGTGAATTTTCGTCACAAGAACACCGCCCCTAGGTACAAAAAAAAATATAAACAAGCATCATATCAAAAATCTAATAAAGTGTTATCCAATTAATTTCGGGTAGATTAACATGTGCTATACTTAGGAAAAAATGCAGATCAATACCTGATCAAATCTAATAATCATTTAATGAAATAATTGACCTAATTTTAATTCAGTTCGCACGAGATTGTTTTTTCTGAATAATACGTTAACAACGGATATGTTTTTAAATATTTACTTTATAAGCTTAACATTTGCTAACACGGTTAAATTAAAATCGTTTGGCTATTTAGAAATTTTACTACAAAATAGCGTAGGTAAACTAATTTTTAGAAACCGGGGGAAATTTTGATAATGAGTTGTAGCGAGATGTACTTCTGACATAACACTAACTGTGAATAATAGGTTTTAAATATTTCCGTTTATGACGCTTAACATTAGGTAAACCGTTAAACAAAGCCGTTTAACCATTTAGTGTCACTCTTTAGGAATTTATTTCACAAATTAAACAAAACAAAAAAAAAACAACTTTTTAAATAGTAACTAGAGGTAATTAACTATAGAAATTAGATTTTTTTTCGAAATTCTTTTAAAACTTGGGTTTGGAGTATTCATCATCCCGAGGCTAATTACATTTCAAAATTTTCAACAGAAAACAAACGAATTAGTAAGTAGACGTAAGTAGCTATAGAAATTAAAATTTCTAATATTGAAATTTTTTAAATTTATAATTTCAAATTATAATATTTAATACAATAAACAGAAATAACAACAAACGTTTGAAATAAATCTTTGCAATATTTTGAATTAAAATTGAAAGTTTGTTAAATATTCTTTTCGCTTAATAACCATACAAAGAGATTTTCACATTTTTCAATTTACTAACAATCTGAAACTAGAAGTTTGTAATTTGGTAAAATATCAATTTTAAACCAAACTTTATGGATGAACTTTAAAATTTTCTTCATACCTTCACGCTTATTTATATATTTTTTAAAATCATAAAAATTTATAATTTACATTTTTGCAGACATATATTTTTCAAATTTTCTAAATAACTATTTTATTAAAATTGTACTTTTTCGTTATTAACATCCAAAAACATATCCAAAATCCAAAAAGTGCTTGCTTAAAGCAGTACCAATTTTATTTATGACAATTGAATCCTTTCTTTTTTGTAAAAAATGTTTAGTTTAACTTTTATAACAAGCATTACACCTGTTACATTTAATTTTGTAAACTACATTAAAAACAATTTTTGTTGTTAGCTTAGAATCCTTAAACTGTATATAAGAAAAAATAATAAAACTATAACACGAAGTACACGATTTATTTTATTTATATTGTTTATAAATTTTCGAGATCGCTACATAAACAAGATCAATTTGGAGGATTACGACTTTTGCTGTCTTCAATACAAAGTAATAGGGTTTGTCCCCAAATTTGGTGATGGATTTCAACTATAACTAACCGAATCGACGTTATTAAGACTGTAGCAGATACAACAATTTTAAGCCTCGGGTGTAAAATGTAAATATTACTTTCATATAATTTTAAAAATAAACACGGTTTACAAAAGAACAGATTTATTAAAATTGGCGATATTGAATTATTTGATATGTTACAAACAATAAAATGTAATGTAATACAATCACAATATAAATTTTCAGTAACCTTTTTTTCTTTGTTATTTATACTAACATTTAAAACGTTTAGCCCTTTTTATTTTAGAACAAAATGGTTTACCTTGATACTTGATTAAATCTCATAAAGTTGATTTTATAGAATGTGAAATAATTTATTTTTACATGTTTGTTTGTTTCTACCCGCTGATGTAGCTAAAAGTGTATTTAAAAAAAAAATTTATTTAAGGTAACTCTTAAAAAATTTCATGTCAGAATATTAGATTTCAAACCCTACATGTACAATTATTGGTTTGCCAGAGGCAGTTTCTAAATTGCTCGGGGTTTGTTAAATATTCTTTTCGCTTAATAACCATACAAAGAGATTTTCACATATTTCGATTTATTAACAAGCTGAAACTAGAAGTTTTAATTTGGTAAAATATCAATTTTAAACCAAACTTTATGGATGAACTTTAAAATTTTCTTCTTACCTTCACGCTTAATTATATATTTTTTTAAATCATAAGAAATTATAATTTACATTTTTGCAGACATATATTTTTCAAATAACAAAGAAAAAAAGGTTACTGAAAATTTATATTGTGATTGTATTACATTACATTTTATTGTTTGTAACATATCAAATAATTCAATATCGCCAATTGAAATAAATCTGTTTTTGTAAATTGTGTTTATGTTTGAAATTATATGAAAGTAATATTTACATGTTTGCAACCCGAGTCTTAAAATTGTTGTATCTGCTACAGTCTTAATAACGTCGATTCGGGTAAGTATGGTGAAAAACTTCCACTGATTGTTGTGGGACGTCTGGAAATTTTACGACCATCCCGACAACACAAGAAATTCTACAGCAATAAAACATTCCAAATTTCTCAAAAATTATTTTTAAATTGCGATTTAATCAAGTATCAAGGTAAATTATTTTGTGCTAAAATAGAACTAAAAGTTTTAATGTTAGTATGAATAACAAAGAAGAAAGGTTACTGAAAATTTATATTGTGATTGTATTACATTACATTTTATTGTTTGTAACATATCAAATAATTCAATATCGCCAATTTTAATAAATCTGTTCTTTTGTAAACCGTGTTTATTTTTAAAATTATATGAAAGTAATATTTACATTTTACACCCGAGGCTTAAAATTGTTGTATCTGCTACAGTCTTAATAACGTCGATTCGGTTAGTTATAGTTGAAATCCATCACCAAATTTGGGGACAAACCCTATTACTTTGTATTGAAGACAGCAAAAGTCGTAATCCTCCAAATTGATCTTGTTTATGTAGCGATCTCGAAAATTTATAAACAATATAAATAAAATAAATCGTGTACTTCGTGTTACAGTTTTATTATTTTTTCTTATATACAGTTTAAGGATTCTAAGCTAACAACAAAAATTGTTTTTAATGTAGTTTACAAAATTAAATGTAACAGGTGTAATGCTTGTTATAAAAGTTAAACTAAACATTTTTTACAAAAAAGAAAGGATTCAATTGTCATAAATAAAATTGGTACTGCTTTAAGCAAGCACTTTTTGGATTTTGGATATGTTTTTGGATGTTAATAACGAAAAAGTACAATTTTAATAAAATAGTTATTTAGAAAATTTGAAAAATATATGTCTGCAAAAATGTAAATTATAAATTTTTATGATTTTAAAAAATATATAAATAAGCGTGAAGGTATGAAGAAAATTTTAAAGTTCATCCATAAAGTTTGGTTTAAAATTGATATTTTACCAAATTACAAACTTCTAGTTTCAGATTGTTAGTAAATTGAAAAATGTGAAAATCTCTTTGTATGGTTATTAAGCGAAAAGAATATTTAACAAACTTTCAATTTTAATTCAAAATATTGCAAAGATTTATTTCAAACGTTTGTTGTTATTTCTGTTTATTGTATTAAATATTATAATTTGAAATTATAAATTTAAAAAATTTCAATATTAGAAATTTTAATTTCTATAGCTACTTACGTCTACTTACTAATTCGTTTGTTTTCTGTTGAAAATTTTGAAATGTAATTAGCCTCGGGATGATGAATACTCCAAACCCAAGTTTTAAAAGAATTTCGAAAAAAAATCTAATTTCTATAGTTAATTACCTCTAGTTACTATTTAAAAAGTTGTTTTTTTTTTGTTTTGTTTAATTTGTGAAATAAATTCCTAAAGAGTGACACTAAATGGTTAAACGGCTTTGTTTAACGGTTTACCTAATGTTAAGCGTCATAAACGGAAATATTTAAAACCTATTATTCACAGTTAGTGTTATGTCAGAAGTACATCTCGCTACAACTCATTATCAAAATTTCCCCCGGTTTCTAAAAATTAGTTTACCTACGCTATTTTGTAGTAAAATTTCTAAATAGCCAAACGATTTTAATTTAACCGTGTTAGCAAATGTTAAGCTTATAAAGTAAATATTTAAAAACATATCCGTTGTTAACGTATTATTCAGAAAAAACAATCTCGTGCGAACTGAATTAAAATTAGGTCAATTATTTCATTAAATGATTATTAGATTTGATCAGGTATTGATCTGCATTTTTTCCTAAGTATAGTACATGTTAATCTACCCGAAATTAATTGGATAACACTTTATTAGATTTTTGATATGATGCTTGTTTATATATTTTTTTGTACCTAGGGGCGGTGTTCTTGTGACGAAAATTCACTGACGTAAATTTGACGTCACTTACATGACGTTGATTGGAATGCAATACCCTGAGGAAATTATAAGATTAGATGTTAATCAACCCGAAATTAATTGGATAACACTTTATTAGATTTTTGATATGATGCTTGTTTATATTTTTTTTTTGTACCTAGGGGCGGTGTTCTTGTGACGAAAATTCATATGATGCTTGTTTACATTTTTGTACCTAGGGGCGGTGTTCTTGTGACGAAAATTCGCTGACGTAAATTTGACGTCACTCACGTGACGTTGATTGGAATGCAATAGCCTGAGGGTGATGATTCATGGCTGCACCCCTTCTACTGGCGTGCCCACAATAACATAAATGAGGATAAATGTCGCTAGAGACATCTATAAAACACGGCGGGGGAATAAATATACGAGGGATGTCCGGTTACTAAGGTACGTTTGCTCGGCACACCGCATACGTTGATCCGATCAGGTTGAAACTTGTACGCATTTTAGATGCACATATGTAGTACATAGGTGGCTGTTGTCATTGCCTTAGGTTAAATACAACGTGCTCAGTGACAGCCGCAAAATGTCAGTTCCGATCGAAACATAGTCCAAGTTTGAATTGCCAGCGGTTATTCGGTTTTTTCATGCAAATAATGAAAAACCTACCAAAATTCATAAAAAAATACTGAAGACTTACGGAGAAGGCGTTATGAGTCAAAAACAAGTTAGTGTTTGGTGTAATCAGTTCAAAAGTGGCCGCACAACACCGAACGATGATCCCGAAGGCGTGCGACGAAAACCAACAACAACGAAAACGGATGAGATTCAATTAAAAAAATTCAAGATTCAGCAGTCTGCTAAAAAGACAATGACTAACAGTTCGCGCTTTTACTTAGTGTATGTTTGATTTCTTTCTATAACTAAAGTAGTCTGTCTGTAATTCACAAATGTACCTTAGTAACCGGACATTCTTCGTAGCAAAGCTACAATCCACGCAATCAAGGGGATGAATCAGCTGAGCTGGTATTATATCGCAAGGTGGCCTTCTGTCTGCGAATACGAATATCATTGTAGTAGATCAAATAAATGAAAATATGCTTGCATTTGAAATTGAAATTATTTTAAATTTCCCATTACAAGGTCTGTTGACAAATCTTAATTTAGAACAAACAGTACCATCATGGTCTGCATTTAATACAACACTGAAAAACTGAAAAGAAAGCAAGTTGGTATCTTACCTGTTATACCATATCCAGTAACTCAACGCCAAACTGTATATATTGCATTGTGTAGGTTCAATAGCGTCTTGGATCAGCTTGGCCAATCTTTTCTATCAATAGCTTGCGATAAAGCGGTTTATGCCTTAGCACACGGAGTACAGTTATGTAATGCACGTAAATTTTCGAACATAATACTTATTTTGGGGACATTCCACATGGCCAAAGTTATGCTTCATTGCTTGGGAAAGTATATTCGAGGAAGTAGTGCCTCAAATATATTTATTGAATGTTCAGTATTTGGCATTAATGTTGCAAAAATTATGTGAAAAGAGTTATACGCATGTTTATGGTAGGAGAAAGTATGTTTCGGTTACAGGTTTTACCTTTTTTAAAAAAGCCTTGATTCTTAAAACGCCTTGCTACACGCTTTATATGGGGCTGGTTATATTAGCAATTTTGGTTCAAGAAAAGCAGCTTTACATAATGTAATTTAAGCTAATTTAGAGTTTCAACTAACTGGACTGATATCAAAAATAGTCGATAGCTGGCGGAAGAATATCTGATACAGCTCTTGTATATAGGCTGGTTTTGTAAAACATTGGATTAACTTAGACTCTGGTTGTTTCGACTCTGGAAAATACTGACATCGATAATTTACCTCCTACTAGTAGGTACATTAAAGGGGTTATAGGACACATAATCATAGGACATTTAATCACCGACAGTTAAACACACCGACAATTAATCACACGGACATTTAAACACATCGACATTTAAACACTGAGGCGCATAATCACATGGACATATAAACACACTGCCGTATAAACACATTGTGTTTCAATTCTTATATGACTGCAGTAAAACTAAAATATAAAAAAAATATGACAAATGAAGCTTTATTGCAATCTAGTTTCTAGAAACATCTTAAACACTTTGTTTAATGCAAAATCAAAAACAAACGACTTACTAAAATCAGGAATTTACATATTAATCTGTTCGCATTGTAATTCGGTTTATATAGGCCAGACAAATAGAAATTTTGATATTAGGTATAAAGAACACGTGTTGTTACAAATACAAACACCCACATACATCCAATTACGCTAAACACGTACTAGAACAAAATCATTCAATGACATCTAATAACACTATAAAATGTTTACACTTTTGTGGCGATAAACGTAAATTAGACATACTAGAAGCTTTTAAATTCACAAACATTTAAAAACTGTACCGTTAATAAACGAGCAAAGAGATATAAACATGCAGACATACGTATAAGGATAAAATAAATAAATATTGTTAAAGTAATTAAGTATTTTATATACAGTTAATTATTAAATATTAACTTTAACGAAGTAAACCTGGAATTTATAAATAAGTTAAGATTTTTAAAGTTAAAGATCATATTTAGTGACAGTGCAGATTACGTGCAGAATGTGTGTTTATATGTCCATGTGATTATGTGCCTCAGTGTTTAAATGTTTATGTGTTTAAATCTCTGTGTGATTAATTGTCGGCGTGTTTAATTGTCCGTGATTAAATGTCCTATGATTATGTATTGCGTGTTTATGTGTCCGGACACCCATTAAAGGACATTTAAACTTTAGCTCTCAAAAAATATTGTGCAATGTCCAGATAACTTTGTTGGTGTATGTTCTTGCAAAAAATGTGCAACAGATGTGCTTGAAAAAGAACGAAGTTTCGTGTTGCTGATTTATAAATGTAATAGTGTACCTAATTTCGGTTGTAAGAATAAAATTTAGTATTCAGTTTATTTATAAGTTAGAGCTTTACTTCGTTGAAGTTCATTTTAATTTATTGTAAATAAAACAATTCTTAACTTCAACAGCTTTTGTATTTTGGCAAGATTAACTTGGTCTTGGTTTTCTATATCTGCGTCCATATGACGCTTTGGAATGAGAAATCAAGTCACGTATAGGGCTAAAATACAAAACCTGTTCAAGTTAAGAATTGTTATATTTACAATAAATTTAGTATTTAGGTTTAAAATATTTATGTATATGCTACTGTTCCTAATGTTTTGTCTTACAAATTCTTAGTTTCAAACCTGTATTCGGTGCAATAAATAAATATTTATTACTAATTTTGCTGTTTTAGTGGCAGTCTAGGATATAATTTTATAATATATCAATATTTTGTTAGGTTATATAGAATATTTGTCTAATATTTAACATCATTGAATCCAGAATTGATTATGTGCTCGATTGATTTACTTTTTTTCAAGTAAATCTTTTTAAAAGTTATAGAATTATGAGAATGCGTTTGGGGTAGACGGCTGCTATACTCGATGACATCATTACGGAAAAACGCAAGCACCTGTCTAAAAATTTTTGTTGGAAGATGACCCTCTAACGATCGCAGAAGAAGAGAAAATTAAGTTACATCAATTTTCCTACAGAAGTATTGCCAGTCTTAGAACCACCAGCAGAAATTTAAAGCAATTGACCGTTGAACGTTACTAGCTTTTAGTTTCAGAACATCAGAAAGGTCCACTAGCACACTACTTGATACTGTCTAAATGTTACAGAGCTCGTTCTGAATGCTGCTATCTTTTTTGGGCTAACAACAAGTGAATGGGAGACTCATTTGTAATAACGTAACTAAAATAAGTAGTATCAAGAATTAATTGTTTCTAATACAGTTGAGTTCCTTAAAAATGTTTTATCTCTAATTATTGTAATACAATAATACAATACGGCCTTTGTTGTAAACATAAGTGGACTTTAAAATTGCAGATAATAGGTATCTATTTAATAATTTTTTGGGAAGGTTCTGTATTAGTTTGTAAAGTTCATTGATATTATAAAAGTGATGTGTGTGTGTGTAATATTTAATTAGTAAAAAATGGCGAAAGAGAAAAAAATTGCCAATGGATATATCTCAGATCCTATGGCAGTTACATGGTCTGAAAATTATGCAGCAACAATAAATAAATATTGGAACAAAATACCAAATTTTCTTCGTGGTACTATAGCTACTATTGCAATTTTTTTAATGGGACTTGCAGTCAACGGTATGAAGCTTTTTGTATTTACCAGGTTACATTACATTTAGGAAAACTGAATTTATTGCAGAACGAAAACGGTTTGCAATAAAATCTTAATCTTGTGTTAATGAATTTGAAAATAAATTGCTTTTGATTTGTAACTAACGGTTACAAATGCTAATTTTTCTTAAAAAATGTTTTTATCAAAATATTCATCTTTCCTAAATAATAATATTTATTATTTTCATTAGATCTATTTAAAAAAAATTGGATTGATGGTTTAAATTTAAAGAATACTAGCAATTTGCTTCTGCTACGTATCAATGAGTTTGCATTAATTAAACATAGTTATATAATGGGATTTTGCTAAAGTAACCACTTTAAAATATTTTTTCTATTTTGGTTTTTTAAGGTTATTGTTAAAGCACTGTTTTAGCTAAAAAACAGTGTTTTAAGAGAGTCTTTTAAAGCATTGTTTTTAGTAAAATATATATTTAGTATGTATGCCAACATATACATACTAAATTTACCAAATTTGTTCGCAGCAATTTTTTATAACGTTTTTTCATTAATTCTCCTCAATAGAAAAAATAGTATAAAAAACTCGTTTCATAAGGCATCTTGACGCACTCGTCCATTGAAAAACTCGGTCGCTACGCTCCCTCGTTTTTCAATCTTGGACTCGTACGTTAAGACAATGCCTTATGCAACTTGTGTTTTAATATACTATTAAAAATTGCGTCTGATGCAGTTGTAGAAAATAATAGCCAGCACAGTTTCGTCTAGTTTCTCATTTTTTTAAGTACAGCAACTTGATATAGGTAACTAAACATGACATGTTAATTTTTACATTCAGAGGAAGGTTTGGGTTTATGAAGTAAGCTTCAGAAAGTAGGGCTGAAGTTAAACACCGCATTTACTCGCGAAAGATGTTTTTTCTACTCTTAAAAAATTAATCATTCAAGTTTTTTAATTGCCAACAATATTCTCTCAATTTGCTGCTCTTAAAATAATCTTATCATTTATCACGAATACTTAGTATTGTTTAATCGTAAGTATAACGTTAGTGGAGTATTTGCAGGTGTAGATGGTATACAATCAAACCTTTAAAAACGAATTCTCATTCATAGCCACTTAAAAATAAAAGTCTTTGAATACGTGATCTTGTAGGTTTATTCACGTATATATTGATTGGATATTTAATAATGTATTGGAATGTAGTGTTCTATTATGAATATGTTTTTTCGAACACATAGATCTATAATCTCAAATGTGCGATCCAAAAATCTATCGTTTGCTTGTTTTTCACCTTTGGAACTTGATAGCGTTTTGGCGAGTTGTCGACTATTTCGTTCAAGTAATTTAGCAAATTATTTTAAAATGTAATTTTTAAAGTAGAAAATATGTTAGTTTTGATTTCATTGCAGATTCTGCTAAGATAATTGTTTTTCATCATCTGTTCTATTTTTATTTGTTTTGCCCGTTATAAAACTATAGAAGTACTAAAAATTTTAATGTTTCCCAAATTTCTCAACGCTACAGATTTTTTTTGCAAATTTAAGTTAATTCAACCAGCATACTATATCTTTCAAAATTATGACAGGCTAAATTAAATTAATTAAAATAATTATTATTAGTACCTTGTTAATTGACTCGCTGGAGATAAAATTTTAACTATTTGAAATAGTAAATCGCTACTGTTACATATTTAATTGTGCGATATAATCTGCACAACAAATTTTAATGATTAAGTGGCTAGAATGTTATATTATATTTCATTTAGGGAATTAATAACCATTGCAGAGTAGATAAATACACCGGTTTAGTCTCTGATGTAAGCAGCACCTAGTATTAAGTTAAATTTGTGTATATCAACAATTTATTATAGGTTGCGCTACATATATTGCTTGTTTTTATGCGATGGGTTGTGTGTAATATGCAACCGTTGTAAAAGTATGTGTTGAATATTAATAACTACAGTTTATTTAAGTCACATTCATAACAATTGGAATAAAGCCGGAAGACAATACCTTTCAAATTTAAAGTTTCATATATAAATACCACTGAAACATATGTTCAAATAAAATTCTGTTCCAGGAGAATGGCTCAATATTGCTGTGCATATTGCGAAGCAATTCGGTTTCTCAAACCAAGAAGCAATTTCAAACAAGGTGACATTCAAGTGGTCCGAAATATCTTTGGAATCTTTTAGATTGCAAAATCTGCAGTACTTTTTGTTGGGATCGTATGTTGTTTCATACGCACTCTATTTCGGAATTGGAGGATTTCTGCACGTACGTATTTCTTCAAATTACTCTTGCTGGAATTTAGTGTGGTGATGACTTTATACGTGAGTAAGTTGTAAATAAGTAAGACGAGATATACAGATCGCTACTACACAGTTCTTGAGTTTGTATTCGTTTTACACGGTAAGAGCAATAAAAGAACGTGTTTAACTCGTGTTATAATTTTGAATTATACAGGGTGTTCTCTAAAGTCTCAAATATTTTTAGTGCATGTAGCCACGATTAAAATAACAAGAAAACGTATAAAATTCCAAATGATGTGTTACCACGGTAACCAATTACGTTTATTCAGGATAATCAGCTGCATTTTCTTAATAATAATAAGATGTTCCAAAACTGTAACAGAACAACAATAACGCAGAAAATCAAAAAATTGTCGCGTACACTTACAGCTGCATTTTGTATGTGTTGTCAAAGATTTTCCATCGTGTTTACTTCACTGGCATAAACAACACTTCTCACGTGCCTCCAGAAATTAAAGTTTAATAGATTTATATTTACGCTACATGGTGACCGGCAATCAAAGCACCCAACCGAACCACATATCACGTTGAATGGTTAAAGGCATGTTTTTTAACAAATCTGGCAAGGTGATCTCTAAGAAGTTTAAATAGATGGTAGTTTTTATTCGAGCCGGTAAAAAGCATAGAGGCTAATCAGATGATGATCTCCCACAATCCCTGACAAAAATTACAGAAAATGTTTTTGACAACGTGAATTTCGAATTGCAAAAGGGGTTTCGTCTGCCCCAGTGTGAAAATTATGGTAATTTAACACGCTATGTATTGAAAAGTCTGTTAAAAGCAAGTTTTGAAGAAACTTTGTTGTTATTGTCATTTTTTCCGTTCTTGTATATATTGTTTGAGTAAGACCCTACATTTAGATAAAAAATTAATGAATTTACATGTCTTCCATGTGACCGTTATACTGCTTCTTAAAATACATACCAGAATAGCAGTGACCAAATGCATATGGCATTATACTTCCGCTCTTAGCATGCATTTAAGAGAAAAATGTAATTTTCATATTTACAGTGAGATAGCAGCTTTAAAGAAGCGTTTTATATTTCAATACCTGTGGTCTCCATGGTGTTAAGCAAAACAAATTTTATTCATACTCAAAATATCTCTAGTTTAACTATAGTCAAGTTTGCGACGTTCTCATGTCTAGGTTTTGCCTCTAATAAACTAAAACGTAATGTTCTACGTTTGCACTACTTTCAACTGTGACTTACTAGAATACTTTTATTAACATTGGAAAACATAAGTTTGTCTTCTCAGATTAGCATTATAACCCCCTGTGCTCTATGCCTATGTGTAACATCTCAATGTTATCAAAACAGCGTGAAGCGAAGGTCACGGGTGCGACTAGTATGACTTACTTCCATAGGTACAGAAAATGGAATAACAAGGTTTCAGATACGCAACGCCGCTATAACTGATTTGTCACTATTCTCTATAGTTATACGTGTTTTAATAACGAGGTATAATTGGTCGCCCGCTTTATTCAGCACTAGCCTTAATCGAACTTTCTTGTTTTATGCACACCAGCAGTATAATTAAGATAGTTATCTTGTTATATTGTTGTTCCTAATTTCAGCAAAGTGCGTGAAGTGGTTTCTTGATCGAAAAAGATTAATGAGATATTAAAAACAGTTCTCACATCAATGACCAAGTCGTTATAGGTCTTATTATTAAAATTACACGTTTTTGGAAGCTTTAAACTTCAAACAATGTAAACTTACATCTTTAGACTTTGAATTGGACATGTTAACATATTTAACGCAATACATTAGTAGATGGCTTATTATTATAAGAAATTTGATTTCACCCAAAAGAATGTGTGCTCTTAACCTTTATTAATTGATTTTAATGTTACATTCTTAATTAACTACTAAAAACTACTAAAATTATAATAAAACTATACTGAATGTAATTGCTTTATACTGTTCTCTATTCTGTGGAGCATTAAGAAAGTAAGACGTGATTGGCTTCTATCATACAATAGTAATGTAAATATAACCACAGCTCACTCATGAAGTATAGCAATAGAACGGAATCACTTTCTAAATTACAAACCAGCTACCACATCAGTATGTATTTTACCATGGGTGTCCGTAGATATATTTTGAGGGGGAAGGGGGCATGTCAAATGGTAAGTTTGAGTCTTAAGTTTGGCGGCTGCGGAGCCTACGTGTAAATAGTTTTGGAAACTTTTACACTAGTTTTAGATGTGTTTAAAAAGATAGAATGGGACGAATATGGACCGTGAATATCTAAACCATATTAGATTTGTTGACGATTAACTACCGGGTGATCGTAAAAAAATGATTTAGAGCAGGCCATGACCGAAGTGTTAAAGTTGGCAATACTTAATATAAGCCAATTGTCAAATGTTGACAGATGTAAAAATTTTTGGATAGATAAATTAAGTTAAATGTATCTAACCAAATGTTTTTACCGCTGTCAACACTTGACAATTGGCTTATATTAAGTATTGCCAACTTTAACACTTCGGTCATGGCCTGCTCTGATAATTTTTTTTACGATCACCCGGTATAATTACCAACAACAATATGTAGTTACTTTAACATCTTAAGCGATCTAAATAAAAAAATCAAAAGCTGTTGTATTGGAAATGAATATTAACAAGGCCAAAATAGTAGTAAGCCAAAGTATTGAAGATACGCGACAAATAGTAATAAACGACCAAGTAGTAGAAAGAGTTGACACATACATATACCCGAAACAACAAAAAAGCATGAAAATGGCAACCAATTACTAGAAATAAAAAGAAGAGCTTTTGTAAAACTACGACACATACGACGTTTTAATATCTTTAACAAAAACTTTTAATACATGCGTTCTTCCGATCTTAAGTTATGGCTCTGAAACAAAAACACTTACAGCAATAGCTGTAAACAAACTAAGGGTGACACAGCATAACACGGAGAGGGCAATGCAGAGAATAATTCTAAAAGGCATAAAAAGAAACACGTGGATAAGAAGAAAAATAGGATTGGTGGGTGTAATAAGAAAAATAGATGAATGCAAACGGAGATGGGCTGGCACGTAAGGTTAATGCAAAAAGACGCACAAAGAGGAGTAAAGGAAGACCGTTGACATAGTGAGGATAACTGGAAAATATTAAATGCGAAAAGCGCAAGAAAGAGCCCGCTTATTAGGCTAAATAAATAAAAACACAAAACTTTCAATAAAACCATGTCTTGCGGTTTCAGCTCGTGTTTCACTATTTTCGATCTATTTCCTATGTGTACAACGTGAGTTAGGAGATAATAAACAATTTTGTTTAAAATTGTGAATTAGACCTTTATTAAACCAACATTTATAATGATAAGATATAATAAAACAATATTTGGAATATCTTTAATATGAATTATATGTTCAATATGTCCCCCGGTTTTTTTAACTGCAATATTATTGATTACTCTGCGCCAAAGATTTTCATCGACAGAGTTGCACTGTTGGACTATTCTTTCTCGGAGTTGCGCGAGAGTTTTTGGCCGATGTGCAAACAGATTGCTCTTTAAACATCCTGAACAAAAGTAACCCTAAGGGTTAAAGTCTGGACCACAGGTTGGCCAAGAGCTTCCAGAATTATGGACATCCCAAACATTATCACACTATTGCTGAATGTTTCCTGAAGAAAAATCAAAACATACGTTGTAGTATCAGGTGTACCTCCATCGCACGTGAACCATTATGTGTTTGTCTTGTGCAGTTTCTCTCAAACGAAGCAAAAATCATTTCTCACTCTGATTCTGTGTTAAATATATCAAAAATATTAGGTATAAACTTTTCTATATAGTCATCTACACTTTCCCACTATGATGCTGTCACATTTTTGTTTGACATTTGTAAATAGCGAAACAAAATTGTTCTACATTTCTGTAAGTAGAAACACACAGGCGCTTAGGGAAGACTGCTTGTGTGCTCGTAGAAGTTCCCGAGTACATTTCTTTTTGTGTTCAAATGCCAGAAGTTGGGAATTTTTTTTTCTTACTTGCCCGTCGGGCGCGTATTTAATTAACCACATTCTAAAAAAGACAATTAATTGAAAAATCAATTAAAGTCGCAGTGACACTGCAATTTTTGAAGTAGAAGAATTTACAGTGAAATTACTTATAAACATGTTTGTGGCTTTTTTCGAACTTATTTTTAGTTTAGCTACATTAAGCTTTTCATTAGTAACTACAAGTTTGTAGTTTATATGTTACTTTTATACCAAAGTAAAAAAACTCAAAACTCTTTTAACAATCAAATTTTATAGTAATCTTGTAAAAGTTACAACTTTACAAAACCCTTAAATATAAGAAACAATGTTTTGCCATTTTCTTTTGAGCTTGATAGCCAGCTTTTCTGAAACGGCCTGTAAAACGAAAACATAAACAGAAAGAGGTGAAAATTGCTTTTTATGGGCACGCATAAACATTTGTCGCAAGGGAAGAAACAGAAGGGACTGCCATAAACTTTTAAGACTTGTTTTCATGCATGAGTAATCGGACAGCCTTTTCCTTTCCTATTTGCAGTGGTATTTCTACGTGCGTCAACGTGATCGGCCAGAAGAGTGGAAGTGTCAACCCAAAAAGTTCATGAAACCAGATTTAGAGAAACACGAAATTATCATGGGATCCAGCACCCTTGTTGTACTAAATATTATAACTGGTACTATGGCTTGCTATATTTCAAATGGAGGATACAGCACAGTCTACTACACATTTAACGACGAGTATCCTTGGTGGTGGCTTTTTCTTCAGATTCCAGTCCTTTTCCTATATCAGGTTAGTTTATTACCAGTTTTCTTGGGTGTATAACAGAATAGAGCAGACATGACGAGCTCAGCTTTTCAGTGTTTATACAATTTAATTAATACATTTTTATTTTTATTTTTTCTTTCTTATTGATCTCCAATTATTTGCTACTACTTACTACTGCAAATGCAAATTTCAAAATTTAAATGAATAACATTTGCACACTTAAAAAAAATTGAATATAATGCCAAAGAACAACTTTATAATGAGATTAATATGTATTACTTGACATAAATTACCGAGGAAGCTGGTTTCTTGTAAACCTCAGTTAAAATTATATTTTAATAGAAATTCCAATCCTGAAACACAAATGCCCTGGAAAGTTTCAGGTAAATGTTGTTTACTAAATGTAGGACTAAGTATAAGCTGCCCTAATTAATAGTCTGCTGGTAATAGGATTACACCACGTACTGGCTCCACCGGTGGTATCACCACCCCCTTCTGTACAAGCACTTTCATAAGCTTCACCACAAGTATACGCATCCTACTGCGTTCTCTGTGACAGCAATTCATCCCGTGGAAGCTGTACATATCCAGTTAGTGTCTGCGGCTCCTCTTTTCATTATTCCAGTGCACTGGGGTAAGTTATATTCTTTAAAGTTTTCTTTTCAAAAAGCAACCAATTCACTATTGTAAAGAATATTTAATATTACTTTACCAGTTACGCAGCCGTGTTTATGCAAAACGCTATAAAAAAAACAATCATTCATCACACGAATCTAACTAACGCTATCTTAATCTCAGGAAATGGATGGTGGTTTACGTAACAGTTAATTGCAAAGGGATTTCGTTGCATGGTTACTATTTTGTGCCCCAAAGCCTTTTATCAAAAGCCCACGCCAACTTAGCACCTAATTATTATAACTTGTATGACAATCAATTGTCGCGTGAAGCTCTGACTTTAATTTCTTTGTAGCACGAAACAGTAATTTAACTTCATTCCGGAGTTGTTTGTTGTAATAATAATAAAATAAATTAATTGCTCCAACATTCGTGTACTAGGTCTTTTAAAAGTGGGAAGTTTATTTTATTAAGCAAATTTAAACTGAGCTGCGTTTTGCATAATTATTATGTTATATCCTATTAAGTTATCTTATGTGAATTAATATTGATTTCAGGTAGCTTCTATTTAGTTGCTATGTATGCGTATTATCACGGCATAATAGATCATTCAGGAATCAATTTCAAGTCGTATTGGTGGCAACCTTGGCAACCCGATGCTATCTTTCACGATAACCATCACCAGTATTTTCATGTTAATTTTGGGTTTAATTGTTACTTCTGGGATAAGGTAAGACAGCGAGACAATTCTAGGTATTTGAATGCTAACTTCAGTTAGTTAATGTTAAATAGCTATTAAAAGTTACATTCTTAGACCTTAATATAATCACAATATTAAATAATGGTTATGATTATACTAACATTAAAAACTTTGTTACTTATATGTGGAAATTTTTTGTCGTACTTAACACATTATTATAAATAAGATATTTTGGTACGAAATACTGCTTACTAAGATGTCTACAGTATCAACAAGTAAACATCGGAAAATTGTTATTTAAAGTACGCTAGGCATTCGAATTGCACCATAAATTTTCATTTGTGTTGTGGTGGAAGCTGTGTTCGTCGTCAACTATAAAAGTCCATTTTAGTTGCAGTATTACTAGATTATTGTAATAATCTGATAACAATGTATTATTACCTGTTCAAACCCTTGCATTTACGTAACGTGATATATTTGCACAAGAACGAACAGAAAATTTTTTCACCGTCTGATGTCGTACTGAATACTTCATTTTAAAACTAAAAAACTGTTTTGCGTTCTTTTATTGCAGATTCATGGAACGTACAGACGCAAGGATCGGGTATATACTGAAGATATATACTATGGAACTGGGAAACATCTTTCTGAAGTATCAGAAGCGGAACTGAAAGCAGATATACAAGAAAGACTTTCTGAAAATCCAACGGCATACCGTGAAAACCACAATGAATTCAAACTAACACAGAAAGACCTAAAAGTGCTGAACAAAAACAACAGAAATAACAACAAAGATCATGAAAAGCAGAAAAAAATTAGGTAGCTTTATATTATATGTCTGATAGTTTTTGTGCTACATATTTATTATGAATAAATGTCATATTTACCTTGAAATGCTTGTATTAAAATCTATGTGTTCGCAAAAGGAAAATATTTAAAACAAGTGCGAAGTTCTCACCGACGTGTTATCAATATCAATTTTGCAAATCCCCCGAGGATTTGAAGATGGTCGATGCATAGCCATCTCAATGAAATCGATAGTTTCAAACTTTAGTACCACGTTTTATGATCCATAAAGCAACTTTGATGTGCAAGAACATTTTATATGTTATCTTGCTCTGCTATCGTTCCCGTTAAAACCCCCGCTCACCATTTTGTTGTCCTACTACTCTTTATTTTTTGTTAGGAGTATGTGCAGTGCATTTAGAATGTGAATTCGGTAAAAAACTCATTTTTAAAATTACGGAACTGCAATTTATCGCCAAAAGAGATCGTTGTGTGACAGTTAAATTTCCTTTGAGTGAATATGTTTAATACTACAATTTCATTAATCCAGTCATGTAAGTAAATAAATTTTAAGTATGCAGGCTAGAGTGGCCCTTATTTATAGGGGCAATTTATTTTTTTATATTTTTTTGGCATGCTACCCCCTAGAACCATTCTCTATTATGAAAAAATGATGACCTGAAAATTTCAACCGAATAGATACAGTTTAATCCGTGCCGAAAACGCTAAGATTATAAATAAAATGAATTCTTTATTGAAAAAACAAAATTTAAATTATTGCGTTATTGAATTATACAGCATTGACACAATCTATTTATCTGAAGAAGTACCCGTACACAGAGTAGATTTTTTGGAGTCTGGATACTTTTTTCGGTAGTCAGATACAACTTTTACGATGAACTGTTTCTGCTCATCGTTTGAGCTCAACTTATCATTGTATTCTTCCATCAATCTGACTCCTCTTTCTGCTGTATCGTTTGTAACTCTAATTTTTTCTACAATTGTTTTTGCTCGTCGATAGCCTTCATCTGCATCCCACTCGGAAGGACTTTTCTCGAGAAAAGATGTTTCTATGTTAAAATGAGTGAAAAATATTTTTGTCTTGGGAGAAGTAAATTCGTCCAGTTCTCCAACTTCTTCAAGGTCTGAACGTTTGTAAATAATTTTTTTGTAACGTGCACTTCTTTATCAGATTCATCGTTGAAATCTTCTGAACATTCTGGTTCCTTCATTTTTTGACGCATCTTTTCTTTTATTTCAAAAGAGACATCATCATCAAAAAAAGAAAAGGCAACAGCCTCAGGGCTCAAGTACCACAAATGATTGAGCAATTTAGTTAAAGTGATTTTAGATACTGTTTCATCAATGTTCCGATATTTATACAGATTGTTAAGTAGATTCAAATCAGACTGCGGCGCTTTAGTTGAGAGCGGAGATAGAAACCAATTTTTTGCATAAATTTTCACAATAAAAATACAAACGTCACGAAGTGCTTTCTTCATACTGGCATTCATCGTAAATTGATTTCTAAATAGACAAATCTTTAACGAATAAATTGCCTTTGACATCCAGCGGGCGTGATGCATTGCCCCTGGATAATAAAACTGTACATTTTCCTTTGAAACCCCACCTAAAAAAAGTATGCATAACTCTGCAAATTATCCTGGTCTTCCTTTCTCTCGCTGTCTTCTCAAAAACTCGATATCTTGCAGGTTCGTCATTGAAGTTAAGGCATTTTCCGCAGCGATATCAAAAAGATCGTCAAGTTCATCAACAAATTTATCTTCTTTCTCCAATTGCTTGGCAGATTTCTTCTCTCGACTCATTTTTGCATACTTTTGAAGATCTCGCCACTCTACGTGCAACTTTTTTAATTTTGGTATACAGTTCTTCTCACTTTGGGTTGGAATTCTCGCCTTCTCCCAAAACAACAGTGTTTCCCTAATCGCTAAACGTGCACCATCTTGTAACGTCAATTTTACTTCTCGCAAATTAAAAAATAAAACTTACATTATTCAATAATTACTGCAAAATCTATCACTATCAAGACAATGTATGACTATGTATGACTATCAAGACAATGTCAGTATTCCGTAACGTGGCAGACATTTGCGTTAATGCAAGTCTGAACTTGTCGATAGTCGAAGTAAACAACAATGAATTGTGTTTCACCAACCTACGGTGCAGAGTTGTGCAGCGCGGCACGTGGTGGCTGGCAATTACAATGCAACGTTGTAATGCAAGTATTAAAGCTTTTTCGGCACGGGTTAAATTTAATCAATTGCGCTGAAATTTGCAGGGAATTATTTTTTCAAGGTAAAGAACCATTTTAGAGGTTAGCATATGAAAATTTCCGACTTTGACAAATAAGGGCCACCCTAATGCAGGCATTTCCTACACAGAACTTAATAGCGATGTTTATTATATTTTTTACTAGTAATATACTGTACCTTTATAAGTTAAGGTTAGGAAATAGAAAATATTTTTATTTTTTATATTTAAATACTTTCTAAGTTAAATGTACTTTAAATAACTATAGATATACACCAACGCAAGCTGTCATAAGTATACTATCGTTATGTAGCGTCGTAATTCAGGTTTAATATTTATTAAAGTTGTTTGGTAAACACGCAATAGGTCTCAAAATTACATAATATTCTTATATACAATTTTTTATATGTTGTGTTTAGTAAAATTATTGACTTTGCTTTCACAGTGGCGGATATTTAACTAAAAATCACGATATATAATACACTTATTATATATCGTGCGCAAAAGCTTGGTAGGCAAACAAAAGGGGGTTGTAATAATAAGAACTACTCATCCAAAAAAAAATTAAAAACAGATAGAAAACTGGTGCACAATTAGTCTTTTTTGAAAATGAAAGCTCTCCGCCGCACATGATATTCAAAAGCACGTTTTTCTTATTATCTTACAATCTTATTTTTTTCAACTCTTCTACTAAGATTAAAAAATAATTAGATGCCTATTCCAAGGAAAGACTTACGGCAAATTATTTGAAATAATAAAATTAATTTACTTTACCAAGTTTACATTATACGGAAAACCCTACTTTTTGCATTGCAACAATCAAATAAGCCGTATTGTAATAAAGAAAATTCAAAACCCTTTAGTTCTCACAAGAACTTTTGTACTCTAAATGTACATTTCGACTGCTAAGCAGTCATCATCAGTAGAAAAAATACAAAAAGGAAAACTACAGCGAAAACTGAAATCACAGTTACGGTGCAGAAACGTCCCTATTGCTTGGTAAGTCAGAACTCACGCATTGTCGATGCGTGCGTCTGTTTTTATGGTTTCGTGGATCCTCGGTTCTATTTGCCGTGCGTGCGTTGAACTTACGTAATGATGAATTTGGAATTACGCCGGAATCTTGATTTAAAATGTTGTCTTTGAATTTGTAAATAAATCTACTTTCCCATGCATCGAGTTCTCTGCTGTTTTTTACGGATTTTAAGAGTTTTAAATCCGATATTAAAATAGGATGTTCAGAATCTAAAATATGTGCTGCTACACAAGTTTTTTCGGGTCTGTTAAAACGAAAGTGCGATAGGTGTTCTTTAAAACGTGTGCCTAATTTCCTTTTGGTTTGTCGTATTGTAATATATTAAAAAAAGGGCGTTTATCACGCCGGATTCCGGTTAACTGATTGTTAAACTGGGCCTCTGTCGGCCTCCCAGGCAGAGTCGTACCTAGAATTTTTTTGTTTCGAGCGGTAGAGGGGCGAGCTTTTAAAGGTATATAATCAAAGGTGAAACACAACGCCAATAGTTGTATTAATTTATCTTACTACATAAAAAGCGTAAAAATGTGACTTCGGTCAAAAAAAGAAATTACAGCAGGCAAATCTTGACTGGTTTTAGATTGATATGATGTCTTCTTGGTTTTTAGCTCGTTCTTTTTTTAAATAAACTGGACTGTTGGAAACTATCTAACCTCTTCTCTGATGTTAAATTAAGTAATCAATTATACAGTTTTTCAACCGACGTAATCTGTACCAAAACTTAAGCTCCACTATCAGTTCATCAAGGTTGCAATTTTCATCATTTCTGTAAAATGAAACTAAAGATTTAAATTCTTCTATATTTTTATCAGTATAATGCTTGTTGCAATCTGCCGGTAATAAACTTTGGAAACCAAGCAAAACAGATTTTGGGTTGGAGAACTTTTATTGCAAATTATTCAGAAAAGAACTTCAACATGGAATGTATATCGATATACATAATAGTCCTTTACAGTAGAAACTTTTAAATTGCAACTTTTTGTTCGCTTATTTATAGTTGTAGCTTTGCAGGAAAAAAGTAGCATTTTTTGCTTACGTAAGACTTTAAAAACATTGTTTTTAATTCTGTGGTTGCAGTTTGTTTTAAATTTTTGAGTTCAAGTTTTGTGTAGTTGTAGTAGTTTCCACAGAAAGGTTCTATAACTAAATATTTATTTACAGCTTGCAGAAAAATAACAAATTTGGCCTTTTTATTGCGCTGTTTAGTTTAGATTTGCGGCAGTGCAAGTGGCGTAATGAGAAGTTGTGGCGTCTGAGTTGCAGATTCAGGTCGGGACTCCCCTCCTAGTAAAAGATAAAAAGAAAACTTTTAGTCACAGAAACACTTGAATATATTGTAAAAAGACAAGTATATGGTTGATGTTTGAGTGTTATTTTCCTCACATTTAATTTCATTAGTTGGACTAACGTTTATTCGTTTAAAAATCGTGTCAATATTTAACAGTTACTCTTTCTAATTTGTTTTCGTTTTGCGCACCCAATTTATATGCACATACTTTTTTGAATTCATTTTACCGAACACTTCACTTCAAACGTTGTTATTGAAGCGATTTAACGGCCTTGCAAACCGTATCTAACAGCAGGGCGGCTGCTATAGTAACGTACTTCCACGCTAGTTTGAGTTTTTAGCACGACTACTTGTAAGAACAAACTGTCATATTACTCACTCATATTATCGCTTATTTAAATATAAAGAGAACTGTGGGACCAATTTATTGCTTACCAGTACACTAAAATTTTCAACTTACCAATGTATCGAGATATCCGTCGAAAGACAGCCGTTGAAAAAATAGTTGCTTATTTTTAAAGAAAAAAGTGGCAGAAGAGCGGGCACTACGATACACGGGCCTTGGTTCAGTGAACCCCCGCGGAGCTCCGGTAGTTACGGCACTGATTTGCAGAATCTTTATGTGACCACTCAAAAATTTTATGCAAAGTCAACACAATACCATCATACAACTCTAGAAAAACTGCTACAAAATTGCATCTTTCCATCGATCTGGCGGCACAAAACAGTTTTACCTTTTCCTGACCAGAATTAACTTCTGCTTCCTCTGATCACTTTTTCAGTGCAGTGCAGACTGTCGTTTTAGGGTATGGAAAAATCACGTAACGTTACAATATCTACATGCGGACCCTTCGCAAAGAATTTAATAAGGTAAAGTTTAGTGAATGTTCGGTACAATGAAGCTTGACTATGCGCTTGTGGTCTGCTCTCAAAAGTTACCTTCATTTTCAATACCCCCTTTTCCAAGTGCCAAGCCTTCTCTGCCACAGAGAAGAATTGTTTAAATTATAGGCTTTAACTTATTAGGATTCTCAAAAATTTGTTTTTTGTCTCTTGGTTTAATTCAAAGTTAACTGGTTTTACCTGACCTTTTTCAATTATCGAAATAATATCAGAATTCTTCCAATTACTAAGTTTTGTAAACACAATTTTCGTGTTCTTTGATAATTTCCTAATCCTACTACACTACTTGTGTTAAAAAATACACAACATTTACAGTCTGCTCTATCTCTACTTTTTTGAATAGTTTAACCGTTTCCATTGCTGCGGATTGTTGAAATTTTAAGTTACTACCTGATAAATACTAATTGAAAGTGTCTGTAGGCAGTTACAATTTTTCAAGAATTTAAAATTTTCTACTACTTACCAGGTCCACATTAACATAATTAGGTCTCACTGATAATTTGTAATGTTTGTTCATCCGGAAGTTCATATTTTTGATTTATTTTTGCTTGCCGAGAACCTAAAGTAGAAAATAATTTTATTTCAAATAGTGTAGGGCATATTATAATACTTAACCGCACGCCCTTTGTTTTAAAATATATCTTAGCAAAGCTAACTTATCTTTATCTTTATTTGGTTCATTCACAAAATCAGTTTTTGCTTTTTTAGGCCTCGAGTCAGCTCCATGTCAGATGATGATGATGATGATGAAAAAGATAAAGAGCTGACGTTTATGAGGCTAAGACTTTTTACAAAGCACACACTAAACAAACAACGTACACTTCAATTCACGAGCACTGTACAACTCCTGCTACCATGTAAGGACAAAATTAAGATGTTCTCAGCGCATTAACATTAACTTTGTCACTGCCACGCAACAACTTGTAAAATCTGTTCTTTTGTTAAACTATTGCAAGTGCAACGTTTCGAAATTAAAAGCCTTTTAAAAATTGAACAAGTGTTACAATTTCTTCTTCTTCAAATCGTTTGAAATTAAGAGATAGCGGCAAATGTAAATCGCGCAGTTGTCAGTTTCAAAATACAATTACATACATTTTATTATTTTAATGACTTTTTTAACTTTTAGTTGTTAAGTTAAATAATGTATATTCATTAATTTTGGAGGGTTTAGTTTCTTCCCTCTTCCTCGTGGGTGTGCCACTGTCATTAGTGTCCACTTTGGAATCACTGGTTAATAATCTTTTAATTAACCAGGTCGAGGGACCTCAGTAACTAAACCAGTTAGAAGTTCCCAACAATGCAAATACGTGTCGCTAAGAACAAAATCATTTCTCCGCAATAACAAGAATCAACAGCCATATTAACACATCAGCAACAATAACAGCTTATCAACAATATAATAAATACTAACACCCAACCACGGTATAAATAACTCATCGCATAATAAGAATGAATGAGAATGAGATAGGCACAATATTGTAATTTGCATTGTTGTAACAATTATATACACGCACCTGCGCACTACCACTCCGGCGTAAGACTGACCTGTGCCCCTCACATTTTTAGTCAACAGCCACTGTTCTTATTCTCCTTCCCCGAAGGCTATTCTTATACATTCCAGAATCCTGCACAGACCTGCTTCACGACGGTCTTAGGCCGGTATTACACTATCAAAGATTTGATAAAAGATCTTTTATAAAAGATTTTATAAAATATTCTTTTATTCAAAGATTAAAAAAAGATTTGAAAACTAGTATTACACTACATAAAATATTTTATCACAGTTGTCATCATATGATGGATGAACAACAGCTCTATGCTTGTGTGGCTTCAATTAGTTCAATTGTCATAATTTGTGCAATATTAAAAAAACAAAAGACTATAAGAGTAAAAAGCAAAGAAGACGTGAGTGGGTTAAACCATGGGTTTCGAGACGTGACGATCTGGGTATACACCAAAACTTATTGAAGGAACTCAGAGCTGAAGATATGTCATGTTATAAAAATAATTTCAGAATGGACGATGCTACATTTCAGCTGGTTGTATCAAAAGTTGCTCCTTTTATTGAGCGAAAGAATACCCATTTAAGAAATTGCATTAGTGTAGAAGATCGCGTTCTTGTGACTCTTCGGTTTTTGGCCACTGGAGAAAGTTATTCCAGCTTGAAGTATTCTACGCGAATACCACAATGTACATTAAGCTCTATAATACCCGAAACCTGTGATGCCATTTATAAAGCACTTAAAGAAGATTTTTTACATCAATGTGTGTGCTGATCACATTGGAAATTTCTTGATACACCTCTAATCTTTTATTTCTATTTTTGTAATCTTCGTGTTGAACATTATACAAAAATTCATAACTTTCATATTCAGAAATTAAAGTTTTAGTACCATCAAGTGACCACGTGAACTTAGTTGACGCCATTTTGTAAAGTGGTTGTTAAATATTTTATCAAATATGGTCGAATGTAGCTAACTTTGATAAAAGATATTTTATAAAAGATCTTTTATCAAATCTTTGATAGTGTAATACCGGCCTTATAAGCGGAGAAATGTATGGTTATTATAGAAAGCCTCTGTATGTAAAATACTCAAATGTGACAAAAGCCTATAAAATTATATTAATTATGTTTGGATATTTTTAGCTTGTTCTATTACTTGTAATGTTTTCTACGGTATAATCAAGTAATTCGCTTCTCCAATAAACGGTATTTCTACATCTTCTTGCAAAGAATCACAAACGAACGGGCAAATGTTCAGTAGTTCAGTAAATGCAATGTACACTTTATAGTATATAAACATTCATTTACCAAGAATTCAGTTTTTCTACCTCACCTATGGAAAAATAGTACGGGATTTCCAGTTGTACACCTATTTTCTTCGAGGAAGCTTATACTTTATACTACTCTTGCTCGTACGAATGGAAGCAGACTAAGGAATTTAAAGATTAGTGAAAAGTATGAAACTGCCGAACCCTCATCTTAAATTAAATTTTACAAGATATGGTTTAGTCTACTAATAATAAAGGACCGTCAGTTATCAGCAACATAGAGTTTAAAAGCTAAACAAACCGTTGCTGGTATATTCAGTAATATGGAAAATAAAGTTTTTCTAATCCGTTAGTGTTAATTATGAAACATATTCCATTACGTTTGTTGTAGTTAATTGGTGCAAGTAAGCACAAATTTATTTAAGTGAGCTCGTGTTCACATTAGCCCACGATTACTTATGTGCTGGTGTAGAAATTTCAGAACGTTTTGTGACACTGATAACGAAAGATATGAACGATCAATTTTTTTAATTAAAATTGACTACTACACACAATTCCCATTAGGCTACGTTGTGGTTTAGAAATTATAGAAGATACGGATAGCAATATGACACTGTCTGCTGGATATTTGTGCCAATATGTTGAGCTCATTCGTTGCATCAGTTCGTCACTTATCAGTAACATAAAATTAAAAGTGTATTTTAGTTTAATAGTTACAAGAACTTCAACTTATAATGTTATTGTAGCTACCTACCTTGTTACCTCAATGTATAAAATGTTTAGAAAAATTAAATAGTTTGTTTACTAATTTTTACTTCCCTAATACTGAAAGTAATGATTTCATGGACATTTTCGATTTTAAGTTTTTTACGGAAATAAATGCTTTGCTCTCTTTCAGAAACTTAAAGAAATATTTCTTCTAAAACGTCTGTCTGTGCATTATTCGTAAACTCGTATTTCCAGAACGGACGGTCCCACTTTGACAATTTAAAAAATATGGAGGTACATCAAAAATTAATTGACGATATGAGCTTTAAAAACAATCCGACACTAGAAATAATAGTTAGACATGCTTAATATTTCTCAAAAACACATTTATTGGATAAAAACAATACTTAAAAGACTCTTAGACAAATTCATTTCAAAGCGATTCGAAACTGGTAACGAAATCAGACATAATTTCTAGGATTGTATTATTTTTTCAGAATCAAATTGTAAAAACTTGACAACAGCGAATTTTTTTTATAGAACACTAGCTTTACAATGACGACCGGCATTTTGTTTTGAAAATTTAGCCTATAGTGCTTATTTACTCAAACTATTGTTTTCTCGCTCTCTTTTTTAAGTTTTTTCTCTACCCACTATCTTCTATCTCACAAATTACACGTATGAAGCGGCAGGTTTGGAACAGAATAGTATATTAAAACACAAGTTGCATAAGGCATTGTCTTAACGTACGAGTCCAAGATTGGAAAACGAGGGAGCGTAACGACCGAGTTTTTCAATGGATGAGTGCGTCAAGACGCCTTATGAAACGAGTTTTTTATACTATTTTTTCTATTGAGGAGAATTAATGAAAAAACGTTCTAAAAAATTGCTGCGATCAAATTTGGTAAATTTAGTATATATATCTTGGCAGCAAGTTTCAAATTGCTGCCATCAAATTTGGTAAATTTAGTATGTATATGTTGGCATACATACTAAATTTACCAAATTTGATCATGAATATATCATGAATACCAATCTTTGTTGGTGAAATTTTACTAAAAACAATGCTTTAAAAGACTCTCTTAAAACACTGTTTTGTAGCTAAAACAGTGCTTTAAGAATAACCTTAAAAAACCGAAATAGAAAAAAATAATTATACTATTAAATTATTTTTAGGCAGGTTATTAAAAAATTGTAATGCTATACTTTATTGGGCATTTTCAAAGACCACGACGACGTTATTAATCAGAGTGGGTGTATTGTGAACATCAGACAAAAAAAAGACACCTACATTTGACTGCCCAACAAATATTCTTTCAAATTAAAACTGTCAAATTTGTTTAGAAATACGTATGCATCGCTTTTCACTCTTTAGGAGAGAGCATTGAGATCTGAGCGTGCCTTTTCTTATTCCATCAAATATTCAAGTTAAACAAGGCAAGATCAGAAGCGCCTTTAAAAGAAGTAAGATGATGTGAATGATTCTTCACGAGAATTTTCTATTTAAAATTTCATTCAATAAAAGTTCGCACATAGCGCTTGAAATATACAAATTTTTATTCGTATTAGAGTAATCAGCAACAGAAAATCCTCTTCAAATTAGGTTTAGTAAAGTTGTATTTCTTTGGGTAAACTTTCTGCTTATTCTTAAGGTATATAAAATTCGCAACCAGAATGAAGCAAGCATTAAAAAAATTAACCTTTCTCTTGTCTGCAATAAAGTGAAAAAAGTTACAACTAAGCTGTAACTTATTACAATCTACCTTATTTTTCTTTTCAATTTATAAAAAATATTATGAGGAAATTTAAGTGATCAATGTGTTCGTAGGACAATTAATGTAGTTTTTTTGGTGAAAAGTATAAATTTTATTTGGCCGCAATTTAGTGTGAAGCTTAACTTTCAAATAAATATAAGGCCAAATTTTCGTTTACTCGTTAAAATCTAAAATCGAATTTCAAATTTGGTTATTTTCTGGCGATTATCTAATTAAACTGTTTAGGTAAATCACTAGAAAAACCCACGAGGTGTTGTCTCAATGAAAAAATTTTCTTATTGTCATTTAACATGTTCAAACCGATTTTGAAGTCCAAATACCTAAATGTATAAAAAAACAAAAAATGTTGGGGAGTGACCGGGGGTGTTGTGCATTATCTAGACACTTATTATCTTAGATAGTATCTAGATTTTAAATGCATTATCCGTTTCTATATCTACATGCTACATTTTCATAGTATGTGTTATTTTTATCAAAATACTCGCACCAAGTATATTTCATAGTATTTGGATTCAAAAATGTTTAGATACCTATCCAGATACTTTATTCGTGAGTAGTATCTACTTTTATCAATTGATAACTGACCAGGGGGCGGGCACCCTTGCCGGCGACATAAAACTGTAATATTAATTATTGGTTCTCCCCAAATCAAATGCAAGATATTCTCTTCAGATGCCGCTGTTTTATATGATGCATCAAAGTCAGTAGATATATGTTTAATTCTCTTGTGGTGGTAGCATCCAATCAAAATTATTATTACTATTATTATATTATATAACACAGTACCAACAGTTAACATTATTAATGTATTTCACCAGTACCTGGTTTTCGCTCAAAGCCTTTCTCAGAAGTTTTTCGAGGTTTCTCTTGCTGGCGTTATTTTTTCCCTTGAATGACACCAGAGCCGAAAAAGCAATTCTGGAATCAGATCTCCAGAGCTCTCTTCCCGGTCTGCATATATATCCGCTTTCGGGTTCTTGTAGGGTTCCTACTATGTTCGGAAATTCTTTTGCTAAATATTTTTAAAATTGTGCACATTCGGGTAGATTGTGTGAAAATCTTTTTGTCTTTCTCACTGCTTTATTATGCCTTTTCAGGGATTCTTTAGAGGATTCTTAGTTTTTCAACAGTTTTGCTTGATTAAACAACTTTCCCGTCTCCGTTTGCAATGGCGAAATCTCCTGCTGTACCGTGGGACGTATTTTCTTAACTGTTGCGGTAGAACTGGACTCGTAGACGGGACATGTGATTGATTTGATAGTATTAGCTTTAATTACCAGCTTAACAGGATTTTTTGCTACTAAGGTTTCCTCGATACGAGTTTAAGTCGCAGTTCCTTAGATATCTGTACTCTAGGATACTTATCTCCGGAGCTCTTAGGTCATACCTTATGTGCCTATAATGTGAGAGAGTTGGCCAGTTTAGTGCCATGGAAACAAATAAAGGTATCTCCATGGTTATATCAATGACTTCCCTCCGCGCAGTAGTGACGAAGTCTAAGAGGACTTATCTCGTTGGTTGTTGTCACTTCTGCCACCAAATGCATTATCGCATTCCAAAAATACGTATATATTCTTGGTTCTGCAGTGATTAATGAATTTAATTTACCTCAGGAATCATTTACCTTACCGACTATAGTGTCCTTTACGCTCCCTCCTCTTACTAGTGTTGTTTTGACTGCTAGAAGGTTCCTGTAAGATAATCTTCTTTGTAACATCAAATTTAAACTGTGGAGCTATGGTTGCTAAGTCGTCTTTAGGTTGTGGTGATAGAGTTCTGGGTATCCGTCCACCTCCAATATCTGAGAAGGTTCTTGTTCTTTTTTCTTGCCCAGGATCTTAAAGGTAACCTTTGTGAAGTTGAGTTCCAGGACTTCTCATATATGCCGATGATTACTTGTTGTACATTAGGGTCAATCTTAGTTAATCACTTTCCAGGTCTTGGTTTTGTACACTTAATCGGTGTAGTATGGTTTTCGATATCATAGGTGATCCAGAGAACAAGGCCATTGCGCGTACTGGTTTGGTGACATCCTTTTCCTCCAAGTGGGTAAAGTTTGTTTCTTTCCGAAGTTCGTAGTCTGCGATGACTTTTTTCTGCAATTTCTTGGTTTCTGTATTGGCACAGGTGGCGTGCAATAACCCATCCCTGTGTCCTGCTTCAACAAATCTCGGTCAAAATACGGTCCCCTCTTCACCTATCGCGTCGATGTTATCGAGTAGGTGATTTCTGTCTGCTCTTCTGATAGGCTATTCTCCGGATACCCTGCAGTCGTGATGACGATCTTGGCTGCGGTAGATGCCTTCATGCACGTGGCAGCAAGAACTGCTTTGCGCCATGTGTTAATAATCAACAATTTATGCATGTTTGCTTGTATTTTACGTTGCTGTGCAACGGTAACTTCTGTAAATATTTGATTGTATTGTGCACGCATAACTAGGCAACGACGACTTCCGTTTCAATAAATATTAAATTTGTCCCGTTTAGACAATTGCTTGATTATATTACTAAGCCACGTAACTTGTAAAAAGGTGTAGAAACAACTCACGATGACGTATTAGCTTTTGATGCAAGGCAAATCAGTCCAGCAATCGTTTCTTAGAGCTCTGCTGTAGCTAGCTTTTCCCACAGCGCCACATTTAGATTGGCTAAGCGTCCAAAGTAACCAAATTCCGCACAGCAAGTTTCTGCTAGAGCTGAACAGTACCCCTCAAGTTAGTTTTTAGGATTGAACAAAACATTACGTAATGGTCTAAAGGACTAATGTATATTAATCAGAATTGCATTAGAACCCGAACCAAGCCATATCATTCTGTAAGGTTCTGGTTCGAAGCTAACCAACCCATCAGGTTCCTGTCCGGCTTCCGAATCAAACGCAAGCTTCCGATACAAACAAACCGCAGTAGATTCTTTCTAAAGTCCTGCACCTTACTGTTCCCACAGTCCTGCAGTACGTAATTCCTTCGACAGTCCCGCAGCACCCCAATCGAACCAAGCTCAGTACGTTACAAAGCATGCTAATAGTAATTCCTTATAAGATTAATTAAATTAATTAACTGTCTTTGCTACTTATTCAGTCTTTTCATAATTTTTCTAGGATTATTCTGATTGATTAATGTTGTTCATGTTATGTATGTTATAATTTTATTTAGTTATAAATAAATATTTTTATTACCATAAATGTGTTAATGTGTAAATAATTATTTAAATATCAAGAAAAAAACTTGTGTTCTTTTGAAAGTGTTAATTTTATTAATGTAAACTTCTACAGAAAACATAGTAAGTTGGCGTTAGTAAAATAGATAGGGGTTTAAAATAGCAAGGTTAAATAATTAGATAGGAATTCTTTCATCGAAGTAAGAGGTTTCGTAAAGCGTAATATCCATTCTCCATTAGTAAAATACATTTACCTTCGTATGTAGGGTCTGGAAGCCAAGCATTTTTTAAATATTTGAGAAGTTTACTGTAGTCACTTATTTAAGCGACCTTAGCCTGGTATATGTTCGGGCAGAACTTGAAAATTAATTTATTTAGGTGTCATTGTTAAATGACTCCGTAAGAGTAGAGTTGGTGTACCGGCTCCCGAGAGAACAAGTAGCACTAAGAAGCGTGTGTGACTAGGTTTGTATAGTACAGAACACGTGCTCATGGGGGGTGAGATTGAGCTGTAATTTACCACTATCAACGCAATGACAGTAATGGCATTGCTCCGACGTGCTGGGCCAGTAATTGAGCATTAGTAAGATAGATTTTTAAATTCATGCCAAACGGAAAAGATCCCAAGCTGGTTACGGTATTATGTTTCATACAATATCGTATTTTTTGGAAGCTAACAGAAACAGTGTTCTTGTGTGATCATACTTCTTCATGACTTGGCCCTGCAAGTTGGAATTGGAGCTTTAAAATGAAGACACGTTGCATGTCAAAGATGTGAAAACTTGCATTTAAGGAGTAATTGTTGTGTAACAGGCCAAGACGCAACTAACTAGTTAACTTTTCAGTTTGTGAATGATCTGGTATTTCGTGTCACGCTGCCTTAACATCGCATTAAAAGTAAATAGGCACGGATTATCAAAGTATTATTTTTAAAGACTACTGGGTGAAATTTCTTTGCACTTTGGACTAGATGTTATTAACAAGACGCAATAACATAATACAAGTCTAACAAGAATTTTTTCGTATTTGAATTTACAGCTGAGCTTCGTACAAACATGGTGAAATACACAGAGACGGTTTGCTATGTAGCATTGTTTGCAAATAATGTATTTTCCTCGCTATTTCAGCACAAACAGATCTTTCAGAAATTTGTAATGTTAGAAGTTACAATCGATTGTTAGGAATAGGGCGAATACAACAAGCAACACGCTGTACAGAAAGTTACGAACAACAGAATTTTGCATAAAATCACGTTGCATTGATGTAGAAGTTGCAAAATGGCAGCACCCGATATTATGGTCGTACTTGTTGGTTTCCTAATAGAAGTTGTGGTAATGAAGAGCTTGCGCCGTGCATTCAGCGGCTGCCTAATTATCAAGCGCTCGGCGGAAGCCGGCGGTCCGCATGTAAACACCTTCATTATCTGAGAACTGTGTTCTTGTAAAATATCGTAGCTGACGGGTGTTGTAAAAGGTTAATAGGCCGCCTCTGGGAGCTCGTAACAGGTCTCTAGAGAAGAGCATTTCCAGTATTTTGCTCCTCACGCATTGCTGAATAAACGAGCCAAATCGGGGAATAATTTTTGAATTATTTGTGTAACTGTTGATAGTCGATTCGAGTGCCTTCGGGATCAAATAAATTGACATGGTTGTCTGCAAGGCGTATAATTTATCAGCGGATGCATCTCCCCACGGGCTTCTTAATGCGAGTGTCTTGCGGGGCGCCCGCTCCCTTATCTATGATATCATCTGTGTAATGATGTGTGGCAGTACCCTACCCGAATTGACACGTAACAAAGAAAATCAATAACATGTCCGTCACGCGACCGGGAATAACAATCCGATTTCGACGTGTATTTAAAAATAGTATGTTTGGTAGTATAAATATAGTTCGTGGTTGAATGAATAATCGCCAAGCTGTCACGATACTTTCAGTTCTGAGAAACGACAGGGTAAACCCGACAGACGAAGAGTTTGTCCGCTTCGTTGCAATAATTCGAGAAGCCCGATTTTCGGACGGAGCGCGTTGTCACTCACGCTACCGTTGCGTGCAGTGGTCGCAATATGTGTTTCTCGCGTGCTTCACTTTGATTTGCTTTGAAAAAAATGGGATTGGAAGTTCATCTGTATGGTTAGGCTGAGAACGAAATGAGGTGGATAACGATGCCATAACTTCCACTTTTCTGAAGACAATCTTAGAGGCTTCATAAAAATATGCCGCCAAAATCTCATTATATTTATTACCTTAAAGTTTAGAGTTATTTTATTTATGGACGTACTTGCTGCATTATTTGTAAGCGTTTCTCCTAAGCTGTGCTTCGGCGTTGTCTAAATGCATGTAAGGTACGCCCTAAATTTTCGTAGTACCTTCTCGTATACATAATTAAGATGTATAATAATAATTGTACGAAAATGGGCAGTCAGTTTAAATTTAAGTAGAAGGTTAAAGTTTCCTAGTAAGTAATCACGTTTTCAGAGTGTGCGGTAATGTTAAGTTCCCAGCTTACAAATCTGCTAATTACGGAGAAAATTTTAGTGCCTGAATTATTCAGGAACATTACGTATTCACCGTTTGCCTTCCTGTCCGGTAGGGAATCGCGTCGCCTATAGAGGGCTCTTGTTGCTCGATTTTCTCAATTTGAGGGTCACCAATAACGTACAAATTGCTACCTTCCTCTTGTCTGACATTGGTGTATAGTATGTGTACAGGAAAATCAAATATAAATTTTATTTGCTGTAATTCTGTTAACAGAACAATTTTTTTTTGTATATTCGGTTAGCCTTATTTTCTTTGCAGTTAAAATTATTGGACGAATTTCCTCCTGTACATAATTTGTTGAAAACTTGTGTTTTAAAGTGTCTAGGATATTTTGAACATTATTACAAGATGGATGGTTTTTCTTCATCAATAAAGACAGAAAAAGCTCATACATCATCCAATTTTCTCCATGTCTCAGTTTTGGTTTTTATATATAAAAGTTTTAGATTATAATTCTAGAATTTTACAGTAGATAACGTTAAGCGCAATAGATGAATGCAACTCTTTTAATTACAAAAGTTTAACTAGTTTCCTAGGCAACAGCTTAAGCCTTTTATTTTCATTAAGCGATTTGAGGCATCATTAACGATGCATTTTAAAACAACTAGAGCGAATTATAACTTAGAAAATACGCTTTGGTAAATGCAGTAAATGCAATTTTTATGTTATCTTTAAATATACCTAACTGATAGAACTTTAAATGACAGACAGAAGTTGCACAAGTCCTTCGTTTTACATTCTCTGAATTTTTCACATTAACTTATTATTTAATGATTTAATTATTCTAATTTATTCGTTTTTCTTAAAAGATGTCACTGTTAAGCGACATTTTTCGCAAGTACATAAATAAACTAGTTACTGATAACTACTAAATTGCAACACCATATGCGACTAAGAATGACAAATAGAGTTAGAAAACGTGAGCTTTACAAAAGTTTTTTGCAGCGTGCAAAGCACTATCCATCAACAATGCTGGCAGCTTTAACGGCCTAATTCTAATGTGTCATAAGCAATTATAATATAAAACACCGTATGCTAGCTTTTACTAATAAATTACCAAATATTGAATTGAAATGAGAAAATTAAATTTATATTTTTTACTTAAAGTGTTGTTAATGCTGATAATTTTCCGTAAAAACTCATTTTGAACTTGACGCTTTTGTTGGCAACTGTCGCTATGAATCCATTACAGACACGCAGGTTTTTCAAAGCTGCCCTCCATTATCGTTCTTTTTGAAGTACTCTGTGCGAACATTTAATATAAAACTTGCATGTATACTTTTTTCAATTTCAGGAATGCCGTTATGAGCGCAGAGTTCATTTCGGGAGCTTTTGTATTTTACTGAGAAATCGAATGTTTTGTGATGCACTGGGAAATAGACATGGAAAGGAAGTATCCATACAAATAAATGAAAACACGATCGCTCAAGACCAGATGCACAATGATGCACTCTCTTTATGTAGATATTATCTTCAAAGCTTGCTGCGCTATTTTCAGACATCTGCATATAGAAGACACATAATGCCTACTATATTTTAAAAATGTAACAATACTGTACCTTATGACACTTTTGTTGATTGGAACCGTAGCAGTTTTTTAAATACCTAATTTAAAAGAAAACTTGGATTGGTAAAGCGGTACCAAGTTAATTAATGGAAAATAGGTAACGCTCATTTCTAATTCCAAAAAATTTAAAAAAAATTATATCAACTACAGATAAAGATTGTGTTTAAACCCTACATAACATACTGTAATATACTAAAATAAGCTTAACCATATTCTTAAAAATCTGTAATAGAAGTGAATATTGCGACTTTATCTATGTTATACTGCTGTTAAACAGACTGGAGAAAAAACAGAATATCGTACAACAATTATCAAGTCAAGAACCACAACAGCAATTGTGAAGAATTTAAGATAAGTGTTTATTTTAAGAAAAACAAATTTTAAAATTCTTGATCTTCTATAAATTAGTATAACTTCAAACTGACATTTAATAAAGACCGTTGCAACGTGATATTTGGTTATGTGGTCAAAAAATCTGCTAAAAGCAAACTAGATGTTTTGATAGCTACAATGTAAAAACCTCGAGTACGAGCAGACACGCATGTTCTACTGAAAATAGTTAAGAAAAGTGAAGACGAATTTAAAAATATTCATTATCGGATACACTTTACTTAAGGTTACTTAAAGTCAGAGGCGTGCACTGAAATGTAATGGAAAACTAATTTTGGTAATAGTAACTGAAAATCGTAATCCTAATTATTTTCGGAATTGACCGGCATTTTTGGTAACGTAAAATGTTAGTAATAAATAGTCATAAGTATCGGGTCAACTCTTGCCATGAAAAATCGAAATAGTACCTTTATTTAGTTAACAAACATACAATTAAAAAACTTGTCATTTTGTCTACCATATACATATAGTTTATGGTATAAGGTAAGACGTCCAGTTCATGTTCCATAGCAAGAGTTGACCAAAAATGTTAAAGTACTTAAGCTTCATAGTTAATTGATTTTTTTTATCGGACTATTAGAAAGTAAGCCGGAATGTTCTTTAGTGTAAACTCGACTTGACTGAGTGTGTCAGAATCAGCGACAGTAATTTGTGCTAATTTAAATATGCCAAATTAGAAGAAAATATTTACATATAAAAATAATCGAGATAGGAGATACTAAAAACAGAATTTTGTTAAAGAAATAATTTTTGAAAAAATTGTGTGCACTTGTAAATTTGGATAAACATGCACAAATCTTAACCTGAGCGTTTATGTTGGCATTTCTGGCGATGACTGGTAGTGCTGTGACGTCAGCAGACAACTGAAATGTAATGAAGCTAAATTTACATAGGTTCTTATAATTTTTCTTTTGTGTAGATGATGAAATTCTATTTGTTATGCTTTCTAAAATGTATAAGCAGTGTAAGGTGCCAGCTAATAGCGCGCAATCATGTTCACAAGCTGGGATAACTGTTTGCAATTTTATTTCCGGATCAAACTCTTTTTTATTTATGCGATCTATATACACTCTCTCTACACATTCTATCACAATTTTATGGGGGTTAATTCAGGCTGTCTATAAGCCGATTATATGCATGACTTCTCAGCATTTTTAAGTATTTCTCCCCAATATTAATTGAAAAGTTTTCTATATACGTGTATTTGAATTTGACGCGTAGTTAATATACCACCCTAATTTCTGTTATGATTTAATTAATTTTCTTTTGGACACCTTCTTTTATAAATATTTGATGGTGGTCGCAACATGTAAAATATCAAAATGATGTTTATTTAATTGGTTTGCATTTGTACTGCTTACCTTGTACTCTACATTATTGAAGGTATTCTTCAACCTACTGTTTAACCGAAATTTGAATTTTCGAAGAGGTGCGCGTATCCTAAGAATTAATATTTTAAGTGTGGTTTTGAATTCATTGTATTCTTACATCTATAAGATTACGATAAGTACTACTAACCGTAATCGAAACCGAAATTGGGCATCAAATTGTAATCGTAAATGTAACCAAAATTTAATACAATTTGTTTCATAACATAAAACAAAAACGTTGTTTTATTACGTTTCACGTGCCTGATTATTTAAAGTTCGTCGAGTATTATAATTAAATATTCTGGATATTGTTGCTTAAATATGTTTCCTTTAGTTACTGTTCAAATTTAAAATGATTTTCACATAGTGTTTCTTTCTCACGCTGGCTCAGTATGGGATTCTCCGGTAGTGGGTGTATCTCTTAGCTGGTAACTTCCAGTTGCTATTGCACTTAAATTGATATGTTAAGTATTTATAAAAACCTACAATATTAACCAACTCATATTTCTCTGAAGTCATTTTAGTAATTTATTTGCTTTATGCCTTAAGCAAGCAAGTATTTTTGATTGGCTTCGGTGAATTATTTGTAACTCCTACATTTCCAGCCACTCACACCGTAACAAAATGTCGTAGGTTTTCTCTCTCTTTGATCACAAGAAAATAATCATAGCAGACTCTTTTTGTGCACTTAGACTTCAAAGCAGCGACCTTTATTACATTAATATAGAATAACTGTTACACAAGTAATGCCGTACTTCTTATTTGTTTTAGAAACAAAAATTCTTAAAATCAAATTTTTAGATTTAGAAAGTTTAAGATTGTGGCAGTAGTACTACTCTCATAATACACATTTGCTTTTGTTTTCTTCTGGTTTGAGCGGAAGCGTAGGCAATTTCGATGTTCGGAATAGAACAATGTTCCTTTTGTAAACGCCAATGAACGATCGTAATTGTCTCCGTATCGAGTAAATTATCGTAATTTTATTATAGTAACATACAAAAATTTCAAAAATTATACATTATACCTATTGTCTGCAGTCTTACGTGCTTTAAACAAAATCTACCGACAATGTATTCTTCACACTTATTACCTAAGTTTTAGAAACATTAAAACTAGCTGACAATACGAACTAATTACTTGCTGTTACTAGCACTGTCAGTTTAAGTTTATTTTTTTGACTGTTTCATTAAATTTGACGTGTAGTTTGAAGGCGACACACAAAAAACTTGCAGAATCGTATGAAGAATTTATGAAGAGCTGAAGACGTTCTATTACTAAAGAAGCCAATATGTTTTTTGGTTTAACAAAAAGTTGAAAAAAGTAGGTAGTGGCCGCATGGTGTTTGTCTTGTACATTGTATGTTGTTATGCGAGTAGAAGATTTTAAATATTGCTTTAATAAATACATACGAGGTTGATATGAACGTTTTTGGATAAATTAATTTGGTCCTGTGTATGTCGTTTAAAAATAATGGTACTGTAAATACAATACGCTGAACTTTCATTATTGGTCAAAAAGAAACATCTTTGTATTTAATTTACAAACAGTTTGGGAATGAAAGATTGGTGTAAAATTTTGTGTAACTGTATCAATATTCAATAGCACCAATTTCCTTTCGAGAACTCTTACGGTTGAAAGCTAATTAATTTTCATAAGTGAAGATGTCTCCGAAATGCTAGAAAGAACGATTTTCTAGGCACACTAAATAAAAGGAGAAAAAAGTCATCTTTGGAAAACTGTAAGCTGTTTAGGAACGCAGTTCGGACATACATTCATATTTTTATTTATTTTATATGCAACTATTCTTAACTTCAACAAGTTTTGTATTTTAGCTTTATACGTATTTCAACGTGTTTATACGTCATTATCAAAAGCAAGATTAAAAGTAAACAGTTGGTGTAGCTATAGGAACAATAAATCTTTATAACTTGATCTTGTTTTTTTTAGATCTGCGTCCAGATGATTAGATTTCTCATTCCAAAACGTCTAATAACGTAGAATTACAAAATCAATTTGTAAAATTTAATATAGGTTTTAAAACAACAAAAAACATTTTAAACACTGTGTTTCATGCTAAAGAAAAAACAGACAATTTACTAAAATCAGGCTTCTACAAATTCAATTGCTCGCACTGTAATTCTGTTTATATAGGACAAACAATTAGAAATTTTGATATTAGGTACAAGGAACACGTACGTTGTTACAAGTATAAACACCCCCATAAATGCGATTACGTTAAACACCTATTAGAACACAATCATTCAATGGCATCTAATAACACTATAAAATTTTTACACTGTTGTGATCATAGGCGCCGACTACGTGGGTGCTCCGGGACTCAAGAGCCCCTGAGAAATTTCTCAGGGGTGCGGAGCACCCCTAAGCCAGATTAAAAAAAATAAATTAAACTAAAAATAAAATAATAATTTTTAAATAAAAATTAAAAAGAAAAAATACTCCCCAGCCCACAGGGGGCACTAAGAACAAAAGTGAAACAAAGAATAAAATGACATAAAAAGCTCGGACGTGGGTGCTCCGGGACTCAAGAGCCCCTGAGAAATTTCTCAGGGGTGCGGAGCACCCCCGAGCCAGATTAAAAAAAAATTAAACTAAAAATAAAATAATAATTTTTAAATAAAAATTAAAAAGAAAAAATACTCGCCAGCCCACAGGGGGCACTAAGAACAAAAGTGAAACAAAGAATAAAATGACATAAAAAGCTTGGACTCCAGTATATTATCCTCTAAAAACTCCTAAGCATCATCGATCTCACGATCACGCTCCACCGGATCCGTCTTTGCCCAACGGTGACGGTCAACCAGAACTCCGCCGTTCTGCCCGACTGGCTCAAAGAGGTTTAAATACCTCCGCTTCCCGGATTTGAATTTAGTGTTTTATTCACTCTGAAGATGCAAGCTGCAATGTCTTGCGAAACGTTAGTTTGTATGGGTTCACAAACAGCTAATAAGCATAAGCCGATTAAGTATTATTGTCCTGGCAAACAAAATACATTTAGATCAAATCCTTGTCCGCCCCAAGGTTTAAATAATCTAAGGACACGGCCCTGTTTAGGCCTACGAACAAATATTGCTCAAACTTCTAGAGCAAATGCTTGTAAAGGCAGACAAGCTACAGGTCGGTCCTTACCTGATTATGCTGGGCGTAGTTCCCAAATGACGACGCGGTCTAAGCCGAAAGTAAATTGTAATATTGGTTAAAATCGTTTTGACCATTCCTGTTTCAACATGTACAGCAGAGCGTTCTTTTTCTGCTTGGAGGCGCTTAAAAACGTACCTCAGAAATATTATGACTCAAAGAAGATTGAACGACCATGCAATTGTAAACGTAAAGAGGGAACTGACCGACGAGATAAATCTTGACACTGTGGCTGACATATTTATAAACAGAACTATAGCTCGCAGGAATACCTTTTTTACAATTAAATAATTTGCCTTAGCGCAATATTATCATATTTATGAGCTGAAAATGTTTCTCTTATTTAATTTTTTAATTTATTTTAATTAAATAAATCACTTTTGCTCAGTTTTTTGATGTTTCAGAAATGTCTTATTAAAATATTTTTTAATTTGATTTTATTAATTATTAACCTTTACATTACGTTTTTTGGAGTGTGCATCAGCTCAACTTCTCAAATGTTAGCATTTCTGATTTGAGTGAGCACCCTTGAGCATTTTTAAAACCCGGCGCCTATGGTTGTGATGACAAACGTAAGTTGGATATACTAGAAGCATTTGAAATTGATAAACATTTAAAATCGGTACCTTAAATGAATGAACAAATTGATCTCTTAAATTCACGACGTTTTGGAATGAGAAATCAAGTCATCTAGACGCAGATATAGAAAACCAAGATTAAGTTATGAAGATTTATTGTTCCTATAGCAACACCAACTGTTTACTTTTAATCTTGCTTTTGATAATGACGTGTAAATACGGTGAATTGCGTATAAAGCTAAAATACAAAACCTGTTGAAGTTAAGAATTGTTTTATTTATAATAAATTAAAATCAACTTCAACAAGGTAAAACTCGAACTTATAAATAAATACATTCATATAATCCTTTTTTAATCATCTTTATCCCCCGAGTACGCTGTTACGTGTAGGTTTTTTATTTATGACTTACCATGTATGCTACCCTAATAATTTGCTAAATTTGAATTTATGAAATTTGTTATCCTTATATAAAATACTATGCCACCTATTTATTACAGCTGTGACAAGTAACAGGAAAACGCAAAAGTATTCACATGTTTATTAGAACACAACCATATCAAAACAAATTTACCTACGAGTAGTATATCAAAAAGTTATAGAAAAGTTAAATACAGAAATTTCTAAAACTCTGTAAATCAAACGCTACACCCGTTAACAGTTTGACTTTATGAATTTTGGCGTTTGGGAACAAAAACATATAGAATTTTTGTGTTTATCGGGAGATTCAATAATTTATGAGATTTTATAATTTATAACGCTTTATTTGCTGGTCTGGTTTTGTTTAGCGAGCAGTCTACATATCACGAATATAGCAATAGTAGGTAGCACTTCGCTGCAGGAAGTCCAATACAGTCATCAATAGTCACTTCCGCTGCTGGGAATTTCCGTCTAAAGTCCACGATAGATTATTAATTATATTCCTCAACCCTCCCCAACAATAAAAACTAAAATATGCTGCGTCCTTGCTGATAAAATAATAAATGGAAGCATGGCAATTTATTATCGTATGATCACACTATAAATTACTATTAGTGACGGATAAGAGTTAAAATTTATATCATAGTAAGCAATCTATGCTAATCTAGTTGACATACCCGCAAATCCATCTCTCTCCCAATCCTCGTTAAACATCTTGCTGTACTTACTTGTATTGCAGAACTCTAGGGGAAACGACTTACTGTGCATCCGGCGGCATTAGCTTATCTCACTGTGTCACTGCTCAAATGGTATTTAGTGACGTCAGCTGCCAAATGAGAAATCGTTTTGATTGTCCTGTTTGATCCCGATTTGGGGTTTACTAACAGACTACTAATAAACACTGTTTAAACTTAATCGATTGCGGTGTTAATCATGTTACTACAACTTCCGAAAATCCAATTTGTTTTCGCAAACTGGGACATATTAGTGTTGGTACATTACGTATAGCTTTTCCGTTTCTTCACGAGATTTTTGTCTTTTAATTATAATTAATCCCGGTATCGTATTTGTGGCCGTCTGAGCTTACGTGCAATAACAAATTATTAAAAAATTAACAACAGTTATTGTTAATTTTAGTAATTTGTTATAATACGTAAACTAAGACAGTCACAAATACGATATCGGATTTCAAACACGGAATCACATTAAAAAAAAGCTGGCGGGCAACCGCCACGAGACCTTCATCGCATCTATTAAAGTTTTTTAAAATATTTAAAAAATTTTAAATTATCTCAAAACTTTTGACGATTTTATGGAAATTTAGAAAACATAATTTTAAAAATACATTTTGAGTTTTGCAAGATTTTAAAACTTGAGAAATTTTAAACCTTTATGAAACATTAAAAAAATTCGGTTATTCGACATGTGTAGAAAACGAATCTTCCGAGCGAATCTATTTTGAAGTAGAGCATCTCTCCCCCTCCAGCCCATATATTAATGCAGTCTCCCAAGTGTATGATATTTTGTGTTTTCTAGTTGCAACCACCGTTTATACATTAAAATTTCAAAATAAAATTTTCACATCCTATAGACCTGTGGCTGATAGTCGTATTTTTGCAATCAGTCAATTAAACTGCTCAGGTAAACGACCAAAAAAAACCTCTTAGTGATGTTTTCTCAATAGAAAGTTGTTCCTATTGTCATTTAACATGCGCATGCTGATTTTGAAGCTAAATTCGTAAATTTTTGATAAAGCAAAAAATCGATTGTGGTGGCAATCGGGGTGAGGGTGATATGGAAATCGCGTTTGCGCAGATCGATTATTTGTCATGCGTAGAATACGAATTTAAGGTCCCTTTTCGAGCGCGTTTATTTGGACAAAGAGCACACCTCCCTTTTGCCCTTTTTTTTGGCGGATCAACCTCATTTTCTTGCAGTGTCATCCCATTGCAATTAGCAATCTTTGTGCCAAATTTGGATTTTCTGAGTTAGAGCGTCTGCACTGTAAAGTGTATACAAACATACAGACAGACTCGTCCATCAGCCAGTAAACCGAAAGCGCAAAACACTATGCTGAATGAAAGCATTTGCTCCAAATACAACCTGACAGTTACACTGCTTTCTATAGCTATAGTTAGTATAGCGAAGAAGGTAAAAAACTCAATTTTATTTCGCGAAACTTTATTTCTTATGTTTAAAGGAAAACTAACTGCACAGTTCACTGTAGATAATGTACAACTACACAAAATAAATTTTTTTTATACAAAAACGTTTGTTCATTATTTAAAATAGAAGTGTGCCAATCCTACTATTATTCACAACATATTACTGAAACAGAGACATAATAAACCTGCCACAATTACTAATACGTCGTGGCAACAAAAAGAGAATTTCAGATATGATAAAACATGAAGCTCAAAATGGTACTACAGTTCAAGTTTTTATAAAACTGCGAATAACTTTGCAACGAGGTTTTCAATGTAAATTGCACAGTTCTTTATGTTGTATTAATTTTTATTAATTAATAAATACTGTAGGCAAAATTATCATTAACGATATGTCGATATAAAACTGTAATTGTTTCCGCTTCGTTTAATTAAGTGAAGTTATATTGTTTAACAGACTTGTTTCTAGGCGATTAGAAACAAATGTTACCTTATTATTAATTAGTAGACCCAAAATTCCAAATTTGCTTTTAACATGATTAACAAGTTCACAGTTAAATAATAAAAGCTCAACTAATAATAACGCTGTCGTTAGAATTTTATTTTGGAATGACTAATATAATTTTCGTTGAATTTTTCTATGTTACAATTCACAAAATGTCTACTTAATATAATATGTAGCTGACATTTATACAACAAAAATATAAGTAATCAGTCTTAGATTCAAGCTATGTATATAAATTTGTACAAAAATCAGGAAGTAAAAATATTTAATACAGCAAAGCATCTATTTTTACAACACTAGGAATGGAAATTTTCTTTACTATAATTTAGATTTATCAACTATGATGATATAATATTTTTTAATTACATTTAGAAAATATACTTATATAACAAAAAACATTTAATTATTATTGTACCATATTACAGTGTATATCTAAACACTTATTGCTACAATTATTGCAGCATAATTTAAGTACATTACTAAAAATAAAATATACTTAAAATAGTATGTACCACTATTTACACAATATTAACAAGACAGTTAAAGAGATGAGATTATAAAGTAGTTTTTGTTGGCTCGAAGACGAAGGAAATGCGAAGTCGTCTACAGCGTCGAGCTCTTGGCTGCTAGGGTCACTAGGGTTGCTCCGAAGTCGTAAATCTGCATGAAATATTAAAATAAATTGGCAAATAGCCTTGTTTTTTGTACTTGTTGGCATGCGTATTGAAAGAAATAAAACAAAAATACGTGCGATATGGCAATAAAAGTCGAAGCAAGCTGAGATTTATTCAATAATACAAAATCAGTTATAAATTTAAAATGTCCACACCATCAGTATTTACCTCTTTCTTTTGCCGTTTCTGGAAAGAATATTTCGTTTGTACTGAGGTTGGAAGTAGGTTCTTTTTGACGGCCACGCTGTTTTATGATATCTGAATAATAATGAAAATTGTACTTAATTTCTATTAGTTAACTTGCTTTGTACATGGTTTTCTTACCTTTATTGGTGGGCTTGTTAGTAGGAATGATTGTAGTAGTAACGAGCTTTTGTGGTGTAGAAGGTGAGGGGATATCTAAAAGCAAAATAAAAGACGCAGATGTTAAATGTTGGAATGTGCTTGTGATATTTAAATAAACATGAATCGTTTCTCTGCGTTCTGCTCCTCTCTAGTAAGTACTAGTATCATAGCTACCTACTTACAAATAATTGTAAAACTACGTTTATTAAAGAGAAATGTATAGCGTCTTATTTGTACCGTAGCATCGCGTCGCGTCTTGTCGATGTACTTTGATAAAACAAAACCCACCATTATTATTAAACTTCAAGAGCAGCATATTACAGATCAAAAATATGTTCTAGTTCAACTACAGACGGGTTCTATAAATACGTACATAAATATATTCAGTCTTCAGTAAACTTTTCAATGTGTATTAATATATTTTAAATTGTACCTTAAATACAGAAAATACACAAAAAAGGAAAGTACGTCATATGTTAAAGTAGGTTGTTGTCATTTCGTAAATACACATGTTCAACTTCATCGGAATTTTATTTCGTTTTATAATGCCGTAGTACAGCTACTGATGGTTTATTTACGCACGGTACAATTTATAACATTTTCATATTATTGCCACACAATTTAATACTCATCGGTCAAACTTAAAATAAAACATGAAAAAGGTGTCGCGAATCAAACACAAAGCAAGCCAGTATCTACTAGCACATAAATTGCCAGTTTCTAATTTTATACATTTATCAATTGAAAATTTTAAAACTACATAAATTTTTGAAATTAATGTTTTTGAACGAAGACAGGATGGTTAGGTGCTGCAGTTTAGAAGATTTCATAATGAATATTTTTACAACTTTTCGCAAATTTTACAGAAAGTTTGCGGTAAGATAAACCAAGTAGTATTTCACCGTAAAATTTATGTTGCAGATTAGATAAGCAAATTTGTATACTAAATTCTGTTCTTAGTAAAAGTGAGTATCCTAAATCCGGATGTTTTCCACCTGTCTCAACTTACAGTATGGTGAGGGACCCCAATTACCACAAGCCATATATTTTATTTACGCCTCTATTACATAAAGCATAAAACAGAGCTATTGTAGAGTAGACCACTTAAGTTTACACGCCAAGTAATCAAATTCAAGTTTACAGTAGTTGTTTGCGTTATTGTATGTCCGTTCATAGGTACCTTGCATTTAGAACAACTACAACAGCAAGTTAGAAACAACTGCCTATATAGAAGAAAAAATGTTGGGGGATGTTTCCTTTTGATCACCATCACCAAATTATAAAATCTATTTTGAGATTTCATCGGATAAATATTTCTGGCGATTAGAAAATGCCAAAAACCATTAAATAGATAACTACTTCAAAAATAAGGAAGTGGGTGTTGGAGGCTTCACTCCAATATAAACAAACTAAAAGAAGAAGCTTAAATGTGTGTTCTAAGCATATCAAAAACCGATTTGCATAAGAGCGATAGTCCTAGCAATGTCCCTCCCCAAATCAATTTTTTTTTTAGTTTTTAGAATTTTGTCTACAAATTTATGTACGAAGAAGTGACAACATTCTAAAACGATGAACAACCTTCTGAAAAGATTTCTCTGAATTATTGGCCAATAAAACCAAATTTGACAATCAATTCTAAGATTTCAAAAGAAAAATATTGTTTGCAATTAGAAAATACTAAAATACACAAAGTTTTGAAAAATTTCAAATATCCATAATTTTGAAAAGGTTTTTAATTTTCAAATTTTTCACATTTAAAACTGTTCTAAATTTTCAGAAATGCACAAACCTGACAGAAAATTTTAAAACATTTTCAAATTTAATTAAAAAAGTTTTCAAAAATTTTCAAAACTTTCAAAACTTTATTTTTATTATAAATTTGCAATTTATTTTAAATCTTCATATTTCCAAAAAGTTTCAAAATTTATAAATATTAAAGATAAAATCTATTTTTTTTAATTACAAAAACTAAATTCAAGGAAAAGATTTTGGTTTCAACTAAAGCTAGGATATATCACGACATGTTTCGTTCTATTAGACTCATCAGGTGGACGGAAACCTAGCTATAGTTAAAACCAAAACCGACAAGCAGAAATATACCCACCTAGAAGACAAAATCATGACATGGGAGTTATAACTGAAGTTTATCAAGCAGTGAATGTATGCAAGGAAGGTCCCGTGGCGATTGCTTCACATCATTTTTAACTCTAGTTTGGTTTTACTGCGTTACACACTATTTTATCGTAAAGAACAATATATTTTATTAAAATTTTCACACCTTTAAAGTTTGCACATCATATAATTCTGTAATCTAAAGTTTACATTGTGATGGGACCTATGGAGCCACACTTTAATAAAAGAGTAGGTATGCGAAATTATTTTTACATTCAGATCGGGTGCACTGCATTTTTCATTTTCTTTTTTGAATACGTTTTTGAAATAGTACAAATTAAATCATACAAAACTGAAAGATTCTTTGAACATAAAAATTGAAACTAAAATATCTAAGGAAGCATTATATTTAAGGTACATGCTTGTGAGAGCTACAAGATAGCAGTTTAGCAACGTAACCAGAGCCGGATCTAAAAACAGATAAACCTAGGCAATTGCTTAGAGGCGCCAAACAAAAAAAGATTTCCGTAATTAAAATTATTTTAAAAATTTTTTCTATTATTCATCAACAAATTCGAAATGCACGAAATATAAAAGTTGGTTTAATTTATATCTCTACTTACTTGCTATGCAGAATAATAGTACAAGTCAGTTCTACTACTAGCTGGTATTCCACATGCGTGCTGCAAACCGAGAACTACGCAGAGCGCATCTGACATCAAAAATAGGTAACATTCACGCAAAATTTCTAACCTTTTGCAGTAACGAGATATTGCGAATGAATATAATCGAACTTTTCGGTTATTGAAATATTTCGAATGGTTGCAGAAACTCAATTAAGTGATATTGAGCTTTTAAATTTTTGGTTTTGTCTGCTTAGAAGGCGAGCTTTTAAGCAATAACCAGCTGCATATGCATAATGCAGAAATAATTCTCGATACGTAATATTCTACGACTGACGGCGTTCTTCGCCAAGCAAACGCGAGAGAAGAAAACAAGAATGATTTTAGTTGAACATTAAAATTGAGCTAGTGAATTATTTATACTCGCATAGATAACTGTAAAGTGCAGAATGTTGCGAATATTTCAAATTATTCATGTGTATGATGGATGGTTTAAAAATTCGCAATCGCATTATATTGCTCAGATGCGCGAGCATGAGAAATACGAACGATTATTTCGAATGATTATATTAAAACCAATATTTCGAATATTAAAATATTCGATTATGCCCATCTAAACATTTGTGTAGCACTGAAATATGACTGGACAAATATGTAATGTAAAAGTGTGCAGAAATATAAATTGCCTAGAGGCGCCAGTAATACAAATACGGCTCTGGACGTGACTAACGGCCTGTCAAAAGTAAAACAATGCAAATAGAGATGCACATACTAACATGTTAAACCACAGTTCACACTGCCGAGTACATAGTGCTTCACCAGTCTAGAATTAAACCTGGATTTCTTTTCAAAAGCGCGTAGTGCTAAATTTTTAGTAGGAATTAAATCCTGGATTGATATTGAGAGGGGCAATAATGAGCTGTATTCGTTTGAAGTGGACAATTTGGGATTAGTCCCATCCTATTTACCACAATCGATACACTCTCAATAGATTGTGGTCGAAGGTAGCTAAATAGCCTGGTTGTACAGCTACATCAGTAATATTATTTCGATGAATATCAATTCGAAATACGCGTAGGTGTACGTGCACTTCTACCAATTTTGGGCTATAAAAGACATGAAAAGTGAAAAAGACAGTCAGACATTTTTAGATGTAAAAAATGAACCCTTAATTCATTTCATAAAATACCCTAAACTTGTTCCAGTTCCTACGATGTTATCTACTAATTCATCGCTTATTTTTGTTGCACTATATACAGAAGTACAAGCATAAATTCGTTAGAAACATCAAGCAAATCAAATAACAAGCAGTTAATGAAATTGCTGTAATTAATCAACATTACATGAAATAATCAAGAAAAACAAAATACTTTTTTATAATAGTTCATGTTTTATACTTTAAACTATATTATACAGTTCGTTCACGTTTGACGATCCATTTCTGCGGATTTAGATCGTCGATAATGTTGCAGATTCTTATCTGTTTGGTCAAAAGCAATGTAAAACCAAACGTTACCTTACAGATGCTGAATTGAATATAAAATAAAAGTAGTTCTCACGTACAAGATCGCATGCAGTTTGTCTGGCAAAGGCACGTGACTGTCTGAAAGGATGGCGTTAAGGATAGACGATGACATGACGATTGCCGTCAACAGCAGCTTGAGCGGTTGCATAATACCGTTTCCCGGAATCACATCTGATTTCTATGAATTGCCTCCTAAGAAATTCCCACATTCGGATATTCAGGAAAATATTATCCCTTTAAAGGATCAGAAACTCAATTTGTTTATCTTGATGGAAGAATTTCCTACCAGCCGCACTTACACTTAAAGAATCAAAAGGTGCTTGCTACTTGGTTACTTTAGAGATGATTTATTAACACCTTTAACTGATTTTCAATAGAAACTTATTGAAATAACAAAGAGGAACTGTTGTGGAAACTTATTTAACCGTAATGGAAATTCATCTGTCTTCAAACTTATCAAATCCAAACTACCCCTTAGTGCACTACCAACAAAAAAATCCTAGTGCATTCCAAAAAACCAAATGATTGAAAATTATAAATTGCTAGAAATGTTAAGAATCATCCTTTGTTTAAAAATATCATCATTATAAAATACCTCCTAGAGTCACGTTCTTTTAAAAATAATACTTTTCGATAATGACAAGAACCAAAACTGTCAAATATTATCTCTTTTTCAAATATTTAATCTTTATGATAAATATCACCAACAATAATAAGAATAACATTGATTTGAAATATTACTTTAAGGCAATCAAAAAATGGTGTATTACGTTTGAACGACTACATTATGTATTACACATTATAAAACGTTGACGACGTCCTCATTATATGAACACTGGTTACGAAACTCTTATATCAACTTTCCCACAATCAGAAACTTTATTAGTGAGCACAATTGCAAGTGTCAATTCTGTTTTATAATACATATTGGGTATCGGCTGGCTAGTCATCGAATTTACGAATCTGGAAGGTTTTATTGAAATTCTAAAAATACACACGAAGCCATCACCGGTTAGACACTTTGCTGCCCCTGTAGCCGTCTATGCAAAGAATAATAAGCAGAAGCCTAAAATATTAAAATATGCCAGACAACCGTTTCATTGACTGTTTTAGCGGACACATTTTTGCAACTATAATTGAAACAAATATTAAGAAAACCTTCTACTTCTGCTAAAAACGTTGAATCTAGCCACCTACAGAAAAACCATTTAATATTAATAATCAACAAATACTTTTAAATATTTAAAGCATTTTACCAGTGTAGGAAAACTCAGCCGAATTTGTCAAAGCAAGTGTCGTTTCATTGCGTGAAGGGCATAAAATGATCTAATTCCACTATTATCAATATAGAATACACTTCACCTCTGCAAATTGTATGTAATCAAACACCAAATTCTACGGGTATCTTGTAGATGAAAGTCAGTGGCGGCTCTAGACGTTTTGTCGCTCTAGGAAATGCTATATTATAAAGCCACCCCTCCTCATAAACCCTAGCAAGGATAGGTGTTTACAGAAAAGTCTATGTATCTGCCTGCATAAATAATTATACTTATAAATTTTACCAAATAAAAAAATATACGAGACCAACGAACAATGTACAAACAAAAATGAAATTCGCATATAACAAAAAGAAAAAATATGGTTACATATTGTACTTTAATTGAGGTGGCAGCGGCAGTTTAACATGCAAAATCTGATTTAGTTGTATTATATGCTCTAAGAAAAGTGTAATGCTATCCTAACATTTTTATACAAAAAGTGATAGCAATTAAGTTAAAAATTTGATACAAATAATGTTTTAAAGAAATTATTTGTTAATAATCACGCCCACCGTGCTTTGATATAATCGGTTGCGAAATAAACCCTTGTTTATCTTAATGGTGCACAGGTACAGATTGTGTTTTGTAAACAAGAGATTATTAGTTCAAACCTTGATGAGGTCTACTTTTTTTATTGCGGTAAAAAGACAATCAGGTTTATGTTATTTTATTTAAAACAAATAATTTAAATTTTTCATTGCTACATATTTTTAGTTTCTAACAGTCTGCAGTTTACGAAATGTTCCTGTTAGAACATTGTTTTCATTATTAAGTAAAATTTAAATCATTTTGGTGTGGTTTTGGTTGCAGTTCAATTTATGGGCTTCAGTTAATGTACTTACTATCATTCTTCAGCTCTAAAAAGTTTATAATTAACGTGTTGTTTCAACCGATTAGTTTTGTTAAACTACGGTTCGTTAAAAGCTTGGGTTATGTAGCACATGAAATAAGAATTATTAATTTTAAAAAGAATAATATAAACCCAACTGTCTTTTTACAATAACGACCAATAAAAATAGCAGACCTCACTAAGGTTTTAACCCATAACCTGTTGGTTATAAAGCACAGTATCTATATGTGCTTCATAAAGGAAACCGAAGCTAAGTGCCGCCTTCCCGTTCCAATTCGCCTACCCTCTCTGTCTGCCACATCTTCGGCAGTTAATCCTCGTGCCTCCATTGATGCTCGTATTCCCTCATTCCACGACCGTCTGGGCCCTCCTTTTTTCCTTTTTCCCGGTGGTGTCTATCTGAAAATTTTTGAGAGCCATCTGTTTTCTTCCATTCGCATCAGGTGTCCAAACCATTTCAGGCTTCTTATTTCGATTCTGTGTACTAAGGTTTCTTGTGCCTCCATTTTTATTCTTATTTCCTCGTTAGTAATGTGTTCCCTTCTGGATATTCCCGCACTTCTTCGCAATTAATCCATTTCTACTGTGTTACTTTTTCTCCTGTGTTCTGCAATTATTGTTCATATTTCCGATCCATAGCAACAGTACCGACTCTACCAACGCTTTTCCGATATGTTTCTTCGTTTTATTGTATATATGTCTGTCCCACCAGACCGAGTTTAAACATCCTATTATTCGCTTACTTTGTTCTATTCTACTCTTAATTTCGAGAGATCCAAATCCATCTGTAGTTAAAGTGATACCTAGATATTTATATTTGTCAACTTGTTTAATTTCGGTTCCATCGTTTATTAGTATTGTAAACTTTGCTTCGGAATTTGTCACCAAGTATTCTGTTTTATTGCTATTTACTTTTAGGCCTTATTCTTAATATGTTCGGTATAACCTTTGCAACATAAATTCAAGGTCGTATGCGTCTTGGGCCATTGCAATTTGGTCGTCAGCAAAATTTAAGGTATATAGACATTAGTCGTTAATTGGGATTCCCATTCCATGAATTCTCCTTTTCCAATCCTCCAGCGCACTTTCTAAGTACAGATTAAAAAGCAGGGGTGATAGACTGCATCCCTGACGTAGTTTCAATTGGGTTGGATAAATATTTATTTTGTTTTACAAAGGTCTTATTTCCTATGTACATTTCTTGTGTTTATTAGGTGTTCATCAATATTCAGTTTAATTAGGGCGTCCCATAGTCTTTTCCTTGGGATGGAATCATACGCCTTTTCTAAGTCTATAAAGGCTAGATGGGTTTCTTCTCCTTTATCCCGTCTTTTTTCAGTCAGGTGTTGTATTATGAATAGGTTATCGACATACCCTCGTCCTGCTACAAAGCCACTCTGTTCTTCACTGATTTTATGTTCGGCACTATCTTTCAGATTTTTATTTAATTAATAATCTGCTCAAGGTGCAGTTGACACTAAATCCCCTATAGTTATTTTTTTCTTTCCGCTCTCCTTTCTCATACATGGATATTATGTAGGATGTTTTCCACTGCTCAGGTATTACACGGAAGACGAATTACATAATTAAAAATTATTTGTATTGAATTTTTAATTAAATTGCCATCAGGTGAGGATGACTGCAAGTATTAAAATTCTTGTAGGGGCATAACTTACAATTAAATCCGTTTTTACATGTTAAACGGCCATGGCCCACCTCAATTGGAATTCACTGTATGCATATGTAAAAGCGCAACTATAATATAGTTTACGCTACGTGCGTTAACAATGTTTTTGTTTCTCAGTTCAAACTTTCAACGGCAACGTACCAAGCATGGCGCCACGCCGCCGCGCTAGCTTGCGCAGTTCTCCGAATAGTGGAATATGAAACAAAAATGCAAAATAACCGTAGGTTATATATTTATGATCCAAAAAAATCTTTCTTATTTTCTCGTACCTTTTCATATATTATTATCAATTACTTTTATTTCATTTCATTATTTTTATTTTATTACTAACCGGTTTTTGGCCCCTTTAAAATCATACCGCCCTATGCGTCTGCCTACTCGCCTACCGCCTGAAGCCATCACTGATGAGAGTAAGAAAATTAATACTGTCACTCCCACATAGTGAATGCGATGAATATACAAATAGTATATAATTTGCAATACCCATGGCTGGTAAAGAGTATTTTAAACGGTAGATGCCTGAGTCTTTACTAAATAGGGTCTCGACGCGTGTTTTAAATTGTAAATCTTTAAGCCATAATATGTTTGAGGTTTTGTAGTTGCTAAGGTTTCAGTTACCGTTCGCGCAATGCCAACGATATGTCTAATGCTACATTGGGTCGATGAGAAAGTCTATGGAAAATATTAAAATATTTAAACAGTCTGCTAACAATTTCCAATAATCGAATCTAATTGGAAGAAATCACGTGCAAAAAATAAGATTTTTCTTGCAATAAGTCTTTTGCTTGATGGAATTATAGGCTATAAGAAATACTTTTTCTATAAAAAATGTCCGAGAAGAAGTTTTCGTTAATACCTACTGGTTTAATTTAGCACAGCGAATTTGTTGAGGAATAATTTTTTTATAGAGTTCACCATACCGTTTTCTAACATTTTCTTTGTCTTCACTTCTTGAGGATTTTCATATAATTATATAGTGAAATATTGAAACACATATACACTGTGTCTATAAAGTAACCTCCCCCCCCACCAACTAACTTTTGAACGACTTGATATTTTTCCACAAAATTTAGTGTGCTGTAATGGGAAATTAAATACTATTTTTTAGACTATAACTAAATTTTGTATCATCCAAAACGGCGACTGAGCGCCATTTTGAATTTTTTTTTTAATGGAAAGGGAGGTCGAGTGATAGCTTATTGGAAAGGTATTTTAGTTCTGCGTCTGATCCTAGAGATTCAGAGAAAAATATTCAGCCATAACAAAATGACAATGTTTGAAGATAAAGAAGTCTATTAAAAAAAGCTATGAATTAAAGCTTAAATTAATTAAATTAAGTGTTCGAAATGTTTACCATTCCCATCTTGGCACATAAAAAGTCGGTTATGAAATTCCTGCCTTACATTTTCATAAGTTTCTGGAGTGATATTTCTGCAAACTTCTGTAATGCGTTGCTCCAGTTCTTAAATTGTTTCTGGACGGGTTCTGTACCCTTTCAATTTCAGATATTCCCATAGAAAAAAAATCTAAGGAAGTTAAATCTGGGGAGTGGGCCGGTTATTCTACAGGCCCCCGCCTACCAATCCATCTTCCAAGAAAATGTCCGTCGAGAAAGTCAGAAACAGGCCTATAATAATGAGGCGGCGCGGCGCACCGTCTTGTTAGAACATAACGTTTTCAATATTATTTCCAGCCACCTGAGTTATTTCTGGGAAAATTTTGTACTGCAAATGAAAAAGTGGACTACTGGATAAAAAAATCAAAACAATTTTGAATTGAGTGAGTCCATTTGTTTAAAATCCGCCATTTTGTTATGGCTGAATATTTTTCTTTGGAATTCTAGGATCAAACGCAGAACTAAAAGATCTTTCAAATGAGGGGCCACTCGACCCTGGATAAAAAAAATCAAAACAATTTTGAATTGAGTGAGTCCATTTGTTTAAAATCCGCCATTTTGTTATGGCTAAATATTTTTCTTTGAAACTCTAGGGTCAGACGCAGAATTAAAAGACCTTTCAAATGAGGTGCCACTCGATTCCCCTTTCTATTTAAAAAAAAATTCAAAATGGCGCCCAGCCGCCATTTTTAATGATACAAAATCTAATTTTTGGCTATGTTTGAAGTTCGGTGGACGATTTATTCGAAATCTAGTACTGGATGTCCGTCTTGTTTTTACTTTAACCCGTATCCTTATATTCAGTATCTTAGTGATTAAAGTAGGTTATAAGTAAAAAATTTATCTATATTTACTTATATATAGAAATTAATATGTACGCTTTAGTTTGTATGTGCGGTTATTATGACCTGTAACGCTGAAACATAGTAGGTATTTGAAAGCAATAAATTGATAGAAATAACATGTTGATACGAGACGGTTGTTCATCGTTATACCATGACATGACCAATCTTATAATAGAGGGGGCTGGAATTCCATGTCGCTTCTAATGGTTATTAGGGGATCACTTATGTGCTCGGGACTTTAAAGAATTTGATAGTATATAGGGTGATTCAAAATTATGGTGCAAAAATTATACAACGCAATCTAAACAACAAAATAAAGAAAAATGAAAATGGGGCCGAAATAGCTTGTGGTAATAAAAAATAAGAAAATTCGGCAGAATTCATTAACATGGTAATATTGACACATTTGAAATTAAAATAAAAAACAATTGTAGGTATTAATATTACATTAAACATCCATAACTTTAGGGCACAATAACTACTTCCGAAAATAATTATTCTAAAGTAAATTACAGAATATTCACAAAGTTGTGCTTTTTTTAGAACGAGCGGTATAACTCAATGATTTACTCAAAGAAACGTATTGCATTTCTGTTAATATTAAAATTTTTAAAAACTTATTTGCTTGACTCTTATTTTTATATACTTCCAAATTTCGAGTTTAATCGTAATCAGATAGCCCGTTCCATATACAGCGTGTTTTAAAATTCGCGGACACGAAATGTGGGACGGTATTCTACGAACAAAATTGAAAAAAAAGTTCCTTTACGATTTTTCGACTTGACCAATATTATTAGACTTATATTGTTCAAATAACACAAATTTACGTGTTTATTCAAGTAGTGGCCGGCTATTGGCTGTTGAAAACAGCACGTCATTGATTATTTGTTTCATAATTTTTCATTTGATTTAATTTGGTGTGTTTCAATACCGTTTATTACTTTAAATCTGCCTTAAGTGCAAAACACTTGCCGCAGAATATTCGAACCGAAAGTATTATATGATATGCTGATACTCGGGGCTTCTAATAATCAAGCAGAACGAGCGGTACGTACGGTTTTAACATAATAAATGGTATTGCACGATATCAAATTAGTAACTTAGTTCAACCATATGACGAGCTATGAAATAAATTTCAACGACCAAAAGCGTGTCACTGCTTAATCGAACAAAGTAAATTTGAGTTCTTCGGATACTTTAAACATCTTTGGCAATTTTTCTTATGAATTATCATTCCAAACTTTTTTGTTTTGTTGTAATTTATCATGAATTTGTTGTCAATAACTGATTAAACACTTAAATTTGTGTTCGAATGGTTTTATACATTAATTTTTAAATTTTTAAAAACTTTAATTATTTAAAAATTATTGGTCAAATTCAAAAATTGCATAAGAAGTTTCTGATTGGTTCTTGATGTCAAATACCATTCCACGGTTGCTGTCCCGAGTTTCGCAACCCCCTGTTTAAAGAACAGGAAGGAATCAAACATCTACCAGTTCAGCCAAATACACTTTAAGTTAAAAGTATGGGAATTTCCAAATTCACATTTCCGTTAAAATATAGAAATTGTAATTTTCTTCTAGTGAATGAACGCAAAAGTAAATAAAAATGCACAGATATTGCATATTTTCGAACCAGAGCAAAGATCCTACTTTACAATTTTTGGCTTCTTAGTTCGCTAATCCGTCCTTTTTTATGGAACACACCGACCACAGCAAAACCATGTGAACTTGAAATTACATTTGTTGTCTTACGAATTAGCAGTTATATTATATTTAGTCCGCTTCGTACAATTATATAGCTTTAGTTTAGTTGAAAAATTAAAGTTGACTTATTTAAACATGTCAGTGCCAACCGTTACTGTATGAAATAATTGTTCGCAATACAGTTAGTATTAATTAAAGTTCAAAACCAGTTTAAAGGAAAAAAATAAATTGAGGTCCACTTACGATATAGTTTGATGGTGCCATCAGTGTCACCCAGGGAATTCTTGGAGACGCATTTATAGGAGCCGTAGTCAGAGGGTCCTACACTACGGATAGTCAGTTTCATGTGGACCTTGTACGCGTTATCTACCATAACTGGCTCGTACTTCGCCCCTGCACAGAAAGTGACAGTAAACATGTTGGTTTAAGATTTCCTTCTAAAAATACTGCTCCTAAAACTTAAGCAATAAAGTGAAAAATATGAGTATTACCGAAATTAACTGGGTTCGCAAACTCAAACCATATATTAAATCAGATTAAAATTGCATAAACTTCGTTCGCTAGTTTGACAGACACGAGGTTATTATAACTTATTCTGTAACTACGTTCTCTAAGTGTATTACACAACTTCAGTAATTTGTTGTAGAAGTTGCGGTATTTACGACTACCTGCACACATGCGTATGGAAGGTGAATACTTTGTAAACTAGTTTAGGTGTTAAGTAATAAATAAGGAAATTGGAAGGCTGAGGAGCGCGTAATGCGAGAATATTGGAAAGAGTACAAATGATAGAGCGACCCCGTGATTACCTCGTAATAGCGAGACATCAGAAGATTGCTCCAGCGACACGTTAGGAATTCGCAATCTTATAAAATGCTTCTGATTTTTATAGGTTGCTCGTTCCCAGATTGCCGTGTATGAATTGTTCATTAGTGGCGGCGCCGAATGTCACAATCATTGGTATGTCTGAAATATTCATGCCAGCGTGTGGCCTACATCCCGCAATTCACGTTTTTATCGACATCTTCACATCAAAATGTGCTTTAGCGCGACAATTGCTTTCCATCTGCGAGACTATCAAATCCTCATTGTCACGACCAACGATGTGGGTTATTCGTCTCTGGATATGAGACCGACTGCTTTTAAAAACAGCTGGATAATAAAAGGACGTGCAATATTTATATTATGTTTGTACGAATAAGTTATTCATCTTCTGGTTGCCCTGCGGAGCTGGAAATAATTTACGCAAACTTTTCTTACAGCTCCGAAGTCCAAAAATAGTTTCCTGCTTAGATAAAATCTTTATGTTTCTGGAAATGTTTTAAGCTTGTAACTGCGTAACTCATTCACACAAAACTTTAATTATACGCTCTTTTTTGAAAGCACTGCCCTTTCTTTGCGAGGTAATAAAACATAAGAGAAGCTTTATTTACTGCCAAGCTTTAAGGTCCGAAGTGGTGAAATGAGTGCTTCTTTTTGGAAAGTAGAGCTTTCATTTCTTTTCATGATTTTTTGCTAGAAAACGTGTACTGTATACACGAAATGTTGTTTGCAAAACACTATGATTAAAATTGAATTCGTAAAAGGTAACGTAAAAGGTATTTATGAAGTTGTTATTTCTACATTTAGTACACACTACATACAGCATTAGCGTTTTATGAAACATCCGCCTATGATAATTTTTCAAACTGTACAAACAGCAATGAATGTTTTAAAAAATAAAGTGTTTATTTTAGACTGGAGTTAAATCTGCTTCACAGTTACTTCAAATTAAGGTTTATGCAGTAAACTTTTTAAATTAAAATATTATCGTAAATAGAAAAATTTCGAAACATATTTTTGTCATTGATAGTTAATAACTAATGCAATCGAGATTATTTTTCGTGTTTTTTATTCATTATTCTGTAACCTAAATATAGAAGCGTATTGATTAAATTCAATAAATTCACACATAAAGCACTAGCTGTCATATCCACACCAACATCATGAAGTTGTCCTCGGAAACGCTTCGTGTTTCTTTAACCTTTCTTTCTCTGTTCTTTTTCACCTTTCCTCAGCTTTTTTTTTGCATTGTAAAGCTGTTCCCTTAATCAATTAAGAGCAAAACTATACAACAAAATGTGATTTCACTTGATATGTTGCAATTGCATGGCAGCTTCACAGTCAAAATTCTATAAGTTTTGCAGAAAATCAAAGGCCAGGCATACATACATTGCGGATGTGAAATGTTACTAGTGGGATAAAGGCGTTATTATAACACAGGTTTGAAAGTTGCACGACGAGGTCGTAGCTGTTTTGGTCTTGGGGAAGATCAGGGCGTCGGGGGGTGGGGGTTGAATCGCAAGCTTGCGCTTGATTCAGACGTACTAATATATAAAAAAATTTAAAACAAATGAACAATTGTTTCTTAAGAAAACGGGTGAATTCAATGCAAAATAGAAGATGCTGCTACTTAGCGATTTAAACAAAAAATTACAGACCAGGCAAATTTAATACAACACATCAGTCGCCGTTGCCTAACATTATAATTACTAACGTAACCCGCTTTTTTGGTAACTTTTAGTGAAATGTTGTAAATAATCTGTGTCAAGATGCAAGACACCTACTGAATGGATACTGAAGTATTGTATATTCTGAAATACGAAAAGTCAGCGACTCATTAAACATGCATAACTACTAAGTAATCATGCTTATTATTTTGTAGTTACATCCCTACCTAGCATGATCTACATTAAATAATCGTTAATTGTAATAATTATCATATTTTGACTAAACGGCATTAATTACAGCTAATAACAATAATACAAAAAAGATTGGAACATACTCTGTAGATAGCTGGCATTCCCACATCATATTCCGCCGGAAACACATATGTTGGGTTAACGCATCCGTTCTGTCGGGCTAGACTTTTACTTATAGTAGGATTTGAGACACCTCAGTACCAAAAACGACTCTCGAAAAAGATATTACCTCATGCAAAACGAAGTCGTGCACAAAGATAACTATAGTTAACTCAAATCAGGTTTACAAATAGCACAGATTTTCAGAGGGCAGATATCTGGAAATGGTGCTTAATTACCTAATTATGTATAATATAATATAAAATAAATAATTTTTTCACCCTCGAGTACTGGATTACGATTTACACTTTAAAGACAAAAAATTTGAGCTAAGATTAACCTTACCTAAACAAACCTACTATACACAATCACTATTAGCAGGAATTCAGTTCATACATTTATTTCTACAATTAGAAGACTTTAAAACGGAAAAAATTAAAATTTAGAACTTTAATAAACGGTGCCCAATGTAAAGAAAAGTTGGTACATTTATTTTAAAAATATGCAAAACTCTAAAAATATTAACAAATTCAAGACGTGTTCGATTTTAGTTCGATATGACAACAATCCTTTTTAATGTCTTGGTAACGACGAGGCTAGGGCTGAAGCTTCTAAGTAGAAGTCCCGGGTTCTAATCCTGGATAGAACAATTTTTTTTTTAAATTTGCTTTTTATTTTAGTTAGTTATTTTAGATATTTCACTATTTCATCTGGCCTTTGGTGTTATTTGTTTGGGGTCCGTGATAATTATAGATCTATTTAATAGTAGTATTTATTAAAACATGTTTGCTTTCTTCCTTCTTCGTATAGTTTCATTACTATTTTTATTTATTATTACTTACCACCGTTACTACCTATTATTACACCTCAGTATTTTTCTAAGTATAATACGAGGTTCTAAAATCTGAATTAAAAAAACAGTAAGTAATAATAGTTATATTCGATTTATGCAAACTCTTGTCTGCATCTCGTTTTTTAACTTTAGAAAATCTCAATCCTTTGTGTATGTGCAGTTTTTTCGTATTTTTAATGTAACCAGGGGCCTAGCTACGAGGTAGCAAAAAACACGAGGCAAACGAAGCCGCACGCGAAGATAAATATATAACTCAAATAATGTTTACTTACAAATGGCATTGCAGCTGAGATTACGAGAGAGCAGATACCTAGAAATGTTGTTTTCAACCTCGTGTACTGGATTAACATTTACAATTTATAAAGACCGAATTTTTAAATAAGAGTAACCTACCCTCACCGAATATACCATATACAATCACCATTAATAGGGATTAAAGACAAACATTCATTTCTACGTTGAAAACGTTTCAAATGTGAAAATTGTAATTTAAAATACAAACGATCGGGGCCAGTTTGAAGGAAAGGTGGGTTCACTAATATATTTATATTAAAGATTATTTGATGTTTATCACGCGGGGTAATGTTTCTACAAAACAATAAACATTCGCATAATTACTAAGTAGTTACGCAAATTTAGTTCAGTTGCTGATTTTGCCGGCTTAAGAATATACAATACTGTGGGACTTATTTGGTAAATGTCTTGCATCTGGGCATAGTTTATTTATTATTTACTATTTATTAAAAGGAAGTTGCCAAATAAAATATGGGGAGTAGATCACGGTTTCCGCTAAGTAGTAATTAATGAGAATGATTTACACGAAAACGAACATCAAACATTAAGAACAAAAAATCTTCGTCTAGCGAGAGGTTCAGGAAACAAGTGCTGCAGTGCGAGGATCAAAGATAGGTAGGTGGTATTGTTCGATTTTACTTTCAATTCTTCTTCGGTTTTAATGTTGCATCAACACTATTTAGGCTACCTTTCTAGTGGTAGGATTATTAATCAACTCTCTACTGTTATCTTAATTAATAAACTTTCCTTACCTTGTGAAATTATAATCCCATTATCTTTAGTCCAGTAGTTAATTGATTTGGGATAAGCCTCCGAGTGACAGTCTAGAGTGATTTGTTGGCCTTCGTACGCTCCTACTAACTGATTTTGAATCCAGATCATTGGCGGGACTGTAAGAGAATGTGTATAGAGGGAAGTTCTTTAACAAATACATCGCAAAACTCACAATGAACAATAAGCATTATTCTCTTACTAACAGAGGGTGGAACTCCATTCGAAGCTATACACAAATACGGTCCCATGTGAAGCCTGTTAACTTTACTTATATTAAATATACTCCCTTCTACACTGGGAACTGCAATAAATGTAACAAATAAACAACTTTTAGGATTTATTAATGACTTGTAAATTCTTACATCGGTACACAATTAAAAAGCAATCGAGTATATTACAGCTACCCTTTTTAAATTTGTATTTAAATGCCAGAAATAAACTAGTATCAATGAGCAAAACGATAGCGTCGTTTTGATACACGAGCATATGTGTAATTGGACGAGAATAACACGCACGAAACACACGCAACTGTATTGCACGCAATTGTGAAGTGTTAAAATATTATCTTGTTATCGGCATTCGTATTTAGCTATAAATTATGATAATAAATTGCACCTGAATTTGAATTCTAATTCTTAAGTTCCTTTTCCGAATCGAGAATAAGCTGTCGAGTTCTGTAAATGTAGCGGATATCTTTATCGCAAATGTATTTCTGCATTTCTATTTTAAACAAACTTTTATTTATGAGTCATTTAAACAGCAGAATTGCCCGGTGTGCTATCTAAGCACTTCATTAGCAGGCGAGGGTGTGCGAGTCGAGTTGTTAAGTTATGGTGTTTGCGATTATCGGAAATCTTAATGAATGCCTTAAACAATGGCCTGTCCGAGGAACAACACTGATGCAGGGTTCATATTGTAGCCGCAAGAACCGAAATGTTGTTAACAGTAGGTGTAAATGGTACAATGAAGTGTTGTAAGGGTAGGTGAGAGGCGTTCGACCGGAACTCTTAACTTGCGGGCGGCCAAGCGGTAAATCATCACATTCGTTCTACTTAAACATCGCTCCCTCTGTGTTATACACATACTCACATCTAAATAAGAGACATGCATAATGCATATGTGCATTACATCCCTGAAATGTAGCCGTTTTGTTTCGCGTTTGTGCATTTCATGCATTCAGGTTGTATACGAGTATTAATTTCCACTACTTTATAATATTCAACCGCGTTCTGTTGGACAAAGTAAACCGACTGTAATATTCAGAACGTACGAAATAACCACGGTAGGAATGTAATTACAATTAGTGATCAGACGGAATGTTATTTGTTTCGGGATATGTAAAAGCTCGATGTAACCATCCAATTGGCTAAGAGCTCCGCGCTTTGATCCTTTGAAGTCGAGCCAAACATTAACATCATCCGAATATTCGTTAAGAGCATTCAATATGGGAGTCATATATTACCGCTAAAAGCTCCAATTTGAAAATCCGTTCATTCGAAGAGGTTTATTTCTTGTAAATTAATTTAAAATATTTTCAACCGTTAAATTTACAAAAAGAAATCCATTTTATTTAAATATATTTCCAGCAAATTTAACACGCAAAATCGTACATAACGCAATACAAAACCGTGTTGTATGTCCACTGTATCATCGTAACAACATATATGTGCATTTTATTTCAATTAAAATTTTCACGAATTTATGGCTATGTAGTACTATATAAAATTTTCTGCCATATCAAAATGATCATAAACCATAATAGTAACGTCTTGGATGTAAATTTTAAATTTTCCGAAGCAAATTAAAATATATGGTATAAAAGTCCGTTGTTATAACGAAAGGAAAGGTTAAACGTCAAGACACTTATCTGATTTGGTTGTTTTATATTTTCCTGCCCCAGTAATTACCTGAATTTGTTGGTGCTGTCGTGTTTTAGGTTTATCAAGTATTTAAATAGGTTAGTTTGAATACTTTAAACGCAGTTGGTAACATTATTTTCGTAAAATATAAATCTGTATTACATGAAATGTCTTTGATAAATTACCAAGATTACTTTACCTTCTTGTCCATTTCCCAGAGGGATTGGTTCTCCCGCTTCTCTCCTCCAAGCGATGGTTGGTTCTGGAGATCCAGTAGCAGCGCATCTAAAACTTACATTTGATCCCTCCCGCACCACCATATCCGTGCTTGTTGGATAATCCAGGATGTCTGGTGGAACTGTAACCGTGTTGTGTTGCAAGATTTATTCTATTTTAAGAGTTACAGATTACTTTGTACAGTTTTAGTTTTAATAAATTTATAAAAGCTCTTATCCTTAATTAAAGAAACAAAGCTGGTAAACAGAATTATTTTAATGCTATTTTTATAAAACATTCGGCGTGTCAATATATTTAAAATTTTTTCGAAAATTTAAAAGATATTCTAAATTTTCATAAAGTTGTCACAATTTAAACAAATGTTAATATTTAGGCACTTCTCCCCCTGGTTTCGACACCAAATCACCTCATATTCATGAGGATAAGTCTTGTCATCTCAAATTTTTCGAATTTTTTAAGGACTTGGGAGTGGTTTGAAGATGTTGATTTATAAAGGGATTATCCTCGAAAATTTTAATTTTTAAGGATTGGGATCTACTAGAGCGTGGTTTCGAAGCACTACTTTCATAAAAGTGACGATTCTCTCATTTTTTTTTAAATTTACAGTATTAGGCGGTTTGGGGTGCACTTGATGTCGTTTAAAACTGTGGTTTTACTAAAAGGGAAGATTCTTGTCATTTTCATTAATGAGGCATAACATCATGATACAACAATATTAGAGGCATGTCTAAGAAATTGGGCAAAGACAGTAAGTACTAGAAAAAACACTAGTGGTATTTTTCACAAGCGATGAAACCATCTAAAAGTGACTACTGGCAAGGGCGTCAAATTGAGATCGTAGCTGCGTAATAACAAGCCATAAATGTCAATGATTTCTAATAAGATTCGCTGTAACTGAAAATAATAAAAATTAGTAATCAATTGTTTGTAATACAGTCATTACAAATTTAAATACCACGTGAGTGCGATTTACTCGTGATAAATTTGGGTTGACACTTAACACGTGCTAGTTAATTTAAGGCAATTTATCTGAAAAACGGAATCGCTAGTTATATTATTTGTGGTAATATTGAGCCACCAACGCTTTTATTGCATCATGCAGGAAGTTGTGCAGTTTATTTAGGGAAATTGTATAATACCAAGGAGAAAACGAGTTGAACATTCACAAATCAGTGATTTATTTTCCTCAGCTGACAGTTGTTCACGCCTACAAACTGATTTGTACCCTCATGTGTTTTCCGTGCGTATTTTTTTGTAATTTTCATATCTCTGTCATCTTACTTGTGTTTCCACTTTCATTCTTCGCTTTGTTGTTATCAATTTTCTTTTGAATCAAGTCAACCTGCTTCCTCTACCTTTATATTGTTGCTTTTATAGGTTTTAGTCGAAATACGTGAAGTCTTATTATAAAACTAAGACAACGAAGCTTATCCAGTTCCTTTGTAACAAGGTTGTTTTATCTTTCTGGTTTTCGTAGCAGTTATTTTTACACATTTAATGTCTGGAAAATTATCAGCAAAAGCACCAGTTTTACACTTTTAGTTGCTGAAAAAAAGTCTTTACAAAATAATAATTAAACTCTTTTTTGTAGAGAGCTACAGCAGTTTTTAAGGCAAGTTAAGAATTATTTTACTTTTAAAACCTGATACTTTTTCAGTCACTTAACTAATTGATTTTTTCAAGTTCATTTCATTTTGTGTCACTATATGTATATAAGTGCTCGCCTATGTACTTTCTGTCATAACAACATAATTTGTTCTTCCCTATGTTTTTGTCAAAGCGTTTGCTTTGACTTTTTAATAAATGAAAATATTTACAGCTGTTTATTGTGACTTAATAATCGTGTTATTATTATTTTTTTAATCTTTACTAATTTGGTACCTTTGTTTGATTTTCGAAAATCTATTATTTACGAAGTTTTGCTAGCCAAACCCCTTTACCAGTTTAAAATTTGTTTTAAAGATACATTGATTCATACAATATTACATTATATCTATACGAATATTCTATAATTATAATAATATGTGCAAACACTAATTTATATATATTTTAAATTACGAACCGGCTCGTAGTATAACTTGGTCAGTACAAAAGTCCTTGGAACTTTACAGTAATCTGTTTTCAAAATGCATGCAAGTGCATGTTGCTATTTTTTATTTCTTTTTAATTTCTTTAACTTTGCAACAACCAAGACGTTTACAAACTCAATAATTTTTAAGTTGTTATTGTTTTAAGATGAGGAAAGAATATTTACTTCTATTTTTTAGGTTTCGGCTTTTGTTAGTTAATGTTACGTGTTCTGTTGCTTTTAATACATAATCTTGTGACGGTTTTCTTCGTACTTCTCCTGAGCCAGCCAATTAATTAAAGAACACTTTTACTGAAGACTTAGCATTGAGCTTCCTTTTATTATACTGTTTTAACTGTTTTATGTACTACGTTAATGGATTATTATTTATAAGTACTAGCAAGCAGGCTATCGAGTGTTTCCACTACACTTTGTGACTACCGTAAAAGTAAATTTTGATGTTATTGATGTTTTATTTATGTCAATATATGTTATTCTGAGATATTAATTATTTGTTTGTTCTATACATAATTTATGTTGACGTTTGTAAATGCAACGTATGCATATTAACACCAATAAACTGTTTATGCTTATGCTTACAGAGAAAGAACGATGATGATCAAACGTACCGCTATCAGCAACGCTATGAAAACTATATACTGCTTAGCTCTAGCGCCTCTAGTTGTGTTCCATATTCGTATCTGATAGTTAATCTATATAGTAAATCCGGACCCCTTCCACCTGTTCTCATAGTTTTAGTAGTAAGAAACCTCTAGTACCAGAACTCACATATTTACGCGTCCGTTATATCAAGCACAAATTTCTTTGTACAGTGGACCGTTACAATACTCTCTCCGGGTAAGCACATTTGGGTTTCTACTATTTAATTGTATTAATATAGTCGGCAGATAGTCGTTTGGTTGCGGAAACTTACTTAGACGCGGACACATGCCTGCGTAGAGTAGTTCTTCAAGGTTCCAGCTTCACGCTACATGTACAGCATATTGGCAGGCTGCCGCTCAGATGACGAGTCGGAGCGGAACCGGGATCTCAATTACAACTTTTGTTATTTTTTGTTAAGCGGCGCAGTCAATATGACTAACTATAATGTTCAACTAATATTGAAGTATCGCCCTGCTAAATTGAGTATCATGAAAAATAGCGTAAGTAATAGTAAGTATTCAACAACATTTAGCGCAAAAAATATTTTACAAAATAAGGTAATTCTTTATGTAGGAAGTAGAAAAATTCGCAGAAAAAAAACCTTGTAAAATAATTATCTGAAAAAAAACAACAAAAAATTATCCCCTAAGCATGCGTTTGTTTTTTGCTGATCGGTTTATATGAATAAGGGCGAATTTCGTTTTGGAATTATATGGAAATGTCTAACAAGATTTTTTTCTACGTATTGATTAGTACATTTATTTTAAAAAAAAATTTGGAGCTGCAAATGGTACTCCAGCATTTTACCCGGCACGGTTATCCCGGCTCAACACGCTTTTTCTCGGATCCCACTCCGAAAAATCTAACTTAGCTTAACTTAGCTACTGATCCCATTTCCGAATTTAATAAAAATCCAGCAACAACTAGGCCCTAACTCGGATCGATGGGATAGAACGGCCTCAGCTCTTAACCCACAGACCTAGTGCGGCGCTCTTATTAGGTCCTAAACCATATTTAAAATCTCCGTAAAGCAGTTCCCTGAAAATTAGAAAAAATGTTAATAGAACTAACCTTTTCCGCCCTTTTTTAGAATTTTTCTGCAAATTTTATAGCATTTTCCGGAAACATCCCTCATTAACAAGATTCGCTCTCCACAATGAAGCTTCCAACAAAAGCGGGAGGGGCATAGCTCACGAGTTCTGCTAGTTTTACTTTATTTGTCTATTCTCTTATTTCTGGGGGTTATTGTTTGTTGCTACAGCAATTTTAATTCCTAAATCCTCTAGTGATGTTAATTTTGCAGACTAGACTTGGTTTTTGACAACCTAAAAAGAAGAAACCTAAGCCAGTCAAGCCGGGGGAACTAGGTGGTCACAGAATCGGCCTTCTTTTTGCTATCCACATCTGCGGACGTACAATTGTCCCGCCTAGATTCTTGTTGCACCCTAATTACTCAAATTTAACATAACGTTGAATACATTGTGCTTTTTATTGAACTGTCACCGTTCTAATAAAACCTATCAAATAGCAATTGTAAACATAAACAACAAACGCGCTTGCATACGCACGTGTTTGAGTGGGAAGCAACATAACGTTACTTACGTGACCATCAGGTATTGTACCTGCAATATATTTGCATCTGAAATACCGACATTTCTTGGTGTAAATTTCTAAATAATTTGAGTTTACGGAATAGCAGAAAACACTTTCAATATTTGTATTTATAAAATGTTACTGGAACGGAAATTAGTTGTTTTCCAACTTGATGTAGGAAATAAGATAAAAATTTACAGAGAAACAAAAAGATAATAAGTTTTTCATACGACAGTAATTTATTTTTCAATTTAACTTAACAACCTATTTTTAATACAAAGTAATTTTATTGTGGTTTTTGCGCTAATTGAAATTAACTTGTGATTTTTTCATCTATAAATTAATTTGAATGAGTTGCTGACAAGGAAATCGTGCACTCTGCTTGGTTGAATATAATAAATGTGATAAAGTCGGCAGTACTAATATCAGTGATTATAATTTTGTTAGATAAAATTCATAGATATTGATGGTTGAGCAATGTTTTACTTAGCAGCTGAGATGAGATGTTTTGACCAAAAAAGTTTTTCTTTAAATTATTAAAAAGCCGCCGCCGAGTGCGGTTGCTTAAAAGCAAAATTTTGCTATACAATATGCGTAAAATTAGTCTCATGAAATTATAATCCGAGTGGCATTTGGCTAGATTATCTCACCATTAATAAACGAAACTGCAATCCACGTTTGCTTATTTATTTGCTGTCGTTGCTACGCCACTTTTTTTCAGCTGAAAATACTAAATTTCCTGCATAGCAAATCGTGTTCGTTTTTCTTTAGAAAATTATGTTCTCTAGTAATACCATACGAGCTTTGGAACTGCCGACTATAATACAAATACTTGTTGCTTAGTAAAAAAGACTGCCATTGTTAGTTTTTTGTCAAGCTGACACGATCTGTTACTGTGCAGGAAGTTTGAGTATTGTAATAAAAAATTCCATAGTTTTAATGATGTTTGACAATAATATTTAATGAACACAAAATAAACAATAAATATAGTTATTTATTGTACAAGATGATAAAATTGCACTTTATCTTCGAGAGCGATTTTAGCGTCGAGGCGTCAGCCGAGACGCTAATAAGCATCGAGAAGATAATGAAATTTTATCGTCGTGTGAAATACAACATTTTTTCTATAGAAATTGTTAAAGAAGACCAAAAAATGAAGAAAAATCAATGATAAATTTAATTTAAAAGTGTCAGGAAAAAAAACAGTTTCACGAAAAAATGGGGTGTCTTTAATAACTTTTTGGTTGCTATAGAGTTTGTTTATAAAATAAAATACTTTATCTATCCTTGCTGTTAAAGTACTACTTTATCTACCCTTGATGGTAAAGTGCTACTTTTCCCTCTAATTTTAGTTAATAATAGCACGTTTTAACAGTTGCTATAGAAAAAAAAATTTTATTTAATTTAATACGCGAAACAGAGAATAAATTTGTTTGTTTCTTTACCTAAGCGTGGAACTCACATATTAAAAAACTTCAGAAGAAGGCGGTGGTAGCAACCATTACATGCCGCAGGCTTCTTGGAAGAAACTGGGGTCTAAAGCCACAACTGATCAACTGGTCATACGTGACTATTATAAGACCCATGGTCACCTACGCATCGCTTGTATGGTGGCCAAAAACTAAACAAGTCACTACTCAGTCACAGCTAGAGAAGATACAACGTCTCGCCTGCCTGAGTATTACAGGTGCAATGAGCACCTGTCCAACCGCAGCAATGGAAGCCATGCTAGGACTAACGCCCCTACACCTACAAGTGCAAAAGGAGGCGATGTCACATGCGCTGACACTCGGCAGGACAAACAAATTCAAATCAGGGGACCTTACTGGCCACCTAGAAATCTTAAGCCTCGCCCATCTAGAGCGAACGGCCTACACCGTATCGGATTTTATGCAAATAAAATACAACTTTGATCAATCCTTCAAAGTGAACATCCCAGACCGGGCTATGTGGTCCACAGGAGTGTCTCCCTTTAAAAGAGGATCGCTCCAATGGTACACGGATGGGTCAAAGATGGAAGGAGGGGGAACTGGAGCTGGTGTCTACGGTCCTGGGTGCCGTATTCACGAACCCCTTGGATCCAAAACTACCATCTTCCAAGCTGAGGTATACGCCATAATCCTCTGCACACGAATAAACCTCAAGAAGGGCTATAGAGGAGCAACAATCGATATACTCACAGACAGCCAAGCAGCAATAAAGGCTTTAAAAGCCTACACTTGCGAATCTAAGCTGGTCTGGGAATGCCTGGGTAACCTCAAGCAACTGGCTAATAAAAACCACGTAACATTATGGTGGGTTCCAGGGCACGAGGGTATACCAGGCAACGAACAGGCCGATGAACTCGCAAAAAGAGGAGCAATGACGCCTTACATTGGACCTGAACCTTGCTGTGGTGTACAGAAATGCCACATAAAACACGAGGTCAGTCTATGGGAGGAACTAACGAAGTCCTCGTACTGGGAAAACATACCGGGACAACGTCAGGCAAAACAGTTTATAACTATTTCGCAAAAGAAAGCAAAGAATGCTTTGTCTCTCAGCAAGAACGAGCTACAAACCATCACTGGCCTTCTCACAGGCCACGCTCCACTAAAATACCATCTCTTCAAGATTGGTAAGGCTGAGGACCAAATCTGCCGACTATGTAACGAGGCAGCAGAAACGGCAGAACACATCCTATGCAGATGCAACGCTGCCGGTCGTCGAAGACACAAAATTTTTGGAAAGGAGACTATTACACCTACCGAAATAAGGGAATCGAATCTCAGAGATATACTTAGGTTCTTCAACAGCCTACAACTTCTCTAACAAGACATGGGCTCACAAGTCACAATAGAACCATTAAGGGTCGCAGTGACGAAAGGCAAGTTAAGGCCAAAGCCCAGAACAAACTAATAATAATAATAATACCTAAGCGATTGCCAAGACATTATAAATGCTGGTTGATCAGTTGTTATAAAACCTACAAGAAAAAATGCCGAAGCAATACCATAAAGCTTGGTCAATACTGCATTTTCATTAATTCTAATATGTATGTTTTTAAACAATTGGCGTAATGGCGTCTAAGCAGTTTCAAGCAAAGCCCACACTCGTTGCTGTGCACAAGTTTTCATAGTTTTTCCGGTTAATTTTAAATATACGCGTGGAACAACTGTTGAAAATACACACAAAAAAAATTTCTTTTCCAATATCCAAATAAATTACTTTGTTTAATTCGAATTCAAGTCACTGTATTTGCAAATGATATTTCGTGTTTCTCTTTATAATGGCCAGGTTTGATCGTTGACGGTAAAATTATTTAGTTATGTTCGTTTTGTTTGACATCATAGGGCGTTGCTTGGAAGCGGTTTAGTTTGGCTTTGGTTTTAGTATTGATGTCAAATATCTGATAACTTCTCTATAATATTTAATGCTAAACGAAGTTCAATTCGGAACGCTTTGAAACGATGAGTTTATCTCTGCTAATGAATCTCCCTGTACTAATTGTTCTTGACTGATGCTGGAAATTATTAAAAAGCTAAGTAAAAAAATACATTCGAAATAGTTTAATATGCCTAAAAAAACTGCCGTACCTTAAAAATTATGAGATATTAGTAGTTTTAGCTAGCAGACATTTAGTGCTTTGAAGATTACTTATTTAGATTTTAAAATTTAAGGTAGCAAATAAAACATTCCTGTTTATAATTATTTTTGTTTCTTAAAACGTTTTCTCACATCTACGTATGTTCAAAATGAACCTAGTTTAAGTGTGTTGTTTTAAAGGATTTCGTTTTTGTAATTAATCATCATCTTTCACTGCATTTTGTTTTTAGCTTCAAGCTAAACCGGCATAATCTTTCTATGTTTGATACAGCAGTTGTTGAAATTAACTTGTTCCCATATATAGTGTTCCACGACTAGGTTCATAGCTTACGGATGTGTTAATTATGTAACTTGGAGTAAATGGCCAATTTACATTGTCATCCATATTTTTTAAAGTAAAACTTCTTTGCGGGCGGGTGCAACATGAGATCGTGTCATCATGCACCATAACAGATGTCATTTAAGGGATGCATGGAAGCGGTCATCTTTCCCGGCAAGCTTCTTACTTCTAGACTCGGTACGTCAGTACTTAAATGATCACGAAGTAAACTGCCCTCGTTTACGCAGGCCGAAGAAGGAATAAAGTATGCTTTGCCGGTAGCATTCTCAAACCTCTAGGTTCATAATTAAAAGATTCACCAACTTGGATTTTTTTAAACATGTACCTTATTAATTGCTATTTATTTTGACATAATAAATCTTGGCAGAGTTAATTTATGTATCTTTATTTTCAGGAGAGGGTAACTTCGTTAGGAAGCGTTTTTGGACATACTTATATTAAACATTTTCGACTAAAAATGGCTTCATTATCACGCTCTTAAGCTATATAAACCTCGAGCCCTGAGAATTTGTATTTCGTTTCGATCTCACATTCATCATTCTTGATGATGTTTGTATTTTTGATCGGCAAGGGTTGAAATGCGTTATTAATATATCTTCTATTTATAGTGTGCTTTTATGCCACCCTGGTATAGTAACAGTGTTCACACTGCTAGAAAAGCTTTTCTAAGAACTCTTGACGCAGTTGTGAAATTGTTAACTTATTTCCTGTGAAATTGAACTCGAAAACGATTGATTGTGGAAATACAGCAATTCACGTTAAATTCTTTGTTTGTTTAACGTCTCCATAATTCGGAGCGTAAATTTGTCAAAGATGAAACAGCGTCATTAACCAAATCTGAAATTGCTTTTCTAAAACTTTAATTTTGATGTGATGATTCGTGTTAAACGAAACTGTTTTGGTAAACGTAAACTATTAACAACTCGCAACCCCTAGGGTTCATTTACCAATGCGGCTTGAGTGTCTATAGATGTCGTTAGTTTTGAAAAGACAAGTTAGTTTAGAAAGATTGATTGAGATAGTCATGGATATCTACCATAAGTGCCACAAAAGTGTGCGAAGCACTTGCCTCAAGTTTTTTGAAATAAAAGCATAAGGAAACCACAATTTGTAATATTCGCAATCGATGGTTAAGAGCAGCAACATTTATCGTCATATGTGAGAGGAAGGGAAAATTAGAGTTTCTCTAAATTGCACTGCATTCTGCAGCTAAAAATAAGCTCAGTTCCTTATTTGATTATCGCAGATGAGCAATTTGACCTAAATTCCGATCTCTTATGTCTCTTGTCTATGGATTAATTTATGAATTACGAATTTACGGACCTCCACAGATAAACTAGAACAGCTTAAAGTAAAGTCTTTCGAACACTAAATGACTTAAGCAAAAATAAATATCCAAAATATTGTGAATTATTTAAAATTAATTTTTCATAAATTTCAATTTTCAGCAAGCTTCATTTTTGGCAGTAGATAAAGTTCTATGATTTATTATATTTTACCATCTTAGATTTATTACAATACTAAATCTAATCTTTACATTTACGATCACAATACATTTCCGTATTAAGTAAGAATTTGGTAAAAACAGAGAAAAAATAAAAAAGATCGATAGTATTTGTTTAATTTAAGATGGCTCATCTCTCATTGGAAGCATTTCCAAATCTACTTTTAATAAATTTTTACGTGCCCTAACGCGCCCTATCTAAAGCACATTAGCATTAAGTATATATATTTAAAATGCATAGTTTTAGAAATTGGGTGCGGTTTTTTTTGCCTCCAGTATCAATTTTTTTGCTATTTAATTTTCGTAAAAATCGGAATATCTTACATAGTAATGGTATCTATACTTACCAACAACATCCAAGTATCCTACTTGACTTTTCATTGGATCGGTGTTAATTTGGCACATATACCAACCACGGTCAGATTCACGAACGTCCCGGATATGAAGGTACCATGTTCGATGCTCGCTGTGCGTCACTCCGATGCGATGATTCTTTGTAATAACGTGACTGTGGATCGTTAGAATTGTCTGTGTGTCAACTCGTAACCAGGCCACCTGTAATATTTAATAACATTTTATAGTTATATTCTGAAATGATTAATGCGCCGAAGTACACGAAAATAGAACATTATTTTCATAAATTTTCAAATAAAGTTTCCCTGCGTAATAACACAGGTAAACGTAGTATTTTACACCATCTTACGAATAAACATAAAATAAACTAGCTTTGTGCATTAAGAACAGTCGGAAGATATAATTTCCATAATCCGTTTAAGCGCCTTAATTAAAAATTAATATTACTGTAAGATAATTCGCTCAGCTAGAGTTTTTAAAAGGATGTCTAAACTTTTTACCGTTTTAATAATATTTATGATAAAACTTTTTTATATAAAGCAGGCGTAGTATAATTTATTAAGCGTTTTTGTGCAATATTATGTTTCGGTTGCATGCTTGTTACTGTTAAATTTAACATTTTATTCTACCAGATATAAAATTGCGTCCTGGAGAATGACAAACTTTTGTGTTAAATCGTTATCTTAGAATATTTAAATATTTAAGGAATTTGATACGGCAGTCTTTATACCAATAATGTAATTAAATAACAAAGTAGTAAATAAAACCTCTATAGATTTAGATATTTTTAGGTTCAAATTACATACGCCAGGTAATATTTGATGTTTTTTGTTTGTTATGTTATGTTATAACAATTAAAAATTTTGTGGTCGCGTTGCTGTAAAAGCCGATAAAACCCGAGTTTCTTAAAAAAGGATTATCGCAGCCAATCAGGGTCTAATTGGTCAAGAACCTAAAAATAAACGGCTGCCATTAGCCGTTACAATGCGAGTGGAATATTCTCTAAAATATCAATGATAGGTATGCTTTTCTGAACTAAAAATACTCGAAATATACATGAACTATACAGCACTCTTCCACACAAGTAGCTTAATACCAAATACGTATTTCAATCGCTACGCTATCATCATCAGTGGTAAACTGACACTAATGTCGCAAGCACACTGTGTCAGCTTACTACTGATAATGATAACTTAGCTATTGTTAAGTTACAAGCGTGGAAAGATGCTGTATTTTTCAAACATGCTCTTTTAAACTTAAAATAATTTTAAAATGCCAATAATCTCAACAGTCGCTGTTAAAGTAGTGAATCTGCTGAGAGATAAAACAAGCCATCAAATTTATTTATCCAGAACCTTAAGACATTCCTAGAACTACCGAAAGAAGAACTTATCAGCGTTATCAACACACCGTACATTTTAAAAAAAGACCTGCTTCAGCTCCAAGATGGCCACAACGGTAAGAGATGGCAGATTTGTCATTCTCATTGTTTTAAGAAATTGTCATTTCACAGAAGTTGGAGCAAGAATTTATTTCGCAGAAGTGACAACTGTCAACTACAATAAGAGTACTACAATAAGAGGAGACCATTACAGCGAACCTTGTTATGTTTAACATGGCGACACTTTTCAAGAGCTATCATCAGTCGCGTGTGTTTTTGAGATTGACTGACTAACGCTGAATTAGCGCGTTTGCCTAAGTTAACAGCGGTTGAACGAAGACAAGTCAGAGGTCATGGCATCAGACTGCGAACCCTAAGTCTCCATTAGAGAGTATTAATTTTCTATCAATTTTGCAGATCAGTGCCCGAGCTAAAAACCATCTCACCCGTTGAGTACACCTAGGGGACCCTAGCCTGCATAGGCTTACTACTGCCACCTCGAGACTTGGGCTGTGATTAAAACGAGGACTGCTATTCTCCAGCGGGTTCGGGTTTCGTCTCCGTAATACCATGCAAAAACGTCTCGGGTTGGACTCTTTCGGACAACCGAAGCAGTACCCAGTACTGGTTAACTACGCACCACCCAGATACGTCGGTAGCCGGTCTAAGCTTAACAGCATCGGGTGTGCAGCTGCACGAGCCGTCTGAGTTGCAACTTTGATAATGGGCGTGAGCAAGCAAAAAACAGCTTCCTTCTAGGGCCCAAGTCCCTAATGCTAGCAGCCACGCTATTCCTTCGTGGAGCTTACCCTTACCTGCCTAAATCATTGGTCTCAAACCACCCAGTACATTGCCTGGGCAAATTTATAACTCTTAGATTACTCAGACGTGGTGACTGGTACGCAGGCATATTTACAGCCACGGGCAGGAAATCGCAATCCCGTTATACAGCATGCGCTGCCGCTCAGATATTAGGAACCCATCCTAAGAGTTAGTAAAGCGTCAGTTCGTGAAATCACTAACTCAGTTCTCTATGCTCCCAATTAATCTAAACTTCAGTCTTTCTGAGAAGAGGTGCACATATCAAGTTAAAAACACCGGAAGGACCGTTACAATGCCAATTCCGCGAAAGATGTCTTTGTTCATGTCTCTAACCTAAGGGAGGGTCTTTGGCCGTCCCATCAACCAAGGACTGTAAAGAGAATGTTTTAAGGGGTTAGATCAAGAAAACCATCATTCGGTCCTGAGCTTCACTCTAGGTACCTTATACCTTATATTTAAACTGAATAATGCTAAATTGAAATATAGATTGACAAAGTTTTGACAGACCTTCTGTTTAAAGAAAAGCTAGAGGAGGTTCTATGATGCCATAAAGCGGCATATGTTTAAGAGCTGTAACTGAGCTTTTGTTTATTAACGTCCCACTGATAGCTGCTGGATAAATTGAAGATAATTTTTCAAAAACAGTTGTATCGTTTTTTGATGGACGATAATACTGTGATAGAGTATATAGAAGACGGTATGCTGTTTCTTTGATCAAATTTTATCAAGTTCTGCGCAAGTGTGAAAACTTGTTAAGAAACTCTGTTTTAGTTCAGTGCGCAGGCGCAATATGTATACTTCTGTCAATTTCAAATGTCATGTGCAATGGTATAGAGGTTAGGTGCTTGTAATTTGTCAACAATTTAGTGTTTAATGTAAATTTCATGTGCTTTATATACTTTATTATAAAGTGCTATGTAAATAATTGCTTTAACTAAAATAGTAAGATAAAAAGTAAGTAATAAATTATTTATTTACTTGAACTAGTTTTTTATTTATTAAACATTATATTACATAGGTACACCCAATCTGAATTTTAGTTTCCCAAAAGATTTTTATTTAAATTTTAGCATCGTAACTAAATTATTATATTTATATGTAATAGTCGATCTGAACACTTTCTTGTGTGGATCGGTTTTCAAGGCTAAATTACTGTAGTAAAACCAACTTATGCGATCCGATGTTACTCGAACATACTTAAATTAAATTACATTTGATTAGACTTCGGACTTTCTGTGTATAAAATCGCACTTCTAGTTAGATAGTCATTGCTACCAAACGTATTAAAAGTTTAAATGTTAGGTAGGGTAGAATCGACAATTAGCCGACTTAATAAACTCGTTGTATATCGTGTTAATAAATAAATGAACTATTTGCCACTTGTACATTCAGAAATGACAAAGTAACTTTTCAAATTTTTAGTAATCGAGTCAAACAAAAAAAAAGATAATTATTTAGTCAAAAAGGTTTTATTATTTTTCGCTTTAATCAAAAGCAGCCGTTAATTAAATACTAAAAGCCAGCGATTTCATGTGACATTATTTCAAAAGCGGATATACATTTCAGCAGGAAAAATAAAATTAAATATTGAAAATGTCGAGTTTCTTAAAAACAAGTTGGATGTTATTAACTTTCAGAATATTTACGTTGTAATGAGACATAAAAATTAAAAATCTACCAAAAATAAAACGTAAAGAGGTTATTGAAACCCAAATGAACTTCTGAAAAATATTCTTTGTAGTTTAATAAACATTTTCCGTTTGTAACACAGTTTCAGCATTTTATTGCATTTCCAGTCTAAAAAACTAAAGTCGCGATTTTATGAAAATTTTGAATTTCACAATTAAAGCAACAAAACACCTTTGGTGAAATGTAGCTCTTCGAGTTCGTTCATTGGCTATCACGGCAGTTCAATTATTATTTTATAAGCAGAGCAGAGGAGATGCTTATTTTCCGAAGTCTTTACCTTTAAAATCCCTGTTTGATCAAAAATAAGTTCCCAGATCGACTTAGTTAAAATGTATCTAGAAAGTCTTATTTTTATTTTATTTTATAAAAGTATTTGCAAAACACTGAAAAATGTTAAAATTAATATTTTAGACAATATTTTTCGAGGGACCGCAGGCTCTAATTTGTACACCGACTTTGTTTTAGCAAAGGACTTCCCCCGACCTTTCTTTGCACTTCCCCCAAACTTCTTTAACACTTCTTCGACTTCCCCCGACTTTCCTCGAACTTCCCCGACTTCCCTTGGACTTCCCAGAACTTCCATGGACTTCCCTCGGACTTCCCTGAATTTCCCTCGGACTTCCCTGAATTTCATTGGACTTCCTAGAGACTTCCTCGAACGTGTACACTAGACTTCTCCTGCGGTTTACCTTTCGATATTTTTTCTATAAATGGTTTACTTAATAGTACTTTAAAATTTCTAAATTAATATGGGTTGGCACTGGCTGTAAGTTAGTGTCTTTACGCAATTGTTAGGACTAAAAATGTATAAAATTTACAAAATGTATTTCTTATTATCTAAGGGGAGCCGATAATATTCCACTCTGAAGATAAGCTTGTCGTTAGTAACAGTAAAATAAAATTTTAAACTTTTTTTATTTAAAAATGCGGCAATATGTTTTAAGGTGGGGGATATTCTTACCCCTCGGCCCATGACTTTGTTGACAAATCAATCAGTTTTTTTTGCGTGCCAAACAACCGTTTTCGCAAAAATCACCCAAATTAACTAGTCCAGCTCACTAGGACTATTTATTACTTATTAGAAATATTCTTCATCATAACGTTCGAAATCTCAAAGAATTACTATAAGGAAGACTAGTAATTCGCGCTAAAATGTAGTTTAAAGATCGCCACGGACCAGAAAATAAAATTGTGAGGAAGGGAAGGTAGTAGCCCCTAAAACGTTTAAAGAGCAAGTTTAAAATTTGATTTTAGTTCTACTGTTAGCCTTAAGGTTTTACCGAATACTGCTTTTGATCACTGGTCTAATAACGAATATTCGGCAAAGTTTCGACCAAAATTTTGGCCCCATATTTAGCCGCGTACTAAATATTAGACTTATTATTTGGCCAAGTTCAAAATATTATGTGGACTCAAACTGATGATGCCGCCAAGTGCTGAATTCTGATATAATCTGTGCGTGTGCTACTTGCGTCACATAAGCGGATAGCGCTGCTGTTTGGCTCCCAAAACTATAACTTTAATGCATTGTTTCTGAATCATAACTACACCATCAAATTCAACGTTTTTTTCGTGTTTTTTTGATTTACCGCACAAAATTACGAATATTCGGCTGAGTCAAAGAAATATTCGGCTTATCTGAATATTCAGCAAGCTCCAAAAAATTACTATTTATTAGAAACAGAGATTTTCTACTGTCCGCCATTTGTTAATATAATTCAAAAATGTATAGAGGGCATAAAAGAACAATTAAGAAAATATATTAAAAACAAAGCTTAATATACTGGCTCTATCAGCTCAGAAAATAGACCTGTTCTCATCTGACGAACAAAGAAACCTCTTATGAAAGGCGTTTCTTATTTAACGTCTCAAAAATATTTTCATATTATAACATTTTACCATTCCGGATCTCTTATGTTAGCCGTCGATCTGGCAACTCGTTCAAAGAGTTCCGGATAAAGTTTTAGATATATTTTGAAGTACATTACTGACAGTTCTCTTCGTGTTTATAAACTTTCTAATTGAAATTAATAATAAAAAAATTCAAACATCCGTTTCCGGTGTAGGAACATAATTAAAATTTAGTTTCCCGATGAGTTTTCGTTGTACCTGGCTATTCCAAGGTATTACATAAAATCAATTGAGTGGTTCCTTAGATTTTGATGCGTCACATGCATAATTTTATGTTTTTACCTACATTTGTATTTTTATAAGCGTTTTAAGTGTCAGAAAATATGATGCGTTATTACCTATGACTCGCGAAGCGACGTACTTGAGCATGCTAGTATCAGAGAATTTTAATCTTAGGATAACTGGTAGGATATCATATTTCATTTTTTTTTAAGTATAAATTTTTTACTTTTGCATACCTTCGGTAGAGTAAAGTATTGATTTCATGAAAATTTTAGAAATCAGAATCTAACAGAAATGTATGTTTTGGGGCTCAACGAACGCAAAAAACGGATTTTAAAAATGTCCGTCTGAGGGTGGGTGGGTGAGTGTGTGAAAGGCAAAAGTACTGTACCGATTTTGATGAAATTTCACACAAAGAGGTATATCGAAAATTGTAGCCTTTAAAAAAACATGTATTTTTCGTTGCGTTTTTTACAAAACTAAATTTTGGAATTTTGACCACAGGATTTGAGAGAAAAACTCAAAGCAAATGTAAAACTTTTTTATCGAACTTTTTAGCATCTAAATGGTGTTCGCTACGATTTTTAATGAAACTCTAACCCACATTTACTCAAAAAGTAGTTGTCTGATAAGAATCACTACAACAACTACTACAACTTGCTTGAGATTCCTGTGTGGTTATTATACGATGGCACAAAATTGAATTTTAAAATCTGAAAACGATCGCAATAGCTCGTTTGCGTAATTTTGCAATTTTTCAAATAAATATTTGTCAGAAACTGTTCACGCAATCCATCCATACATATATAAAAGCTCAAAGGGTTTTTCCTCCGGTTCCTCCAGCGGCTACCGCTTCACCAATTTGGACCATTTTTTTTCAATGAAAGGTCTCTATCCTCAGATGGAACATGAAACATTTTTATATTTTTATTCTACGTCGATTTTTCAATAATAATTATTTTAATTTATAATATATATGAAAGTCTGTTAGACGCGCTGCACTTGAGGCGACATCTACATTAACGTCGCGTTTCGTTATTGGAACTAATGCATCACGTGACAGCATTTCGCCGGTTCTGTCAACGCTCAGTCTGTCAGTACATTGTGCGCTGGGGTAACACTAGTTTTTTTAAACTTAGTAGTCTGTTAGAATCGAAAATTGGCTACAAGTTTTATGAATTTTTAAAATCTGAAATGGGTGCCCTCTATTTATTAAACGGAGTTTCATAAAAATATTTTTTTAGTATAATTACACATCATGACTTGTAGAACCAAAATCAAATATTTTTTTAGAAAATGTTATATTTGGTGAGGCTACACGTCACCTTCTCCTCTCATTGGTGTGCTGACTGATCCATTTTGAAATTTTCATAAATAAACATTGGTTGCAACTAGAAAACACAAAATATCAGAAAAACGGGGGAATGCATTAAAAAATGCGGAAGAGGGGGGAGGGTTTCATTTTAATAGACACACTCGGACAGAACTTTAGATTGGTATTCTACACATCTCGAATAGCCGACCTGCGCAAACGCGATTTCTCTATCACCCCCTACTGCCCCCAACCATCGATTGTTTGATTTTACAAAAATTTACAGCTTCAAAATCGGTATGACCATGTTCAATAACAATGAAAACAACTTTCCATAAGAAAAACACCATTGAGAGATTTTCTTTTAGTCGTTTACCTAAACAGATTAATTGAGTAATCGCCAAAAAACGGCTATCGTCAAATTATGAAATCGAGTTTGAGATTTCAAGGGATAAACATTAGAACTAGAAAACACAAAATATAAAATTACTTGACTGTTTTACAACATGGAGGGGGTGGGAGAGGGTGCTACTTCAAAATAGATGCGCTTGGAAAAGAACCTTAGATTTGTATTCTACACATGTTGAATAGTCGATCTGCGCAAGCCCGATCTTTCTCCCGTCAATGAATTTTCGAAATTAAAAAATTTACAAATTTTGGCTTTAAAATCTGTATCAACATCATCATCATCGAATAGGAACAATCTTCCACTGAGAAAGCACATCTTAAAAAACTGTTTAAAACTTCAAATGGTTTAAAATTTTTTACTATGTTAACTTTCCAACATTTTCAAAATGGCAATAATGTTTAGAAATTTTTTAATTTTCAAAATTAATACATTTTTGAAGACTGTAAACATTTTCAAAAATTAAATACTTTTCAATGTCTAAAAACCTTAAGTATCTTACATTTTCAAAAATTTTCATAATGTCCGAAAATCTCCATAATTGCAAAATTTAGAAATTTTTAAAAATTTTCAGTATTTTCCATTTTATAATTTAAACAAAAATCATGCTAACAAAATTTTCCAAAAATTTAAAATAAAAGCAATATTTTTCAATTTTTATGTGGAGTAAAATACAAAAACAATTTTTTTCGAGAATTTTAAAAATATTCTAAATTTCCATGAAATTGACACACACTGAAGTTTTTAGATTTATAATACCTACAAAAGTACAGAAACGAAACAACAGGCCGGAATACAAAATGTGTGATATTCATGTAGAACAATATTATTTCTACTTAACGTTTGATATTATCACAGTGATAGAATTTACTGTGGAACCGTGATATAGAGCTTACAAAACTCAGTGATTTTCTAGAGTTTGTTTTATTTGAGATTTTGTTACGTCATAAGGGAGTAATACGTTAGCGACAAATAGACAAGTTTCTGAGAATGCTGTTGAAATGTACACTGCATTCGCCAAAGGAGTCTATTTTCCTTACAAGCGGGTGTTTCAGCGGTGGCCAGATACTCGGCCAGTTTGCAACATCGTGAATTCATTAAGCTGACTATAGGTCCTCCGGGATTATTTGCTTTATAAATTTTAAGCAGCCCGTATATGCGTAGACCTTGATATCCTTTGATGTTAGTAGCAGTTATCTGTAACAAATTCAAGATGAACATGGCAGAGGAACAGATGCTTAAGTTCAAAACCTCTTTCATACATTATCCTTTTGTATTCTTGTAGCAGATAAAGACTACCTATGGTCAATGGTTAAAATGAAAATTAACGGTTAACTTACTTTATGGATCAACGCACTTACTTAAAACTAACAGATATAGAAAATGTACGTAGAACCCTTTAGGTAATAAGTTAAATTAAATGAGCTTCCAAAAAAACCCCATGGGAATTAAAATTTATATTACAAAACTTAAAGTAATTTTTACACTTGCAGAAGATAAATTTAAACATCAAACTTTTAATAAATATGCAGCATCCACATTATAGATAAATATACTTTTTTGAAATTAAAAAAATATAATTAGTGGTCAAAGTAGCTCACTGAGTTACTCGTTATCCTTATTCATCGGTTTCCTTGTCCCTAATTAAAATTTCAGTTGCTGCTCTTTGGGCTAACGAAGACTTATTTTCACAGAATGAAGCAAAAACGTTTGGTTATAAAATAGATTCATCAGAAAGCTTTTTAATAATAGGAACAGTTACTTTGATACAAACATTAAAAAATATATTAAGCTAAAGTAATATTTTGAATAAGTTTAGTATTATAAAATTTTTTATTAATTAAATGATAGCAGTTTAAGATATATTGTTTTGTTGAGTAAGCAGTAGCTGAAAAACGTGTCTTTTAAACGAAGAAATACTCATTGTTTTCACAGTATTTGGTAAGGAATTATAGATTTTTTGAAATATTGTAACGGAAAGACCTTTTATGCATCGTGGTTTTATGAATAGGGGGATCAATAATAAAATGACTGTTTCTTAAAATTAGGTGATGAACATCAGTACGAAATGTGATTTTGTTATATAAATAAATTGGCTGCTTTGTAAGAATTATTTTATGATAAAGACAAGCAGAGTGCAGAAATCGGCGGTTAGTCCTGTTAAGCCAGTTTAACGTTTAAAGTTTTTGAGATATATGTTCATACTTACGAATACCAAAAATAAATCTAGGCATGCGTTTTGTACTCGCTGTATCTTTTACATTGCATCATTATCTAAATTAGTGCCATAGATTTCATCACAATACGAAAATTGAGACAATTTTAATGACTCGCATAACATAACCTTTGTAGTCTTAGTTAAATATGATCTATGTGGAAACAGTAGTTTTAGGTTCATATAAGCTTTATTGATATTATTATTAATTTGTTTTCTAAATCTTAACGTTGCATCAAATATTAAGCCGAAATTTTTACCATATTCAAATGAGGCTGTACGTTTTAGCATATCACATTCATTTTTATTGCCATATAGCAAAATTGCAGATTTTGTAGGATTAAGAAATAGTGAGTGACGAGTTGAACATTCCGCCAATCTATTTAAATCAAATAAAAGTCAGCGACAGCCTGTAACTGATCCGGAGGGGAAAATAAATGATATAACTAAGTGTCGTCAGCATACATTTGAAACTGATCATTTGTGAAAATTACTAGTGTATACGGTACTAGTGTATATTATAAATAGCAATGGACCCAAAATTAAACCTTGGGGCACACCTTGAGCAATGCTTACAGCCTGAGATGAGCCAATTGGTAATTTTACAACTTGCGTTCTACCATTCAAGTGACTACTAATAAGGCTGATAACATTTTTTAAATTAAATTAAACCGTTATATTCTCTAGGATTTGGTTTTTTTGGTATGATGTTACTGTTGCGTTCTTCCAGCAAGTTGGTAAATTATGTGAAGCAAAATACAATTAATAGTATGTGTTAAATAAGGCAAAATATACGGACAGCATAATAAAAGCATATGTGCATTCATGTTATCAGAACCAGTGGAATTGGATTTTATCTCACTTAAAAATTTGTAAACACATTGCTGATTTACGGTTTCAAAGGACTGCTCAACAAGATTTGTGCAGAGACGGCTACTGTTATAATATGTTACCAAATTTATATCCGTCGCAATTTTAGAATACTATCCACAAAATACTGTTGTTTCCGGTACACCAAATATTCTAATATTATTACGTCGAGAATATTGTTTTAAGTTGTCTTTAGATTGGTCGATTTCGCATATTGACACGGCTAATTTATGCTCCAATTGATCAATTTTTTCTTCATTTTCTTATTAAAATGGCTATCAATATTAGTATAGATAGTTTTGGTCAATTTTTCGATGAAAATATCCGAGCTTAACAGTTTTTAAACTACTTTCAAAACAATATTTTCTTCTTTTTCAAATTCAGTACCACTATGTGTCTGTGTCTTCTTCTTATCTTCGCCACTCATTGTAAATATGTTATAAATTAAACTACACGCAAGATAGAACTTTTTTAAATTATTAATATTAAAGCACGGTACTACGGAGGTCTAAACGCATCTACTCAGTTCCACAAGCCATAACAGAATGATGAATTGAAAGACTACGCGTATTATATTTTCAATAAAGTACAAAAATCTATTATAACGAGAATAAATGTTTTGTAGAACAGAAACAAGAAATACCGATTTGTTTTAGTATTTTTGCATCGGCAATATCTTATAGACAAACATTTAGAAAAATCCTACGTTTAAGAAATACTACGTAGCGGCACTGGTTGGCCTGTTTCTGGTTTTAGATAAAAATTAACAAAAACCTGTTCATAAATGATAAACAGTCTGATTTTGCGATAGTTAGGCAATCGGTCACTACCGGTGAGCGATAATCGGTTATGATTTATATAACCGGTAATCGATCATGAGTTATGGCCAGTAATAATCGATTATGACAGATGACTAATAAAAGCAGTCATTTTCAATAACCGGTCACGACCGATTATTGGTTGAGCGGTTTTTGACAAATTGAAATAACGGTTTTCAGCAGCGCTCATAACCGGTTAACCAATAATCGGCTTCGAAGCCGCAAAAGCCCAACACCTTGGTTAGAAAAGTATAAGCTGTATAAATGTGTCTGTGTGAATAGGTAAATTTAGTTGGGGTACAAAGTCAGCCCATGCACGTCGTAGACATTTATCCTGCAATGCTTAAATTCATGTACTATTCTGTGTCATAATTTTAGAGTAAATAAAAGTCCATGTCTTATTCCCCCTGAAAACCCAACTGAGATAAGCTAATATAAAATACAAACGGAATGAATTACTAAATGTTTGTGACGTGCGTTGACTAATCCTGAGACCCATCTATATAAAAGTCACCTGGAAATGCCAATCTAATTAGAACGAAATTTTTTAACTCAAGCAGGTTTATAAAAAAGAAATTAAGGTTACTTCCAAACCCACAAAGCAAAGTAGTTTTCAAACAGATAATTACGTAAACATGTATACTTTTGCAAAATAGTATTTCCTCATACAAAAATTGTTGAAATTTGATGCACTGTAAAAATGTAATTTTCCTTATACACTTTTAATTTGTATATTGCATAATAATTGGAATGACCTAAAATTGATTAGCTAAAAATATACTATTTGTGCAGGTTAAATACTTAAGAGAAATTTATGGTATCCATACTTTAAAAATTCACACCCTTTAACCTGTACAGTTTAGCGGGTATAGTATTGAGTTGTTATTAAATATTGTTGTTCGATGAGAATTTTTTAATACTCTGAAATTATTTTCTTTCTAAAGTGGGCTTGTGGCCCTCAGCATGAGCATATCACGCCGAGGAAAATTTTCCCAGCATCCCACGGAGAACCTATCTGCTTTTTCCTTCAGTTTGATTACTTTCAAGGCACATTTAAGTTTTAGTATTTGCTAAGTATTTTCATTCTTACCTATAACGTGAGAACCGAGAAAGAAGAATACTGGTATTACGGTTTTATTAAGATAAATATATAAATAATAAAAAGTTTTTAAAAAACACTGTATGCATATAAATGGCATTGGCAAAGCATTTTCGATATGCATTATTATTAGTATTTATCAATTTTGATTATTTTCTGCACTGGGAGCCAAAAGTATGCACGCTTTGGGTAAAACATGATTTTATTTTCTTAAATACAGAATAGCGTGTTAGAGATCATTTACAATTTTTTCCTAAAATCTTCAACTTTATAAAGAGCTGCTTACAACCTACCTACAAATTAAACTCAATGTAAGAGATTAGATTAACGTAAATAAAATAAAAACAATGGCAAGGAGAGAAGAACCAAAGATATCCAAAGTAATGATAAGCTGATATAAGATAAACCCACATATTTATGGGTTGCTTACAGAAAGCACAAAATCGCTTGCGCAATAGCCTGCTACGATATATCATACAAACAGGATTCCATACTGTGCAGTATTCGGTTGCGATACTGTAACATAATCTGTTGATACCTTATTGCGTAAAGAGAAGCAGGAGAACGAAACAGTGCTTCTCGACCGCGAAGGCAGCACTTGATTTAAACAGGTTTGCAAAGAGTTAAAATTAAAGAAGTTAAGATGCACGCGGTGGCTTTAATGTAGTAATCATATTTCACTAAGAACATCAGCGTAGTTATTAAAGATTTATTGTATTACAAATTATTTCGCAACACGCTAAATCTTCTCAAAGTTCCAGGCTGTTGCAGTCCGAGATGTCATGTTGGCGACCGCATGAGATAAACCATACTTTCTAAAATGCGGTCACACCAATAACCTACAGCAAATAAAGCTCTGAAAAAAGTCTGAGAATAAATTTGCTGAGAAAATCGAAATATACCAGCCGACAAATATCGTCTGAAAAAAAGCTCCTGTAAAATCAAGCTCCAGTAAAAACATTCCGCGGAACAAACAAACAAAATCGAAGAAAATAATTTCCCGTGCTGGTATATTGCTGCATAATTACAAAAAAAAACATTTCATGAGAAAATACGAGTTTTTTTTTAGCTGATCGATTTATATGGCTAAAGGCGAATGTCATTAAGAAATAAATGGAAATGTTTAACAAAATGTTTTTTGTCCATATTTCTTAGTTCTAAAAACAGTTTGAAAAATGCCGTTATCCTATGGTAATGAACAGAAAAGCTAAGTTCAACGGTTTAACTTTTTTTTTCTTTTCCGCTTCTTTTTTAATGAATGATTTCCAAGGCTATGATAGGATTTTTTTAGAAAGATGATTTTACCGGAGATTTTACTTCTTTTTTAAAAAATTTTTTGGGCTGAATTTTCCGGGATTTTGTTTCGTTTTTTCTCCAGGCTCTTACAAGATTTTCTTTGCGAGAGCAGCTCTCATTCGCTGGGTATAAGGTTACCAAAAAAATTCAGCAGTCGTAGCCCACGCGCTCTGCAAGTAATATTTAAGCTCCTTTCTCGAGTCAGTACTTTTCCTCTGCGTTAAATTAGCTTTAAAACAAAATTTTGGTTTGATTATTGCAGACTGTTTGTCAAATAGAATAATTAAAGCGAACAAATTTTCTTATACGTTATCTATAATTATTTCTTCATTATCACAAATTACAAAAGGGTAGTAATTCACCCGTGCTAATTGAAATAAGACACTGCTCTTAATTGGCGATGTCATTAGGAATGTAATAAAATAAAGTTAATTCATATAATACGAATTTAATCTTTTTGCGTTGCTAATTAATTTGTCTGAATTTTTTAATTTGCAACGGTTTGGGGTAATCAGATATAGAGTTTGCAATTACTTTTAACTACAGAAGTATAAGTTAGAAAAATTAGTTTTATTTTGCTTCCTTCTTCTTCTTATAGTGCCATGCCCTATTCAGGGCGTTGGCTAACTCTCTCCTATGTCTGTGTTTGGTGCGCGGCGATAGATAATTTGCACAGACAGACATAGGGGACCTACAGTTGCTTTATTATGGTTTAATTATATTTTCGCGCAATCTTTTGTCCGTTATTATACACGACAGGAATTTCAGAATGTAAGTGGTAACTTATATTACACTTATATTTGTGACCAGGAAAGTAGAAACTATTCTTAGAGTTTAGGTTTTTTATATTTCAGAAATAAACCGTGAGGTTTACAACTTTTATAGTTTGAGACCAGCGGTTTTCTAACTTTAGAAGCCCGAGGACCCCCTTTAGTAGGATGAAGCGGCAAGCTTTTGGTTATTCCCAAAGAAAGAAAGGACCCCGGACAACGAAGAACTGAAGATGAAGAAAACAAAGATATTGAAATTGAAACAGCTAGAAGACGTCATCAACAATTCATAAAATTAAACAAAAATGTCAAGATTGTCCAAGCTTGTTGTCTGCAAATAAAGACTTAGAAATTGATTGTAATAAGGACGTAAGTAAATATCTTATGCTTTTAAACAGAGGTGGTCTGAAATATCCCAAAGCAGGCTTTACTGAAATTATTATAACGGTTTACTCGGTATTCCAAACTTTAATATTTGAAAAATATGAACAATATTTTTTAAAAGAAATTTCTCAAAAAAAAACTCATGGTGGCATTGTCTATGGAAGAAATAAAGAATGATAATATTGACAATGAGCAATTTTACAAAAAATGTTGTAAATGTAGTCGTTCAATATGTGAATTGTATAAAATAGGTGTGTCTACAATGGCAAATATTATGTTAAATAATTATACTAAAGTAGAAAGTGATATTAGTTACACTGAAAAAAAACGGAAAATAAAGAAACTTAATAATTGATGTATCAAGTACCTGTATATTTAAATGTATTTTCTTTATAAAAGAATTTAATTTGGATCTGTAGTTCATAACGTGTTTAACTGTTTAATCGAAGCGTTATATATATTTATTTGACGTTTAATGTATTTTTAAGAACTATTGTTTAAAAAAGTTTATTTCTATCATATTAGTAAGATTTATTTTAATTTTTATGACCCACTTATTACATCCAAATTAATTTTAGCAACCAAAACTTGAAAATTTTTAAGCGGTTAATATCCCTTGATGCATTGTCGTGCCTATATCGTATTGAATATGAAACGTTGCATGGTGTTATTATTATTGTTATTTACTACAGTACGCTTACTGAAGACTATAATGCTCCCAAAAAAATATTGTATCGAAAATGTGTAGAGAATATCTTAAAATTGTACAAAATGTCACTTATACATTGTTCTGCTGCATTTAACGCTGTATGAGGCGATCGGCCACTTCTGTGAAGTCAGCAATCCTAGGGTCAGGCTCGTAAGATAGAGTAGGCTCTGGTATAAGGCATGAGAAGCGATGAACGACGCGAACTACGTTGTGGCGCCCAAATCTTCAGAAAAGAGGCAGGGCACGACCCAAACAAACATGGGAAGATGATCTCGCTAGACGATTTAGTTCCAGATTGGTAGTCTATTGCCAGGAATACAAAATTAGGTGGACTTTCTATGGAGATGATTTTGCTTGCGGGCGGGATTAAAGAATTAAATTAATATTAACATTAAGCTCATTTTAATTTAATTATTGTTGATAATTACGTATTAAATAATAATAATACTAATAATACTAACACTAATAATACTAAAGTGCCTAGGAGACACAATGCTATTATCTATTATTTTACTTTTTAGGCGTCTTGGAAACTATAAAAATCGTTATAATTAAAAATTTTACAGATTTTGAAATTTTATAGCTATTAAGACAACAAGTGTTTTATAGACGGTTTAAAATTCGAGGTCGGTGTTTAAATCTGAGCGACCGTAGGGAGCGAGGATTTAATAGACCGAAATTTTTAAACTATAAAACACGTGTTGTCTTCAAGATTTTATCTAACACTAATAGAATATCATAATTAGTCTTTTAGTTTTAGTCATTTTCAATTCAATTTTGTTTGAGTTATTAGATAGGTCTGTCTATGGAATGTTATGTGTGCTATGGTAACGAGTCAACAAAGTATTGTTATTTCGTTAAAGCGTATTTTAAATAGCTATAAAATACGTTACCATTGACGACGTATTTTATAAGGAACGATGTATTTTATAGTTAACTTAACAAACGAATTCAAATGCACCATAGAAACAGTATAAGGTGTTAGTGTTAGATAAAATATATAAGATAAGGTTCTGAACTTTTGTTTTAGATGCAACAATATTTAGGGAAGGTAATCTCCACCCAATTCTTAGTTTTTGATAATTTTATAGTATTTTCTGGATGTTGGCTCGTTTCGTAAGTATTGAAAATTTCTTTTTATATAGCAAATCCAGATTCGTTTCATTTGTTTCAACTTCTCATGGTGAAAGGCCCCCACTACTAGAATCAACATATTTACGGGTCTATTACATAGACTTACATTTCTTTGCACAAAACAGACTGCTACCCTTTCCAATGAAAATAGATCAGTTTGGAGCGCGACTTACGAGGAGATGATTTTGCATTCCTGATTAAAGGTCACGGCGCGGCGGCACAACGCAACTCGAGTTTGCGCAGCGCGAAGTGACGACACGCTCGAGAACATCCGAGACGTTCGACTCGCACTTCAAAAACATGTTACCGAATGTCATATATTATTACGGCAAAATAATAACATTTAATAACTACGATATGTACAGGAAAAAGCAGTCATTGAACAAACAGGTATTCACCGATTACATTACAAGCGATCTTTGCTTATACATTTATAATAAATAATGCAGCTATGAGATAGAATAAACCGATTTGAATTTGTTTATTGTGTATTGACGAGGTTATGGTCGTATTTACAAACAAATAGGTTAGGAATTGATATATCAGAAACCAAACTTCATTGAGCCATGTTAGGAGTATTCTCTTATATAGCAACTGTTTGAGCTAAAATGTGTCGAAAAATTTTTTTTTAAAACATACAAGGAAGCATGGAAAAGATCCGGCGCACAAGAGAGAAGATTAACTCAAAAACGATCTGTAGGTATCTTACTAGTTCTTGAAAAAAAATACTAATTAAAAGTATGTAATTTTACTCAAAAGTTTAAGCTAATTCATTATGCATAAAATTATAAAAGTTTTTAACCTACCGGTTTACTTCTATTTAAAACTGAAAAAGGGATTTCCGAAAACAAACCCTTTTAGGGTAAAATTCTGTTCATCAATATCATGTTTTGAAGTTTTTGTCGTGTATAACAACATTACATAATTGTATTTCAAGTTAATGTATATCAGCTAACCCGCGTAGCTACTAGTAACAATTTTCTAGTTTCTTTAACAATATATTCACTGAAAGACTTGAGCTGCTTTAATCATATCACCCCCAATTAACACTTAAAAAACCAAACTTGGCAACCTTGTCCTACAAGTTGTTTGCGTTTATTAAATAAATACACGAACCTCGGTTTTTATTAGATTTTTGTACAATTTCTAAATCTTTGTGCTATTCCTGTATTTGATTTTGAAATAATACCTATAAAAGTTAGAAATTCAGTTACCTCCTGATATTAAAAGTTTGATGTAACATAAACGAAATCAAGTCGTGTGTTATATCCTTTAATACTATTTGATGTGATGTTTACTCTCCCTTGTGAATACATAAAATTTCCCCCTTGATAGAAAAACAATCTCAGAAGGGAGCTTAATGGTTGCTACTGAAGAGAAGATATAATGACAGATTCAGCAAAGCATTTCGTAATTAATTTTGATTTGGCATCCCTTAAATATTTACTTCTTATGAAAGCGAAGCTTTATGATTCATCGCGTTTTCAAACCGTTTTAAGAGTAAAATTTCAAGAGAGAAAAATAAGGGGATTACAGATGTAACAATTATTTTCAAAAAAAGTTAATAAGCATCACATTAATTTAGGTAAAAAAGTTTATGGCACTTTTTGCCTATTAACCCATGGAGCTTAAGGAGAAATTAGTCTTCTAGGAACGGCTGTTGCTAGGCGTTTCTTCACTGGAATTCTTTTAATGAATCTGAGTTGACGCGCTGAAAGTTCGAGAGAACGAGTAACACCGCTTTGGGCAAATACGCGAACGTGGTGGAGTCGCTTTCTGCAGGTAAATAAGTTTAATTTAAGGAAATGTTTCTCCACTTTTCAAATTTACAGTACGATCCCCTGTCAGCATAAAATCGTGTATATACCCTGAAAGCTAAAATGAACTTTTTTAATTAGTTCCTTTTAAAGCTTTAATACCTTAAAAAACGGTCGTTACATGAATAAGCAATGGAATTAAAACAGGTTAACATTAAAAATGTTCTACCTCTATTCATACCTTAAATGTAGATAAATTATCTACACCACATTCTATTACGGCTTCCCTTCCAACTGGAACAGTCACATTTAAAATCGGACCATTGAATTTGGGATTATCTGAAAAAGAAGAAATCTGCAGTTACAATTGAGTATCGAATCACAGTCGTTGTGCGAGATATATCTTTTCCAGGCTACATGCCTGAGTAAATTTAACTGACTGAATATGATTAAATGCAGCACGTCAGTTTTCTACGCCAACCGACACCGGATTTAACGTGCACATTTTCTACTAGTCCTTTTAAAGCACGTTAAGGATTTGCTTATTTTACTATAATTTGTTATTAGTAGACAATGAACAAATACAATGACAAAAAATCTTTAAGATGAGATGAATATATGAGAAGGAGGAAAGAAGTTTACTTTTCAACGCCTTATTTTATATGACAGCTTAAACAACTTTAGTCGGATTTTTCTTTTCTGCTTGGAGCAAAAATTAGATTTGCGAAAAGTTATATTTACCAAATCGTTCGTTTACTTAGCTGTAAACTTCTATTAACTTTTATGAGTTGCTAATTCTATAATATTCTATAAATCGATTTTAACCTTCTCAATATTTCAGTGTAAATGGTGGAAGTTCGGTGATAGAAAGTTCCAGACAAGATACAGTTAAAGCATAATGTGTTGCGGTGGTTAATCCTTAACCTTCTCCTGCGAAAAATTTTTAAAACGAAACGTTTTACTTATGTTACAAACTTTACCTACAATTTTTGATAACTATATTTATGAATAATTTCCTGGGTATTGTCTTGCAAATATTTGCTGTTATTTAACTAAACTTGTTGTTCTGACAATTCGAAAAAAAAGTCTTTTTTCCGTTTTGTTAAAACCTTTCGTGCTAGTTATTAAACAAAATATTGCCCGACTACATCCACGAATTTTATCTAACAAAAATTATAATCACATATGAAAGTGTTGTCGAATACACCTAATAATGGTATCGCCATTTTCAAAACATCGCATCGATTATTTAATTACCGCAGGATCGGTACTCAAGCTAGGAGTAGAATGTAAGAAAGTTGCTCTAAAGAATGTCCGCACAGGTTTTAAAAGGTACAAAAATTAGGACCTTTTCGATCGCGAGCCAGACTCTTATGCGGCCAGTTTGGTTTTAATTACATAATTTTTTCAACATGCGGCCGCGGCGACAGTAAGTTGTGATCTGCGATCTGCAACCCTGACGTTTGTGACGACAGTTGATGTAGCATTATCAAATACCAGTAATAGTTTTTTTTTGATATAAAGGCATTATTATAATACGAGTGTGAAAGTTTACATGAGTGCTATAATACTGCCGTATTCCACGTGGAGGTGGGACAAACAAAATTTTATGTACGATTGCCTTGAATTTGTTTAAAATTGAATATTTTTGCTTGAAATGATATTTGATATTTTGCATTAATTTATTTGCAAATATCAAGTCATTTGATTTTTATTTAATGTCAAAGGTTCGAGATAGATTTAATTTGTTCAATACTATGGCAATCAGCCAGTTTTGTTATGAACTTCATTACCTAACGCAAATGAATGACATAATAAGTCATAATCCAAGCAGTCGTAGATACAAAAATGTCTGTTTTGTTATTCAGAGCAAAATATAACTTCAATATGTAGGCAATTTTTACTTTCCTATACTTGTAATATCAATAAAGAAATATTAATCATATGAAAATTTTCCAATTCGAGATTTTGGCGGAAATATATATTTTGAACTCCCAGAAACCCATAAAAATGGGTTTAAAAATGCGCTTCATAACTTCCAAACGGATGATCCGATGCCAATGAGCTTTGGAATATGAAGGTGTAGTAAAAATTTATAGAAGAACTAAATTTAAAAAAAAGGTGACTTTAGCGCTCTATTAGTCAAAAACAGGTTAACAGATGTAATTTCATTTGTATTTTGTAATATTCCTACAGTAACACAATGTTACTGTGCATAAATGTTTTGGAAATGTTAAATGTTATGAAATGAAAAAATCATTTACAAAAATGCGGTAATTTTAAAATTTTATTAGACAAAAACTAGTTGCAAGATTTTTTTTTATGGGCAAAACAGGCCGCTGGTATTTTCCATACTTTTAACGTTTTAAATATTCTTGCGTCAAGAAGTGATGGAAATTTACATCTCCAGCCGGTACCAGCCCGCTGCAGACTCAAGGCGTTGCTTACTTACAGGCGGCGAGGCGCCGGCGTGCGCTCCTACTAGTGAAAGGCGCTAAGATAGTTAATGCGCTCACGAAAATAGTTATAACAGGTTTATTTATACAGTTATCAAAAATATGCAACAAACAAAAAATATTTTTTTTCATTAAAGCTAATTGATAGATGTAGTTAAAATCACGTAGCTGATAGGAAACACGTTGTTGATATTAAAAAGTATCGTTTTTTCTTCTTAATTTTTAAAATAGTCTATCTGATCCTAATAAATTACTTCAAATGGTCTATTGAACTCATAAAAGTTTATAACGATCGGCGTTTGAGTTTTTGAATAAAAAAATATTCAATTTCAACATTTTTAAAAATTTCTAGAGAGCGTCAGAGTGAAATTTGGGAAATTAGTAAAGAACAAATTTTGTAGTTTATTGCAAGTTCTATTGGCTTAAGAAGTTAAAGAAAAATTGAGTGAGCAGTTTTTGAGGAATAATTTTTTGAAAATGAACAAAACTTTGAGCCGCTAGTATGTTTACAATTTTTAAATTTCCAATAATACTTTATCACTTGATTATACTTATTAAGGGCTATTAAATAATATGAAAATTTGTTTTGATCGGATATTTTGTTTTTGAGTAATGTGGCAATCAAGTTAAAATTTTCAAAAATTCGTGACGCCCTTCATTTTGAAGATACAGCATTTAGAACAAAAGCATTTGATTTGTTTTCAGATGCACTACAACGCTATGTATTCAAAATTTCAAAAATATGCTTATAAAAAAATCTATACCAAAAAACAGCTCTAATTTCCGTTTCCGGTCCCGGTTTCAATTAACGACCCGACAAAGACCTACCTGCAACTAACAAAACTTCCACACACCAAATCTTATAAAAATCGGTCAAAAGGTTCCGTAGATATAGGAGAACGAACGCACCCAATTTACAATTTTAATTTTTCCAAAAATATTTTTACATCACTTGATTTTAACTATTAAGGGCTATCAAATAATATGACAATTTGTATTGATTGGATATTTTGTTTTTGAGTAATCGGGCATTAAAGTTATAATTTTCAAAATTCGTAGCGGCCTTCATTTTAAAGATACAGCATTTGGGAAAAAATCATTTAATTTGTTTTAAGATGCACTACAACGCTATGTATTTAAAATTTATAAAGAATGTTTAGAAAAAATCTACACCAAAAAAACTGGTTTAATTTCCGTTTCTGGTTCCGGTTCCGATTATCCACCCTACAAAAACTACCTGCAAGAAAAAACTTTCACACACCAAATCTTTTTAAAATCAGTCAAGGGGTTCTGGAGATATAGGGCAACGAACGAACTACGAATTTTATTCCTTACTGTTGAATAACTCTGTATATATTATATTAGAATAATTTTGTTTTAGACACAACTTACAGAGCTAATAAAAAATTATTAAATTTACACTGTGCAATTTTATTTACTCAAACAGAAACTTTGTTTTCATTTTACAGATTGGTACGATATTATGTCCACGCGACATTCTGTCCATTCGACATTGCGGCCGCGTCATTTTGTACCGCGACATTGTAGCCACGACACTAGTTCTGCTAGCGTTCCAATGTCGTTTGTATGGAGTTCGGACAGAGTATACAAAAGTGCATTCGCTGTTTGAATACTTAACTATTTGTTAAAAACCGTATATATGTATACACTACAATAAAACAATTTTATTAAAGAAAATAGGCTTTTTAAAACAAATAAATGTTTCCTAAAATTCTCTGTTAAACTTTTACAGTAACATCTGCAGTATGCAAGAACGGCTTTTAATTTTAGTTCTTATCCTTACAGTACAGGATAACTTGTATTGCCTTATAATATTAGGAAGGAACCTTGAAGCTAAGGAATATTGATGTTGGTTCCAAAACTACTATTTTTTGTAGGAAGCGTACATACCTATAATAGATGTGTAGTGTTTTTCTAGCTTGGTATATTCAGTGATTTCTATTTGTGAAACATTAAAGTTGCTGAAGCCTGAGATGCTTATACAATATCCGTTTTATGTGAAAACTGTACTATTTTGTTCAGAATTAGTCTAATTTGGCATTAAACCTAAATTCGTTTTACTTTCAAGGTTATCTTTACTAAATTATATCACAGCCATGTAGCTCAGTCGTAGTTTAAATTAAACTACAATGACGCTACATAATTTGTTAGTTTAATTTAATCCACAAATTACAGTAAGCTACAAATACCTACAATATTTGCGGAATATACCGAACGTATGGTTTCTTTATTATCTATAGATGGTGTAATAATCTGTAAGTAATAATCTAGGAATAAATACAGAAAAAGTTCGGTAGAAAAAATAAATAGCAGAGGAATCAGCAAAATGCCTCGAGAGAAAATGTCTCGTAAAAGAGCCTCCGAGGATGAATACTGTAAAAAAAGCGCTAGAAAGCAATCTTGGAAAAAGCACGGAGAATAAGTACATAGAGCAGAAGGCTACTAAATGTTTAATGCATTTTGAAAAATCTAATTTTCTGATAAAATATTAATTTTAAATATTTAAAGTTGCGAACTTTCGCAAGTTTTGCTGCTGTTTTTAATGTGCGAAATAAAATTTCTATTGCGTCATAGTGCTCTACTGGTTGTATTAGATATCAACGGATGTCTATTTATCTGTTTATGGGATTCGTTCGTTTTTCTAGAATGATACTGATTAGATGTTTTTTTACGAAAAAAAAAACAGCTAAACGTTATGTCAACGAATATAAAATTTCCACTACATGATAATGACACCATGAATGCGTCCAAGTTGTCAATCGACCTTTATTCTACTGTCATAGTGTTTCAGTGACCCTTTCTTGTTGATTTCTCACACAGTTATTATTTAAACATATATAAAGGTATAATGCTACGAAATATATTACTTATTACGAGGGCTGGTCTGAAAATTGTTAGTTATAAAAAAATGGGTGTATGTTTTAAAAATCTTTATGGTTTTTCAAAATATTCTCCTTCTACACTAATACAATTGTTTATTCTTTAAAAGCTTTTTTACAACAGTCAGCAAATTCATTTTCCGGATGGTCCTCGAAATTGCTATGAAATTCTGAAACTGCTGCATTCTTACTTGGAAATCTTTTCGCTCGCATAATTTTTTTTAACAACTGGAAACAAAAAAAAGTCGCACGGGCCTAGATCAGGGCTGTAAGGAGGGTTAGTACTAACTGAAACCGGAATCTTGCAGAAAATCCAACGTTCTGGCGGCAGTGTGTGCTGATGCCTTGTCATTGTAGATTAGGATGTTACGCAAACCACTTCTTTGACGACTTGCTTCTAATTTCTCAAATACTTGTCGTAAAGCAATTTCGCAGTACCACTCAGAGTTAACTGTTCTTCGATCTTCTAGCGAAATAAAATAATAATAGGGTTACTGCAGCGGAAAAAAGCAGCAATTATTTTCCTGTTCGTGCTTTTTCTTCAAACAGCTTTTCTGGGTAACTCTTCATCTTCGAAGACCCGTATTGTAGACTGTTGTTTAGTTTAAGGTCGTAGTTATATATCCAAAATTCGTCATCTGTTACAATGTATGAGACTTGCTTTGACTCTGCCCCGTATTTTTGTAGCATATATTTACACCAGTCCACCCACGCCTGTTATTGTTATTAAGAAAGCAAATGGGGTATCGAAAGCCTAGCTAGCATTTTTTCACACAAAAGTGTTTATGTAACATGACATTAACTGCGGAGGATCAAATTTTAAGTTTCTCCTGCATCTTTTTTTATGTAATATTTGATTTGGCTTTAATTAAATTTTTCACTCAAACAACATTTTCTGGGCAGGCAGCATCTGCAGGTCTGTCAGGTCTTGACTCATCTTCTAACAGCCCTCGTCCTCGCCGAAACTCTCGTAACCAATAACTTACAATGGATAATGAAGGAGCGATATCGCCGAAAGATATTGCTAAATTTATATGACTTTGCTCCTAAGTTAACTGTCTTTTGTAATCGTACAAAATCATAGGTAGAAAAGCACTTCGTCTGATGTTGATTTTAAGTGATTTTAAATACAAAACTGATTGACTTTAAAAATTTGGCCGGTGTTAGAACAAAATCGGAATGTTAAACCCATGTGGGTAACAAACTAATATCAACTAAATCAACATAAGCTTGTTGCAATTGTTTTTAATCAATTTTTAATTCATAGCTTCATACTAAGCATTAACAGAGCAGCCCTCGTAATACACTATTGTGTTTTTGCATAAAACCGACTTAATATCTATTGAGCACACTAGTTATGTTATTGGCAAATTAAGAATTCTGTTGCACTTGTCAGTGTAGCGTGTGGGTGTGTGTTAGAATGAAGTAAATTTATTATATCTGTAGCTGGGTTTGAAGCAATGGTACAGCAAATTGGCCGATCGATTTGAATATATCTAATTTATATTCAAGTATCCGTCGAGAGAAAACTATCTAAAATAAATTCATACTGGTATGAAATTTAAGTATGTTTCAGGAGAAATAGATAAATATATATTTTTTAATAAACTGCTGATTACTATTCCAAATTTAATTGTTTAATTAGTTAAGTATGCATTAATAAATGCCTGATTTTTATGCATTTTCTGTTTTCTTAGGAGAAAGCGGATTTAATATCTAATTTAATATCTATTTGCAATTTAAGTGTCCATTTTTAAATAAATGTAATTTTACTGCGTATTTATTGGTTTTTCCTTATTTCACTTTTTTAAACAAATATTTGCAATGTTACAAGCTTGTTACGGATTATTTTCGAATTCACGATCCGTGGAATTCTTAGAAAACTTCAATATATGTCTTTTAAGTTTTTCTAAGACTGCACCCTGATTGCAAACATCTGAACACAGAAAGTGGTTCCATTATATAGTTTGAAAAGAATAGAAACAAATGTGCGCAGAGTACGAAACTTCTAAGAAAAACTTCTCACTGAAAGTGAATTTTAAATTGGTCGATCTAACAAAAAACGAAAACGGTTACGTGATGTTCTAGTTAGTTGTAGAAATCCTTATAAAAACGATAATGCGCGCGAGTGAGTTACAATAAAACTTAAAAAAATAATTATAGGGCTATACGTAAGCACAACTCTATGATTCCCGTTCCCACCCCTTACTCGTGCCCAGCGCACTTAGCGCTATAGCAACCCAACATACACACCACATACAACGTCCATGGACACGCTGGTTTTAACTTATTCAGAAATTTTCCTACGTGAATAGAATTCAAACCTACAACGTTGGGAATCTAGCTCTGAAGCCTGAGACTCTAACCACTCAACTACCCGCTGACCCTATTTTAAAAAATATACAGGGTGTGGCAGCCCGCTGTAATTGGTCGATTGCAGGTTAAGTATTAGAGATAGAAAAAACTGTTTTAAACAAAAGTTGTTTTGGGTCATGTGTACTATCACATAAAAATATTTTCCATTATACAGGGTGTTTTATATCAGAGTGGCATAGTAAACTTATATTTTTTTTAATTAAACACCGTGTAGATTTTGGCAAATTATTATTTGCCTTTTAATTTGCTTTCCGACCGTTTTTTGTTTTTTTTTTATTTACGTTGCGGTGTTGCGAAGTTATTCAACTTTTTTATGTAAATTTGTCATTTGCAGACCTTACTAGTAAAATCTGTACAAGCCGTATTGTTACAGATTAAACAACTTTTTTCTGGGAATTATTAGTCAAGACCATGTGCTATTTTTCATATGTTTTAATGTTGAATTTGGTTATACAGGGTGTTTGTTGCCGCGGTCCAAAGTTTTCCAACTTTAATGTGTCATAACTTGATTTTTTCAAATTAGATTCCCAAATTATTATTCAATTTTTGAATTCTACTGCACATTTCCCATCAAACGTCTATTACATTCCCTCTACCCATCTTTACTAGTTTTCCTTGTTTTTTCGATTTTAATATTATTGACATAGTCTATTCAAGTATATCGCGCAGTATTACTTTAAAACAAATAAAAACAAATGAAAAGCAATTCCTTGGCGTCTGTTTAACTAAGAATTGTTTGTCAAATGTGTATTTGTGTGTATTAATTGTAAGGTTTTGCGTTTTTCATTGCTACGTTTATTCTAAAAAAAATTAATTTGAAAATGAATTTTTCTACGGAAGAGATGGTTGATATGACGTTTATTCTTGGAGAATGTCACAGGAATTGTTTAGTAGCTGCGAGAGTTTATAAAGAAAGATACCCGTACGGAAAGCATCCACAAATAATCACTTTTGAAAATTTACTGGAAAGGTTTATTGCAACAGGAAATGTAAAGTATAAAGCGCCCAATCGAAATAAACCAATAGTAAACGAAGAAAATGAATTTTTGGCATTGGCTGCTGTTGTTGATGACCCCCATATTAGTCAACGAACATTGAGTTATAATTTTGATATAAGCACTCGATCTATAGGATGAATTTTAAAGAAAAACCACTTTCATCCTTATAAAGTCCAGCCACATCAGAAATTGCTACCAGCGGATTATCACAAACGGGCAAATTTCTGTCAGCTTGTTTTAAATAAATTACAGGCAGAACCTGATTTTTACAATTTAATTTTATGGACAGACGAAGCTACGTTTCATAACAATGGATTTGTCAACCGTCATAATTATCATTATTACTCTGATAGCAATCCGCCCGTTGTTGTTGAAACCCATCGCCAAAATAGGTGGTCTGTAAACGTTTGGGGTGGCAGATAATTGGTCCATATTTCACTAATGGCACATTGACCGGACAAACCTATTATAACTTTCTGAACAATGATTTTATTGAATTGTTAGAAGATGTACCACTAATAACTAGAAGAACTACGTGGCTACAACATGACGGTGCTCCTTCTCATTATAGCGCCGTTGTACGGGAGTGGTTGAATCACAGATTCGAAAGAAGATGGATAGGAAGGGGAGGACCGATGGCTTGGCCAGTTCGATCTCCAGACCTAGCCCCGTTGGATTTATTCTTATGGGGTTACATAAAAATCTGGTGTATCAGGAACTATCAACTACTTATGAAAACATGCAGCACCGTATAATACAGGCTTTTGGACAAGTTACAGTGGAGATGTTAACTAAAGTACAAGCATCATTTCGCGAACGAATTGGTTTGTGTTTGCATAACGAAGGTACACATTTTGAACAGCTATTCTGAATAATCACGAGCTGTAATGTAATGTAATTGTTTAAATAAAATTAAGGTCTTCTATCTCAATTCGTTTTTCATTTGTTTTCATTTGTTTTAAAGTAATACTGCGCGGTAAACTTGAATAGATTATCTAAATAAAATTAAAATCGAAACAACAAGGAAAACTAGTAGAGATAGGTATAGGGAATGTAATAGACGTTTGATGGGAAGTTTACAGTAGAATTCAAAAATTTGAAAAAATCAAGTTATGACACATTAAAGTCAGAAAACTTTGGACCGCGGCAACAAACACCCTATATAACCAAATTCAACTTAAAAACATATGAAAAACAGCACATGGTCTTGACTAATATTTCCCAGAAAAAAAAAATGTTTAATCTGTAAAAATACGGCTTGTACAGATTTTACTAGGAAGGTCTGTAAATGTCAAATTTACAGGAAAAAGATGAATAACTTGGCAACACCGCAACGGAATTGAAAAAACAAAAATTAGTCGGAAAGCAAATTAAAAGACGAATATTAATTTGCAAAAATATATAGGGCGTTTAATTTAAAAAAATATAAGTTCGTTATGCGACTCTGATATGGAACACCCTGTATAATGGAAAATACTTTTATGTGATAGTACACACAACCCCGAACAACTTTTATTTAAAAAAGTTTTCTTTATCTCTAATACTTAACCTGCAATCGACCAATTACAGCGGGCTGCCACACCGTGTATATATGTAATGGTTATTATCTTGTCTCTATCTTGTGTAATTTGAATAATTATATCAAATAATTCCGCCATATTAATTCCGCTAGGGAGACAAGGAGATTACGTATTCGGTAAGGACAAGCGAGAAGCATACGAGTTTTCACCAGCAAACTTCCATCTACCCAGCTGTACTGGCTGCGGTAGCCCCGTCCGTGGCGGTCTGTGGTAGGAAAGCAGCGCACTGAAAGATTCGTTACCATGTTGAATTTCCGTTCTATTCGTTGACAAGTTACTCCTACCGGTCGCCGCTAAAGAAGTTTCACTTCAAAAAGTCAAGAAATCTCTCCAAAATGTATCAGGTGCGGTTGCTAAAAATCTCGTGATGATTTCTAGAAAATTTTAAAAAAGAATCCCCGATTTTTCTGTGCCAACCGAAATAGCTCATGTTTTATGTATATTTAAATCAACTGAATGTAAAATAAGCTTAGAGAGGTTGTTAAAGTATAAGTATGCGCTAGTAACGTCTGTCACACTAAATGATAATTCTACAAAAACAAACAAATTCTGACCGACAGAAGGCAGAATTTTACACAAAATAATTTAGAGTAATATCCCGTGTGCGTCTTTATTAGCAATCAAATTCAAACATTCAAATGATACCTATATAATTTAATTTATAACAGTGAATGTAGCAGTCTTATTTATAGCGCATCTTATCTAATTCTATTTTTTGAGAAAGAATAAATTCAGTTTTATCTGCATACTGTGCTGTTTAAGTGCACATAAAATGCACATTTTGATATTTAAGTGCATATAGATCCGGCTTTATTTATCAATATTCTGCTATCTATGTTATGTGGCAATAATTTTCGTTAAAATAAACTAACAGTGTGTGTCATAGCAATAAGAAGATATATATTTTGCATTAAATGCTTGCTGCTTTAACCAAGAAACTCGTCATTTTATTGCAACCTGATCAAATGTCGATGAACATTAAGCAATCCAGCATCCAGCTAAGTTATGCTCACCTTATAGCACGAACTGATAATATTATGTACAAACATTTTCTCTCCTAATTCTATTTATGTACGGTATACAATTATTTTAAAATATTTTACAGAAACTAAAACACTGCAATTATCTTCTAAATAACAGATTTATTGTTCTAAAATGGTTTGCTTTTGCAGATGTAAATTATTTATACGATATTGCTTAGTTATTATAAATAGGTAAATCGGTAATTTCGTAATTATAACCAGTTTAAACGTAGTTTGCATGTAAATCATATACTATTAAACGGTAGATTGCTCGTACAAATATTTTATTTAATAAAAGAGAAAAATACATCTATAAATATAGGTTCACAAAATTATTTCAGTCTGTAAGGAAAGACCAAAATAAAAAGAAAAGTAAATATAACAGTTAACATTTATAGAATGCATCAGTTGTGTATTTCATTTTTGTTTCAAAATATAATTTGGGAACAATCATTCCAAAAAACTACCCAGAACGAAAATGGGAAAATAGCATTAAGTGAGGACAAAAATGTATTTACAGAAAAGCAAATTACTTTAACCTTTATCTAAATTTGAGATACTTTACGCTACGTAATTTAGCAGAAGAATAAATCGGGTATTATTAAAAGTTACCATTTCATTGGAAATTGTTTTAAGGTGTTTTCTAAAATGTGAAAACTTTTTATAAAAAATGTTGGTGTAACGTTTCTGAGACCACCTTCTAGATATATCTTTTAATGTGTTTTCTAATCTATAACTGTATATGTATGATACTCTAACATATTAACCCGATTAAAATCAAAATGTTATGTATTCTATCTTTCATAATCTTTCGTAAAATCGAAAAAGGGTGAAGTGGGTAAGTTTCTTTAGCTCGTATCCTATACAACAAAGTATTTTATGTTCAGTTTTCTTTGATACATTAGATCAGCGTGTATCAGGGTTTTTATCTCAAATTTTCACATTGGAAATTCTTTTAATGGTAGAAATAAATGTTTGGCTTGGTTTCTATTAACAGTGATTGTATGATTGTATACGAGGTTCCGTTAGGTATGGTTAGTTTTATCTGAAATTTTGGTTTTTAAATGGCACTCTAGTTCTAGAGGGTGATGAAATAATTGTAGGTAATAAAACAACATCGTTTGCATAATCTGACCTACATCTCTCTCCACAGCGATTTTTGAAACTGATCTGTCCCGGATCTTGCCGTACGTAAAAGTATACCCATATAGAAGGTATCCGTAAGCTTAAAATGTGTGTTCTCCATAGAAGTTTGATGTGGGAATCTATCGACAGATTAGGTCCGAATCATACATACAAACCGTTGACATTCCATTCTGCTTATTTTAATCAAAAACTCTAGCGGCCTGCTGTACAAACGACTATGCGCCTTATACAATAGACGAGTAAATATGTGGCTTCTAGTAGCGGAAACCCCACGTCATTATAACTTTAAACAAGTGAAAGGAATTAAAGGTTTTAAGCTATAGGTAGATAGATATACACTGTGTCCATAAAGTAACCCCCCCCCCCCCCAACTAACTTTTGAACGACTTGATATTTTTCTACAAAATTTGGTGTGCTGTAATGGGAAATTAAATACTATTTTTCAGACCATATTAAAAAAAATGGCGACTGGGCGCCATTTTGAATTTGTTTTTTAAATAGAAAGGGGGGTCGAGTGACACCTCATTTGAAAGGTCTTTTAATTCTACGTCTGGTCCTAGAGTTTCAAAGAAAATATTCAGCCATAACAAAATGACAATGTTTGACGATTAAGAAGTTTATTTAAAAAAACTAAGAATTAAAGCTTAAATTAATTAAATTAAGTGTTCGAAATGTTTACCATTCACTTCTTGGCACATAAAAAGTCGGTTATGAAATTCCTGCCTTACATTTTCATAAGTTTCTGGAGTGATAATTCTGCAAACTTCTGTAATGCGTTGTTCCAGTTCTTCAATTGTTTCTGGACGGGTTCTGTACACTTTCGATTTCAGATATTCCCATAGAAAAAAATCTAAGAAAGTTAAATCTGGGGAGTGAGCCGGCTATTCTACAGGCCCCCGCCTAACAATCGATCTGCCAAAAAAATGTCCGTTGAGAAAATCAGAAACAGGCCTATAATAATGAGGCGGCGCGCCGTCTTGTTGGAACATAACGTTTTCAATATTATTTCAAGCCACCTGAGATATTTCTGGGAAAATTTAGTCCTGCAAATGAAAAAGTGGACTACTGGATAAGAAAATCAAAATAATTTTGAACTGAGTGAGTCCATTGGTTTACAATCCGCCATTTTGTTATGGCTTAATATTTTTCTTTGAAATTCTAGGATCAAACGCAGAACTAAAAGACCTTTCAAATGAGGTGTCATTCGACCCCCCTTTTTATTTAAAAAAAAATTTCAAAATGGCGCCCAGTCGCCATTTTGGATGATACAAAATTTTAATACGGTCTGAAAAATAGTATTTAATTTCCCATTACAGCACAGCAAATTTTGGAGAAAAATATCAAGTCGTTCAAAAGTTAGTTGGGGGGGGGGGTTACTTTATGGACACAGTGTATAGAAAGCAGAACCTGTGTGCTATGGCCCACGCTTTATTTTGTTAACAAAAAATAAGCGACTGAAGTAGGTAGCGCAGCGAGCCGCGGATGAAAGCCCTAGTCTAGTCTGAATATTGTCTCAATATTCATTGACGACGCATTCAGTAACATTCTCGACACACCTTATTTATTATGTTTCAAAATTTGATATTTATGTAGCACTCACGCAGGATAATCTGGATCTATGAAGCTGCGATACCGGAAAAATATGTTATAATTACATTATTATATATTTATTTACAAATCTGTTTGCAATTGTTTGCGAAAAAGCGGTGAGGCGTTGTCCACTGGTTTTGCTAGTTTTGTAAGTTAATTTGCGATTGCTCGCAATATTTGGGTTGATTTAGAGTTGTTTCTTTTCAAGAATTCGTAGCTTGTGTATTTGTTAATCGCCAAAACACTTTAAACGTGAAAAAAAAATAATTAAGTGAACCCGAATTGGCTGCACTTAAAAGATCGCCTAATTGTTCAAATCTATTTGTCAATTTCAGCTTTGACCTGAACGTACTTCCGTATGTAATGTTAGGAATTAATTAGTACTCAGTATCTAAAATTATACAAACTGTTTATTTCGAGCTAAATTGGTGGGTTATATGGGTAATATGTTTGATGATTCGGTTTGAAACATTCTTTGGGATCGCTGTGATGTTCAGGGAATTTGTTTCTGTAATGTACGTTATCGCTTTGAGTTGATTCTGTTAGAATAGGACAAGAAAGTAATCTACACCTTGTGAGCTTGTTTCTTTGTAATGTTGTAGCGTCCGACTCTACAATGGAAAATCGTTTTTACGTACGAGTCACGTAAATATGTGGGTTCTCGTGGTGGGAGCCCCTTACCACTCAAACCTGAGACAGGTGGAAGTACTTTGGATTTAATATATAGATTCTCAATGGGGCGGGCGGTAGATCAGTGTACTAGGCTGCTAGCTTTGGCACTGCTCTCCCAACCGGATCTCGTTGTAGTCCAGATCAAACCGACCCTGGATGGTGTATACGTCTGTGTATGTTAGATGAAAGCCACAACCAACCCTGGGAGTTGGTGCCCCACGTAAGAGCACACAAAAAAACAAAACAGAAAGTACCGATGTAGTTTCAAATTCTAGAATACGCTTTTATTTTTGGAAAATTGACGTATTATATTGTACTCTTTACAGTTGATTATATTAAGTTTTGTAATTGTATTAAATAAATGTTGAATGTGCGTAAGAATGTGTTCAAAGTCTAATAAGCCGATTACAAAACGATTACGGACTATTGGCGAGGGTGTTTAAAAAAACATGGTCTACACTGGCATGAGGAACCAGACGGAAAGTGCGCAAGGTTTACGTAAGAAAATGGTGATTGGAATGTGTTTAAGTAGTAAGAAAGTACGGTCGAGTTAAAAGGTGTTGCGTTGCTATGCAAGTGAATATTTATTTTGTTTGTTGTATTCAATTATTCAACGAAAAACTACATATCGTTGTTGAAGTTGTTCTTATTGATATTGCTGTTGTTGGTCTCGTTGAAACAGCTAAGGTAGTTGTATGCTTGGATCTTGAGTATTTCGGCTATTAATTTGAGCTTCCGCAATCTGTTTAATTGATAATGTGACCTACTCCATTAACGAGTACTAAACAGTGATCTTGGAAACGTATATCTCAAGGTAGCGAGAATTGCTAACTCCACACAAATGTAATTGGGCTGCTCATGTCTTTCGGAGAGAACAAATCCAGCATGATAGGCATCCTATTCTTCTAATACAGGTTTTTGGGTAGGTCGAGTTAGTATACTTAAGATGATGCTGTAACACACTTAGAGGGTTAATTTGTGAAGGCTACGTGGAGTTTCCACGGAGGAGATATACCCTCCATATATAATATTATATTTTGATCATGCTTGCTTAGCGTAGTAACGTAGTATATCTGCATTTTTTTTATGTAGGTACTGGTGATAATCTGTAATAATTTAAAATGTTTGATGTGTTTGAGACGTGCGTTGATTGAGTTTTTCGAGAATGCAACCTAGTTGCATCGGCCGATCGGTTTTACGGGGTTTGAATATTAATTTATGTGTTTGTTCATTTCAAAATTGCATCGGTTTGTTGACGTAAATCGGTTTTTACGATACTACAAATTAAACCTTTTTATTTTGCAAAGTTTTAAAAGTATATATGAGATTTAAAAATTTTATACGATAACGTTAGATTCTGATTGGTACATTGATTTTACACCCAACCGTAAAATAGTTTCTTAGAAACTTTTACCGAGAATATATAAATTTTGAGTGTAATAGGTTTGGATTTTGTAGATTTAGAATGGGTATATAAAAGATTACTTTTATGAATTAAAGTAAATTAAGGTTTATTTATAATTTTCAGCTTTACTTCGTTAGTCCATATTTAATGAGTATCTGTATATAAAATACTTAATTACTTTAACAATATCTATTTATTTTAACCTTATACGTATTTCGGCATGTTTACATGTCATTGCCGAAATACATATAAGGTTAAAATAAATAGATATTGTTAAAGTAATTAAGTATTTTATATACAGATACTCATTAAATTAAGGTTGTTACCAAGAAATGATAATAATTCGGTATGGCGCCAAACTAAGCAGAGAAATATTCAAACCATATATTTTCTAAACGGAAACGTTGCTTTACCGACACCGTAGATGCAGAGCCAAAAATATAATATTAAAGAAGGTAAATATAGTTGCTCGAAGAACGCCGCGTGGGCTAGACATTTAAACGTTTAAATCTAAGGGATTATGTTACCCAGCAGTGCAGTCTTGCAATTCTTCTGTCCGGATACGAAACGTATGACATTTATTCCGAGTTAGACCTTTAAAACATGAATAATAATGTCATTCTCGCTACATTAAACACGGCTATTCTTACCCAAGGTAAGTAATCCGTTATAATCTTAAATGTCAATATTCGATCTAAAATTCAAATTTTCTTTCTAAGGATTTTCCCGAATCAGAAGTGGAGTGTTTGTATCGATAAGGAAATCTTAATTCGCAAAAGGCAAATAAAAGTCTTGGTTAAATCCTGATCCTGAGAAAGGGACACAGACAATGATGATAGCTGGTCGATAGCATTATATGAACGAGCTGCTTATTTTCAAGTCCCGCTGAGTGGCTGTTGGTCGGACGGGAGCTGCTAACGTGCTCAATTCGCGTGACCGCATGCTGTCTACCGCCTGTCACAACCTCCCCGCACCCCAGAGAACAACAATCACTCCACCAGGTTTCAGCACTATAACTCTTAGCCCACTGCGATCATATATCAAGTTAACATCATTGATTAATCGACTCGAGAATTTTGACGGCGTTATAACATTAATTTGCTGAAGATAAAGTGCTTTAATTTTCTCATTAATTTAATTATAGTCATCTCGCCCTATCTGACATGCTGTGATTCATTAGTTGACAACAAATTAAAAGCATTCTTTAATAACAGCTTACTTGATTACGAGCAGATAATACCTAAAATTATTTTAGCAACACTGCAGTAATTAAAATGGCCACGTAAATGAATAAGCAGGATAGGTACTTATATTAACGCTGCATGTAAAGTAAATATAAAAAGTTTCATAGAAATAATTCAATTTGTTACTGTACAATTAGTTTTACATCAGTTGTTTTACAGTGCTTGCATTTCGGTAGGGTGATTATAGACCCACAGGTATCACACCCACGGGGGCTATTGTAAGAGAAAATGAGCTCAAAATAGTAAAAGCAAACAAAAACAGAAATAACATGGATAGTTTAACAAATTATAATTGTACAGTCAGTTCTCCTTTGTCTAGTTTACTCAGTATACATTTTTCTGAAAATGTACGCCCCGTTCATAAGTACCTCATACAAATATTATCTAGCACTGCGTATCAGATAGTAGGACTTAATTTCAAATTAATTTATATGTTAGGGTTTTGGCTTACGAATTATAAATTTATAAAACAATTGATTCTATTTTTCCTTTTACGGATAGTAGATGCTACTGCAATTAAAATTTACACAGAAAACATTGTAGCAGCAACTTTTGCTTTCAGTTCAATTAATTGTTTTCTTTAAAATGATTAATTATGATTCCTACAGTATTATTCTAAACACACTTTTAAAATATCAATTCTATAATCTGCTAAAATCTACGACAATATTATTCATGTAAACTGTTCATACTGTAAAAAATTCAAAGAGCTTGCTTTTGATTTTAAAGTCTGAACATTTGCAACACTCTCGTCTCAGTTGGGATATTCGTGTTGTAATGCGTTTAATTGAAAAAATGTTATAGCCTACAGGCTTCGCTTTATGGTTGGGCATGATTAGGGTAGTGCTGAACAAGAACAGTTACAGAGAAGTGTCATTCTCAATTAACGTTTGAAACAAAAAAAGGATGTTCTGTGAATAAAAGCTTTCCACTTTTCGGGAAATGATTTGTGAAGTGTGCACTTCATCCAGCTGTTGAAAAGTGTATCAAAAACACATTTCTAGCTTAAATGACATTTAATATACATTATCGCGATTGTTTGTCACTGTTAGAAAGAATGCTATGAATGTGGCAGGACACACACGACTATTATGTGAATTTGAGTTTCTCCCTTGAAGTTGTATAGGACGCCAGTTAAGGTAACCTTTTTTGTGTGCGAATTTATTTGTTATTAATAGCAATAAGAAAATGTGCTTACAAAGTGATATGGCGTGAGAGTAAATTAGTATCCAGTAACACATACTCTAAAGATTATTTAACGGTGATTATGTAATATAAATACAGTTACCTACTTCATAGCTATGTGCAAGGACCTTTTAGTTGCAGAATAGCAAACAATTTCGTTAAAATTCAATAAGCAAACAATAACCATGGGCGTACTCAAATCCATTAAACTATACGTGAAACATATTGCACGATTTTGCAACGTTTCTACAAAACGATATTTACTAAAAGTTAATGTTGTAAAGTACCTGGTTTAGCGAGAAATAAACGTTCCAAAAGAAATAAATAAGCAGGGCTTTATAAAGTTCAACATGTATGTGCTTGTTATGATAGGAAATGGGACTTTAATGGGATTAAAAATCGTTTTGGAAATATTCCTAAAGTTATAAAATCATTGGAAGACAAAAATGTGTCGCTATTACAGGTATTTGACCACTTTCATTCTACTATTGACAATTTGGCATTTGAAGGAGAATTTGACATCGGACAAGTGAACTAATTTTTTGGCTGAAAGTTTAGAAAAACTTGTCGTGTACTGCAATTTTTAAGATGTTTATTCAACTGTGGTTTTCCGTCCCTTATGACTGCTGATAGTCCAAACTTCTCTGTTGTAGAATTTTCTCGGTGTATTAATTAATTTACACGTTCTATTTTCATTAATTCGTAGTTGCTATTTTACATTTCAATTAATAATTATTTTTTGCAGTTTCATAAAATTGTTTCGTGAGCTTTTAAAACTCATGACTATTCATATTCTACGCTTACGAACTCTGTTTCATTTTATTTTACTATTACACAAGCATCAATTCTAGCTGACCAAATAAACAATAACTATATACACAATCTAGCATCTTAAACATATGGATGCGTTACCCTTCTATGTTCGTAGATAATTCGCTTACAGTTTTATATACGCCCCAGCTATATATTTAAAGGTATTACGCCAGGAATTATTATTAATTGTTTGTCATATAATTTAAATACTGACTAAACACTAGACTAGAAATCCGGACACTATCTATGTGGTAAACCTAGCGGTGTGATTCTGTTAAGTCTAAATATACTTTATACACTATTGTCTAATAAGTTAATAGCCAATGGGTTGGCATGCTGTTCTAATCTATTATAAATTTTGCACTAAACCACCATGGAAAGACCACGCCATCTAATTTATTTTGAAAAAATTCTAGTAGGCCATGAACTGATGGAAGTAAAACAAAACACTTCTCTTGTTTACTTTTACTTTTAAAAACATTAAGTATGCGAAAATTTCAGGAAACTTTGTTTTGAGCATGTGCAGCAGGTTGTTAGTTTTTACAAAAACAAATGAATGACAAAGTTTCTAACATACACAATTTACTAAAAATTCCATTTGCAGTTTAATGTTTGCAACTGACATAACAAATTTAAATAACAGGTTAAATAAACACAACAGGTAACACTAAAACTACAGTAATACAAACAATTATTAATAAAATGTTCAAAACAATTGACGTTTTTGTAAAACATGCTCAGAAGCAAATGAACTGTCTAATATGCGTGTTAGTAACTGTGTCATAAATTTGTTTTTGTAAAAAATACCTTAACCTTCTGCCTACGCCCGCTTACGCCCAAAGAAAGTTTCCTGAAATTTGCGCATACAAATGTATTTAACAGTGAATAAGAGAAGTGTTTTGTTTTACTTCCATCAGTTCATGGCCTACTAGAATTTGTTCAAAATAAATTAAATGACGTGGTCTTTCCATGGCACTCTTATGAAATATTTATTTTCTGTAATAAAATGCTCAAAACGTACACAAAATGCAAAGTGTGACACATTGTTAAAATTAAAATTAAAAACTCTATCTAAATATGAAAAAAATTTTAAATGCCGACCATAAGAATAAAAAAGTTGACAGTCGAAAATGAACAATGCTAACAGTAACACCAAATCTAATAAAAAATTTAGATTGAGCATAGAAAAGTGTCCCAATAATGCGTTAACTGGAAATATGTAGCATAAATGATAAATGCATTATAGACGAAAATAAACAATCCAAAGTTTCAGTTTTTTTCAGATATCTAAAAAACCAGAGTGGCTACTTTAAATTTCTTTACAGATTATTGTTAGGCATAAAATTTGGCACCTTTGCCTCAATTTAACCAACTTTCTATCTCTTCAAATAAGCGAGATCCCCATGGTGGGGCTCGAATTTGAAACAGCCTGTATATCACGGTGAGTCCCTTTCTTTATAAAAAAAAGTTTCTGCGTACAACTAGATCATACCGACATATTCTTGTTAAGTACGTTATTTGCTATACAAAATGGTCATTTACAATTTTTTTAACCGATATTGAACTGTCTTATTTATTAAAAAAAATGCTCATATCGCCAATTTTCAAATTAAGCGTTTTTTAACACATACAACGTAATATCTCGAGAAGTACATACCAACTTTATTTTATTTTTCTCAGAAGATGTATGTTTTCATTGCATTTTTATTTCATAAACTGCAACGCACTTGCGTTTTAGTTATATTTTTATCAAAAAGTTTTTTTTGAAATTTCTAAAACAATTGCAAAAATGTAGAAATTTAGATAGGCAAAGCTTTTTATTGCTTAAACTTAACATTTAGTGTGCATGTTGAAAATAATGATGTGCTTTAGTTAAAAACCACTGATCAAAAGTGTAAAGATTTTTATGAAATCTTTAAGAAACTTTTGTTTTTTCTTCTTCAACAGATTAATTGTTACTTCTTCTATATCAAAATGGAAAAGAAGTAATTTGTTCTTTAAAATTGTATTAAGTATTGTGGATATTAAAAATTTAAAAATCAAACAGTCGTTATAGAACACAATAGTCTTTGAAATTATACATAAAATAAAATGTACGTATTATTTAAGTTTAAATATTTTAATTTTAAATATTAACAAAACATTAATTACTCAACTAAAAATAAAGACATTATAAAATAAAAAGTGGAGTATGTATTATATGTTTTTAAATTTTTCGGCCGCGACTCTAAATGTGAAAATTTTCCTTCTCCCACAGTAGAATGTGTTCTATAAATATTTGGATGCAAATATTTGCTATCTACACCAGCAATGGTGATTAAAGTATCTTTGCTTTGTTTTAATTTAATACTTTCTTAACGTTTAAGTTTTCATTTCTATTACCACTATCTAAGTGTAGATTTATTCAAATATATCTTCATTTCCGCATTAAGGTATTGTTTATATTATAAATATTTTTATTAACTTAATTTAGTGAGATCAATCAATATTGTTATCACAAACATGATACTGATAATGTTAACTGACATCACATATTTTGAGTCAGTGTAACCAGCCTTACTATCTTCTTGGTAGATGTAAATAAGTTAATTAAAACGTATTACCCACTACTATTATAGCAACCGTATTTGGTTACTAAATACTTATTTCGTAAAATACAACAGCAATGTTTGCTTGATCACACTTCTACGTGTTGTTTCAAGAAAATCGGCAGTGAATTTCCTGCTTTAGTTACGTAAAGAAACAAATTTTAGAGTTATAATTTAATCTCTTTCCAACTTTTAAATTAAAAAAGCACTTTGTATTTACTGTTGCATTTTGTATTGATAAAGTAATGTTGTCAAATATTGTTCCTGATTCGGAAGTTTGTGATATTACTCAAACTTCCTGTACAGTAACAGATCGTATCGATTTAAGATAATAGCTCTCGCGTTTCTCGCTCGGTTTTTTAGCTACCACATTTTGTTACTATTATGCAACAAATATTCGCAATATAATTAGCAATTCCAAAGTTCTTATGGCATTACTACATAAAATGAGAAAGCAATTTCATCCTTTTGGCTTTTGCCTTCCTTGCCATGTGTAGTATAGCTGTGGGAAGGTATTATAAGGTTTTATAAAGCAGAAGGTAATGAATGAACATAAAAGAAATGAAGGAAAATAATATTTCGCAATGTTTAGGTTTTAAAATTTACACCGATACTAGGATCTTAATTTTGCTGTATTAGTCAGGGTAATCCGATTTCGATTTTTAATTACTTGAACATATAATCTGTAAAATGTATGTAAAACATAAAAACGACTGTTTGTATTACGCTAGTTAAATAAAAAGCAGAATCATGATAAAAAAAAATTTACCGAGCAACAAGCATCCATGTTTTATGATCGTTCTCTTCACAAAGGCTGTAGACTGTGCTTTTAGAGAGATGTGTTCAGAATTAATGAGCAGCAAAAGCTTTTCAATTCTATAAACCATAATGTTCAGTTGAGCAGGGAACACATTTCAATTACCTAATTCTAAAAAAAGCCAGTGTGCTCTAAAGTACGATAAATATTCATCAAATGCAAATAACACTTTACAGGGTATATTCGTTTATAATTATGTTCTTACTCAGTTCCTAGAAGGGTATATACGATTTTATGTATTTTTATTTAAATCATTAAAATTTAAAAACCTACTGAAAAATAAATTTCATTACCTACTTTCGCAATTATACGGAAAAAAATCTATAATGCAAGCCAAACTTCTTTCATCGAGCTTTCAATGCCCGCCCTTTCCATTAGCTAACTTGCATTGCTAATGAACCACTTGAAGACAGAGAATTGAAAAAATAGGGTAAGAGGTTTTTATGTAGTTGGATTATGGTTCAATTAAATTTTAAAAAAGCCTATCTCACGTTCGATATCTGACTTTCCCAAAATAACTACGTTCTGAATTTTATAAAATTACTTGAAAAACCGTTCGTAAGCTACAGCAAATATTAAAAGGTCAACGTAAAGCTTGTTTGTTGATTTATACATTTACGTTATGTAACAATTTTCTACTAAGAGGCAAAAGTCAGGCTTTGCTTGTTTAATAGATTTAGTTATTAACCTAGTAATATGTACGTTGTTTATAGAATGTTGACATTCGATTACATGGACGTTTCCGATTTAATATACGTTCCAGTAAACAGTATATGTATAATCTAATAATTAAACTCTGCTAGTGGCTAATGTTTCGACTATAAAAGTAGATATTTTGAAGATGTATCGCATATATATTCCGACAGTTGATTGTTACATGCAAATAACAAGCAGATATCCATATCCATATCCATACATATATAAAAGCTCAAAGGTTTTTTTTCTCTGGTTCCTCCAGCGGCTACCGCTTCACCAATTTGGACCATTTTTTTTTCAAATAAAGGTCTCTATCCTCAGATGGAACATGAAACATTTTTATATTTTTATACTACGTCGATTTTTCAATAATAATTATTTTAATTTATAATATATATGAAAGTCTGCTAGACGCGCTTCACTTGAGGCGACATCTACACTAACGTCGCGTCTCCCTTATGGAACTAATGCATCACGTGACTTATCATTTAGCCGGTTCTGTCAACGACCAGTCTGTCAGTGCATTTTGCGCTGGGGTAACACTAGTCTTTTTTAAATAAGCACGCGTTGTTTGTCTTATTGTAATTGCCAAACTGCCATACGCATTTTGTTTTTCTGATTAACACAAAGTCTCTGTAAATACCAACCTTTACTTTCAATCCCCTAATGTTTACTACATCTGACTTCATAAAGTATTTCATTGATAAAAGAGGTAGGTGTGCCTACAGATTATTTATTTTTCGTATAAAAAAACAATGTCGGTCATAACCACAACTATCCGTAAGGTAGGAATAACAATAAAAATTTATTGTCCCAGATATTTTGCGATACAGCTAGGATACAACAATTATAGCAATTGCGAATTAACTTTCAACCGCAACTGATTTTATTGCTAATATTATATTTAATTGTTTAGCGTGTCTTTAAACTTTAAACTAAAATAGCAGAACGAGTGGACTACGCCACACGCTTTTCTGTACAAATATTTGCTAACGGCGGCTGGTTTTACGGCTATTATGATATTTCTTTGTTAAGCGCGTCTTAAACTTTACAAAAAAATAGCAGAACCCGTGGACTACTTCGCGCGCTTTTTTTACAAATAATTACTAGCTAATTTACTAGAAGAAATATATTGATATAATTCATACATTCCGCCGGTATCGCAGCTTTATGGCACCGATTACACTGCTTGACTGTTACATAAACATTGAAACCCGTGAAACACAATAAATAAGGGAAGGAATCCGACGTTACTATGAGCCCGCTACGCTACCTACTTTATTTGTTCATTTATTGTTAACAAAAAAACAAACAGCTCACGGATTTTTATGTTAATCAGAATTCATTTACTTGACTCACCGTTTAACGACGAAAGGCCCCCGCTACTAGACGCCACATATGTACGCGTCTTTTATATAAGACAGGTATTTGTAGGCAGGGCGGGACGCTACAGTTTTCGATAAAGATAAGCAAAATTTAATGTTTATGGTTAGTGTGTATGATTGAGACATAATCTGTCGATAGATAGCAACTCCACGTCAGACTCTTCGGGGAACACAAATGTTGGGTTACGGATCTCTTCTATGGGGCTAGACTTTTACTTACAGCAGGATCGGGAATAGATCAGCACTTGATACTCTAGAGAAAAATTCAGGTCAGATCATGCAAAACAATACCATGCGCAAAGATAATCATAAATAACCTAAATCAGATTTACTAATTGCATTGCAGCTGAGATTTCAAATGATATTAGCAGATATCTGAAAATGGTATTTTATTACCTACAATTATTTTATCATCTCCGGGTAGTGGATTACCATTTACAGTTCAAAAACTCAAAATTTCAGATGAAACTAACCTTACCTAATCGAACTTGCTATACACAATCGCTTTTAATAGGAATCAAGGACGGTCATTTATTTCTACAGTTAGAAGGCATAATAATGTAAAAATTTAAATTGAAAACTTTAATGAACTGCGCCAACTTGAAGGAAGAGTAAGTACTTTTATTTAAAGAATATTTAATGTCGATCACGCTAGATAGGGATATAAATACAAAATAATAAACAGCCATAGTAACATAGTAATTACGTAAGTTTAGTAGAGTCTTCGACTTTCTGTTATTGAAAATTTACAATACTGCGGGTTGAATTTAGTATATATCGTGCAGCTTTACACAGCTTACTTATTACATATTTAAAAAAAATACCAAAAAGGAGTGGGTTGTAGACTACGGTTCCATTAGTTGAAATTAAATGTGTATCTAGTTTAATACCCACGTTCATTTCCGGATTTTATATTGCGCATTTTGTTGCAATCTGTTTGAACGTAAATTGAAGAATCCTTTCCAAAAGAAATAAAAAAGATATTTTTTAAAGCGTTGCTACGACTACCAGCAGAGAAAGGTTTGTTTTCAAATGTTTCGCTTAGAAAATGTTCAAATAAAGTAGGTTCCAGTGCGTTGTCCTTTTGAAGTGAATAGCCTAGCTGCCCTGGGTTTCGTACTAAACTACTTACCGAGTTAAAAATCTTCTTTCGACACACTAAGCGCTTTTTATCTATTCTGTAGCGGAATACAAAAACATGTAATTCAAAAATAATGGAAGAATAAAGTTCTATAATTAATTTCAAGGTTTCAGAGGATTTACTATAATCTTGTTAAAAATACATCTAGAAATTGACTTATCGGAAATTAACATCTCTTACTGCCCAGAAGAGAAAGTTACTAATCGCTGCGCAATTTCTCTTTTTTGTGCTTCTGAACATGTGCAAACACTGTCTAAGAGACCTTGCAGTAATTAAACCAACATTAATAATTTGAAATTATATTAAGTGTCCATCAACACTTCCTATAAAACAAAGTAGTAAATTTAAATTATCTACTAAAAACCAGTTAGCATAGTTTAGACAACTTAATATTACTATGATTGACAGCAGAAACTGACACGTCTAATGTGCCAATTTACCAAAATTTGGCATATTGTCGAAGGTAGTTAGTTGGGAAAACGAAATAAAGTTAAGTGTAAAAAAAAATCAAATAGTTGTTTGCCAGCTTATATACTATATGAATAACATCTGTAGTAAAAATTATGATAGACATTTTTTAGTTAATTAGTTTTTTTATAAGTTTAGAACTATTAAGAGGTGAGTGATTCCATAAAAGCACATGGAAAGAAACCATGTTGACTGTTAATAAAAAAATGGTTACTATTAAAAAAGCTTATTAATCTAGTTTTAATTGCTATTTTAAAAATGTTTGAGATCGGTGAACGTATCGAAATAGGTCTATAATATTTCAAATCCGTTTTATCTTTTGATTTAAAAACGGGCGTAATAATGGATGTTTTTAAACAGTTGGGGAGAAAACCAGCATCAAAGGAGGATTTATTAAGGTTAGTCAAAGATTTAAAAAATTTTTAATTATTTTAGTGGGTATGTTATCCCAGCCAGTTACTGGTGTTAATTACTCCCTAACAGAAAACCCGATTTCTACGAGCTCTAGAATGAAATTCACCGACAAAGTTAGTTAAGAAAAAAATCTAAAACCAAAACCGAATGCAATACTTGTTTTTTAATAGCGTTTTTTTAGCAATTGAATTGTTTGATTTTATAAGCGTAACGTGATAGAATCCTCAGACCCTATCTAACCTTTTTTTCCGAACTATATAGCTTTAAAACTACGACCGCTACAACTTTTTGAAAATTTTGTAATCCAATGCCTTATTACTCAAAAACGAGTTGAGATATCGGTATGAAATTTGGTATTGTAATACCCCTTCTGTGTCTGTGTTTGGTGCACGGCGATAGATAATTTGCACAGACAGACATAAGAGACCTACAGTTTAATGTGGGCTCCGAACCACAGGAAGTGCATGCACATCTTCTCCAGAGAGGTTTTCCCGGGGAAAAATCCACCTCGCTGATTTCCCGTTGCCTTGCGAGGGAGAACGACCGGGCCGGGAGTCGAACCCGGATCCGCTGCATTGGTAGCCGCGCGCTTACCTCTGAACTATGGCCGTTCTATACCTCTAAGCAGACGCAATGTATATTTAATTATTTGAAATCATGAAAACTACAAAAAGAAAAAAAATTCAAATTTTTACAAAGTATAAAAGATATTGCTCAAAAACTACCCATACGATTTTTCTTTAATTTTGTAGACCTTTACATCTATGGATGAGCTACAATTTGGTTAACTTTTCAATGTTTTAAGCCGCTAAGTTCTCTGTGACAGCTTTTATGCGTTTTTAAAATTGAAAATTCACGCTGCTTTACCTCTTATAAAAGGATAACGTTAAAACATTGTTCTTTAAGCTAAGGTGCTTATGAGGCATAGTAGAGTACAATTCAAATTTTTCTTAGATAAAGCATGGACTACAGGAGATAATCTTCCCTGTCGCCCTAATTTATAGAGGAAGAATGTTTTGTTAAATCTCTAGTTTTCATAAAAAAAAAAGATTATTATAGCTTTCGAACTACAGTTCTAATGTGGCTTTTGCAGTTTCCCGATTAAGCGCATATTTAGACTATAGCGTAGCAAAGCTACCGCCTTTGGTCGGTTGATCTGTTTATCTCGTACGCGATGCAGCTACAAAACCTTCGCTAGGTGCCGCCACTTAAGACAATTCCAACTTCACTTAAGCAGTTTCTAATAGAAGGTTAAGTCAACGTTATATTTAATGAGTATCTGTATATAAAATACTTAATTACTTTAACAATATCTATTTATTTTAACCTTATACGTATTTCGGCATGTTTACATGCCATTGTCAAAGGTTATATGAAAAAATAAACAGTTAGTGTTGTTATAGCAATAGAACTTTGTGACTTATCTTGGTAATCGTCTGCAGATGACTTGATTTCTCATTCCAAAACGTCCAGTAGAGGAGAGTTTAAGAGATGAATTTGCTCATTCATTAACGGTACAGTTTTTAAATGTTTGTGAATTTCAAAAGCTTCTAGTATACCTAATTTACGTTTATCATCACAAAAGTGTAAACATTTTATGGTGTTATTAGATGTTATTGAATGATTTTGTTCTAGTAAGTGTTTAGCGTAATTGGATTTATGTGGGTGTTTGTATTTGTAACAACGCACGTGTTCTTTATACCTAATCATTCAATGACATCTAATAACACCATAAAATGTTTACAGTTTTGTGATGATAAACGTAAATTAGATATACTAGAAGCTTTTGAAATTCACAAACATTTAAAAACTGTACCGTTAATGAATGAGCAAATTGATCTCTTAAATTCTCCTCTACTGGACGTTTTGAAATAAGAAATCAAGTCATCTGCAGACGATTACCAAGATAAGTCACAAAGTTCTATTGCTATAACAACACTAACTGTTTATTTTTTCATATAACCTTTGACAATGGCATGTAAACATGCCGAAATACGTATAAGGGTAAAATAAATAGATATTGTTAAAGTAATTAAGTATTTTATATACAGATACTCATTAAATATGGACTTCAACGAAGTAAAGCTGGAAATTATAAACAACGTAATATTGTTTCACTCGAAACAATACTGTCCTATTTCAAAAGCATAGCAAAGCAACAAATTGCTATATGACCTGTTCATGGTTACACGTTCTGTGGAAATTTAGTTTTGTTTAGACTAACAAATTGTTTTTATTGATACTACTTACCGCTATTTATTTTAAAAAGCTTAAGAATTCACTTTTCGTTTTAACTTCCTCTTTCTGCCTGCAATTAAGATTTGTAAGTAAATTTTGTAATCACAGCTGGGTACTCTGAGCCAACCATTAGCCAATTAAATTACATAGCTTTTACACTGATTACACACCGTTATAGTCAGCTCTCATTTGAAGTTGACCTAATGGCTTCTTCGTTTACTCCATAAACATACACAGCGTGCATTCGTCGATTTGTTGTAAAAAGCACAGTGTGAATTGTTAGTGCATTAATTGTGTTATCCGTAAAACATGGTATTGCGAAAATAAGTACGTTTAATCGTTTGTGAACTAACAAATTCGCGGGTCACCAGCTCACCTTGCATGAGTGAGCCCAACAGCTGCCAATTTGCTGCACAGCTTTGACCTAGTAAAACGTGTATAAAATATTTGCTTCATTTCACAGTGCGGCTGTGTGTGCGGTTATATGACAATTTAGTTGAGAAAGGTTTGTTTTGTGTTAACCGATTCACTGGTGGAAAGTTTGATTTAACAAAGCATTGTACTTATTCCGAAAACAACTGAAAACCTTTTAACTGTAATATTTGATGAGCTGAAATTTACTTCAAACACTACAACAAAAGTACAAATACCGAGCACAAGAGCTAGAAAGCTTCTTAGTAGATAATAATGTATTTTAATTTTAATGCTGATGTTGCAGTACACTACTTCGAAGTTCTTTAAATCGATTTTTTAACATGTTTCCAATTCAACTCGTGCAAGAACTAGCTAATTTTATTTGTTCTCTCTTTCTAGTATTGAGATACCACATAACATAGGTTTGGAAAATTTAATCGCGAAAACAAAAAAATTACAGTATAACGCAATTACTACATAAAATGAAGAAGGCAATAGTTTTTCATACATTTTTGTTTACTTGGATACCTGATATTGAAACCAACAAGAATCAAGAGCTTAATTTATTAATAAATGTTTAGCTAAAAGAATCGACAAGGTTGTCGATGCCGAAAAAGTGCTACATTTCTTTACATAAGTTGCACAAAGTGTGTTATAGGATATTGAAAAAATTTAGTCTACTTTATAAATTGAAGAGATAAGCAAAGCATTTTGGAAGCTTTGAAAAGGAGGATTTAAACCTACACTGCTTACTAAACAATAACACTAATAAATCTCCAACTGTCTCACCATAACAACACGACGGGATCTTGCGTTTCCACAAAATTTACCTCTATAATATGCGGCAGCCTCTTGCAACAACACTCAGTTTACTGATTGTTTTCGTTCAATATTTATAATTACTGCCACCGCTGTTGTTATAATTTGGTTATTTATGGTTTACTATTTTTGAATAAATTTTAAAAATTCAAGATTTTGGCGAAAATACATGTATTAGACGCCCAGAACCCAGTAAATTATTTAAAAAAATGTTTGTATGCATGTGAGTGGCTGTGTGCGTGTGTGTGTGTGTGTGTGTGTGTGTGTGTGTGTGTGTGTGTGTGAGTGTGTGTGTGTGGGGGTGTGTGTGTGTGTGTGTGTGTGTGTGTGTGTGTGTGTGTGTGTCGCCTCATAACTTCAGAATGGATGGTCCGATTTCGCTGAGCTTAATGTGGAGGTAGTTCAAAAATGTAAGAACAAAATAAGCGTTTAAAAAACCGAACCGGAAGCAGAAATTGCATGTTTTTTAGTAGCATTTTTTTCAGAAACGGAGTTTTAAATTTAAATAACGGAATCTTATAGAAGACCTTAGGTTTTTTTGAAACGTACTAACATTAACATGGCATCTAGTACGAATTTTTGATAATTTTGATTTTAACACCTATTTACTCAAAATTGAGTGAGCAGATAGGATTAAATTTGATACTATAATAGGCATAGGTTAGCAAAACGTCACTATCTAAAAGAAGTTTTTTATAAGCAAAAAATTGTGATGTGGTAATTTTCAAAAGCATATTGCGCAAAAACTATTTCTTCAGACAGATAAGGATAGGCTACAATTTGATTTGTGTCCCAGTTCGCTGATTCTCTGTTACACATTTTATGAATTTTCTTAAATCGACAATTTTTGTCCCTTCATTTATAAACAGAGGCGATAAAAATGTTGTTTAAGCTAATTTGCTCATGAGGAATAGTAGCATGAATTAATTTATAAATTGCAAACTGCTATTCAAAAATAATGCTTCACGAATCAGTTGAACTAAGTTCTGACAAGAACTGTGTTGGAGCGGGCGGTAGAGAAGTGATTAAGGCCGCTGGCTTCGGCAAACCTGTTGGGTTAAATTCTCAGCAAAGCAAACCTTGGGTGTCGGTGTATGTTTTTGCATGTTAGATAGGAGCCTAGCAGTTAGTGGCCCCCGTAAGTGTGGGAAAAAACTTTGTTTTCCATGGGTAAGTCTTAGGAATACTTTTACTTATACGATACTATAGATGCGATTGAAAATCTCCTCTTGTTGCATAATCAAGTGGTTAAGCAAAAGTTGGAGAAATGGTATTAACTAGCGAAACCCGTGGACAACGCCCCATCTTGTTATCGTATACTTATTTGAATAAACTGATAAACCGTGTCGAGATGTTAAACACGTACTTAATGAAATATTGTGTATTCTCAAATATGCAAAGAGTTGCGATTATGAACATGCTTTCTTAAAACTCGTTTTTGTCACTGAAATAATAACGGCGCATATTTTGCGCCGTTTTTATTTTTTATCTGTTTGTAATAAAACTTTTATAACAAGATGGGAGCATAATGTGTATAATTGTAAACAAATAAGAGCATTTTGTATTTAATTATTGTAAAATGTATTAGACTACTTATGCAAGAGCCTATTCTACTCAACGAAGTGAGTAGTTTGTTTTAGTGGCGCACCCATGAAGAGTTTTTGAGTTTGGGTTTTCCATGTATACACTGTGTCTATAAAGTACCCCCGCCCCCAACTAACTTTTGAACTCCTTGATATTTTTCCACAAAATTTGGTGTGCTGTAATGGGAAATTAAATACTATTTTTCAGACTATATTAAAATTTTGTATCATCCAAAATGGCGACTGGGCGCCATTTGAAATTTTTTTTTAATTGAAAGGTGGGTCGTGTGACACGTTATTGGAAAGGTCTTTTAGTTTTGCGTCTGATCCTAGAGTTTCAAAGAAAATATTAAGCCATAACAAAATGACAATGTTTGAAGTCTATTTAAAAAAAAACTAAGAATTAAAGCTTAATTTTAAATTAAGTGTTCGAAATGTTTACCATTTCCTGCTTCGTACATAAAAAGTCGGTTATGAAATTCCTGCTTTTCATAAGTTACTGGAGTGATATTTCTGCAAACTTCTGTAATGCGTTGCTCCAGTCCTTCAATTGTTTCTGGGCGGGTTCTGTACACTTTCGATTTCAGATATTCCCATAGAAAAAAATTTAAGAAAGTTAAATCTGGGGAGTGAGCCGGCTATTCTACAAGCCCCCGCCTAGCAATCTAAATTCTAAGATAATGTTCGTTGAGAAAGTCAGAAACAGGCCTATAATAATGAGGCGGCGCACCGTCTTGTTGGAACATAACGTTTTCAATATTATTTCCAACCACCTGAGTTATTTCTGGGAAAATTTTGTACCGCAAATGAAAAAGTGGACTAGTGAATAAATAATCAAAACAATTTTGAATTGAGTGAGTCCATTTGTTTAAAATCCGCCATTCTGTTATGGCTGAATATTTTTCTTTGAAACTCTAGCATCAGACACAAAACTAAAAGACCTTTAAATGAGGTGTCACCCGACCCTGGATAAAAGAATCAAAACAATTTTGAATTGAGTGACTCTATTGGTTTAAAATCCGCCATTTTGTTATGGCTTAATATTTTTCTTTGAAACTCTAGGATCAGACGCAGAATTAAAAGACCTTTAAAATGAGGTGTCACTCAACCCACCTTTCTACTTAAAAAAATTTCAAAATCGCGCCCAGTCGCCATTTTGAATGATACAAAATTTAATTATTGGCCAAAAAATAGTACTTAATTTCCCATTAAAGCACACCAAATATTGTGGTAAAATATCAAATCGTTCAAAAGTTAGTTATAGACAGACGGTATATTAAATCGACATTTTTCCGCCTCTCTTAACTTTTAGTAGCACGAGAGCTCTACTACTCTAACCCACGTATTTACTCGCACATTATGTCAAAATTACATCCCTATGCTTTCGTTTATGGTGCCCAACTTCGGTTACGGAGACAACGTTTCTAAAAACGTCTTAGAACAAATTTCCGGGAGAAAAATGATTGAAAAAACATCGCCGAAACTATTTTGTCTATTTTATTTCTAAATTTCCAGATTTACAAAATTCTGGCAATATTTAAGTCACTTCAGCAAGCTCTTGCATCTCAGGGAAACAATTAGGTATAAAACAAACAGTAATCTCAAAAATTCTGTTTATGGCAAATAATTACCAAAATAAATTTGGCAAAAAACATATACCTATTGGGGATTTACCCAAATTACACATTAGATTTTTCTTGCAAACAAAAAGTTTTATAGCGTAACTGCTTGTGAGAGCCTAGCACCCACGTACTTATTGTCATTGGGGCCATGGCCCTTACGGCACACCTTCTGAATGAAAAGAAAAAGTATCGAATTATTCGATTGTTGCCAGTTGTTCGAATTATTCGATAGTAGAAAACGATTCTAATGATACGAATGAATTTACTACATTTACTAATTAAGAGTACAGATGTAGCTCTCATTTCGTAAATAATTGTCGCGGAGATCTTTTACTAAGTTGTGCTGTATGTTTTGCTTTTATTTAATAAATATTTTACACTTACTTTGAAACGTTTATTACTATTACCATTAAGTATTACTACAGCAAATGCCTGTTACATCAACTGGTTTTTATATGTAAATTATTTACTTTAACATAAACAAAAATGTATCAATTAATAAAAGGTAGTACATGTCTTACATCCCGACACAGCTTATTTATTAATTTTTTAGAACGTTATCAAACATCCCGTGCGGCGTAGTCTACGGGTTTGGCTAGTTTTCTTTAATAATGTTTTTAAACTTTGCACCTACAACACTTTGTTTTCATGTAAATTTTAAATAAACCTCCAAGATATTTGCGTAAACTGGTGAAGCGGTTATTCCTTTTATTAATTCAGGTCTAAAAAAGGTTTTCAGTCGATTGACAGCTTAAAATGCTGGATTTATTTTGGTTTTCCACTCCATCCAAAGTGAAACGAAATAACTACGTGACCTTCAAAGAGTCATCAGTTGAATGTGATTAACATTTCTGCAGCGCATAGCGTAATTTTTACCTCCTGTTCTATGTTAAATGACATAGGATATGAAGAATCTATAGCTTTACATGGTCTCCTAATCATAAAAGTGTGTGCACTTCATCTCCAGAAAAGTTCTTTTCTGAGGCAATATCCAATGTGAGAGGTGAAGCTAAACCCGCAACTCCTCATTGAGATGTTGCGAGTTATATGCAACACAACCCACATTCAAGTACATTGGTGGTTGTCCAGGATCTTCCAAAAAACCCAGCACCTAAACTCCAATCTGTCGTTCTAACTACGCGTTGATCGAGCTTTAAATGACTATATACGTTCTCAAAGATCAGATAAACTGTGCGGAAGGGAATATGTCAGATGTAAGAAGGGGGCTACACTTGCAAAGCTGATGGGACTTCTAGCGCTAAGTGTGGGTGAAAACTTGAGCAACTAAAGAGACATCGAGTAACGGAGGGGAGCTAAGAGAAATCATGGGCGATTAGATGAGGCGGAGCAGGACTTTTGGGCGCCGCCGTTTGCGCGCCGGACGTTTGGGCGCCGGACGTTTGGCCTCCGCATGCTTGGCCGCCGAAGTATATACGTTTTTTAAGAAACGAAGAGATATACCTCCAATTATTTTATATTTATATAAATATGCTAATTTTTCAAGAAATAAACAAACATAATAAAAGGAATTTATTAATATGTAGTGAAAAACAATATTTATATTAAAATAAACAAATTAATTAGTTGCAATACGCAAAAATTTATATAAATATGCCAATTTTTCAGGAACAATAATAAAATATGTTACATTTGTGGTCTCAAGTTTTTTCTCGCACCATTAAACACAGTTCACTTTCACTCTCAATCCATTAAAAAGTTGTGAGAAACCCCTCTGAGGTATTCCATGATTGTTCTGTCTTCAAATTCTTGAACTATGTTCCTAATTCTCTCATCCGCCGCTTGGTACTTTCGCCTTTTATGCGGAGGAGCTTCCCCACGTATGAATTTTTCATACAATGCATCTCGTCCTTTCTGAACTGTTCGTAGGCCATGTATAAATTTCCATAGCGACGGATGGTCCATGCCTAACTGGCACTGCAAGCTACGATGAGCAGCCTCTGCAAAGTTGTTCGTGCGATCCTGATTATTAAGCACCCTTTCGTAGACGTTGCAAATATTTGGCGAAAAAAGCGCCCTTCGTTGTGTGCCGTTCCTATTTCGCCTTCCTACATAATTGTCTTCAAACCAGTTTAAAATTGGTTGCAATTCGTTTGGTAGTTGCATAGAAACCTCTTCGATTGCGTCATCAATATGCTGAAGGGGAATGAAGGCTAGCGCGACTATTGTGCGCGCAGAAAGAGCAAATTCGGGATCGGTATTGTACTGCATGGTCATTCCATTTTCAGCAATTTTTTTCTTAAAATTTTTAACTAGATGAAACAGGCAACCATGTAACTCCGCTGTTGGAAATGCTGCAGTAGCTGACCCGATTACAGCCATTCCATAATCCAATGAAATAGTGTCGGGTTCGAATTGTGGCCACATTTCTTTGATAAGCGTAAACAGCCGATCGTACGTCCCACGTTGGTTATTTGGTAAAAGGGCATATAAAACAGGCAAAACAAATCCACCCCTGTCAGCCAAAATAGCGTAAATTTGGTGAAATAATGGAGGCGCTTGCCGAAACGTTCCATCCATAAAAATTTGTTTCATGTGTTGACTCCATCTCGCGTTATCTTCTCGGGCAAATTTTAAAGTTCTTTGTGCATCAGGCTGTTCTACACCGGTATCCTTCATGAGGAATATTTCGGTTTGTCCAGGAGCAAATTCGTACCGTCTGTAGGCTTCTGGAATTACCAAAGTTTCCAGATCTCTTGGAGTTGGAGCTGCACCAGCGATAAGATTTCGGGTCCGCTGACACAGTTTCCTAACAGCATCCTTGTGTGGCATTTGCCCCTGAACGGCTGGTCCAGAACCTTCCAGGGCATGGCTTAATAATTGGGCTGGAGTATCCATACTTTGCTCGGCACGTGTTTTAATTGCCAGTTTTATTTTGGCAACGCTTACCCCTGCCGCGTCACTATCGTGATTATGATTACCTATAGAAAGCAAATATTTGTCCTCCGCTGTTGTATGGATACGACCAGGGCACTTGTCCGCCTTTCGTTCACATCTCCAAAACTTTTTTGTTTCGTCTTTGCTCGTCTTGTCGAAAACGTACATGTATCCATCAAAGATGAGCTTCTTTTTGTTGCGCTTAGTTTTCGTGTCTTCCATAATTACGTGATCACAATGAATGATTAAACTCACTTCTCTTAAAGCACAACTGCAGACAACTGAGGTAAACTAACCTAAGGGTGACTTTAAATACTAACCATTAAAATGATTTCGACAAACATAGCTTACAGATTTTTAATAAACCAGCCTCAGTGAAATACCTGCAGAGCGGATTTGCAAAATTTACGACCTGTTACAAAACTTTTGCTTTAAATCTGATTAAAAAAATTGAGAATTTTATTAACCCCTGTATATTTGGACGTTATACTAAGCTTCTTAACGGGTTTAGTTGAAGTATGGGATTAAAGATTACATAAATTTAAACCTCTAATTGCAATACAGATAGCCAAAAGTTGTACTGTAATCTTAAAAGTAGCTTAGGCAAGAAAGCTTCTGGTTGTGTATATTAAGTTGCATAGATGCATATGAACAATTTTCACTTACGTTGAATAAACTACAACCGCATAATAAAGCAGGCTTTATCGATTGTCAAACATCAACGACAAGTTGACAATTCCCGAGCTATCAAAAATCCAGCGTCCAAACAACGGCGCCCAAACGGCGGCGCCTAAACGGCCGGCGGACAAAGATCCGGCGCCCAAACAGCCGGCGGTCAAAAATCCAGCGCCCAAACGGCGGCGCCCAATCGGTGGCGCCCAAATGTCGCGTACCGAGATGAGGAGACTTCGAACGTTGAGTGGAGAAAAGGAAACTCCTTCGAGAAACTGAGGAGCACGCATTGAGTAGATGAAAAAGGAACTACTCCCTAGCTGCTTTGGGGCACTGGGTAAAAGAAAAAAAGAACACCACCAGTAGGCTTCTGGCTAGTATATGGTATCTACATGAAGGTAGTAACATTTCCGAAGTTAGAAATACAAAAGTGTAACTCAGTATTGCAAAGCAAATTACTAATTGAAACTAACAAACATTTGTACTCGTATTAGAAAAATATCGTAGTGTTAAAAATTAAATTACTGGCTAAGTGCTATATTACTAGTAAAGTACAGACGATATCCTTAAACAGAACTCTATACTTAAAATGCTTTTGGTGAATAGGTTTTTCGATAAAAATTTTGGTGCGTGGATAGCGGGTACGTTAATGTATGTAATGAAGTCTCATGTTTTCTAAAGAAAAGTGTTTAAACATTACCGTGAAAATGTCGCCAAAGTGATGTATTCGATGCTGCTAATAGGCGAAGAAAATCTAATAAATACAGCTACCCATTGTCGTACTTCTTAAGTGATGGATTGCGCTATCGGTCTCTGAAAATTATCTGGAAGTTGCTGTGGCTGCGATCCATCGCAGTTTAGATTATACTACCTCGTTTATCACCTGTATACTTACACACATGAACTTTATTTGCAAGGTTTAATGAAACTAAATGAGTCTTTGCAGAGGTAATATGATTTCATTAAAGCAGTTTGAATTTAAATTAGCGTGAAAACGTATCCCATCGTATTATGACTCGTTATTATACGAATAATAAATGCTGCAAAATTGTACGGTATTAACAATTATAATTTTAAACATTGACTAAAGAAATATTTATTTTATTATAATTGATAATGATAAAATATTATTTCCAAGGGTTTGCATGGTACGTTCAGAAGTGTTTGTGGTAAATAATTTATTAGAAAATTTGAAAGTTCTATTTTATTTTCCAAATAATTTTAGTAAATAAATATCGAGTTTAAAAGAAAACCATGTTCAATTAGTTAACAATAAATTAGTTTTATTTCTATGTTAAGATCATCTACATTTAGTGGAGATCTAAAAAAGGAATTTAAGAACAACCAAACAGCGAAACGTGTTGTACAGTTTTTAGTTACGACACGTAACAGCAGTTGTTGTAGTTAATTGTAAAATTTATATATACGAGTATGGTTCTTACTGCCTTCGAATTCTTTTAACGCCTATTATTTGCATTCTTTTTAATAAGCATAGTTGCTTGAAAAGCACAAATTTATAGGCACATGCATTTTGTGTTACACCATTTATAATATTAATCACAGTGCCATCTGTAGAATAGGAAGGTAACTCGAAACAAATTAAAAATTTCTGAATAATCGACAGAAGTTCACCTCTTAATTAAGCAGATGATAGAAAACTGACTGGCCGTATTGACATATTCGAAAGCTTTAAATATCTAATAGTTACTTAATAAAATTACCTTTTCCTTATCATTCGCTGCTAACCAAATGATTGTTTCTTACTGCTACCCTGCAAAATTTCTACGTTTGCATGCCTTTATAATATTTTAAATTATTTGTACAATATTGAAGATTGTATAAAAAATTGCAAGCTCTATTTTACAATAGAGTATTATACTTCGCTTGCTATGGCAAACGAAATGCAATATTACTCAGTTTACAGGTTTGGTGTTGGAGACAAATTATTCGGACTGTTAAGTTTAAGCACATGCAATGGTTAACATAAGGTTAACTTTAGCTATAAATTGTTTACAGGGCGCAGAATTGCAGACGGTCACCATTGAGATCGTGCTTATTTGAAGAAAACCGAGGACTTTTAAATTAAAGCTAATTCGTGTTGTGTTCACTAACGAACTGAAAAGCAACATTTAAGCTACCAGTAAGTGACCTATACATTAATACTGCTCAAACTGATGAATAATTTGTGAAAACTGTCTAAAAACATTCCCTGGAACAAACACACCCGACAAAATAATTTTACAGAGAAAAAAACTACCAAAAAGATATCCTCTAAGAAAAAGCACCTGTATTTTCTTGTTAGTCGATCAAGAAAGAACTTTCCCTGAAAAAGATGTAATTTTTAGTTGTGTGATTTATATTATGAATAAGGGCGGATTTTACTTGTTAATTATATGCAAATGTTTTTTAAGATTTCTTTAGTGCGTGTTTATTATATATATATACAGCAGGTGGAGGAGTTGCGATCTATATAAAGGCAACTTTGACCTATCATGTGCTACAGACAAGCAAAGCAATTGAACAACTTTGGATAACGGTAAGTATTTCAAAAGAAAAATTTGCTTTTGGTGTTTTGTATAAACCTCCTACAACTTATTACGGAGGTTTGTTAGATGCTCTCGATCTTACACTTTCTGAAATTGTTCCGTCCCATACAGACCTCTTCTGTCTTGGAGATCTTAATATAAATCTGTTTGATTTTAACAACTATGCTTCAGCAGCATTACTTGATCTTCTGGACAGGACAGGCCTGGCCCAAGTAATTGATGAACCTACACGATTAACCTCTACTAGTGCTACGCTCATCGATTATATTATAACTAGCAATCTAATTTTGATTTGTGAATATGGTGTTATAAACGCCGCCCAAATTGCTGATCATGAACTAATCTGGTGTTCAATTGATATTCGTAGTATTGTAAAATCTTTGCCCTTAACAATAAGAACTTATCGTTATTATAGAAATTTTAATCAGGTGCAATTTTATGACCATCTTTGTTCTATCCCATGGGATAACATTTATTACTATGATAGTATTGATGAGAAAATTGATTTTCTTACTGATAATTTAAAAATTCTTTTTGATTTACATGCATCCTATAAAACCGCTCGCTCTACTAAGCCACCAGCTCCATGGCTCACTGATAACCTTAAAATGTTGTTGGATGAACGTGATCGGGCTCTACAACGATATAAGCGTAACAAAACCCAATCATCTGACAGATCCAAGCAGCATCAATAATTTTTTTTTAAATTCTGTTCCTCAATCGACTATGGATAATACACATATTATTCGTTTTTACAATAGCAATATAAAAGACTCTGTAAATTCATTTTTAGCATTTCAAACAGTTGACCAATGTTCCATTTTAAAAATTATTAATTCAATAAAATCCAAAGCTATAGGTTCTGATGGTATTGGGATCGATATGGTCAAGTTATGCCTTCCTCGCTTATTACCTATTATTTCTCATATTATAAATTTTTGCCTTACCTTCTCTGTTTTCCCAACTATATGGAAGAAATCGCATGTTACTCCTTTACCTAAAATTAATAACCCAAAAAATTTTAAAGACTTGCGTCCTATTAGTATTTTACCTACACTCTCAAAAATATTAGGAAACGCTATTGAATATCAACTAAGGAATCATCTTCTTACCAATAACATATTGCCAGAAGAACAGTCTGGATTTAGATCCGGACGTAGCTGCTGTACAGCTTTGCTTAAAGTTATAGATGATAGTTATAAGGCAACGGATGAAGGCAAATCTACCATATTAGTATTGTTAGACTATTCAAAAGCTTTTGATACTCTCAACCATGAGGTACTGATCTCCATTTTACATTACGTAGGGCTTAGCAACGCGGCTATCTCTCTTATCAAAAGTTATTTAGGCGGTAGACAACAGGCCGTAATTTGTAATGGTCAATCATCTAACTTTATAGACATATCTAAAGGAGTTCCACAAGGATCAATTTTGGAGCCTTTACTATATATTATTTACACCTTTAGCTTTCCGTCGGTTTTAACAGCCTGTACTTGTCACCTTTATGCAGATGACACCCAAATTTACTATTCATTTCATCCAAATAATTTTGCAGTAGCATGTGATCACATTAATCAGGATTTAGAAAGAATCTTTAAAGTTTCCAGTGAGCATCATCTTAATATTAACGCTGAGAAGTCAGCTGTTATACTTTTTGGTAAATCCTTTGATACTAATATTGCTAATGACTTGATAAAAATTAAAATAGATAACAACATACTTCAATTACAAGACAAAGTCAGAAACCTTGGATTAGTTATCGATCAACAGCTTAGATTAACGCAGCATGTGTCGAAATGTATTCAGTCTGGTTATGCAACTTTAAAACTTATTTACATGAATCGTCATGTACCTAATCAAAAAACAAAAATTCTCTTATGTGATTCACTTGTACTATCCAGGTTGAACTATTGCGATACTGTTTATGGAGCTTGTTTAAAAGCTATTGATGCCAACAAAATACAAGTTCTACAAAATGCATGCCTCAGGTTGATTTTTGGCATAAGGAGAAGGAAAAGAATTTCACATAAATTAATTGAGGCGCGTTGGTTAAATATGCAACAACGTAGAAATGTTCATGCCGCTTGTCTGTATCATAGTATCATTGTAAATAAAAGTCCTGCTTATCTATACGATAAAATAACTTTTCGAACGGATGTTCATAATTTGAATTTACGTTATAGAGGTCTGCTAACTCCTCCTTTGCATAGTACAGAATTATTTAAACGATCTTTCAGCTACCAAATTACTAACCTCTATAATAAACTACCTTTTTCTTTTAAACATTTATCTTTGAATAATTTTAAACGACATATAAAAATTTTTTTTGAAACTAGCTCTTTTATCTAGCTAGTTATACCAGTGATCTGCTCTATGATTTGCGTGTTGTCTTGTTTTGTCTGCACTTCAGAACTTTACCTAAGGCACTAGAAAGAATAATTTATTTTATTTACCAATGTTTTTTCTAGGGTTAGGTGGTAGAGCAGTAGGTTGGGCTGTGCCCCTCCGCTGAACCTCGCCCTTATATGTACAAATTTATTCTATATTTTTCTTCTAAATAAAGTCATTATTATTATTATTATATTAGTTCCAAAAACTGTTTGAAAGTCTCCGCTAGGGCTCTCCCTATAATAGGAGTTTTTTTCGAGGATGTATTTCTTCCTCTAACTATTTCTCCCTGTATATTTTCTGGCTTTTTTTCTCGGTTTTGTTGCAGTATTTTGCGAAGTTCTTATGATATTTTTTGCCAGGAGCAGCTACCATTCCCGAGGTCGACTCAGCAAGGAAACATTCGGAGCTGTGAGCGCCGAATAAAAGTTATAAAAAAAATTTGGAGGTGTAGTTTTCGGGTTTTGCTAGTATTTATTTATTTAGGCTGTAAAGCTGGTTTACTTAGAATTATTGTAATTATAAAAACATGTTTTAGAGACCATAAGAATTATCAAAATTGAAAATCTTTAATGCTTTGAAAAATTTTCATACAATTATTATTTTTTGTAAATTAGCCAGGCGAGTAATTCAATACTTTGTTACCTAATAATGTTAGAGATAATCCACAATTAGGGTTTTTCCATAGCCTTATTTTCTCTGTGACTCAATTTATGAATTTTTAAATGTGGGAAGTACTGGTTGTAAGGGGTAGACGGAAGAAAAATAGCATGTAAGCTAAATTGTTCATTAGTTACAGAATTCTACGTATTTTTAGATTTACGATATTCAAAGGTGTTACTATTTATTCTTTCTTTATTTGTCTGACTGAAGAATTTTATTTAATGTTTTTTAGCGTTTTACAATCGCAAGGAACCTTTAACAGCAGCTATCATGAAATGGGTTTTTTTTGTTTATTTTCTGGAAGAGGGAATGTGAAGTTTCCGGCCTGTAACTACACTTGTATTTGAGTAATAATTAGAATCATAACGAAAGGCGTCATAAAGTGTTTGATAACTTAGCAAACTGCGGGCTAGAAGTATTCTGATCTTTGCGGCTAGGATGTTGAAATAATATAAAATTAAAAATTACAATTAAAAATTTTAAATATGAAATGTTTTCTCAGATTGAGATTATGAGATTTGGTACGTTTTCATTTCGGACAACTTCTTTTTACACTTTTAACTTTTCTTCTATTACCAGCGCAGGTGCATGTTAATCAAGTTTAATTTTTTTCAAAATTTAATTTAACCAAGCACGGCTTGCATATCATTTTGACATCTAAAATTGTTTGATCATTCATACCTCGTTAACTCAGGGATACTCTTTATATATAAAAGTATTGATCTTATATTGTCAATTATATTGGAAAATTGACTTGTTCTTGTTTAAACATCGTACAGTGTCTAACCAATATAATATGACGTACGCGTTTCTGGAAATGACGTTCTCGCCGCAGGTCGGTTCCTGCAGTGATTCATTACTGCTAGGGTGACATCCCCTCGACATATAGCTAGCAATCACTGCTATCGAATTCCTCCCCCGTGTCATACTATATATTAGCCGAATGATCAAATTTTATGACTGCATATGAAAACAATTTGCAGTTAAATGTTTTGTGTTGCTCCTTGCTTCGCAGAATATTATTCTCTGAGCCTTTTAATTTAAATTTAAAGTACTTGCAGGTGATCTTTGTGGGAATTCGTTCATAAAGTGCAGCTGTTTGCTGCGCCAATGAATACAAAATTAAGCGCAGAAATTAATTATTTCTGCGGAGCCAAGGATCCCAGAAATTGTTATTGACGTGAAAAGTAGTTAGCTATTTTCCACTTTCTTGCCATTTCGAATTGAAAATAAACCTTTGCATAATGGGAATAATTTGCTACAACGATTTAAATTTCTTTTTTACGTTTTTGTCTGGTATTTGGGTAGTTATTTCTAGTTACAGTATATTTGAGTCAAAAATTTCTGTACTTAAATGCACGCAATATGCTTCTAAAGTCAATTTAATAAGCAAAGTTTTGCGCCGTATTGCAAGATATGCACTTTAGGATCTACGTACTTGAATACTTGTTACAGTTTATTGGAAAGTTACGGTTTTACAGACAAAATTTTATATGTATTCTGAACTTGTCAAAGTCGTAAAACGTATTATAGTATTGGAAGCGACGGATAGCAAACAGGTGTCATAAAGAGGGCTTCTGTAGAGCTCTTCAAGCTATAGGGGCGGCACATTGGATGCTGTATTACTACTTATCTTCTATTTGGTACTTTAAACTTGTAAAAGATATGAAGACAAAAGAAAAAATTGGAGCAAGGATATTTCAAGGGGATTTAATTGTGTTTGTTTGTTTACGGACAAATGTTAAATTTCGCCAAATAATTAATGGTATTTAATTACGTTTCGTTCAAACAGCAGAACAAGCGTTGTAAAATTCTAAAAATACCAAAATTACATTCACAACCTACTGTGATATTTAATCTAAAACTTTAATTGATAATTTTGTAAAATGAATACGTTATTGTTACATTGAGCAGCTTGAACAGGTGCGGTTCTGTAACGGACACTGAAAATTAATTTTAAATCGAATTTAGCGCCCTATCTATGAAGTATAAATTCTGAATAATATGTAAAATCCATATGTACAGAAGCCGGGCTCGAATGAAAAGTAAACAATTCTGTGATGAGAGAAAATTCTCTGTAGTTACGTTCTCTAATTATTATTACTACGAAAGCAAGGGAACTTACATACCGAGCGATCCACAAAAAAACACATTCGAGCAGGTCTTAACCCGCGTAAGTCACATCTTAGATATTTTTAGAATACTAAAATTAAGATTGGCATTGGCATTTGTTTTCCAAATATAGCTAAAACAGACGCTGGTCAAGCGCGTTTTTGTAAATCTCTCGGTAAATATTCAAAATAAGAAAAACGTAATAAATATTTTTTTGATAGTGTTTTACTTTACAAATAAACATTTACAAATCTCTTCTGCTGAATTTTTACTGAACTGTTTAATATTGATTTTAGTAGCGGTAGAGCAAATTTTGTGTAAATGCACTTTACAGAACTTGATGAAAAGTAAACGTTCTGGTCTTTTAATTTTGATGTACGTACAAAATGTTTATAAATTAGGATTTGCCAAAGTAAACTGATAAAACTTGGTTCTAAAATCTTACTATTAATGGCTACGTTGATTTAGAAACAGTGTTTAGAAGTATATTTGTTAAGCTAGCTAGAGATGCGATTTTAAAAATTTGTATCAAGAATATGGTCGAACTAAAACTCTTTGGGTGTAACGTATTTGTAGGTTTGTACAAATAGTATGACGCATGCAGCATTTTTCGAAAATATTACACTGGCTAGTACAAGACTTATAATGAGTTCTAATATTTTCTTACTGTGTTCGAGTTACACCTCTGCTGTTTTTATTTCATTTGACAAAATTGCCAAATATTAATATAAGACAAAAATTAACAGTCACGCTCAACGTAACAAGTAACAAGAAATTATGATAGGGAGATTCTTATTTAGGTTAAGTAATAATGAAGCATTAAAACGTATTTATAGGCAAGTTAGTGCTGGAAGTTTTAAGAAACGATTGGGAATGAACGAAATCTACTTTTAGTGTGAAAATAAATTAAACTTTTCGTTTAGCTAAAAATTTTCTTACAAAGAAATTTAAGTTTAATTAAGCATTGAATAGCTCTACGTTCATAATTAATAGTGATAATTAATAAAGAAAATTCAAAACCCTTTAGTTCTCACAAAAACGTTTGTACTCTAAATGTACATTTCGACTGCTAGGCAGTCATCATCAGTAGAAAAAATACAAAAAGGAAAACTACAGCGAAGTGTTAAATAAATTTTATTGAATTTTATGTACCCTTCAATAAAATTTACTATTGAAACCGAAAAATCTAATGAACTTCCATTCTTAGACCTGAAAGTTATTAGAACCACTGAGGGAAATATCGAGTTTGATATTTACAGAAAAAGCACACACACTGACAGATACATTATGCAAAATTCACATCATACACCCGCACATAAACGGGCAGCTTTTAATTCACTAATTCATAGATTAATCAATATACCTCTGACACAAATACGATACAACAAAGAATTAAATTATATTTTTGAAATAGCAAAATTCAATGGCTACTCCCCTTCATTGGTTAACAACATCCTACAAAAAGCTAATGCCAAGAAACAATTTTCTATTAAAACTACACACACAAAAGACAGATCATATTCTCAAAAACATTGGACCCCTTTAACATACTTCCCACCTACATCTAACAAAATTACTAGCATTTTTGAAAATGCAGGTTTTCGGCCCATCGTTTCAACGAAAAATAGTCTCAAAAATCTACTAGGTAACACCAAGGACCCTTTGTCGACAGAAGACCAGTCAGGAATTTATCAAATAAACTGTTCTACTTGTCCCATGCATTATATTGGACAAACCAAAAGGAAATTAGGCACACGTTTTAAAGAACACCTATCGCACTTTCGTTTTAACAGACCCGAAAAATCTTGTGTAGCAGCACATATTTTAGATTCTGAACATCCTATTTTAATATCGGATTTAAAACTCTTAAAATCCGTAAAAAACAGCAGAGAACTCGATGCATGGAAAAGTAGATTTATTTACAAATTCAAAGACAATATTTTAAATCAAGATTCCGGCGTAATTCTAAATTCATCATTACTTAAGTTCAACGCACGCACGGCAAATAGAACCGAGGATCCACGAAACCATAAAAACAGACGCACGCATCGACAATGCGTGAGTTCTGACTTACCAAGCAATAGGGACGTTTCTGCACCGTAACTGTGATTTCAGTTTTCGCTGTAGTTTTCCTTTTTGTATTTTTTCTACTGATGATGACTGCCTAGCAGTCGAAATGTACATTTAGAGTACAAAAGTTTTTGTGAGAACTAAAGGGTTTTGAATTTTCTTTATTTGAATTTTCTCACAGTTGCTCATTTATATTTATTTAGTGATAATTAAGTTTTAGGGTTATAATTTATGTAAGCATTAACAAAGTTTTGTCGATACACATAGCATGCTCATAGATTGATAGAAGTGCCATAGATTACCACATCCTTGTTTTCCCTTAACTTTTTTTAAAATAATAAATAGGCTGTGAGAAGACGTAAGATATGTACTTAAGGTATCCAGCAGTATTGCATATACTCAAATACATTAAATAATCATTAAGGAAAATGTATCTATTTTTCTTTTAATTGGCCTCGTGCCATGAGAGAATCCCGGCTGTAGTTTTTAAATTCCTAGTTTATTAAATGTCTGACCCCCTATTCATGGTGATTGTGTTTACTAGGTCCGATCAGGTTAGTCTTATCCGAAATTGTTTTCTTTTTCTGCTTCTCTGATGCTATTCCGTATAGCATAAGATATAAAGAACCGGGAGCTTAGCCTTCATCCTTGGAATTTGTGCTCGAAATGACAGCAGCAGATAATATTCCAATAATACTTACAAACAGTATAAGCTCAAATCTGTACATCTGTTTTGAAAAACGTAGCGGTCTGCTGTACAAACAAATATGCGCGTTATGTAATGAACGCGTAAATATGTGGGTTCTAGTAGCAGAAGCTCCTCACTACTAAAAGTTGGGACACGTGGAAAGAATCCAGATTTATTAATTAAATTACTTTAAAGAAGTGAAGAGTTCCACGGTTAACCCCAAGAAAACTACCGCATATGTAATAGATATGTTCTCCTTGCTTAGATATCTTCTCCAAAAAATTGGGTAGGAAGGAGAAAATTAACCCCCCCCCTCCTAATATTACCGTATTTGAAAATTAAGTTAAAAACTTTATTCTAGTATCACTCATGAGCAATTTAGCTTAAACAGAGAATTTCTATCGGTCCTCGTTTACTAAATAAATGAGTAGAAACTTTCGATTTTCAAAAATTAATAGAAAGTGTCACAAAGCAGTTAGCGGATTAGTACAAACCAAATTGTAGGTGATTTATAGCTCTTTTTGACTACAAAATTTAAAAAAATTATGTCGACAGTTCTGGAGCAGTATGTTTTTTGAAAAAGTCAAAATTTATATGTTATTTAACACAGTGTTCGTAATCTCAAAAGTTCTAGTAACTTGTAACATCGTTTGCTTTTAAAGCATTTTTAATACCAAATTCCATCTTGATCTGATAACCAGTTTTTGAGTAAAAAATCGTTAACACTCAAGTGTTCAAAAATTCATAGAAGGCGTCAGAAAGAAACGTAGAAGCCGGAACACAAACTGAATTGTAGCTTATTGTCAGCTGTATGCGCCAACAAAATTTAAAAAAAATTGTGTGTTTAGTTTCTCTGTAATATTTTTTTTTAATTTCGAGGTAGCGTTTTTTTCCCAAACTAAATTTTGGAAATCTAAACGCAGGACCCGAAAGAAGAACTTAAGGCAAATCTAAAACTTTTTTGTAAATCTCGACTTCAATGCCTATTTACTCAAAAACTGGTTATCTAATCGGGACCAGTTACAACTTGTTTGAGAGTTGTTTGTCGGTAGTATACGCTAAATTAAAATTAATTTTGAAAATCTGAAAACAATCGCAAAGGCGCTTCACCAAATTTTTGAAAATGTAAAAAATTATTTTTTAAAAGCTGCCTCTACGATTGTTTTTAAACTTTATAGACTCTAAGAAACAAAAATTGGCTACAACTTTGTTTTTTGCTAAAAGCTAGAACTTTACGGTGGCGCTTTCTATGAATCTTTGATAATTGAAAACTCAAATTTTAAGTATTTGAAATTTTCAAAATAATATTTTTCAAAAACTTTATTTATTAAACGTAAAACAAGAAATAACTTCTGCCTACGACGAATTACTCATCAAATTTAATGTTAGTTTTTAGAAAATTCGGTAGGTAGGTAGGTGTTTGTGAACTACAAAAATAAAGTTTCGCCAGACATTGCAGCTTGCATCTTCAGAGTGATTAGAACACTAAATTCAAATCAGAGATAGGGAGGTATTTAAACCCCTTTGAGCCACGCAGAATAGCGAAGTTCTGGTTGGCTGTCACCATCTAACACATGGTGAAATGTACGTTATAATTATAAAAGTCTACTCGAAGTTAACACTTCAGGTTTTTATATTTTCTAATTCACCTAGTTTTGCAGTACAAATTGACAACTTGACTAATCACCAAAATAAACTGTTTAATTAAAACCGGAGGAGCAAATTGGAATATACAGCAAAGGATGGTAAACGGGACGAAGATTCCAAATCATTCTACTTGGAATGTTTCACACACGCTAGTGCTCAAAGGTAACAACATTTTGAAAATATATTAAACTGAATTAACCTGCAGCCGTGAATGTGAAATCGATATTGGAGTGAATTTATCGCTCAACCGGGACCGGCCAAAGCATGCATAGGTTCACCACATAACGGTAAAAATATGTGCAATCGAGTCAGGATTTGTATCGCAATCGAAGGAACTGGGGAGTAAAGCGTTACTGTTGAGAAATGTGCGGGAATGCATTGTGTTCACTGGTAGTGATTGCTATAACAACATTGAACTAAAGCCGCAGTTTCCAGTTGCGGAACTATTTTAATGCCAAACAGAATCGAGAACCCACAAATCGATTACTATCAGTATTTATTTCCCTGTTTTCTGGTAAGTACTGTAGATTTTAGATTTATTTTTGTATTTTCCTGTAAACACTAAATCATTTCTTGTCTGGTAATGGACCATTTTTCACTCTAACGTGTAACGGAGCTGCAGCTGAGACGATACAAAGAACTAAATTTTCTAGAACTGAAAAACACTAATTGTGCTCAAAATTTACTATAAGATAAGCGTAAGTACAATTTGTAATAGACTAATTCAATTTCTCAAAGATATACTTATTATTAAAGTATATTTAATGTGTCCAATTATTTAATTTTTTACGCATATAAAAAGATATTTGTATAATGACATGATTATCGAATTGTATGCCCTCAACCACACTTTGTTCCTCATTCTACGTACAATAATGTATGCACCACAAATGGTGAACTATACATGGGAAATTATATTTTTCCAGATTTTATGTCTCCAGTATACTTTGGCTAAGAATTTAAATGTATTGGTTTTATTAACTGTAGTTAGTGTCGTGTAGTAAAAAACAACAGTTTTTACATTTCCAATTAAGCGAAAATTTAAATCAATATTAATAAATTTATAGCGTGCTTTTTTAATACCAAAATAACAACTACGTATTTTAATGCTTTTGTAGGAATGGGTTGACGCTGGTGTCTTCACAGCAAAAGACGCGGGTTGTAATCCTAGATGCAACCAATTTTCTTTTTTAATTTTTTCTTATATATTTAATTTTTTAACTGTTTTCATTTCTTTATAACTAAAGTTTTAATGATAAATTATGTTATAATTATAAAATAGTGTCAATTTAAATATTTTATTACCTGAAGTACTAAATTTATAATTTACTGTACAAATCGCATTATTTTTACTATTTGATTTTAAAACTGGTGTAAAAATTAAATCAATAACAATGCAGGATTAAAACTCGGAACTTCTACTTAGAAGGCAGTACCCTCAACTGGTGCTGCATTAGAATAATAAGTTGTTATTTTGGAATTAAAAGAACAGGTCTTGAATTTATTAATATTTATTTAGGTTTTTGCCTCATTTTTGAATGTAAATTTTTCTACATTAAAGTGCAGTTGATTAAAAAGGGGCCAGAGTCCCCTACAAAGCTTTTCATAATATTGTTCACGTAGTTATGGCCTTTGTGTCACTAAAAGCAAGTGCAGGAAATGTAATTACTTATACGGATTTTCAAACTACGTTCAGGTTTATTGAATCCTTTGCTTTTCACTCTGAATGTTTGAACAGGCAAACAGAGCTGTTTACCTAATACAAACGATTATTAGCAAAAGAAGTAATTTATCCTAAAGCTTTACATGTAGAACATTTAAAACCTTTTTATGAGAGAACTCGTTTCAGTGGGAATGATTCACGTATCCCAGCACTGAGTTTTAATTAATAAGCGTTTATAATTTTTAAACATTGGATAAATTTGCTTGAAATTTGATTAACTTTCAGTTAATTTTAACTTTTTGAGAGGACTTGTGTGAACTGCAAGAATAGCGACGTTTGACAGTTAATTTTTGGTTTTTCTGTTTGTTGCGCAATTTTCAAGTTGTATGGCGCTTATTAAACATCTGTAGCAATCAGCAGAAAACCGATTGTATACATTTCCATGATTAATATTTTGTAGTTACTTTAATTTATCACATGCTACTAAATGTAATGAACTGCACTACAACACAGAAATGTGTTTACCTTTTTATGGTATGTTAAAACAAAGGCAACATTGTAGCCTTTGCTTGTAACAAAAAAATCAAAAAAAAAGCCTCTGATAAAGCAGCTCAGAAAAATAGTTTTAGAAAAATAAACCCTCGTAAAAACTTTAGAAAAAACATCCCCCAAAAATATTTTATCCTAGCCTTAGAAATAATTCTTTAAAAACCGGAAAACAGTTAATTAAACCGTTATACCTAGCACTTTTCCTCATTTCCAGAGAAGTACCTTAAGGAAAATGTTTGAAATGTTTTTGAAACTAATAAATACGTACTAAGGAAATCTTGTTAAACATTTATGCATATATTTCCTAAATAAAATCCTCTCTTATAATTATAAATTAATTAGCAAAAACATAAACTCTTATTATTCGTATCGCGTGTTTGTTTAGGGGTTGTTTCTTTGGTCGTTAATGAGAATATATTTTCTCGGGTTTGTTTCTTCGGGGGAATGTTTTAGTGGAGCATGTCTTTACTGGAGCCTTGTTTCAAACGATGTGTGTCGGCGAGTGTTTTCTCTATAATGTTTCTTTTTCCAGGGAATTTGTTCTCGGACTTTCTTCAGAGATCTGTTTACCGTAAACTGCAAATGGCCTCTAAAAGTGAAAGCTTTTCTTTTGATCGCATGTTATTAGTGTAACCGCATTTCGGAGAAGGTAATGTTTGCTATATTTTGTGCTACTGACGACTTGGCATCTCTAACTGCAACAGGCCGGGTCTTTGACCGATAGTGCTGACGTAGAGCATTTAGAACTCTTCTGTGTTACGAAATATTGTGAAACGCAATAAATCTTTGATAATACGATTGATGTTGCTGTTTATAGTGAAATATAGTTATTATATTAAAGTCACCGCGTGAAGCTTTGTATCTTTCACAACAAGTCTTCCCAAGCTGCTGAAAATAAAATCAAATGCTGGGATTTTTAATAAACAGCCGGGTTCTGCATCCTTCATCGTCGTTGTGTAAAAATCGCATAATTATTCTAATTTCTTTAATTTAAAAAACTGCAAATCGTGTTTCTTTTAGCGGCGATTTTTAGAATCCACTCTACCGCACGACACGCTTGGGATAATAGCTCGAAAATTAAGTTTTGCAACTAAAAAATTAGATTTAATTGTGTTGAAATGTTTGAATTTGTGAAATGTCACAAAATCGTTTGTGACCAACTAACAAAGGAGCCTCGCTACATTTTTTGTGTAGCAGTCGCGTATCTAGTAAAACACTTAGACATTTGTGGTTAGATTAGTAGGGGCCCCACACCACTAAAAGTTGCGACAGGAGGAATGGGTTCAGATTTAATAAACATATATGTAATTAATTTAACTAATAATATTGGGCAGATCGTCATTTGAAATCTATAGTTACTGGTAAAAGTAAAATCTGTAATGTACAGCGTGTTATAAAACTCACTCCGCACGAAAGATTATTGTTTTTATTTAACAAAAATTTCCACTTTAATATAAATTGAGCAAAATTATGGCGTTTGTATTCAATATAATCAAAGTCCGGACTTTTAGTCCCAAAACAGCAAAAATTTCGCTAAATATGCAATATATAAACAAAAACCATAGACTCGTACTCAAATCCATACAGTTATACGTGAAACATGTTGCACAATTTTGCAAGCTTGATACAACTACAACTGCAATATTTGAGATACATTGTTTAGTTCAGTGTTACTTTATTATTGAACTAGGCCAGTACATTTCTGATTCCGTATCTTGAGATGGAAAAAAAATGAGTCATCATGATATGGAGAAAAAAAAGGTATTAGATGAAGAAAACAGATATATAAGAATTACTTATTCATAAAATTGTTTTGTGGTACTTTTAAAGCCCGTGATCATTCATATTCTACGCTTATGAACACTGTTATCGTTTTACTAGAAATTATACAGCCACAATTGCAGCTGACAAAATATATAACAAGTAACTAACCGAGCACGCATAAAATCAAAAATATAGTCGTGTTGCTGTAATAATCACGCAGATAATTCGTTTAAAATTGCATAGAAGCTTCAACTATATATTTACATGAATTATGCGAAAATTTATTATTAATTTATTGTCTCATACTTTCATTACAAACTAAATACTAATTTAAAAGTCCGGACATTGAATATAATATAGCAGTCCAGATATAATTACAAAAACCATTATAGTACGTCTAAACTGCAGTTTATAAACAAAAGTGTAAGTGGCTTTTCTAGCACACTGCAATGTACATGCATTTTGAAAATATGCTTTACTGATGGTAATAGTAGATTAAAATACAAGGGTGATAAGTAAAACTTGCCAGGTCTAGGGTAGTCTTTGTAGAACCGAGATTTGTCAAGATTGTCGAATTACCTGTGACCTGTAAGCTAACTTAACACGCGCGTGGCTCATAATGTTTTTTGCACAATCGATGAGTTAATTTAGATAAAAGAATAAACATTGAAAGTATTTTATTATTAATTTATTCTAATCAACTAAATTTGACATTTTTTACAATTCCATGCTACGTTTGCTAGAGTTATAACATAATTTTTTCATCGACCTTGTTACAAAGTAGACTTTTCGAAACTCATTTTGCGGTCGAAAGTTAACACTTGCTGCTAGCGGTAGCAAAATTACTTTGTCTCACGCTTGTAGGCAAATTGATTTTGCTCCCTCTTATGTTGTTTAAGTTTTGTGTATTTTCTTTGAATACGTCTTGTATACCATAGATACGTCTTAGTTACCGTAGATAACAAACATCTTACTTACAATAGTCGATTTTTACACAACTGTCAAAATAAAATAATTTAATTTCGATTAATTTTAAAACGATAAATTACTCAAGGTCGACAAAGAAATGATATGCAAAACTCGAGAAGAACATGCCGTTCATTTCCTTGTGTGCACAAACAGCCCCGCGAGAAAAAAAGTATCACTTTCTTCTCTTGTGACACAAAGAATTATTGTACCGCGATGGGTACGTAATAATTATTTACATTGTTTCAAGATTCTATTTATTCATTGACATTAAAATTTACTACGAACGTTTTTACTAAACAATCCAGCAACTTTCAACTTCGATTTTACGATCTTATGAAATAGCTAATGCGAATTTTATTGCAGATAACAGAAAAACCAAAATTACAAGCACATAAACTTACTTTTGCTACAATAACAATCAAATCACATTGTATGGACATAACAGGAAAGCATTAAGCATATAAGGTACTGCATCATCTTTTATTAATGGGGGACACAGAGATAAAATTATAATAGGTAGATTGTACACTGTACAGTATTGTATTTTTAAGAAAGTTTATTAATACTTAACAAAAAAACAAAGTGTTTTGTAACTTTTTCATAGGGTTTACATATACGGCGCTGAAACGGTGAAAGGCGTTTAGAGCTGGCCGTTATGTAAAGCTCATGGGGAAGATCAATGAGTTTTTGTGCTCAGTGATTGGGTGGTATTGTAAATAGTAAGAAAGAACTTTTGAGCTGAAAAATGTTATCAGTATATCAATGTGTTTGTTGGATTTAACTGTCATTGCCTGTTTAAAGGTAGTAGTAAATACAAAGGGATGGTGTTGTAACTACTGTTAATAATTTATCTTGTTAATGTCGTTGTTGAGAATTGATTAAGCCCGCTGATGTTGGGGTTCCAAATAATAACTGTGTATTTCTGTTTCTAGCTTGTGTGTCTGGACAAGGGCAAATGCTACGGCTGATTAGATTGTTTAAACCTTGGCGTGAACAAAAACTGGATCTTATAATTTGTGGTTTGTCAGGACAACATTACTTAGTCGAGCTATTAGAGAAACCACTCAACTTAACGTTTGGCAAGACACTGTAGCTTGCATCTTCAGAGTGATCTGAGCACTAAGTTTAAGTTTGGGATGCGGTGGTATTTAAACCCCTTTAGTCAGTTAGACAGAACAGCACGGAGCTCAGGTTAACTGTTACCGTTAGCCGGAGACGTTTCCGGTGGAGCGTGATTGTGAGATCGATTATGCTTATGAGTCATTAGAAAATGAACTACTGGATTACAAGCTTTACTGAATCTAAAATCATTATTTTTGTTTATTTTGTTAGGTTGCTTTTCAATTACAATTGCTTTACGTCCGAGGAACGTAATGAGGTACTATGGAGAGTACTCGAGCGTTTTCAAAGTCCACCTTATGTGCAATTCAACAAGTATTTTCAGCCTTTGCAGATTTTGTAATGCGTCTGTGTTTGTCTTTGCGTTCTCGTAATCTTAACTCAATGGAGCTACCAGTTTGTACGATATAGTTTGCACTACAAGAGCAACGGATGTTGTAGATTCCGACCGATTTTAGGCTCGATATTTAGTCCTTTGCCAATCAAAAGCATTTCCAAAGTTTCTTTTGTCCTAAACACTGTCTTTATACTGTACCTTCTAAAAACAAACATTATCTTATCTGAGATTTTAACTGCTCTGACTGTTAGTGTTTAGCACAGTAGCTTCCTGCATCGGGTGGTGATGCCTTCTTGGGTTCGTTTGGAGCATGCAGTTTTCTATTAAAATACAATTCTTTGACGTCACGGCTTTGCCATTTTGGAAGATAAAAGCGATTTATTTTTATTATGTTTTAAAGCGTTAAGTACGGCTCAAAATACGAAATTATTTTAGACGCTTATACTCTTCTAGTTCTAGGCCGCGGTACTCATACTAGCATATCCGGTATAAATAGTTAAATAAAATTGGCAAAACCTGTGGGCTATGCCTCCCGATTATGTTTTGGTATTTTCATATATACCCGGCGCTCGCTTCTTTGAATGTCTGCCAAGTCAGTCTAAATAACAGCTGCTTCTAGAAAAAGTTCGTGATAATACAAAAAAAAACGCCCGGTCAGAAAAATGACAAGCCTGGAACAAACAGTTCCGTAATAAAGAATGTTTGCTAAATTTTCAGGAAAATATCAAAACACTAAAATTTTTATTAAATGGGTTGAAAAAGTTAGTTAAATTTATCACTTGTTCTTTTTTCCAGAGAAGTGCTTTAACAAAGAGTTTTGTATTTTATTTATTTATATAAGTCAGATTTATATTGATATAATTACTACATTCTAGAGTTCATGGCCCTAATAACCTTAGGTGATTTTAACGTAAAAGTAGTTTTGGTGGTATACACTTTTTAATAATAAGCTGAACCCATGAGCTATGCTCCACGCTTTTCTAATAATAAATAGGCTATGTAAGTTGTAGTGTAGCGGACTGTGAATCGAAATCCTAGTTTTATAAATTATATAGACATATTGCTTTAATTCTTTATAAATCGATTTTGACTAATTTGTTCGATAAAATTAGAGAGGGGGGAAAGTTAGTTTCCCTAAAAACTTAAGTTTTGAATTTTATTCTAATAATACTAAAGAATACTTAAGCCTAAACGTAAATTTTGTATTGTCCTCAGTTTGTTAAAGAGAGGTGCATGAATTTACCGTTTTCAAAAATGCATAGAAGGCGTCACAGAGAAATTAGTGAACTGAGACACGAAACACATTATAGCAGATCTCCAGAGGCTTACAAAATTTACAAAAACTGCGTGGCCATATTTTTAGCAATAGTTTTTAAAAATGCCCAAAATTACAAGATATTTTCATTTTAACACACAGTTTTCATTTGTACATAATTTATTAGCTTAACTCGGCTGAGGTCGAGCCCAGTTTACTAATTATCTGTTCATGAACATTCGCTTATTACAATAGTTTTCTACTGATTCTCGAAAAATAAAGAAAGCCATAAATAATCAAATTACAGCAACAGCAGTGCCTCCAACAAAAACATTTGTTGAAAACAGTTAATAAACCGAGTGTAGATGTAAATTGGTGCGAGCGTGTTATGGTGATATATGTTGTGTAATATCCATTCGTCGTGTTATGGCGAGACATTTTAAAATTCAATATATAGATAGATAACATTCAGTATGATCTAATCACAATCAGTAGTGCTAAAGTTTGTTTAAAAATGCTTTTTAATATTAATGTTCAATGGTTCAACAGTATCATTAAAAGAGTTTCAGAACTTGAGTATAAAAACGATAAAAAATAACTTTCAAGTGGACACTGCATGAGTTCTAATTTGAAACATGGTAATAATATGTGATGCAAAAAAGATACTGTAGTAACATCATTAAAGTGCGATGCGAAACCATGCAAAGTCGCTCAAATAGAATCGAACTAAAATTTCTGCAAATGCAGTGGTATAAAAATAGCGTATACATGTGTACAAATCTTGATAAATGTGTTCGTATTTTAAATACGTGTAAGCCGTAAATAGAGATTTAAGAAATATCGGTTTATTCTTACTTACGTTTACGTACTACATTATTTCCACCTGCAGTGCAGTTATGTTTGGAATTGTTTGAGCTACGATACATTAAACCCATTTTTACTAATCTATTATATCAGTACAGAAATGTATTAAGATCCCGAAATAGGTTCTTAAACTGTGGTAAAGTACTTTATGTATGTGGAACCATTTCAAGATTGTTGTAGTGGTAATTTTATCAAAATAGTTTGTATATATAAGCATTCTTAAGATTTTCAACAATTTGGGCTACTTGTTATTAAAACTGTTGTATAAAATACCTTCCAGCAGTACCTGTTTGTTATCGATCGGTGTAATCTATTTTCTGTAACTATGAAAAACCATTTATGAGGTTTGTTTACCTTTTATTAAAGGAAACATTAACATAATAGAATTGAATAGAACATGCAATCATACCCTTTTTGCAAATGAAAAATATTTTTTAAACAATATCTATAGGAATATTTACAAAGAAATATGTAACTATCAAATTTGATGTTATCTATAACACCTGCCAGCGCTACTAAATTGCTGAAGTATGAAGTTTAAGTGAAATTAACTATATATGAGATGATGACATAATGACGAACACTGAGCTAAATAAAGCTCTCTCCGAGCTAAATGTTAAATCCTCTGGGATATCTCCATATTCTACGGCACGTCGAGTGATAAAAGATGATCAAGGGAATATAGCTGGTTTAGACGAAGTCATACATATTTTAACTTCTGAGAGCTTTTGGTATGGTTTACTATAAAATATTATCAGTCAACTTAGACATGTGAAGTATTTACGAATTCAACAATGGCGCGAGAAACCAAATACAGTTTAGTACATTTAGTATGCATATGGTTGATTAATTGACAATAATGGAATTAGGATGCGTTTTAAAAATTTAATGAGATATACTTACAGTGAATTGAGATTAATTTAGTAATATAAAATTTTAGTTTTTTGATCATTATGTGATGTTTAAAATGCATAACAGGCAGATAGTACATTAATTAATTTAAATTTTGTTTTTATGCAATTACCTAATCAACCGTGTACAAAATATGTGCGATTTAAACAACTAAACAGACACATTGTTTCAATATTTTAAATTACATAACTTTTTGCATTACCTTTACCTAACCCATTACTTTTTTATAGATAACATGAATTCACTCAGTTTTGCAAAAACAATACTCATATGTAGCTTGACGAATTGCTACATTGTTAACAAATATTGCTGTGGAGATGTTGACAGTCATTTCTATTTATTCCTTGGGGCTCAATTTAACATTGTTAAACAATGATTAGTTCTCTAACTCCTCTTAGAAAACTAATTTCATAACAACCCTGTTCTTGATAATGATACTGGTTGGTAGTTTCTAACAGCTGATATAATATGCCAAACTCTACACAAGGACACATATTTTTATGTTATTTTTTTATAACGGAAACCGGACGTTTCACGTATTCAAATAATGTGCCTAAAATTCAGTTTCAAATATTTGTATTTACACGAGGACAAAAATAAGAGTATTAAAATCAAAACTATCTATTAGAAACCACTTCGTGTTTTATTAATAAGCTGTTCTTATTAATTAAAAATTAAAAACTACAATTTCAATGTGATTTTAGTTTATTATCACTCCCCAGTGTAAAAAAATTAGATCTGACGTTTAGGCAAATTAAAGTAGACAAGCTTCAGCTACGAAGCAAAATATTTTAAAATTTTCAACTTCCTAAAATTATGTGACTAACACGAATTCAGCATTCGTACAAAGCCATAGCATAGTTCCTTGATTTAAATCGTCTTTCCAAAAATGTATGAAACACACTATAATTAATTGCAAACTTCAATATAATACAAGAGTATCCAAGCTTTAGTTTGGTAACCTAAATAGGAAACTCGAAAGCTGAGTAGGTACACCTATTGATCACTGTTAATTAATGTTCTCACTACATGGACAAAGTTTCTAGAAACTCAAAACAATGAAAGTTTGTTTGATTTGTTGTAGAAACGAAAAGCATCGCACCTATCTCCAGGCTACAAGGTATTTGCATTACAGTGTATAATCGCAAATGTCGACAAACAATAGGAAGAATAAATTAGATTTGTTGGGTAGGGTAAGGTTTCAGCAATTATATATTCTTAGACATTTGAGAAACAAAGAAATAACATAATACAGTTTATTACTGCCGTGATTCTAGAATGAAACTTGCAATGTAGCGTAAATGACGTAAATTGGACATGAGCAGAAAAATAGTTTACATCATCAGCATATAAAGTAAAATAACAAAACGTAAAACAAACTCGTGTACAACTTTGTTGATAAAATAAGCTAACTTCCTTATTTGGCTATCAACTAGCTAACTTACAGGTTTGCGATTTTCGAAAAGTAATAAATTTTTCCCGCAGGCTGTTTGTACAGTTTGTGAACTTAAGCAACATGTTAATTACTACGAATGCACACACCTAAAATATTTGATCATCGGATGTGTGGTTTGTAGTATTTGATATAGTATTAAACTTCTTTTTAGCAAATTTTAAATATAGATATTAGAATACTATATGTTTATGAATATACATTGGTAAACACTTTATAACTGGAGGATGGTAAAAATTGTTTTATTTAACAGAGCGATGCGATTTGAATGTAAAACGCATGACATAAACATAACAATTAATATTCACTCACCGGAGGTCTTTGACAGCTTGGTCCTTGCAAACAGATCGCATTCTCGCAAAGCTCTGTGCAGGTCAAGTTACGCACTTTTCGTAAATGTTTTGATTTCAGACACATTTAACATTAAAAATATTACGCAATTAACATGAAAAACAGGCAAATATAAACAGCATAATAAAAATTTATAACTTACTGAGAAAGAACACGCTTCTCCGAGGAAGAATAGGACGCTTATTACCTATTAATCGATTATCAGCCCTGGTTAATACTTTTTTAATTACTAGTTTGAGAAACCTTAATAAATCTACGCCAAATTTCTGGATCCCTAAAAACAGCTAGATATATCACGCTGAATCAATTTTCAACAACAACAGTAATAAGAAGACTAATCAATCATCAATAATAACCCAAACTTTAAATAATCTAAACACACGGCCCTGTTTAGGCAGGCAGGATCTACAAACAAATATTGCTCAAATTCCTAGAGCAAATGCCTGTAAAGGCAGACAAGCTACAGGTCGGTCTTTACCTGATTATGCTGGGTGTAGTTCCCAAATGACGACGCGGTCTAAGCCGAAAGTAAATTGTAATATTCACACATCAATAAGAACACCACATTAGCAATTGCATAATCAGCAGTTGTCACAACACCATTACTTTGTACTCATCACCATTTTCATACCGGTATCAAAAGTTTCTTATAAAATCAAATTTTTTTGCGGTTTCATCGGGCTGCAATAACCAATCTTTGAGCTAGGGAGGAAAGTAAAAAGATAAGCCAAATTGAATAGTCGTAATAGACAGAAAGGGAATATTGATATAAATAATTATAATGATAGTTATTACTGTTTCTTTTCCACACTCAGAAATTTTTAACTTACACCAAATTCCACTGATACCGGAATATTTAATTTTTAAAAATTCTAAAATTCAATACAGTTTTGACTTATTTCAGAGAAGCGCCTGTTGCCCTGTTTCCCCTCTATCGGCTCCTGTAAGAGTAGCCATAAATCGGTGCACGGTAATGAACCAATAATCTCATAAAATTAGTTATTAAGTGAAAACTTCTGAAACATTGGGCGTAATAGTTATTTATGTATTAAGAGCGTAAAGAGGCTTTCATGGCGTAAAACGCAATTTTGAGCCCGAGGCGGCAGCCGAAAGCTTAGAATACGTCAAAGGCCATAAAAGCAAGTTACGCCCGTGGTACATACACAACTTTGTGCACGGATGAAAATTTTTTAATTTAAAACTATTTCTAAAATAAATTGAAAAAATATTTATAACATAAGTTGAATTTTCCATCCACATCTAGCGTTGCTTTGATTAAATTTGAGATTTGAAGCGTAACTATAGTAGCGTGTAAACAACGGTAGCCATTTTCAATAAATAAGGGCTGTTAGGTTGGCTATAGTAAAACTATTGAACAAATCACCCTTAAAATTGTAGTCAAATTTGAAAAAATAATTTATAAATTGGTGTTGCTAAAGTTTGGCTGTTTCTGTACATATAAATTACCATTTCTAAATTTTTAAGTGAATAAACACTGTACAGCAAGCTGTGCTGAAAATTAATTTTGTGCAGCTAATTACGTATATGTTATGTTAAACTAATTGCATGAAGTTTCAGCTAATGAATAATTAAGCCTAAAGGCCTTGTTTGAATAATGTTTTAATTGCAGTGATGTGTTCAGTCTAGTTTTATTGTATGTTTATATTTCGCTACCTTTTACACCAATCAATGCAGTTTCGTTTTAATGAAATATGCACGATTTACCACATGACTATATAAATCAATAACTTTGCATGCTGCAAAAGGAGTTTGGTGTAGTTATATTAAATTAAACATAACAACATGTAAATTGTAAGTTATAAACGAATTACAGTTACAAAATACATAATACAAGCAAGCTGCGCTCTTCAGATACATTTAAAGCATTGGTCATTGCTGTGTACTTCTTGCACATGTACTTATTATGAATTTTTGTACAGAAGTACTGTTTATAAGGTGGTTACTAAAAATTTCACTGACTTAAACATGTATAAGTAATAAATTGCTGAAGCTATATAGCGTATGTAAACAATACTTTATTCGAGAACAGTGGAAAACCTTGTATTATATAATATATAAAACCAAATTCCCACTTTTTTTATAAATATTACTTATTAATACAGTTATAAACAGTTATTATTTATAATTATATACACGGTGTCTTTTATTGCAAAATGTTCCAATAGTAGGGAGGCAATAACTGCTGGGTAACATAACATAGGTTGTTTTAATAAAACATTGTGTATATTTTTAGATATTCTTGTCTTATAGCTATTAGCTACTACATTTTAAAACTAGTTGTTTTAATATTTATGCGGCGTTACCACGTTACCATTTTTAAAAAGCTGACAGATTGCTAATTTAAAACAGGCGTACAGAATTAAGACAAATGAATTAGAATAAAGACTACCCTCTATGTTATTACACTAAAAATATTAATTGACATTGTACAGGGTGTTTATTTGAGAGTAACTATTTCCGTTACTTTAAAATGACCACATGAAGCAATTCCAGGGTTCCCAGCAGCCAAAATTTTATAAAAATTATAAAATAGGTTAAGTAAACATAAAAAGTAATAAACGGCTACATAGTCACAGAAAAAGTAGCAAAATCTGTGTTTTGTTTTAAATTTTTCACTGCTAATGCATTTTTTTACTTTTCAGCTCAGATTGATCTGACGACACAAAATGTAAAAATTATTTTCAAAAATATTAAAACCGGGTGTTTTTTTAAAGGATCTACCTTAAACATCTAAAATATAAGGGTGTTAACGAATTGTAGGGACAAACTTCTAGGGCTTGCAAAACACAATAAACCAAACAACGTGTGTTAATAAATGTGTGGTCAAAAGTGTTTCCTTTCAGGGACAGAGCTTCTCAAAGATTCTTTAAGAAGCGCCTAAATGTAGGCAACTCAATTTACTACCACTATTTGTTTCCATAACGACGGAAATTAATACAGGATGAATAAAGCCCTCTTTCCCACTTTTCAAATTCAAATTAAATTTAAAATAAATTAATTAAGAAAATGTTTCAAAACTAAGCAATAGAAAAAAAAAACAAAATTGCAAAGCAAAAATCAACTATTTGAAAAACTTACAATAACTAATTCAAAAATTAACAAAATTATAGTAAATGTCGCCCCCAGCTTCTACACACGAAGCACATCTACTAAGTAAGTTCCTGCGCACCGCTCCAAATATACCAGGAGACTGTTGAACTTCTTCACATGCAGCAAGAACAGCTTCGCATGCGTTACCCCAAGCAGCTCCATACATGAACATCAGGTCATGCTGTTCGGCAAAAGTATAATTCGCCATTACACAAAAATACGAAACACAGAACGAAAATAACAAAGAAAATAACAAAGAAAATAGTTATCAAAAAAATTTCAGAACGAATTATGAAAGGCACGGAAAGAAACGAATGCAAGCAAAGTCAAAAAATATGACAAAAATATCGAGTTGCGTCAAAATTGACGTTTTGAATGCATCTATGTCTAGATCGTTTTTTTTTCCAAAATTCCGTGTGACCTGTGCAAAATAATTGAAAATGCAATTTGGGTTGCCTATTTTCAGTTTCTTAAAGAATCTTAAAGAGGCTATATTTTTTATGGGAAACACTTTTGACCACACATTTATTAACAAAAGTTGTTTGCTTTGTTTGTTTTGCAAGCCCTAGAAGTTTGTCCCTACAATTCATTAACACCCTATATATTAAACCGTGGTAAAAGCTGCAAGATGGAGAGGGGGTACAATATACCATTAAAATTGTTGAATGCTTACTCATGCCTTTTATTCCTAGCAACTCCAAACTGAAAAATAATAAATGACAAGATGTGATAAAAATACAAAACGTTCTATTAAAAAATTTTAGTTTTTAGGCTTTATTTCTTTTTGAAAATTAACTGTAGAAAATCATATAGTATACGATATTATTTATCAAAAAATATTGTACATTGACAATTTCTGCACATTCTTAATTTATTTTCGTTGATACGTGGTGTTCCATATCATAGAAGCAGACCCATTTTGTTATTATTAACGAATACGTTTTTTTTTTACATTTTTGAGTTCCTTTTTAGCGGTTTTGAAAAACACATACAGGTCTAAAGCTAATCGCTTGTGAGCTTGATAGTCGTTTTTTCGTTGATGGATCGTTTTCGTCGATATTTAGTTAAAAACAAACAATTTATTTTTAACATAAACGCACGAGTTACAAATCGAGAGCTAATTTTGCAAACCGTACTTTTCCTTAATTTTTTGTAAAAAGAAAATTTATGTGTATGATAATGTTATTGTATTGTCCTTAAGGCAATCTTTCATTATCATATAAAGTATTACGACCCCAAAGTTCATGCAAATAATCTAAAGATAAATAACTTCTTGCAGTCACTTCTGAATACTTCATTTCTACACAGCGTTGGAATTTCTTTATAGCATTTTTTGAGTTTCAAGTACACAAACACAAAAAAAACAAATGTTGCAAAACAGAAAAAATATTGATAGCAACGCTTGAAAGTATGGATATTGATTGTACTTTCTGTTAAAGAGAAAGTAGTAAGTTGAAATAATACTCCTGTTTGTTCAACGATACATCACAAAAACAACTGCTTAAAAGTTTGCTTTAACTGCGCTGTACCGCTGTACTATTTTTCAAGGCCGAAGCGTAATGAGATTAATAATAGAATAAAACAAATTTAAAATTCAGGCCTAGTAACTATTCAAGATTATTTTCCCATATGTACGTTGAAAGATTAGAAGGGGCTAATCAATGGACGGCTAATCTCTGTATTCAGAAAATAATAATTTGTTGTGTATATGACGAGAATTTGTGTTTTCCATAAATTATGTCTCTGTACATCTATAACAAATGATTTCAAAAGCCCGCAACATTGTAGGAAATAATGCTCTATAACAATGCCATTCAAGAAGTTCGTGCATGGATGTGGCGCCTTTTATACAGACGAATATTTGTATTTCTGTATCATTTCCAGAAGTTAATTGTGCGCGAACTATAAATATGCTGATTATATGAAGATATGAAGCCAAAATAGTTCATTGTGGGAAGGAATGCGTTAAGGCGCATTATCAGCCATCGATCCTAGTCAATGAGAATGATAGCAGAACGCCTCTGGAGACGCTACTCGGACATCCGCTGGAGCTGCGACATTCGCCGATATCACACCCCGGGGCTGTTTTTGTTTCCGCATCTCAAGGAATAACAAAAACAAAGAGCTTCATTTCGAACTTCTTTCTAACACAGAAAAACAAAATATATTTTTGATCAATTAATCTTCTTGAGAGCATTTCTCAAAGGTATTGTTCGGTAATGGATGAAATTTTATCGCCGAGAGAAGGATTGTCAGTAAAAACTTTGAAATACCTCCATTGAATTTTAATATTAAATTGATTAGGAGAAAATGCCATATTGATCCATTCAAAACTGCTATGACAGCTTAATACGGCATTATATTAAATTTTCTCTCCTCTGAATAATGATCTCTTTCCTTAAAGAAAAGCGCCAATGAAATCACTTTTTCCCGTTTCCTTTTTGCTCGATCGGAATTGACATCATTGGGGTTAACTGTCAAGCAGAGTATGATGCAAACCAACTCGATCAGTTGGAGAGACCACATTGTCCTCTGTCGTGATTGTTATGTGCGATAGGTGATTCAAGGAGCTTGCTGTGGTCAGCGGTGGATTAACGGCGGAACTCTCTGGGGAAGGACGCAATGTTATCGTCCCTTGCTCAAGACGCTGCCCGTGCGGGCCTCTCGAGACCCATCCCGCGGAAACCACAATCACCACCGAGGATTTTAAACATACTTTGAACCCCTCGCCCCTCACGGGATTATTACAATGAAGAAAAACTGCAGCTACTCCGATCTAGCATGAAGATAATTCTTATTTATTCAAAACAAAGATTAATTCCGGCACATTTTTTATTTTAGACCTCTGAAAAATGTTTTGAATATTTCTATGAGATCCAGGAAAATAGTATAATGTGGCAGACACACTCGACATGCGTTTCTAAATTATATCTATATTTTGATAACTTTGCGTATTATTAGTTAACTATTTGCAATAAAAATATTATATAATAAAGAGTAAAATACCAAGTTCTGCTCTCTTAAATTAAATCGTGTGGATTTATTATACAATAGCCCAAGAATTTTAGTCTATTTTAATGCTAAATTATGCAAATAAAGGTAAACAACTTGATGCTTCAGATTTCCAGACGTTTAATTTCCTGAATTCATTTAAAAGCTTTCTCTCTCTCTCTCGTTATTAATAATTGAATTTGGAAAAATATTTTATTACCCAGCAAATATTGCTCGTTATAAGAAATTGATTATTCGTGTATATCTGGTTATATTTTCTTTCACAGAAGTATAAATTACCAATTTAATGCTATTTCAGGCATCTGGTGACTAAATTGATAGGCGAAGGGCTAAATGTAATCTCACGTGAGTTCCTTAATTTAGACGAAACGTTGACGACAGTGGTAACGAAAATGCGAGAAGCGACAAACATCATGCTTCATTAATACTGAAGCGCCGGGAAGTTCAACATCAGGAAAGTTTACAAATTAAAATTGCAAAATCTGTCTTCCAACACCAAACAGTTTAAATTTGAATATTTCAAACTGAGATTCCTAATTAAGTTTTACAACTTCGTAGGTATATTACTTCAGAAGTTTTTGGGACTGTTTCAGGGTATATTAATTCCATCATCGCTGCTGTTTCTTCACTATTAATTAAAAGATTTTGCTACTAATTATGTCATTTTAAGTTTAACAGATTTAAACAATTTATTACTTTTAAAAGAAATTTCATTCATTTTAACACATGATGATTGCGGCACTAATTACTACTAATTTCATAATTAAATTTTTTACTATCAACTCAAGAGAAGATATCTAAACCTTTTTGTTAGTATAAATTAGGTTCACTAACGAATACTTTTGAGGAGTCTATATTTATGTATAAACCGATGTCAGTAAGAGTGACAATATTCTTGTTTGTGCATAGAATAAGAAGTTTTGAAACGCTGTTCTATTACACGTTCAATAACCATTTTTTTTCTAAAATATTTATTTAAAAATTAAATTTTTAGAATTCGAAATTTTGACGACAATACTAAATACATCGTTTGGGCATCCAGCAACCCAAAAAAGCAATTTTTAAAACACCTGCTTGTGGGTGTTTAGGTATGTGGTAATACAAGGTGAAGCAAAAGTACGAAATATTGATTGCAAAAGCGTAATAGTAACTGTATTAAAAATGTTTTCATATGTGAAATACAAAAGTATCTGGTTCAGTTTCTTTTTGTTTCAAGAGTGCACCGTCGCGTTTTTCCCAATATATGTTTCATGAAATGATGTGTATTTTTAGATGGCTAAAACGATACAAAACATATCTAACAAATGATAAACTAAATTTTCTATGTTGGTCGCTAAAAATACTGAGAATAAAGTCGCAGCGCTCCTGTTATTATTTAACACTAGCTTTTGAATACATGGAAAGATAGCAAAAACGTGGTAGGCAACTTTTTAAAAACATCTTTCAATCAATTCAATCAATATTTACGCTTCTACGTTCAATATTCCATACTCTTAACTCACCCTGTATGTACGTATGTGCGTGTCGTGTCTCCCGAACGGATCGGCCGATTTAGAAGACCTTCGAAATGTAAAAATTAATTATAAAGTCATGGATAACATACCACTTTTAACAAAATCCTAAACCGAAAGCGGAAGTTACCATGTTTTTCAGGTAGCATTGTTTCGGAAACATATTTTTTTTAATTTTAAAAACAGCATATAATAGAAGACCGTAGTGCGAATCTTTTTTTTTGTCAACCTCCTAGTTTTAGAATGGCGGGCGCTACAATTTATTACAAATTTTAACTGTAACGCCTTACTATACTAAAAAATGAGTACACAGATCCGGGTTAAATTTAGTATTATAATAGCCCTAGAGACACAATGTTATTATGAACGAAAATTTTCTAAAATATGAAAAGATGATTGTGGAGTGAGAAATCATTCAAAAATTGTGTTATTAACAAAAATGTATTGCTTAAAAATTAACAACACGGTGTGTTTTAGATTTTGTGGATTTATGGAGCTAGGAATGAACTACAATTTGGTTAAGGTCCCAGTCCGTTAATTTCTATGACTTCTTGAAAATCACAATTCTTGCTTCTTAATTTTTAAACGCGGGCGATGCAACAGTTTTTATCTGTCTAAGCTAACCAGCCTGTGAGTGGCAGTAGAACAAGATTCACTTAATTTGTAGGTGTGGCGATATTTACACTAATTTTATTCAATGTTTGTGTCCTAAATTTGTTGCGTCAACTCTGGCTTTCTTTAATATAACGGAATATTTTTCCAAAAACAAATTTTCTTCTCAAATAAAAAATTTTTCAATTGTAATTTAAGCCAGGTATACAGACTAAGCGGCTAATTTCCGGACAGTTTCTTGTAGGTTTTGCTACTTACCAGTGAGGTCGCACTGCAGAGACGAGTGGTGCAGCTCTAACAATCGTTTGACCGTTGAATCGTACAATGTTATACTTGTGTAAGTAACAATATCTAAGGTATAGAAAAAACCAGGCGAAGAGTTTTGTTCATTTTTTATTCTTGTTTACATATACTTGTGTTCTCTGTAAAGAAAACGCTGTTGTTCAAAATACTAATTTATTTAACTCGTAACAATTATTATTTTGCAATTAAATTGCTATGAACATTTTCATATCTCGTAATTATTCTTTTATTGGTAAAGAAACGTTTTGATGTTAGTATTAACTGTTTTTTCATTGTTAAGCACCAAGTTTTTTTTTCAGCTGAATATACTAATTACTGACCTTAACAGTTGAATCTTCAAGATAATTGAAATGCAAGCTAAAAAAGAATTTCCGTCTAAATATTTCAATTATGTACTTCATTTTCTTTGTCGGGATTATTAACTACGGTAGCCTGAACAATTAAAATTGTACAATATCAGGAACCCATATCGATCTGACGAAGTTTATTTATATTGCGACAGCAGAAATCGCAAATTTATAATGCGCACTGCAATCTGACTCATTATGTAATAATACGAGAGCTACCAATTAAATTGTTAAATTTGGTGTAGTAATACCTTTAAATCTTTGGAATTGTCAGTTATATTACGAATACTTGTTGCATAGTAAGAAATATTGTCATGTCAGTTGTGAAGCTAAAAACCCGAGCGAGAAGCGCAAGCGCTTTTGTGTCAAACCGACACAATCTACCGTTACTATGCAGGGAAATTTGAGTTATATAACAATGGGATTCCAAAGCTGGAGTTGTATTTGACAAGATTCTTTGTTGAATACAAAATGCAACAATAGGTACAATTTTTTAATTTAATTTAAAACGTAAAAATGACTAAATTTAAATAATTTGTTAACATAATCATAAGTAATACGAGTGATTGCGGTTTTTTGAAAAAATTGTGGTTTAAGTTCACGACTGCTGGTTAAGATGAAACTATCTAAATCGTAACTAGCATGAGTTAACTTACACCACAATTTTATCAAAGAATAGTCACGAGTCGTATTCTCCTTGATTACAATGATTTTGACGCATTTTTGCCAACACTGAACTACTCGGAAATGCTCTGTTTTCGGGAATTGGCGCTCTTAACATGGTTTGTTTGCTTGTTTTCAAATGTTTTGTACTGGCGTCCTTTTGTAAATTTATTTTTTTATTTTGACGTTCTTGTTTACTGTTGCTGTGAAAGGTTGTTCTAAAAATGGACCATTTTGGAGAGATATCGTTAATTGGTATTTCATAAAATTTTTGAAGGTATGTACATTGTTTTGGTCTAAAATTTTAGTTCATGTAACCTGTCAAACAAGATACAATTTTAATGTAAATATATATATTTGTTTTTTAATGCATATTAGCATGTTATTATTATATTTATTATAGGTGTACATTTAAATTTAGATCGGTCATGCTTTTAACTATAATTTGAACACTTGCGATTCGAGTTGGTTGACATTGACATTATTATATCATTGGCCACCGTCGACGTGTCTCGTATTTAGCTTTATGCTTGTAGACGGCAGAGACACTTATTTTTGTAGTTCATAAATTACGTTGTAATTAAATATGATACTTACTTCTGGACGAAGCAATGAAAAACTGCATTAAAATAACAATAAATATACCCAAAAGTCAGAGCACATCTATTTTGAATGCGTTAATTTAATATTTAAAAGCAATTGTCTGAAGTTACTGTGGGCTTAAGTACTTATTTAAACAGTGCCATGCAGTTTCGTCAGTACAAAACGAACGCGATTGGTTAATATTATAAAAGTAAAAACTTGTGATTGGTTCAATGAAATGTGAGTGGTATAGTCATTTAAAATGTAACAAATGCTAAAATAATTTCAAAAAAAATGCATTGCCGAGTGCATTATTAATTCCAAATAACAACAAAACCCATAAGTGAAAATCGAAAAAAAATTACAAACTATAATTCAATGCACGTGTAACAATCGGTACGAAAATTACATCGCAATATCAAACCTATTGCTGCTTTAAAATATCAACTAGGCAGCTTTCGATTTTTAGTTTTTCACAGCAAAAAAAATAAATCAACTGACACAAATGTAAACGTCGATAAATTCTGACTTCATTAAACATTGTGTAACAATGCCTCGGTAAAAATATCGATCAAGCAGTAGAAAATAAAATTCCTTATAATACGAAGAAGTCAAAATTGTCTGTGTGTGTCTGCGGAATTAAGTTTTAAATTTAAAACATTACCACTTCTTAATTTATGTCCACGTTTAAAACTTTCCGATAAATGTGCCACTTCTTAAATTATAATGAAAGTGTCAATATTACAATTTACTTTCGGCTTAGACTGCGTCATTTGGGAACTACATACAGCATAATCAGGTAAGGACCGACCTGTAGCTTGTCTGTCTTTACAAGCATTTGCTCTAGAAGTCTGAGCAATATTTGTTCGTAGGCCCTGCCTGCCTAAACAGGGCCGTGTGCTCAGCTTATTGAAACCTTGGGGCGGACAAGGATTTGATCTTAATGTATATTGTTTGCCAGGACAACAATACTTAATCGGCTTATTCCTGTTAGCTGTTTGTGATCCCATACAAGCTAACGTTTCGCAAGACATTGCAGCTTGCATCTTCAGAGTGCAATAAAACACTGAATTCAAATCCGGCAAGCGGAGGTTGATCGTTGATCCAGTCGGGCAGAACAGCGGAGTTCTGGTTGGCTATCACCGTTGGGCAAGGACGGCTTGGGGCACGCAGTTTACAGAAAGAAAACACATACAGACTGGTATTTAAATGCAAATTCGCATCATTACCCGATGCAGAAAGCAACTGTGCTAAAAACGCTAACAACCAAAGCAGTCCGAATATCAGATGCAGAACACCTACAACAAGAGAAAACTCACCTCTTGATGACATTACAACAAAACCGTTGTACAGCCACAGAAATTCATAGAGCAATCCGCAATGCGGAACAGCGCAAGGCTAAGGAGGAACTGGCACCTCCGGAAGGCTTAGCTTTTCTACCTTACAGTAAAGGCATTACTGATAAGATTGGGCACTTTCTTAGAAGGTACAGCATAAAGACAGTCTTTAGGACTAATGAAACTTTGGGAAACGGTTTGAAATTCGCAAAGGATCAAATATCAAATTTAAAATTAGGCGGGATCTACAGCATCCCTTGCTCTTGTGGCTCACACTACATCGGACAAACTGGTCGTTCCATTACGTTAAGATTGCGAGAGCACAAAGGTGATTGCAAACACAAACACATCACAAAATCTGCGGTGGCTGAACATAGTGGTTTAACTGGGCATAAGATGGACTTTGACAATGCTCGGGTACTCGCCAGAGTACCTCATTACTTCCCTCGTATCATACGTGAAGCAATTGAAATTGAGAAACAACCTAACAACATAAACAGGGAGGGTGGTTTTAGACTCAGTAAAGCTTGTACTCCGGTAGTTTATCCTCTGAGGACTCCTAAGCATCACCGATCTCACGCTCCACCGGATGCGTCATTGCCCAACGGTGACAGCCAACCAGAACTCCGCCGTTCTGCCCGACTGGCTCAACGAGGTTTAAATACCTCCGCTTCCCGGATTTGAATTAAGTGTTTTATTTCACTCTGAAGATGCAAGCTGCCATGTCTTGCAAAACGTTAGTTTGTATGGGTTCACAAACAGCTAACAGGCATAAGCCGATTAAGTTTTATTGTCCTGGCAAACAAAATACATTAAGATCAAATCCTTGTCCGCCTTAAGGTTTAAATAAATACAGGTAGGTCCTAACCTGATTGTGCTGGGTGTAGTTCCTAAATGACGACGCGGTCTAAGCCTAAAGTAAATTGTAACATTGACAGTTCGAGAATCCGCGAAAGCCTCAAAGAATGTATAATGAAAGTGTTTAAATGTATCATCGGTTTGCAATAAACATAGCTACAAACATATCTTTGATACTGCACTTCTTGATTTTTTTTATATAAAATTGAATTACGCACGACGTTTACATTGGTATCGTTTTATGTTTTGTCATATTTAACTTCTAACATTTGCAATACCATTCCTGTCTTGTTATTGCTTATAGATTAACGAATTTTTAAATGTTTAGGAATAACTAGATTAGTTCATCTCAATATTACTAATAAAATTATATTAGCTGAACTATGGACTTTTAAATAACACATTAGTTGCATAGACGGCAGAGACACAATGTTTCTACTCGAATTACAGGATACTGTTATAAAGTAGCTGTTTCTCGCATCGTTCAGAATCTCTGGATTTCCTCTAAGCTCCACACAATTGCTACGATTATTTGAACTATTTCTAGTCTAGTAAAAATGATGCATTATTCATCTACAATATCTTCTATAAATATATGTGTTTTTCATAATTTCCAGTAAACATTACAAAACCGTTTGGACGTCTTATGCATTAAATAAGTTTGGTACAAAACTTATGCTAGATGTTTTAATGAAGGGAAAGGAGATCTAGAAAAGTCAATATTTTTAAAGTGCATGTACTGAAAACATACTTTAAAAGCATGAGCTTTGGTATTTAATTCCACAAACTTATAACACACTAGCCGATTCCGTGGGCTATGCTCTACGATTTAACAAAATAATATGTAAGCTGCTTAAGTTGGTAGTGAGGCGTACCGAAATTTCTTTAATACAATAAAAAACAATTTTGACAAATTAGTTTGCTAAAATTAGGGAGGCAGGAGGTACGTTAACCCCCCTAAATAATGCTGTTTCTAAAAATTAATTTCTGGATCTTAATATTATTACTCATGAGCACTTCAGCTTAATCATACATTTTTTATCGTCTTCCGTTTATTAAAGAAAGCTCCGAGTTGATTCTGTTTATAGCATTTAAGATTTACGCATCAATAACAATAACAAACTAAAAATGCCGCTTCTAGCAGCTCGCAGAACTAGCTGAACCCTGCGCTCTACCCGTTTTTACTTCCCTTTACGTTTATCATAGATTTCATGCTAAATTACGAATTAGAGATTTTAACGGAAATACATGTTTTGCAATTTCAGAAACCCAAACAAGTTGTTAAAATGTTTATGTGTGTGTGTGTCTAGTTGTTTGTGGCGCGTTGTAACACCCCGAATGGATAGTCCGATTTCGATGAGGTTTGAAGCGCGAAGGAACTCTAAACATTTAAAACAAAAAAGCTTTTAAAAATCCGAAATTGGCAGCGGAAGTAAAAAATGTTTTTATTGGCATTTTTTTCAAAAACAGAATTTTTAAAATTGAAAGCAAAATCTTTTTTAATGTACTAGCGTTAACATGGCAGCTACTATGAATTTTAGAAAACGTCTTGACTTTACCGTCATCATATTACTCAAAACAGAGTTTACAGATAGAGCTGCAATTATGTACTATTATAACACTAGGGAATCACAATGTCACCATGTAAAATAATTCTTTTATAAATAAAACTGTGGCGTGACAATGTTTAAACTAATATTGTCTTTTATGAAGTTTTTGGAATTTTAAAGTTATGCACTTTAATTTACATAAACGAGTGAAGATGTAAAAATTTCGTTTAAGATAAATTGGTCATGAGCAATAGTAGCATAATGTTCACAAGTAATTGTTAGTTGTCGCAAAAATGAGTTAATTGTCTACCCCATTATTTTTAGCGGAAAAATGTGTCCTCTCATTTTTAGTTTTCTTTAGACCCAACAAAAAATTTAGATTTTCAAAAAGTGTATACTTTTCTACGTGTAAGCTTCAGTATCATGTAGTGCGTTATTGTAATATGACTATTATACAGCTCTCGATGTAGCAGTAAGAATGGTAGGACGTTAATGTTAGAATAATTTTAAATATATGATAAGTAACAATGTCTAAGGTATTTGTAAGTCCAGTTTTTGGTTAATTAAATAAAAGTAATACCAATTGCGCGCTGCTTGAGTTGCCACAACCACATCCTTTTCAAACTAAGACAGGTCAAAGAGATTCAGATTTAATATATAGAAACAATTACAGCAATCTCTACATAATTCATAAAACTATAAAAATTCGAATCGCTATTCGCTACATCGCAAACCAAAACAAAAGCATCGTGGAGCATAGTTCACGGGTTTCGCTAGTATTTATTAAATTCCGTTTGTGAAAAAATGCTATCGAGAAACATGTTTAACTTCTGATTCCGGTTCCAGTTCGTAGAATAAAACTTAACAGCTCTACAACTTTTCGTTATACCTAGGTATACCAAATTTCATTGCAATCGCTTTAGTAGTTCCTGAGATATCGCGTTACTCACACAGCTACATGTGCTGTTCATTTCTAAAAACCATTGTTCTGTGTTCGTGACTGCCAAAATATGTAAGTTAGTCAAAATTTCAGATTCGAACATTTGTCGTTTTGTTATGGTGAGACAGTTAAAGATTTAATATAGATTGGATGAGAAGTTAACTCTAAACTCAGTCAAGACTTTCGTATAAGTATAAGGAGGATTGCGTAGGTAAACTATTTCGAGGGCAAGTATTTTACTGGTAAGCGGGAAAAGATAGTGAACAGTGCACACCTTATTAAAATTTCACTACAAATTGCATGAATTAGTAGTAGTCGGCATACGATAATAATAATGATAACTGTCTTGACATTAACGAAAGTATGAAAACTAACACAATCCAATAAATCAAAGTCGACCGTACTTTAGAACATTGCTAATTTTTGCGAGGTCATTTTGTAAATTTATAGTTGTCAAAAATTAACGTTTTTAACAGCCATGTTATTGTAAGCAAAAGGCTAAATAATAAAAAAAGGCTTCACACATTTGGGCATGCTGTTAAAAAATGTTAATTAAATCGAGATTTATGATGTTATTCGATTTTATATTACCAAAAATATAAATGGTTGTGTTCAATATATGTGTTCTTTTAAACGTGTGCTGCTTGCGAACAAGACATTTCAATTATGTACCTTTATTTATTATTATATTTCATATGTATTTTTAAAATCCGCCGTTTCCAAATTGACGTTTTGCCCCGTGGCACTTACTGTCGAATATTTAAGGATATGCTGGAAGGAAATTTAATTTTTTCATAGAAAATATATTCTCAATGGAAGATGACACTTTTTCAATCTCATAACGAAAATACATTTTAGGTGCGAAACAATTTTACATTGTAGTTCAGGATGTTTACATCTTCGGTGCATCACAATATTTGATGGAAGCGTTATCTGATTTTTCATTTCTAACGTTAGGGGTTGTCATTTAGAACGTTTCAGTGTTGCAATCGTTCCGCAATTTTCCCCGAAGTCAGAAATACATGTAGAAGTAAAACTTTTGTTTTCAATTGCCTCTAATTTTTATTATACAGTTTTTGAATATTAATATTAGTTACATCATTTAATCTTTTGTAAGCAACGTTGTATTATACAGACAGAATGTGTCACGAAGTACGGACCATAGCGTTTGTAGTATGGATTTGGTTAGAATTAACGTACTTGTTGTAATATCTATGAAATAAAATTTACGTGTTTGGTGGGGGTGGTTTTGTAGTAAAGCATTAGATCGCAAAGGTTCAACCTTTCTGATAAAAATTTCTTAAATTTTTTTCATTATTGTTTTTACGTTTTTTTTTATTAAATACTAATTGATCAAATTTGTTTTAATTATTTGAAAATTAAGTAAGAAATTCAACGTGTTATTTACAATACGCAGTAAAGAATTTTCTTGAAACATTTTCGGTTAAAAAAAATCCCAGATTCTTTTGCATTTCTTCAAAATGCTATCAGAACGTAAATACAAAAATTAAAATAATTTCAGGAAAAATTTTTTTTGGAAGTGAACCCGGGCTTTTTGAATTGATAAGCGAGTGCAGCTGTACCTCAAAACCACTCCCACTAAACTCGTCACTTGCACTTATTTCACTGATATTAAGACATGTAGCCAAAGTGATAAAATTATGTTAAAGAAACTAATTTGATCCTAACCAAATGACAACATGGTTAAAATCGAATGGCCCACACTTCGTGAAGTCTGAATAACACAGCCTTATTACCCCTGCGTAACTTAATATATAATCGCTTTTACTTTCGTGTTTATAATTTCATGTATTATGATCTATAATGTAATACTAAATAAAAATTAAACACATTAAAACTGTGGCATATCATGTTAAAAAAAAAGATTAGATGTATCATTACAGGAGGTAACGATAATTGTTTCCCACCAAGTATGTAAGCATTGAGTTGTCATGAAGCTCATTTAAGTTTGTGACATGTGTACTTTAGTTACCGCCCTATTTCGAGGGTGAAAGGCATGGGAGGGTCACGCTATCACTCAACATGCACACTAATTGCTTCATTCTATGCATAATTAATCCAATGTTGTTAAAGCTTTACCGTTACAAATCGCAGTTTGTAAAGAAAACTCGACGAAACCGGTTACCTTAGAGCATCTAATATTAACGTCTTGATTTATTACTAAGACAGTTCAATTATTAGACAAATATTTTATTGTAATTAAACTCCGACGGTTTAATATGAAATAATTAGACTAAAACTATAAAGTTTAGCGAATTCAAGATAAACTGGAGAAGAACCAGATTTATGTTTTCATTGTTTAAGCATTTCTATGCCAAAACCAAAAGGAACTTGTTAAACTCTGTTTATTTAGTATGTTACCATTCACATCAAATTATATCGCAATTTCTGGTACTGTTTCTTAAGCGGTTCAGTTTCATGAATACAAATATCAGACCGTTTATCGATTATATCCTCTCCGGTCATTTTTCTGAGAAATCGGTCCTTGGTCTCTTTCCTTATTATACTGAATTGATAGCAATAATAATACATTAGACCTAAGAGCAGTGCAGTTGTACATGTGCTGGCATTTTGATGCAGATTAAAAACAGCCGTTCGGATGGTTCATCAGAGGCAGTGAATAAAATGATTACGATACATGCATTCCTAATTAACCAGTGCTGTTGTCTTATACAACAATTTTATCTAATATTTCTCATAAGAAATATAATTCTTCCGTAATTAGTTGGAAACAATTACAGCGTATACGCAGCGAGCAGTTATCTATAAAATAATTAAGTTAGACTCTAAATCAAACTAATTCATTTTCCAAAGATCGTAATTCTGTGTCTTGTATCCCAGCCATAAATCTTTATTTCTGGGATTGGTTGAAGTTGCTACCAATCTTGACAAAAAGATAAATGTTTGTCTTATATTTAATAATAGCTTCGTAGAAGTATCATATTTATTACAAGAACGCCTCTGATTTTTGTTTACAATGTTAGCTACATTTCTGTTTATTAAAAACAGATTCAAACTTCTGGTACTTATAATGATGTTATTAAGATACGTTTGTAATGGTTCTTGTGTTGTTGCTTATTGCTATTCTCATTATTATAGCGATTTAGTATCTACAGCGACGTTTGTTTTGTAAAAAAGAGTACACCCTCTTATTTACTGATAGCAAAGAATGTCAGATTACAAATTATGCGCTTTATCCTGTTTTTCACATTAACAATTCCTTTAAGCACAACTAACGAAGCTTGTTTAAAAGGCGCTTAATGTTGCATTCCTGTTTTCATTTGCTGTAATATCTTACAACAACGAGATTGATGCAGTCTGTAAAAGACAGGCGTTATTTATAATTGTATGGCTTGTGTTGAAGAAAAACATTTATTCAATTAGTGGAAATATCAGTGCTGCTAGACAAATGCAGAGAAATATAGTAAATCGGTAACTGTCTCGCCATAACAAGACGATTAAATCCTGCATCTCGTAACAATTTATTACTACAGAGTGCCCATTTTTAAACTCCGAGTCTAAATTTTTTTAAATAGGCAACACACAATACAAGTCACTGCCGACTATAATTTTAAAACAAAATATTTCTAATCAAGATCAGGGTAATTATGTTTGCATTCACTTGGCAGTTTACCAATCAAATTTGTTAAGCCACATTACTTGAACGGTGCAAAACAAAGATTATCGATCACTAATCTTTGGTGCAAAATGTATTCCAACGCTGACAAAGTGGACATGCTTCTAATTCTGGGTGAATGTCGAAAAAATGCGAGTGCTGCCCAGTACTTTGTATGCGCAACGCTTTCCAGGTAGACGAATTCCAACAGACAAAACATTTAGAATGCTTCTTCTGAATTTACAAGAGTATGGCCAATTTTCAAAACCAAAAGTAAGGGCACGGCAAGTTACGGTTGAACATAACGAAGTAGCAGTAATTGAAATGGTTACGGATAATCCCCATACAAGTCAAAGAGTGATTGCAAATGCCTTAAACATTAGCAAAGGTTCTGTTTTCAATATTCTTAAGGCGAACAAATTCCACCCCTACCATGTTTATACCATACACCATCTTGAAGATAGGAATTATGAGCATCGTGTTCAGTATTGTCAATTTATTAGACGGCAATTAAACGGCAATGCGGAATTTTAAAGTATGGTATTATTCTGTGATGAAGCGAGGTTTTCAAACAACGGCATGGTTAATCGACATAACTGCCACTATTACGCCCAAGACAATACCCGCTGGATCAGGATAACTCATTTTTAGAGAATTTTTTCTCTTAACGTGTGGTGCGGTAGTATTGGCGATTTTGAAATAGGTCCACATTTCTTTAATGGGAATTTAGATGGTGAAATGTATTTAAATTTCTTAATTAATGAACTACCGGCTCTCCTCCAAACAGTTCCTCAAAACGTACGGAATAGCATGTGGTTTTTAAATGATGGTGCACCTCCGCATTTTCATAGGGATGTGAGAAATTATTTTAACCAACGTTTTGAGGGACGCGTAATTGGACGAGGTGCATTGCATCCTTGGCCTGCCCGTAGTCCCGATTTGACTCAGCTAGACCTCTTTTTGTGGGGCAAAGTAAAAAATGATGTCTATGAAGTGCCCATTCGAAATGAAAAAGATCTACGCTAAAGGATAATTCAATGTTGTCACTCTATCGCACCGGAAATGTTAGCTCGTGTTAGAGGTTCGATGCGTAGAAGAATTATACATTATTATGTGAAAACAAAGGGGGAAGGCAATTTGAACACCTGCTTCGTAAGTTTTTGTACTATGTTCCTTATAAAATTATTGTAGCTATTGTTGTCAAATATTAAATTTGTGTTATTAAAGTAACCTTAAATTTGTACTTAATCAATAGTAGATACATGTACTGTAAAACAACTCTGATCTCAATTTAAAAAAAAAATGGTAGAAATGCATAGTGTGTCTGGGGGTTGCATTGTGTGTTGCCTATTTAAAAAAATTTAGGCTCGGAGTTTTAAAATGGGCACTCTGTATAACATACCGGCGAGCCTTTTGCACGTCGATGCAGTTTATTGCGTGCTGTTATTTTTGTTGGTATAATTTGTTTACTTATAGCTTACTTTAATTCTAGCGTGTCGAAACTGTGTATGATTTATTGCACCAACAACAAAGAAATAAGAACATACAAGACGAATTCTACAATTCATTCATACAAATTGGGAGCTCGACTAAGTTCTGCTTATAATCAAAAAACTATTTACTCCAAATTCGTAGTGACGATGCAGTCATTAATATTTGTATTCGTAGGATAATTGGAGACATGAAGCTGTTTGTAATGTAATTAATATGTCTTACATCTCTGATTTATATGAATAAGGGCAAATTTAATTTTGGAATTACAGCAAATTTCTATTAACATTTTTTAATGCATTTTTTATTAGTTTCAAAAACATTTTAAAAATCTTCGTTGAGGCACTTACCTGGAAATAAGAACCTGTGATTAGTTTACTAATTTTTTCGTGCTTTTTTGTGAGGAATTGTTTAAATAAGATTTCCTAAAGCTTTTCCGCGTTTTTTCTTCTTCAATTTTTTTAGGAGGCTGTTTTCCGGGTTGGGGAAACTCTTATTTAGAATGACTCGGCGGAGGAAACATACCAAGCGGCAAGCGCCGGGTATAGTTATTAAGAAAAACATCGGGAGGCGTAGCCCACGGTTTCTGCTAGTATGTGTATAAAAGATCACCATGAGCTGATCAAGGTTTTACAGAATAGAGATGCCACTTCATATCTTCTTTTTCTATGGCGTTCTACTCACATACAGTGCGTGGATCAAGTCTGGAACTAATTCAATATCCTCCGAAATATTGTATTTTAGTACTGGGACATTTAAACTTTGGTTTTCAGCCACATTTTAAGCATATTGCTGTTGGTAAAGGGTCACGTGACACGGCGCAGTGACTTGATTCTTATTTTTCTTAAAAGGAACAGTATGCCGTGTGACGGCTCATTTGAAAGCTCGTTTTAAGAGGAATTCAAAGCATTGTTTTTTGCCAATTATTGACCGGTACTGTATTAATAACCATTGAATATCTCCCAAAAAACAACTTTTTTGCTACAAATCTAGTGTGCGATTTTTAGTTTTGAATCAATTTTGACGTTTACTTAACTAATGTATCATATGAGATTCAGTGGTAGAAGACTTGAAGAGCAGACCATTGTTAATGCTAAGCTTTAACAAAGCTTGTTGGTTGTGGGTATCGTATTGGCTGTTGTAGGCAGACGCAGTAACTGCCTACTTATCAAGAATATTCCTTCTATAAACAAACACATGGATTAATAGTATATAGGACTAGAATCAATACTTCCATGTATAACTTACATTTAGTTCTATAAATTATATCAATTCCAGAAATAACTCTAAGTAAAATCGTCTTGCGACAATACTAAACGCTCACAGACGCCCTGGAAAGAGCAGCAAGTGGGATACGAACCTACTCGTCTTTGGCACAGTAGCTCCAAAGCTCGAGCCAATAAAAGATTTGAAATTGCATTTCCACAATTCTTGCAAGTAAATACTTGTGTTTGAAGTGATAGAAGCCTTATTAAATATATTTTTTTTATATGTGTTATTTAATGTAGAATTTTTTAATAAAAGTTATAACTTGTACATAAAATCTGCTGCCCGCAGACAATGCATTTATTTGGTTTATATATTGTTAAATTTATTAATATGCTGCGGAAACAGTATAACCCAAAATGCAACTATACAAATATACAGACAATATCTACCTCTTAGGCATATTTCGTATACCGGCTAGGATGATAAAACGTCTTAAACAAGCTAACAAATGAAGAAACAACAGAGACCCAGTGGACTAAGCGTCGGCTTAGCGACCAAGTGTTCTCGTCTTTAAATCATGTTTGCGTTCGTCTTAAGTGTCGAAAAAGTGACGGAACGAAAAATTATAACAAGCATAAAATAATGTCCTAGTGCTCAATATATTTATGTAGTTACAGACTTTGCAGAACTTTATCTTAAAATGCACCTATTTATGCTTTGTTTGTTAAATATTTCGTCCTTACAATGTATGTTTATGAAATGTAAAACCAGAAAATCTTAGAAGGATTTATCGAGACTTTGATGGTGGAATAAAAGGCATTTAGTATACAGAATAGATGCACTTTGAGTGATATTGCGAAAACTAGAAGAGCTAGAAATTTAATTAAACTGGAAAAGTTGTAGATGTTACACACACAGTGGGAAATATATAGAGATCCACAAAATAATACACTAGAATAGGTCTTGAAAAGCGTGCGTCGCGCCTGTAACGTATTTTTTTGTGAGTCGCTCGGTATAACTTGTTTATCGGTATCCTGGGACTGTAAAATATGTAGTCGTCAAAATTTCGTAGTTAACATTTTTAGTAAATACAATACTTCCTCTTCTCTTAGATGTGTAGGAAGGTGAAAATTTTAAACAAAAATCTATGGTAAACGTCTGTAAATGTAGGTTTATGTAATAAATAAGTAAATAATAACTTTGAATTATAAGGGGTTCGTAAAGCACGCATCATTTAAAGTTAATGAATTTTAAGCTTCGTTAACAAAGATTAATATTCAAACAAAATGCATAATATTAAAAGCAAGTGCAGTGGTAATAAAAACGTGAACCCTCTGGGGTAACCCTCCATACTCTATGAAATACTGAATATATTACACAAGCAGTACGTATATTAATAGCCCGCCCAACTTCTATGAATTGAATTAGAACCACAAAACACTAGTGATACGCATATCCTGAACTAATCTCACGGGGAAGTGCAAGAACCAACCACCGATTCCAGATTACGCTATAAATATCCAAGTCTAGTCCACAAAACCGTACAAAGTGAATATATCTGGCAATAATAATCTGCAAGTGTGAAACCTATCTTGCATTATCACCCGCAAACACACTCAGCGCGGGTGATATCCACCCTCAGACTAGGATTAAAACCAGAAAGGGGCTTCTAGTTACGCAGACACGTCGCTTGGGTACTGTGTAATGGCATGGGTAGATCTCTCTCGCGCTATGTGCTTACGGCGCTTTCTAACTGTAGGTATTTATATTTACAAAATGCTTTCAGTAGCGTTTTGATTACTGTAACACGGCTCTTACTTTGAAACAGGCATTCGATATAGGTCTACAACTGCAACATCTGTTCGCGTGCGTGCTTTCTGTTTGAGGTTAAAGCTTCTAGTGCAAAAACAACAAGAAAAAGTAATTTCATGCAAATGTTGCTTGAGCAGTACTTAATGCTCAAAACGAATGTGATTTTCATGTGGTTTATATAATTCAATCTCTACATAAATATTTAGTTTACTTGTTTATGTAAATGGTTAACAATTACTCTATAAACACATTTGCAATAATTTTTTTTTGTTATTGTAAATTTATGTTATTTAGAGCATTCGTAATACACAAGTGTTGCACAAACTGGCAAAATTTCAAGAGGTATTCGCTTAAATCCACCTGCTGAATTCTTTACATAAGGAATATTCCTGAGTATGCAAAAGGCATTTCTTATTTCAGCTGCTGCTGATATGAAATGTCATAACTTTTGTGAACTTGGGTGAGAAGGTTTTGTTTTCTAAATAATAGTATACTTTGTTGATACAAGAAAAGATACCACCTGAAGTACAAAGAAGTTTTCATCACCAACAATAGCTGCTAAGTGATATGTTTCACCTCATTTTCATTATTAACTATTGGTACTTGTATTGCTTTGTGAAGCTTTGTTTCAGAATCATCTATCTCTTATTTGTTTGTAATACTGGGGCACAACCTATATACTAGTAGACAGGAATCCTCAATAAAGAAATATTTTAACTATGATTATACGATTATAGGTACTCATATGTTCTATTGCGTCTTCCATTACTTTGCCTAGACTTCCCTATACTTTCCAAATTGTCGTTCGTCACATTTTCACAAGTATTTTTGTATTAACATTTAATGCGCCAACATTAAAACCATGATAACGCGTTACTCGCTCACACTAAGTTGACCCGGAGGACGATGCGAGAGACAAACCACCGCTTTCCGCTCTTTTGTACGACAATGCAAGCGCTTCTGCATTAGATTAGTATTTAAAACCCGAAAAATTTGAGTAAATAATAAAATATTTTTTAGGATGAAAGAAAACCAGAGACCAACGAAGAAATTCGTCGGCAAAAAATTCAGTGGAAAGAGATCTCGAGAAATTAATCCCCCCATCTATTGCTGGACCTAAAAACTAAACTGTGAATCGTATTCTTTTATCACTTAACAGCAATTTATTTTAATCTTTTAATCTGTAAATAGTATCGTGCTTATTAAATAAAGGGTTGCAAATTTCAAATTTTAATAAATTCATTGAAGGCGTCACGGAGAAACTAGCGGTTTCGGACAATCATATTTTAGCTCATGGCAAGCAGCCTACAAAATTTTGAAAATATCGTGTTATCAGTATGTGACGAGCACGCAAGCTTTAAGTGAAACATCAGGTGATAGCCTGCGCGACCGCTGGTTTCAAATTTCTTTGTTTTTTTGAGGGTATCTTAAAAAAGAGCACGTGTAGAAAATACCTATTATTCGCAAAAATTCCGATAGTATTTTCGAGTGCGCGAATTTAAATATGTTACAAAAACCCCGTGCTTGCCTAGAAAATTATGGGTTACATTTTGAACACATAAATGTAAATATTTTTATCATGTTACTTAAAAAACTGATAATCGTAAGTAAACCTTCGTGTACGACAAAAACCTATACAGCGTTTGCATTATCTTTTTTTGTTCTTCCACATTTAACTCAATCTACATTACTGAACAAAATTAAATTCAAGGAAAGAAAATGCTAACAAAAATTTGCGATTTTGAAAAAATGATAAAAAGAAAAACGGTTCAATTTGGTGAGTTCTATTAGAGGTTAGAATTTCTGAACGTATTTCAATAACACCCTGTATTGGCGGTACATTTTTACACATAAAATTAAGATATCTGTATGCTTTTAAAATACTTAGTGCCTGCCTGCATATATTCAGCAACATACGCAAATACATGTTATTTTAAATGTCTGCTTGAATAAAGCACATCTAATACCAGGGGGGACGCCGAGTGCTCACCAGATGATTTCAAAATACTGTTTTTTGAAACCATAACAGATGCACGACACAAATGTCCAAATATATCAAAATGCGACCTGTAGGCCAATGCATCTCTCCAGATGGACGCTAATTATTCCGAAATTATGCAAGATACAAACAAAGTCTTTCTATTTATGATTTATTACTATCCACTATTTTCCATTGATTTTAACCAAAAGTGGCGCACTAAAATTTACGTAACGGTGCCGGTGCTACGAAACGCGGTAAAAAGTTGCTTGTCTTATCGTTTAATTGTAACGCTATTGTATTATTGGTTTTCTATTTGAATTACAAATTAACGTTGCAGATTGAGCGCCTTTTATTTTTCTTTCATGTTTATACAAGTAATTGAATAATTAATCAAATACTATTAACACGTCCTGTAATTTCATCATTATTTACCTTTTCCCTTGTTCTTCAACACAAAATGTCACAAAATAACAAATCATATTTTCTTATGTAGCTCTCTACCTAAATAATGTTAGAAAATTATAATATTTTCTGAAATAAACGATGAAGCGTGTGAACGCTGCATAAATTATGCACAGTATTCCAGTAAATTTGTTAGAATTGGTTAAACGTGCATGCATTTAATTTTCAAGCTTAACGTAATTCTCAAGCAGGTAATAATTGCAGGTACGTTTACAGTATAAAATTAATATTAAAATATGGTTTGTGGTCTCCTAATTTATAGAAGATAAAACCTAAGTTATCTGCGCTTGCACACATTTTACGGCAAATTAAGGAATCTGCTATAAATACACGAGTTATTTGTTTTACTTGTTACATTTGTTATATTTTTAAAAAGGAACCTATAAATTGTAATAATTAATAATTATTTAACTATTAAAGATTAATAGTTTATTATTAAAATAAAACTCTTGGTAATTGTTTCACAATTTGTTGGTTTTTTATTTACTCGACTCGAGTTTCAACCATCTCGGTTATCTTCAGGAGTTTACAAATAAAACTAAAACTAAAACCTAAAGATGTACAATACTACCCATTTCTAAAATTGTCGTCGCCGCCCTGATTTTAAGTGTTAACACATGCGTTTCTATGCTATGTTGACTGTAGGTCAAGGAGGGATGAATTACCTAAATCGGTGTGGTCGTTAACTATATTCTTATTATTATTTATTGCCTTTTTAATTTCTAAATTTTCCAATTTATTTAAACGGTTGCCCTTGTTTTCTACGTGTAAAAATTTTGTATCTGTGTATTTGAAAAAATGATTGTTTGTAATACTATGTTGGGAAATTCCGGTTGATTTATGATTGTATTTAATTCAACTAATGTGTTCTTTAATTCTTGTATTAAAACTGCGACCTGTTTGTCCTATATATATTGCATTACAACTAGAACAGTATTTTTGATAAATACCATTGTTTGAATATTTCTCTATTGTGTCTTTATTGTTTACTAGATGTTTAAACAATTACCAAGTGTTTTATTTTATTAATAAACTATTAATTTTTTATAGTTAAATATTTATTAATAATGTTTCACCATGTGCCTACTACACTATCAATTCAAAATAATTAATTTACTGTTCCAATTGGTCTTAAGTCACTGCCAGTGGTCTTAAGTCACAGCCATTGCTGCTTTGTGACGTCACATTTTTGTTTACTTTTATAATAAACCGTTTTTAATAAAGGTGTTACATAAACGTCAACGGAATGCTACTGTTGTTATAAATAAGAAATCATATTTATGCGTTTTAAATCCTAATTACATTTTTTAAGATTATGACTCCGTACTCCAACTTTGCATAAATGTTTAAAAATATGTTCCCTTTGATTATGTAGTTATGTTCTTATGTGGTGAAACACTTCATAAAAATCAACAGAATATTAAATTTTAACAAGCATTTTTAGAAATGGATCTAGGGTGAATAGATGACTATTAAAACTATACTTCACTTTGACGGTTGACTCTAAAGACATTTTTTTGAAAACGTGTTCTATGGTAGATGAACTAGTAAGAATGCACTAACTTCATAGTAACCACGATTTTTCGTCATTATTATTCTTTGGGCACTTTTGGTACATTGTACGATAAAATATTAGTTCCGAAATAGAGCATATTGATGATATATTAAATTGTACTAATGGGTAATCTTTAAGACAGCAAAGCCCGTTCTTTTTTAAACTCTAAATGTATTAAAGAGTCCGACGTTTCTCGTAAGGCCTTTACAGCTATTACAAAATATTGTAATTTATGATTACTTTGAAACATGAACTTTGAAACTGATGCTCTCATATCTTTGTAGAAGAAGAATGATTCTATTGATACTTTTGAACTTTGAAGTGTGTAATCACATGAGAATTTCAATAGTTTATTCAACGCCATTCTAAAGCCTTCTTATGCAATGTCGTTAAACTAATAAACCTACTTTTAATAAACGCAAGTTTTTCAACAATTTTAAATGGCCTAGTGTAGTTACATTTCCATTGTACTGACTATAGTGCAAAATAGTTTTTAAATTTTAATTAATACATTAATAAATACGCGATCATCAGCATCATTATTCGTAATATTAATAATTACTAGCGTATCTCGTGGCCCACACCCTACGACTTTTGTAATAACTTGGTTTAAAACATGCAAATTTTTAAAATAAGTGCCGCGTCGCCTGACGTAAGTGTAACATAAACATCGAAATCGGCAAACATAATAAGAAATAAGTCGTGTCGAGATGTAAGATTACAATTACAATTACATGCGTAAATTTGAGACAGTTCCGGTTTTAATATACAGATCATAGACCCATCTGCATACATATAATAGCTATGAGTTTTCTGAACAAAAAAATAATTTATAGAATTTTTTAAGCAAGTAATGTAACTGTACTGGGTTGTCAGTTTTTTTTCATAAGAAAATCTTACCAATTAAATATTGGTTAGAGTATTGCAGTAGGCAGTTTACTCACTGAGCAAGCATAATATATTTATATCCGCTGTATTTATTCATACTCACTAATCTATATGTTCTAACATAACGGCAAATTTTCCACAAAACTTTCTATAAACAAGAATACAAAGAAACAATTTTCACTGTAACTGCAGTTTAGGAATAGTAACAGAAAATGGTCCAAACACGCCATTATCGCATTATCATTAGGTTAAGTTAGGTGCACCGAAGTTACTGCTTATTCAGATGGCACGTTTCTTGTGGCATCGACTTCACTGTTGATTTTCGTTAAATTGATTATCTGGCTATGGTTGCCTCTTTATTAATATGCTGTAATCGGTAGATTACAAAGTGGCTTGTGATGTTGGTAAGTCGCAACTAAGTAAATTTAAGTCCTGTAATAATCACTTGGAGCAACATGTATTTTAAACATACTTTGGAGCATACTCAAAGTATTAATTAAAAATGGACTTTTCTGTACTTTAGATATTGTTACTTATCAATATTTAATAATATCTTATTAATAACGTGTTACGCTTCAACATTGACTACAATAACTGTCCTGTGCTTTTACCACTGTACCGAAGCCATAGTTGCATAATAGCAACATTATAATAAAATACTACATGATACTATAGTATTGTAAAGTACGCTGAATTTTTTCCAAGTTTATTGCAAAGAAAACTGAATATTTAATTTTTTTTAAATATTCGTTGATATTAAAGAACCCCAGAAACGAAAGAAGAAATTCGTTTGCCAAAAATTGGGTGGGAGGAGAAAAATAACCCCTTCCCCAATATTGCCAAAAAGTTGTAAAAATTAGTTGAGAACTTTATTCTACTATCACTCATGAGCAACTTAGCCTCAATAGAAATTTTTAATCGGCCTCTTTTTATCTAATAAGCGGGTACAAATGTTCGATTTTCAAAAATTTATAGGTGTCACAAAGAGGTCAGCGAACTAGCTTAAAAACAAATTGTAGCTAATCAATAGCTCTACAAGCCTACACACTTTTCAAAAAAATTGCATTCCCAGTTTTTAAGCAGTATGTTTTTGAAAACTCAAAATTTTATTAATTTTTTCATTTCACAGTTTTAGTAGTTTCAAAACTTCTAGTAGCTTGTAACATTGTGTACTGTTAAAGAATTTACAATGTCTAATTTCATCCCGATCTGATAATCTTTTTTGAGTAAATAGACGTTAAAACTCAAATTTTCGAAAGTTCATAGAAAACGCCAGAGAGAAATTTGCGAGCTAGGACACAAACCAAATTATACCTAATTCTTACGCCTTTGAGTTTACAAACTTTTAGAAAATCGTGTGGCCAGTTTTTGAGCAATTTTCGATTTTTTTTTCACTTTTAGCTTTTTAACTTTTTGAAAATTTTGGTGCACAGTAACATTGTGCTTTTATACGGTTATTACGATAAAACATTGAATGTGTGAACCTGTTTTTGAGTAATAAAGTGCTAAAATAAAAATTTTCCAAAGTTTGTAGCGGCCGCCAATCTAAAGCCAGTAAGTTTGGAATAAAGGCGTTGGATGCGGCCTAAAATCTTCAGATTCGATTTTCAAATTTATAAAATTTGGTTTATGAAAAAAATGCTCCTACAAAAAGCATGTCTAACTTCCGTTTTAGTTTACGGATTTCTTTTGAAACTTATTTTGTCAGTGAATTTTGGTAAGCCCTCAGGTTTCAAAGCTCACCGAAATCCAACAATGCGGTCGGTAGTTATGATGCACCACACACATACCCACATACCAAACCACATTTTTCAGTTATTGAAGATCCACAACATATATTTTCGTCAAAACCTCGATTTCTAACATTTTTATGAAATCATTATACTGAAAGAATAAAAAAAAACTAGTCGTAAAGTTTAACAAAGGTACGGTGTTTGAATAATTATTCTACTTTATGATGTAAACAGGATTAGGAATTATAAAAATGAATATAAAGTGTAATTGCTGTAATGATAATGTATTAGTCTTTAAAATGTACTAGTTGAGAGATAAACTGCCTCATAAAAAGAATTTTTAGAATCATTTTATCGTTATGCAGTGCAATATATATAGATGTATATAAAAGTTAATATTAGTTAGTTGTTGTTGAAGTAGATTATGAATATAATACACCAACAGCTTTAATAAAAATACTCGCTCTTATATTCAAGAATATGGTCAATGACACAATCAAACCGGGTCAGTATCAATAAATCATAGTAAAAGTATTCAGTCATCCTCATTGTTTGCGAGAGTTCATCTATTGTATTTTTGAAATGATATATTCAGCCATGTCTAAGTAGATGTTTAAGTCCAGAGGTATATTTTTGAAAGAAACAAAACTTTAAACACATACTTTAAATTAGTATTTTGTTTTTAACTCAATAAGCATATACCGCTGACTTAAATCTGCCAACTCCATTTTTATCGAATTAAAGATGATGGTGATTTTTGAATTTTCAAATTTTCTACTACTACGCAAGCTGTTCAATTTGTACTGTCTGCTGTAAAATTAGCGTTTCTGAAGATAGCAGGTTTGTAGTCTAAGCCAACGATATGCATATAAAATAAGTATAGTTCGGATTTTTAGTCTAGTATTTTGCCAGTATTTAAATTATGAGGCAATCAATTAATAAGCAATTTTGGCATTATTTCTTTAAATGTATAGTTGGCGCATACCTAAACTTTCAAACGAATTATCTACAGGCTTAGAATGGTAACACATCCATATTATGTTTGACCTCAATCTACCTTGTGAAGGTAGTTATTATTTATTTTGTCAACTGGAATTGAAGCTTATGTAACAATAAAATTAAATAAAACAGGTTCATAAACGTAGAATATCACTAGTTATGACTTATATTTATTAATACAACGACAAAGTTCTACGAAAGAAAACTTTGCACTATAAAAGACGGAAAACCACCGTTGAATAAAAAAATTGCTGTACTCAACAGCAACCTTTTCTAAATTCTCATCCAAAAAATTAGTTCTTTTGCCCAATATGTTTTATGTATAACTTAATAGATTTGAGTACGCCCATGGTTTTTATTTACATATTGAATTTAAACGAAATTTCCTGCTCTTCTGCGACTAAAAGTCCGGTTTTTAAAAATAATTGACTCGTCGCTAATTCTCTAAATTCGTAATTTTTTGTGGTTTCAAAAAACCAATCACTAAACTATTTCTGTTGATAATTTTGTCATGAGTAGGTTTTGAGATTCGGTTGCTTGTAACATATCAATTTTAATTTTAGAACATGAACATGACTTATAATAAGCGAGCACAGGTTTATTAGACTATTTGTGTTTAATAAAGACGAGACGATACTTATATGTAAAAATGTATGCCTGCCCTGTTGGATTCGGAGATGTGTTTTAGCAAATTGTAGATTAGTTGGGGACTATCTTAAAATTATATCTTTATTTTATATTGTTCTGTCCATCTTGAATGTAAGATTCGTTTTATTCTTCATTGTGCAATATTAAGTATGAAAAATGAAAAAAAAAAGTATGCAACCAAGCGAGTATACCATTCGTCGCTTAAATATGTCAAGTCAAAGAACAATTAATAACAAGCGTGTAATTTAGCTGTTTTTTGAGTTCTGTCGAATAGTGATTTTAGTCGCTAGCTGTATAACAAATGTTCTGCAATTTTCTCGCGGACTAACATCGAAGCTTCATGCATTTTAAATTATACTGTTATTTTAGGGTAATTATAATTTCCGTTTCAATGTATTTTAATCTTAATTTTACCGCTATACTATAGCACTGTTTTTGTTTTGTACATAAAAAGCTTCGAATATACGTTGATTATTCGGTCTACTGTCGGAGGGTACTGAGTGGATCATTAAGCTTACTATTTTTTTATTATACTAAAGAACCCCTTAATCTTTTGCCACATTTTAAAATATTAGGTAAAGTTATTACTTTTGACATCATACTGGGGGTACTTTATTTTACCTTATTTGTAATAATAGTCAATTAAAATAAGATATTTAAAACACTTACTGAGAACAAATATAATAATTACAAAATAACATAACAATTATTCTATTACTCGGGACATAAAATTTCAAAATAATTTACATAGAAATTGTAACTAGAAAATTTCCAACAAATGTTTCAACTGTCTTCTGTTATTGGCAAAGCAATACTAGAGCCTACTTTCAAAACCTGCTTTAACATTTTGCAACCCTTCCGCTAATTAGAGCTGCATTCGTAGCTTTTTCTTTACCGGAGCTCTCAATTATTTCTAGTTTAGTTTTATTACAAGCAATTTTGTATGCCGAACAGAAAAAGAAACGGAACGTTAAAAAATTAATCCATTTTTCTCAAAAGCAAAAATCCATCTTCGTTGACTTGATTTTCTGCAGTCTCTGTTATTAAAGAATTGATGTCATTTTATACCCGATCCAAATAAAGTATTTCTATAAATATTCTTCTATACTATATCGAGAATCACTAATACCGTCTCCCAGTACACTCACTCACACATTGATTATCTCTAGTGCTCGGGTATGTCCTTTTTTAAAAACGCGTGGATTTACATCGCTCCAATAGTGACAGTTATGTTTGTTAACAGAACCCTTAAGAACAAAAGTACATTTATGCTACTGAAAATATTGTTTAGTAAATTCGGGTTATGGTCTACCATGGCCATCATCTCTTCAGAAAATTCAATTCTTTTGTTGAAGTTGGCTCCAATTAGATCATGGTGATTGTGAATTTTAAATGGGCAAAATTTATATATAAATTTATAAGTTTAACGCTTTGTGAACTGAACCGAATAAAATGCCAGTTATGTTGGAAACTTTTAGGGTTTATAACCGAGGCACAACCAGTCTTTTGATTGTAGCAATCAAATCTAATGTATACGTGTGTGACTCATTTTTATCTGCATGCCTTTCATTTAAAGTAGCTGATATTTGAGCACACTAATTACGGTTTCCATAAATAATAATATTAAAATAATTTTAATAAAATTAAATAAAAAACGATAATGTTTACAGTGATTTAGTTTTTTACTGCTCTTTTTTATACTCTAATAAAAATACGTTTAATATTAATAACACAAAGATTGACCGGATGAATCGGTGAATTACAAGTATATAAGTAGAGCGAGTTCTAGCAGGAAATACAATACAATTAAAATATATGGAATAATAAGAATGTTCCCTTTTTTTTGCATTTTAAATACAAAAAAAAACTTAAACAAATAAATTTTAAAATTATTATTGGTATTATTGCAATAGCAAAAAATAGTGATATGGTAGATATATTTTAGGTGATGTTACTGCTATGACCACAACACTTATGTTACATGGAATCAGGATCTTAAGAATTTACTTACTTATTTAGTCGTTCTCTTCTACCTTACGGTGTAGAAAGAATGTCTTAAGAATTGAATTTAAATAAATAACATATTTTATGGCGTCACATTGGCAACCATCTAGTGGTACACACAAAATTTTAACAAACCTAAAATCAGTATTGGAGGCGAATATTATCAACAAATTAAACATGTTGTAGCGGATATTCATTAAAACTAATGACATAAATATAATTAAATACCTAAACATATTGTTTGGTAGCTTATTGGTATTATCTCACAATGCGTCAAAACAATGCATGGCGGCGTCGGGATGCAGAAACTGCCTTTCATTTACAGTATTTCTAATATTTGATACAGCATATACTTATTATTCGAATAATGGGTTTCCTCCGAAAGATGTCTAATGTAAGGCTATTAAGATTTTGTGCGGGGTTATACAGAATTATGGTATAAGATTTATATGACGCACTGTAGCCACGATACTGAGCTATAACCTCCTAAAAATGTAACAGTCAAATAACGTTTTTGTCGATAACTTTCGCAGTAGTTGTACAAATATTTAGAAGTTTAATACTGAGCATTACTTGTTTATCTTCGTTCGTAGTAATTTGTCTAATACTTATGTTTGATACAAGTTTTGAAATTTTGTCTATTAAATTTTATTTTCAATACAAAAATATACAAAAACTGTGCTCTTGTTGTAAAATCGTGTTGCCATAAAGATCAATTTTTTTAAATACGCAAATTTAATAAGTTTGACGTTAAGTTCTACACACAAAACAATGAAAAAAATTAGTTTCAAAATGGGTACGTAAACGCTTTTTTAGAGAGTTACAGCTCGTTTGGTCTCTCATGAACATTGCACAAAGTGTAAAAACTATTCACTGTCTTAAAGACAACGAAACGTTTTCGGACTCTTGTTCACAGGAATCTTGGTGCCTAGAATGTGACACATAAATTTTGCATCATAATTGTGAATTACCCTGTGTAACTAGAAACAACATCAATAAAAACTAGTCTATAATTTAAAAAACTACAGATGATACGAGAGCGAGAAATAATTCCACATTCAATTGTATTTTTCTTTCTTTTGTTATTTAATTGCTCTTTAAACATTTTCATTACATTTCTTCAAATAAAAAATTACATCGATAAATTAATGTTTTAATCTTGTAGACAAGTATAATATGCCCCTGGCTTACACAAAATTAACAGGGAATTTGTAGAACCAAATTAGATCGACCCAATCAAATATAGCTGTACTCAAAAATGCTCCCCTGCGGATTTACAGTCTTTGAAAGTTGTAAAAAAAGCAATTAATTTTTGTGTGTTTTTCCATGCTTATGAAATTTTAAACTTGTTAATGTAATGCTATCGACCTTTAGGAATTAAAATAACAGCCCCTGGAAGGATGTAATTGTAATTAAAGTTGCCTAAAGATTAATAGCGAAATATGTTTTTACCCCATTTTATTACAAACAATATCTTAAAAGGAAGGTAATGGTAAATAATAATAGTTTCAATGATTTGCCATAACTGCAGTTAATTCGATAAAGAAGTACATCTTCTAAATGTTTGTTTGTAGTTACTTCTGTGTTATTTAGAGGAGTACCAATTTAGATTTTGAATAATAACATTTCGCGGATGTAAAGAGAGGTGAGTGGTTATGTACTCACAAGGCAAAACATTTTTGTAAATTTCAAACCAATTTAGGTACTGACGTGTTATTGTTCCATGGGGATAAGATATTGTCATAGCACATTTTATTATTACTACAGTAATTTGTTACAGGTCCGGGTTACGCGGAGTGCAGAACGTTTCGGCGCAAGTTCGTTACGGCGCGAAACCATTCCGCCGTCCGCCGTTTCGGCGCTAAGCCATTTCGGCGCCGGCGATTTGTCACAAGGACATTACGGCGGGAGTACGATTAACGCAGTTCGTTTAGTTTAGACATCTTTTAATATTACTACTTAATACATAAGTTAATACAAACTGTTAGCATTATCTATTAAGTTTAGAGTATCCAAGAGGCAATAATAAAATAAATGATTGTAGACAATTTCTTTTTTTTTTATTTTTTCTTTCTATGGGTATATTCATTTTATTCATACAGAATACATTGAAATTTAACGAATAACAATAATAGTGTGTCCAAATCAACGTGTTAAGTACTACTATCATAATGTGTCTAAACCATGCTATATAAATAATTTATCTCAACCTAAATGTATTCGTACCGAAGTGTTCCTGCGCTGAAACGGTTTCGCACTGAAACGGCATCAAGCCGAAACGTTCCGGCTCCGAAACGCCCTGACGCCGAATCGGTCGCGCCGAAACCCATTCCACTAAAGTACGTTATTAATATTAGCTTCCTTATTTTCTAATTTTCTATGCGAATGAAATTACATCAAATCCATATAAGCCATCAAAACCAAAACCACCAATACCAAGTATTGATTTTAAGAAGGTTTACGAATTGCAGATATTTTGTCGGAAGTATTATTACCATCGTGAGAACCTAGGAGCTCAAAAAATGGATTTTAGAAAATGTTTGTCTGTAGGTGGATGTTTGTGTGTAGTGCTTCATAACTACAGAACATATAATACTTGTATTTCGATAAACTTTACAATGTGGTGGTATATTAAATATTTCACAAAAATAAGCTTTCAAAAAACATCCAAACCCGGAAGCGGAAGTTAAACATGTTTTTTGGTAGCATTAAATTTTTTATGTGGAAAGCGGTGTGTAATAGAAGATCTTAAGCCAAATCCAACGTTTTTTTAACTTTCTAACTTCAATATGACTACTGCTACAACTTTTTGAAAATTTTGACTTAAACGTATAATTACTCAAAACCGAGTTGGCGTATTAGCGCATCAACTTTGGTTCTTATAATAGCCCTAAAGTTACACAATAATACTTCATAAGTGAATTTTTCTAAAATAAAAAAAAAATAAACTGAAAATAGTATTCAAAGTTTAGTAAGTTTCAAAATTTATTTCTCAAAAATGGGAGAAACAATTTTATGTTAATTTTGTACGCTCATACAGCTACGAAGAAGCCACAGTTCTATTTGGTCTCAGCCTGCTAATTTTTCTGTGACGCTTTCTATAAATTTTAAAAAATCCAAAATCCATTTCTCTTTCTTTAATAACCGGGGAATAATAAAAAAATTTGAGCATCTGCCTATCTCTCCATATTTTGTTGCTCTAGGTCGACGCTGTACTACTCTGTATGTACAGTATTTCGTTAATAGTTTAACCTGTCCTGCAATTTCATTTATTGTGAGCAGCGACATGTTTATTCCCACACCTTCTTCCTTTTTCCTCAATTCGAATTTTGTCTCTTTAATTTTTTGATCTAGGTTCATTATTTGTTTTTGTTACATTTACTCTTAATCCTGCTTCTTTTGACATTTTCATTGGCCCTTGCAGCATTCTCTTTAGTTTGTTTACATCACCTGATATGATTATGACATAAATAGTAATAGAGTGAGATTCGCATAATAATTTTTAGGTGCAGCAATATTTAAGAGAGTGAATTTCCCCTTTCTTACCTAAATTTTAGCAAGAAAATTTTGTTGTTCCGTTTTAGGTTAAATTGAATTCCAAACAACATTTCTGCAAAAGTCAAAAAACCGATTATTTTCTTGCAAAAAAAACGATTTCTAAATATAAAAATTCAGTAGCTGAGCGGCTAAAGCGGCAGCAATGATGCGGTGGTGTAAGCCATAGTGCTTGCGCAAAACGTTGATACAAACACTTTTTTGAAATATGATAAGACAATTTCTAAAGTATGGGAAAATCCAGACGAAGTCATTTTAGCGTTCTTGAGATTTTTTATCGCAACGCAATTTCACGGACACATACGCGCGCCCGCGTACTCACACACATACCTATTTCATTAATTGCAGGTTCGAAATTGGGTTTTCATCCCATTACGATTCTGAAAGAATTTTATCGAAATTCGATAATTGCACACGTACCTACTGCTGGGCTCGCAGCCAACCATGCAAAGTATAATAAACAGTATATTTTATCATTAGTGCATCTAAAACAAGAAAAATAGTTTTTACTATTTGCAATTTAAAATACTGTAATGGTGCTAAGTTAAATCTATAACTGCAATACCCTTACATGCGTTTAGTCCCTAGTTTATTTGTACGTGAAAGAGAACAATAAATTTTAGGAAACATTACTGGTTAAATTTAATTATACGTTGGAAAGGTTAAAGTAAATAAATACCGCTGAATTCCAAGTCGCGTTTTCAAAGGGATAAAAAATAATTACGCACATCCCTTTCGTGATCAATCCCAAATTAAAACGAAAATGAATGCTTTCCGCTTTTAAAACGGCTATCTGCAATGCGTGTATTAAACATACATTAGATTGAGATCGATAGCTGAGGTATTTACAAGGGCAAACTTCAATAAATTTCTACTCGAACTGAACGAAGTGAGGTAACGATTTTGTCTTTGATTACCACAAGATCGACATTTTATGAATTACGACCGTCAAAGCTGCTTTCTGGTAGTATCTAGAATATAAAAATGTACGGTATTTATTGAAGTGTCTCATTTCAATGACTCCTGCATTTATCAGGATAACATACCAGAATGATCTTTTTCTCTTAAAATCGGCAGGTCAAAATAAAATTTCAAAAAATAACAAGCAATTTTTTAAAAGAAACCAAACCAGTATATTAGAAAATAATAGTTCTGGCCAGGCAGCAAACAATTCTTTTAGTAAAAGAAGTAGCGCTTGTATTAAAAGGAAGACGAATGAATTGAAAGATGTTTACTAAAAATGTAATTCGCTTTTATGTCGAAACAAATAAAAAGGTTGCAAAGAAAATGGCAGGGATGTAAATGTTCTTGCTCGTAATGTTGCTCAGCGAAGACGACGTGTTTCCATCGCAAACCGTTAATAGATACACACTTTTCAGAATGACATAGGAAAAGTGTAGAAAATTTCCAATGTAAGCAGTAATTTTGTCATAAATAACGAATTCTATTTTCAAAAGTTATTAACAGCCTGAGTATATTCGTAAATCTAAATTTAAACTCTACCTTTAGCAAAATGTTTGCAAATGAAAAGACCAGTGTGAATTAGATGTGAATAGACAGAAAATCAGGGTTACGTTATACCGAGCTTAAAGAGAAATATTAATTTAAATTTTTAAAGGGGGCTTTATGAAAATTAAATGAATTAATATGCCGAAACGCTTATGTCAAAGCCGTGTGTTCGCTATCTGCAAAGTAGATAATTTAGCAGCAGTTAATTAACTGGGTACTAATTCAAACGACATGCAACAAACGAAACAGTTTAAACTGTGGGGAAACAATGAAATTATGAAGTCTGTAGGAAAAAGGCTCTCTTATGAATAAACCGAAGAGAAATAATTTAATTGGCAATGGGCAGTTGTCTAAAAAGTTTACAAATGAGTGGGCGTCTCAATAATGTTAATTTATGCTGAAGTCTACAAAATATCTAAAACATTAGGAGGTATTACTTTTCAAACCCGCATTAGATGTGAACTAATAACCATGTTTGCTTCTTCTAGTGCCGTCTCATATCGGAGGTCCGCTATTATCACAGCTATCTGTACTTTTAATGTGCCGCGCGAAACAGTAATGTACCTTGTCCCTATCATTGCCTGAGATTTTTAAGCTAGGACCTTGGCCTCTTTCCTTTTATTTTACCTTGAATTATTGGTTGGAGGATACAATACTTTTCATTTTGCATCACGTGCCCAGAGTATTCTAATTTCCTTCTCTTTATTGTGTGCATTATTTCTAGCGTTGTGTTACGTTATACCTCGCCATTCGTAATCCGATGAATCCATGAAATTTGCAGTACTCTCTTATACATCCGCACAGCTTGAATAAATTTATATTTTTGCATATATTTTTGACCATTTAGTTCATGTTTCCATACCGTAGCGCAAGTATGGCACGACGTAACATATGTTAAATGATCATAAATACAACCTACCATTGAAAATGCCATATAGGGTATTTTTTTAGGTCGTTTATCTAAACAGTTAAAAAAAACCGCCATTGGCCAAAGATGCACGTATAAAAACGGTGGGGAGGGGTGTTCTAGTACAATACAGACGTGCTTAGAAAACAAGTTCAAATTTGTATTTTACGCATGTCTAACAGCCGATCTGCGCAACCGTGATCTTCTTATTTCCCCCCCCCCCCCCTTCAGGTCGCCACCTAATCATTTTTTTTGTAAAAAAATTTAAGCTTTGCAGTTGAAAATCGATATGGACTTGTTAAATGACCATAACCAGCCATTAAGAAAAACTCTTCTTCTTCAATCCTTCAATCCGCAGATTGGTTGGCAGCTTTCCATCTAATGTTGTTGCAAGCCATTCTTTTCATTGGTGCATAGCTTGCAGTTCCTGTGTTTATAATGGCTTGATTTAAATATTGAAGTCTAGGCCTTCCCCTGGCCTTTTTTCCGGGTATTACTCCTTCCATGATATTTGTCACAAACTCGTTATGTCTAATTATATGTCCTATCCACGAATGTCGTCTGCTTTTTAACGTTTTTAGTAATGTTCTTTCTTCTTCCGCACTTTGAAGCACCTCTTCATTTGTTACACGGTCGGTCCATTTAATTTTCAGCATTCTTCTCCAGCACCAGGTTTCAAATGCATTTATGTTTTTTTCTTCATTTTTTCCTATGGTCCACGTTTCTGAGTTTGGCCTGCAATGTGGTGGGTGAGGGCCACCGGACCATCGCTTGCGATACCCAGCCGTCTCGCACTCTTATATGAAGTACGCGGTGGTGTGGTAAGCACCACGCCTTACACGGCTGCCTTACTTCCCTCACCCTCGAGGGGTTTGGTTCTCAATTTTTAAAAAGCGACTGGGAAGGCCGCCCGCCAGGCATCCAGTCTCAGATTTGAACCCAAGACCTTCCGAGTAGCAGCCAAGTGCCCTAACCACTCGACCACTCTGGCGCCTTGTTTTCACTGTAATTGGGTTTATATAGGCCAGACAATAAAAAATTTTGATATTAACTACAAAGAACACAAAAGTTGTTACAAATGCAAACAGCTACATAAATCCAATTACGCAAAACACTTATTTGAACACAATCGTATTATAATGACATCTAATACGCACTTTAAAATTTGAATATTTTTCAATTGACGAGTGGTATATGATTAAATTAATTTCTTGCTTAATATATCGAATTGGCAAAATATTTGTATTTTAAAACAATTAAAACAAACAATAGAGTAGCTGCTTAACTTTATTTGCGATTAAAGTTTGTGCGTCAAAAATACCATGCTTACGCTTTTCTATTGACTGTTATAACGTAAAATGCGATGTAGTGATTAGTCGATATAATACGCTACTTTTGATGAACAAGAAAAGGTGGAATAAATAATAAAGCGTTCAGAAATATTTTAAACGTTTTTGTCTGTAACTAATCTAAATATTAATTTATGATGTTTAATTTTAAAATGATATGCAAGATTTTTAACTGCATTTTTATTACTTCCAAAAACATTTTGAAAATCTCTGTTAAGACAGTCCCCCGAAAATGGGGAACAATGCTAACTTCAACTAACATTTTTCTTTTATTAATTATTTAGGGGACGTTATGTAATTTGTTTCTAGGGTGTGTTTTTTGAAGCTTTTTTAAGGCGGATGTTCTTCCCTAAAATTGTCTTCCATCATTTTTTCCGAGTTCTTTGCCGTGTATAGAGTTATCAGAAAAAAACTAGCGCATAGCTCACGGGTTTTACTAATAAATATGAATGATTTGAATTATAACAAGCGCACGGAGAAAATATTCCAACAAGAAGTAAATTTGCATATAAAAAACTAAACATTGTTATTAAATTATATTATGGCGTATATTAGTTTAGTTTTAAGCAACTATTTTAACAGCTGCTTTTTCCAGATAGCGAGATTCTAGACAGGCGGCGGAATGCCTTTTTTTGTTACGAAACGAGTAAAACCATTGACTAAGATATAATCAAAGGTAAAACTCATATAGAAATGATTTAAGAGTTTATCAAGCTGCCAAAAATACATCCATTAAGAAATAAATTGTGATTGTATGCTAAATGTATTTAAATGAGTTATACATTAAATAATAACTAAAACATAATAATTACTTAGTTTTACATCGTACAAGTACGGCTTTGAAATGCAAAAGACTGATTGCGATTTAAGAAAACAATAGCACATCTGTCTAAAAATCTTTGACGATCAATTTTAAAGCGAATATGTATCTGGTAAAATTGATGCATTCAAAATCTGGAGCTGAAGACTTAATGCTCTATTTAGTTGGTAAAGCACATAATTATTTACAAGTTCCAATAGCATGCCAACATTCAGTTGTATACAAAAAGAACATTAAAACATTACGGCTGAAAGTGCATCTTATACGTACTTTTACAGTATTGTTGGAATAAAAATGCAGAAGTAAACCATTTTTAATTCACATTTCAAAACACTTTCTGAAACTTCTGAAATAAATTGACGTATTATAAATATTTTCAGAACATTATAGCGTTTTACAAACAAGTTGAGAACAACTGTATACATATTATTTATCATACTACTTGGTAAACAATAATGGGAAAAATACAATAACTTTGTTAAAACCCCTCTTGTCTATGTTGTTAGTATTGAATATTTAAGGCATACGGATTATTACCGGAAATGAACGTTAAACAATTTTTTATTTAAACCTATACAAAAACCCCTATTTTCAATTTTAGTTTCACTGTAGAATGCCATATTTAACAGATGAATACCAAAAGGGGTAGATTTAATGTTTCTCCAAATCCTTCTCATCCGTCATATCACTAGCTTTTCAGCATCTCCGTTAAAATGACACCTATGAAGTGAACAAAGAACAGATTTAATTTTGCTTATAAGACATTGATATTTCGAACTTTAGAAATTTCAAAGAAATATTCTTCGCTTTTCTATTTCTTGTTATCGTTTTATTTGTTCTCTTCGCAAATTTAAATCTCACCAAATGACAATTTTCTGTAAATTTGGTATTTAAAACTTAGACAAGAAACAACAAGGGAGAAAGAAGTACAAACCAGATAACTTTTTTTAATTTTTACAGCAAACGGAGTAAGAGTACGTCAAAACAAATTGAGAGAAAGAAGCAAAACACATTTCAATATAACTAGTGTTACCCCAGCGCACAATGCACTGACAGACTGAGCGTTGACTGAGCCGGCTAAATGCTAAGTCACGTGTGCATTAGTTCCATGAGGAGACGCGGCGTTGGTGTAGATGTCGCCTTAAGTAAAGCGCGTTTAGCAGACTTTCATATATAAATTAAAATAAATATTATTGAAAAATCGACGTAGAATAAAAATATAAAAATGTTCCATGTTCCATCTGAGGATAGAGACCTTTCATTGAAAAAAAAAATGGTCCAAGTTGGTGAAGCGGCAGCAGCTTGAGGAACCTGAGAAAAATACCCTTTGAGCTTTTATATATGTATGGATGGATGATTGATTGTTAGCATAAAAATAAATTGGAGAGCCGATCATAAAGTAGAATAGAAAATAAGTAAGTGTATATAAATCGACTGAGGGGAGCAAAACTTAGAGACGTCGAAATTGTAAGTAAGGTCTATGAGTGTTCTGAATTTTGATCTTACAGTTGGGGCTAGAACAATTGACCATTTGAAAATGCAGAAATAAAAGAATACAATAGTTCTTAAAACTTGGAAAAGTTGAGTTTTCTTGTTGATTTGAAATAACCTTGCGGTTCCTCACTTAGTAAATAATTCTGCAGCAGTATTATTGTTTAACAATCTTGAGAAAATCCGTTTTAAAACCGTTTAAGTATGTGACTGCTTGTGATGGTATCGTCGTTTGCTATATAGTTAGTTTTTAGTTAGCACAATATAATATAGTAGCTAGTAGTTCCAGTTAGATGGAAAATGAATGTTTTTAAATGTTTCAAAAATATTGCTTTAGGCTGGAAAACCAAAAAGTTGCCAATTAAAAAATGAGAAAAGGGGAATAATTACCCAAAATATATTGCATCTAAAATTTTTTGTAGTACCCCGTTCATTAAACAAAGGGACATTTTGTAAAAATTTCAAAAATTTTACGAGAAATTATTTTTCCAGATTTTCTGTCCCCAGGATACTTTGCCTTAGAATTTAAACTGTGTTATTGTCATTAGTGCCGTTTAATCTAAGATAGTTTTTTTTTACATTTGGAAAATAAGTAAAAATCTAAATAATTATTAATAAATGTAAAACGTGTTTTTTTAATCCGAGAGTAACAACAATACTTTTTAATGTCTTGGTAGCGACGTGGCTAAAGCTGCTGACTTCGGAGAAGAAGTTTTGGATTCTAATCCTGGTTAAATTAAACTTTATTTTTGATTTTTTGAACTGTTTCCATCATATAGTGTGTTTTGTTTTGGACGTTTACCTGAACAGTTTAATTGAATAATTTCCAAAAAAACAACTATCATTTTTGCAAAATCGATTTTCGGTCTTCAGTAGATAAACATTGTTTGCAATTACAAAATATTAGAAATCATAAAATAAAATGACTATAGCAAAAAATTAGAGGAGTGGGAAAAGGTGCTCTACTTCAGTACAGATGCGTTTGAAAAAAGAGCTCACATTTGTATTCTACGCATGTTGAATAGTCGATCTGCTCAAAAGCCTTTTTTCTACCGCCTTCCGGTCACCTTCACCAACCACTTATTGCTTTTTTTTTAATTTGGGAATTTTGACTTCAAAATCGGTATAGACAAGTTAAATGATTATAGAAACGACCTTCTATTGAGAGTAGACCGAGAAGACAAAATCGATGTTTAGCTTTCAGCGGATAAACAATGATTGCAATGTCAAAATAACAGACATCACAAAACCTGATAAATCTAGCAAAAAATAAGAAAAGAGGATTCGAGTGCTCTACTTCAATATAGACGAGCTCCCACCATTAGTTTTTTGTTGTTTCGCAAATTTATGAATTGTTACTTCAAAATCGATATGGACATGTTAAGTGGCCATAGGAACCTTCCCTTTAGAAAAATCCAATAACGTCTTTCGTTTTGGTCGTTTACCTGAACAGTTTAATTTTCAAAATTTTCAGGAAACGATAATTTACAAAACATTTAAAAAAATTTGATGGGCCTATGATTTTTTAAGCCAGAAGAGTGTTTGTAACTCAATTCATGAATATATTTCAATACGAAGAAATACTGATAAATAAATAAATTACCGATGCTGATACTGTACCCATGCTCCGTAGTAACATACTTAATAACAAGTAGGTAGAATCATTCATTTATCGGCCAGTGTTTTAGTAGCCTTTGATTCGTAAACTCAGTGCGGCGGACATATCCTTTCAAACTCTTAAATTTCTATTGCCAAATTCTTAATTATTGCTTTTTATCGTGTGTTGTAATTATTATTATATTGATTTAAGTTTGTAGTGTTTAAAATTTTGTGCAAATATGTACCTACCTACTTTGCTTAATAAATAAAGACTGGATTTATATGCATTTGCATATTTTTCTGCTTACTAATTGCGGGTTCCTTTCACATTTTCTTTAGGATTCACAGTGTTCTAAATAACATGATACCACTTTCATTTTGAATATGAATGCATCATTTAACAATAGAACAGAATAAATATATTTCACGCTAAATGCATGTTTTACTGCGCATTTATTTATTTTCCTCGTTGTCCTTTGTGTTTGAATTGTGAAATTGCACGAGCGTATTATCAATTTTTCCACAATTGTCAGCTTGTAGGATTGTCAGGAAAAACTCAATATGCAGTTTTCTATTATTCAGACCCCATTCTAATTAGTAGGTAAACAACCATAAATTTTATGTTCATTTTCAATAATTTTGGAGACACTCTAAACGAATTGGAAGAGAAAACGTCAAGAAATGTGTTGAAAATGCACTAAAACCTGGCGCAGGTTTTAAGAAAATCGTGTCGAATTCGACAACTTCTTAATTAAAAAAAAGCTTGTCTACATAATCTGATTTATTACAGTAAACTGGCGTTAACGCGTACATTATTTATTTCTATTTTTTTTTATAAATTGAGGTAGTTTTGCTACATAAGAGTATAGTGTGCTTTTAATAGTACATTTTGATTTTTAGGTGCATATTTTATACTGCATTAAAATCCGTCCTTTACTTATAAATATTTAATTCATGGATAAATTCAATATTTATTTTATTTGTTGATAGCCATTGTCTTCTTTCTGATTCACCCAATAGATATAAAATTTTGGGCGAAAAATTCCTTACCTACAATTATATTCGTGTGCTCATTCAAAAAGTAAGTTCATGTTATATATGTGCCCGGATCAATGTTACAACCAGTCTTTTTTGAATTATAAAAGTTGTCGTTCACAAGTGTGTTCCATTATTCATTAATTTATATGTTTTGTATTTTAGTTACGATTATTCCGCAATTTGAAACATTCCACTAACGTGATATTTATCTATATGATAAATCCCGATTTCTTTCGCCTGTCGCAACTTATAATAGTGCGTGACTCCTACCACTACTACCCACGTATTCACGTGGCCCTTATATAAAGACGATTATTCTTTGTACGGTGGACCGCTTTAATATTCCATCCACAAAATCGCAACACTAATGTAGACTACCGGTGTGTCTCATTGCGACACCTCGATGCGACAACAAACTTGAATGAGAATACTTCGCATCGGCCGCGGCTACAGGAACCGGCCGGCTAGCACCAGCGGGTAGGTATGTGGCACAACATTCATTTTATTTCAAAACCCTGCGCCTTTCACTATTAATATATAAAACAGAAAACAATGACAACGATAGCTAAATAAACTAAAAGTTGTAAACAAATAGACAATAGAACAGTATAATAATGTAATACGAGTATTTCATAGAATACACTCAAAGTTGTGCACTAGCAAAGCAGTAGATTTAGACTGTTACAAAAAAAATAGCCCTGTGTAATAGTTAGTATTATATCTGGGTCGTTTCCGAACATACACCGCCGAACGTAAAAATCTTTATGCGTGGATGTATCATAAATTGACAATTATACACGAATTTCTTTGTCATGAACGTCTTTTTATAGCCCACGGACCTTTTTATTGCCCATGGGCTATAATCAAACGTCAAACAACGATATCATACCTAATAGAAGCAGTTTAAACACTTGATTTTAGGCAATATGGTTACCGTTGTTTACCCGCTACCATAGTTACGCTTCAAATCTCAAATTTAATCAAAACAACGCTAGATGTGGGTGGAAAATTCAATTTATCTTATAAATATTTTCAATTTATTTTAGAAATATTTTTAAATTAAAAAATCTTCATCCGTGCATAAAGTTGTGTATGTACGACGGGCGTAACTTGCTTTTATGGTCTTTGACGTATTCTTAGCCATCGGCTGCCGCCTCGGGCTCAAAATTACGACTTACGTCATAAAAGCCTCTTTACGCCCTTAATACATAAATAACTATTAAATACACAGTTATGGTATCACTGGCAGATTTTATGTGCAGCCCGATTTTATAGCACCAGTCCTTAAATGCCAATTTTTCAGTTGCGTAAGAAAATTAAACTAAAGTTTCAGTAATAATTTAGGTTATTAAGTTGTGCCGTACCTCATCAAATTATCAACTCTATATATTTACAAGAACAATATGCAATAGGCAGTTTTCATCCAATTCTCGAATTCGCTGCTCATTTGTACGTCTTTGTTAAGTTTATGATTAAATTAATTTAATTTTTACTGACTGATTTCTAGTGGTTGCCTTACTGTTAAAGAAGTTACAACCCTAGTTCAGTTCTGGATAATAATTCAATAACGGAACAATATGATTGTAAACAACAATAAAATTAAATCGTAGAAATTATTCATTCGACTAAAAATGCACCTGCATTTTCCCAGCTTGGGACTCTAATTTTATAAAGTGCTAAGTTTTCTTGGCAGATCATGTGACGTTTATTTTGTTTTAATTAATTTCAAAATGTTTTAAGCGCAAATATTAACAGAAACTTAAAAAAAACATTATGCAGATAGCAAATGTTCAAAAATGTTAACCATATCTTGATTTATTCGTACATAGGCAGGCTATTTTGATAACATTTTTTTGTATCCCGGAAGCAGCAACTTTTGTTAAAAAAATACTGATTTCTAAAACAAAGGGTTTTCAGCGTGTACCTCCAGGATATTATTTTTTGTGGTGAATTAAATTAGGAACATAAACGATAATGGTCAGGTGCGTTTGCCAGAATCTGTTTCAGTTCTCAGATTTCTGTGTGGGCAGGTAGAATTTTACAGAGTTAGAAAATTCATGTGGCCGTATGTAGTATTTGAACATTGTAGTAACGATTACATATTATTTTGTTTAATTTCTGCTTTAAAAAAGCATCGTGTTACTAATAGTTTGTAGCTTTCTAAATCACAAATTGAGCATCCTTTAACTTTGTGCAGTCGAAAAATTTTTGAAGTCGCAATTTATAATTCTGAAAGCTCCTCTAAAACATTTTTCACAAGACCTTCTTATAATTCTGTACACCCTAAGGTGAATAAAAAAATTACAAACACAGATCTACAGCTACATTGATAAAGTTGAGTTTTAGTTGGACATTTACCTGGAAGATATATAACACCAGCTTTTCGGTTCAAGAATATCAATAACATGTTTTGGTATTAGAATCAGCTACTTCAAAAGTCATGAGTGATGAGATTGGAATACGTGAATGCGACCATTTGTCAAAAATCTTCCGGCCTGTGAAGTAGTAGGTAGGCATAGCGAGAAACTCCTGAATCAACTAAGTGGATCATTTTTACTGCGCTCTGAAGCCAAATAAAATATATCGGGCCGTGTAATTGAATAGCTTATACGGAGGTACTTGAAAAACCGTCTAACTTCTACCGTTTCTTCAACTCGACTCAACTTTGCTGGTATTGTATTCGGCATGCGGTCACTTGTACGAGGACGAGATAAATTATTGTACTTTCGCGATTCTTCAGGTATAATAATATACGAGCTTTTAGAGTGTAGGAGTTTATTTCTTCTTCTTATCAGCTAAAGTTTGCGTTTAACATAGGACGGAGTGCATTTTTGTAAAGCAGTGCAAAATTAAACCATCGCATCGCTCGGAATTGTAGAAAAACTGTGGACTCAAATAGCACAAGATTATTTTTATATGTTTCATATGTGATTTTTACAAAATCAAACGTTTTACAGGACAAGCTAAAAGGTCATGTCAAATTTTTATCTGCAATTGACAACTATAAACATGCTTTATTGGTTATATAGAAAATTTCAACTTACTTTCGGTGTACATATTCTAATCTCGTGTATGTTAAAATAAAACTAAATCGTAAGCCTAATTATTTAACCATGAAATGTTATAAAATACTACCAAGCGCAATTAGAATATTACCTATAAATTGTAGAAAAGTAAGGTCAAGGTGTTTCTGTTAAATAAACTGTTCTATGATGTTAGTGATTTTGTGAAGTGCAACACGAAGGAAGATTATTCTGCTATATCACTCATTAGCAATTAATCCTAAACAGAAATGTATTATTGTCGCCACTGTTTCAAGTAAATGACTCTATAGATTTAAAAAAACTGCCGGACAGCCGCTACGAGTCCTTCCTCGCGGTATTCCTGCCTACTGCGTTATTTCTTATTATTTCTTATTTAATCTTGAAAATTTTGATACTTTTCCCATAATTTAAGTTCTGAATCTTATTCTATTACTTCTTAGCACTGTAGCTTAAACAGAAATTTTCCATATTTTTCCGTTTATTAAAAAGAAGTGCCTGAATTCTAGAAAATGCATAGAAGGCGTCACAGAAAAATTAGTGGACGAGCTTTATAAGCTTACAAAATAAAAATAGTGGCTGTGTGGCCAGTTTTTGAGCAATATCTTTTTGATAATGTTCGAAATCTAGAAAATATTTTCACTTCACAGTTGTTATTGGTAGAAAAATTCTCTTAGATAGTAAGATTGTGGTCCTCTACGGCTATTGTAATACCAAATTTAGTCCCGGTCTGTAAACTCGTTTCCGAGTAAATAGGCGTTAAAGCCGAAAATAAGCAAAAAGCGTAGCGGCCACAATCAAAACAAACGCTTTCGATTTGTCGTTTTATATGATATTTTGTTTTTACGGTTGATCAAAAAAAACTTACTAGTTTCACAACTTTTCGCTGTGCTTAATACATCAGTTTTCATTAAAATCGGTTCTGTAGTTTCAGATTTTGTGTTACTCGCACACATACAAATTTTCATTTTTAAAGAACCTAGATTACCTAAAGGCCAAACCATCTAATTTTTTTCACCGCAATCTCAAAATAGAGAATTTCCGCGATCACAATACATTCCCATGTTGGAAGTATGGGAAAGTAAAAAAACGTACGGATTCACTGAAGTGCAAGCAAGTACTGATGCACTGCACTGTACTATTCTCAAGAATTTTTTATTTACATTTATTCACATTAATAAACAGTTTTTGATATTTGCGAGACAGCTTTTAAATAATAAGAGTGTTCATTTTTTTTTAAACCTTAGAATGAAATAATATGAATAAATAGTAGCAGTAGTGTTTTGAAAATAAACAATCAATAAACTGAGCCAACATATGCATGGAACCATCGGCGAGGCATGTTATAGTGATACATTGTTCCTAGATGTAAGATTCAGTCCTTTTGTTATGCTGAGACAGATAAAGATTTAATATATAAATTCAAAACAGCTATGGTTTCTTCGACTTTATCTTTATTCGTGAACATATACTGCTGACGCATGCAGCCATTTTTCTTTATTTTTAAAGAGTTTTGCATGAGAACAGCCATAACAATTATCTTAGTTTATTATCAGTACAATTAGAATGTACTGTTAAATGTAAGACAATTGTAAATTGTCAAAGACACATATACTAGCTGTATATTATAGTTTGCGTTCTTTAGTATCTATTAAATTTTCATAACCAACTAGTCAATATTTTATGCAGTATGAAAACACTAATAAATGTTGACTTGGTTCAGGTATTAGAGAAATCGATACGATATATAACTTAGAAATATGTTATTGTTTCTTCAATTTATTAATTAATTTATGCAGAACATTTAATTATTATAGTGGATAATCCTAGGCCAAGTTCAAAGCTTAACAGTATTTGACTAAAGTCAATTTTAGTTGTCTTAATGCTAGTTTTCTATTAATTGAACCTGATTAAATGTTGGCTGTTAAGTTGTCGTAATTTTATCAATTATTATTATTTTAACCTGACGAATATTTACAATAGCCGAAAAATAAATAGCGTTTTTTTGAATTGTACATAGTTAACAGATACAATAATTGCAGCTGATTTAATTTAGATAAATGATGTAACACATCGATCCATCACTATTATTAACGTTTAGACGGATAACACTATTATGCCTCCTAGTACATACATAAATAATAAACATGTTCCTGAATTGTGTGAGCATGTAGCGCTTTAGTATATAAATGCTGCCTGCTGTTTACAATTTTCATTTTTTTAAACTGCTGTCTTGCAGTAAATATAAATTTAGAAATAAATTCTAGCTTTACTTCGTTGAAGTCCATATTTATTGATTATAGGTAACTATGTATATTAAATACTTAATTACTTCAACAATATTTATTTATTTTAACCTAAAAGATTAAAATAAATAAATATTGGTGAAGTAATTAAGTATTTAATATACCTAATAATCAATAAATTTCGAAAACTATGCATTACTTTACATGTTTCAATATTTATAATTATATGATAACCTTTACAAAAGATCCACAGAAAAGTTATTTCACCAAAAGACGAAATGTCCAAAATGTTATTACAGAGGGTTTGACCATTGTAAACTTTGCAATGTAAACACTGTTTATGAAAATATTCAGCAAAATTTGTAATGAAAACTGTTCTTTCAGATAGAACGGTACATTTTCACATTTAATTTTGGTATATTAAATTATGTTTTTATTCTATTTATTTAACTAGCTATCACCACGAGCCTTTTCCTCATACGTGTGCTTTCTTTATTTTTCAATACATTGTTCCCCATTCTTTGATTTAATTTATTAAATTTTTACGTTTCACAATAGAAGTGATGTTGATCAATCCAACACCCACCCCCTATTTTCCAGTGGATAAATTTCATATTTAGACGTCTGCTGTTTTTTAATCTCAAACTATGATCATTCCTTAAAATGTCAATACCGATGTTTTGCGGACGAACAAAATTAAACCTTCCTAACGCATTATTTGTGATAAAAGGTTATATTACTGTGGTCATGTGACACTTTCATGCCAAATTCTGAATTTATTAAAAAACGAAAAACCAATGATGGGTGGTGGTTGATAAAGATATCGCGTAAGCGCACATTTAACAACCGTAGAAATCAAATTTGAGATTATTTTTCGAATGATTTAAAATGCAAATAATCAACAAATCGTTAATTATGGCACCATCTATCCTATGTGTTCAACCAACGTCGTTACTTTACAGTTTATTTTAATTTAGATTGGTTTCCGCATTTTGACGAAATTGGTTTTTTTGTATCTTCCAACTCCAAAAACATACTTATCCTATTGAAATCTTCTACATCAGAGAGGTAGCTAATGATAAAATATTTCCTGTAGCATACCCTAGTTTGGTAATTTTATGCTCAAGTTTACATGACGAAAAAAACTTGCGATAAGCCTGTGCCTGAAAACGCTTCGTTCCGGAGTTACAGCCTCTTAAATCCCAAATATGAGACAATCTAATTACGTTCTTGTCGATAAAAGTAGCTGCACTAAAATTTTGAAGTAGCATTAAAATAATTGCTGTTTGAATAACTGCATCAAAGGTTACTCATATAGTCAAGTAATTATATGTGCAAAATATATCCTTGGATGACATAGACGTAACAACAAATCTGTAAGTGTCATCCGAGATATTCCAGTTTTGTCTGTCGAACACACAATAGTTATTTCCGACACTAGTGCGCAAATGTTACTTTAGCGCACAAGAATAAAAATCGAGGGCGCTAAAGGCATCTCGTACACGAGCTGTACTCAATATTTTTCTACAACCGCATCCTAATAAAAAATAGATTAAATTATGTTAAAACATAGTTATTTTCATAACAAGTTCGGGAAGCTAGTACTAGTGAACGAGCGATAGCTAATTCTATAATCACACGAGTATAGGAAACACACTTATCGAACGTTTTGTGATCAATGTTGGTTCCACTGGCGTGCTTTATTAAGTCATAATTTTAGTTCTGAAAGAAGTTCAGTGATAGTTGTCATTTTTATATTTTATACTTGGCTGCCATGAAGCTTCAAACTTCGGTCGCTGTGGTTTCAAACAAACAACATTTCTAGCACTACTTGCTTTTGGAAATAGTTATTTAAGTATCAAGGAATGTAAGGACGTAATAACATCCGAGGTAGGCGAATACGAGCTGAGGCGGAGCCGAAGCTTGTCGCCTGCCGAGGATGTTATTAGTCGATACATTCCGTAATACTTATTAAATTTTTCACGCTACCGGCAATGTAAGTAGGCCTACAGGTAGAAATTTAATCATATTTTTAAAAGTTCGTTTTGACAGCTGTCATCGGAATTATTTTTTAAAAGCTCCATTATTCTAAGTTGTCTGTGTTTGTTACCATATCAACGAACAGTTAAAATCAACATTATTTTCCTAGGAACGTAAGTGACACTATTAAGTTCCGTCGTCAAGGGTAACTAGTACACGAATGTTATCAGCCACTTACGATCCCTGTAGCTATGGATGTAAGGCCTACTTACACTGCCGGTAGCGTGAAAAAGCTTTTTGAGCCCTCCCAATAGGTAATAATTATTTATAGGACAAGTGAGCAAAGTGGAACTTTTTTTGATCGAGCAGAAGTTTAAATCACGAGCGTCAGCGAGTGATATAAATCTGCGAAATCAAAAAAAGACACTTTAGTCATGTGTTCTATATAAAATTTTATCTACAACAGATTAATATGTACAATTTTCAAAAATATTTAAATTTATGACATTTTAAAAAATTCTGACGTTTTAAAAATGAAAGCATTGCATCACAATGCATTGGAAACAAAACATAAAATTGCTGACTTTACTAATCGCAATTTGCATCGCATTACTTTGAAAACGAGAAAAAAATATAAAATGAGGTAATGTCACCTAGAGAGTAAATTTCCACTCACTCTTATGAGTGAGTAAAGTGGTCACTTTACTCACTGTTGTAGATAAACATACTTTTATCACGCTGCTATGTGCAACGTTAAACAAACAACCATCATTAAAGAAAAAGCTGTTTTGACAAACAAAAACTAACTTGAAACAGTAAATATTTTGCAACAGTTCAAGGCATCGTACTGTAAAAGTTTTATTTGTCCAAAGAACTACTTTAAATGACAACTTAACCATAAAATATATTTTTGGGTTATTACATAAGAGTGCTACCTCTAAGAAAATATCTGCTGTATCAGAAGAAAGTTACGATACGATAATAACATTTTACTATTTAGTTTACACTTTTTTTGTCTGCTATGATAATTAAACTTGAAATTAAACTAATAATTGTTTTGCTTTAATGTAGCAACAAGTACCTAGAGAACAGAATATAATAATTTAGTCTAATTTAATTTACGTGCTTTTAAATATGAGTAACGTTTTCGCAGCTTAAGGTAGATTATTTAAATTTGGTACTACTACATTAAGAATAACAAAAATATTTATAGGAATTAACTAGTGACTTGAATATTGCTGAAGAAGAACTTGATGTTTATATGTATTTTATTTTATTTCTTTATTATTATTTACATAAGCTTTAGCTCCAACAAACCAGAAATTAAACAAAGCAAAGTGGCTGCTTAAAAAAATATTATTTTGAATTAGCGACTTTCACTGTTTATATTTTAGACACATTAATATTACGTTAAATAATTTTAAGGTGTACTGAATAAATTTAGTCTTTTGTAGTATTACAACGTTATAGAAATGCAGTTTTCTACAAACGCATATGTGTCAATTAAAATTTCCTGTATTTATAACATCTTATATTATACTATTTTCAATTTTGACTTGATTTCCTTAAAAGAACTTTTTAATTTAATGCCGACAGTTTATGAAATTCAGTTCATGATGGAATGTGTTGTTCGGGCGTATACTCATAATATTCTTTATAAATATTACCTGAGTGACAAGGAATGTGCAAATTAGTAACTGCTTCAAGATGTGAAATGTAGATGAAACGCATCGGTACATTGTTATAAAGTACCTGCACAATGTACATTCAAAATACGACTTGTAATGCTGATAAATGTTGCAGTAAATGTTGTTGTTTTTTGTAAAATGTTTGTGAGAAGATCTTTGTTGTGGCTGTTCGCCGGCAGCTTGTTAATATTGAAAGTGGATAAATATAGAAATCTCAGTAAAAGCAATTGTAACACTGTTCTATATGCAAAGCTGTTAATATTAATTGTCTTATTAAAAAAATTATAGAAAAATAGCAAAACCCATGGGCTACGCTCTCAGTTTTTTTTGTTATTGCAGATGTTTCCTCCTCTGACTCGGTCCCACACCGCACCCGGATAAAACATTCCGTGATAAATATTGAAAACAAAACCTTAAAACAGCGCCGGGGAAGAAACCGAAAGGACGGTCTCAAAAACAGCCATGTAAAAAATGCGAGGACAGAAAAATCAGTAAAATCATCAGGAAAAACATCCCTTAATAAAAAATCCTAGCATAAACCTAGAAAAATGTATTAACAAGAAAGCGACAAAAAAGTAAGCTAAACTTATCACTTTACCTCAGTTTCGAGAGATTGCTTTCACAGTGGTTTTCTGAATGTTTTTGTAACCAATACATACGCAGAAAAAAGAACCCTATTAAACTTTTGCATCTATTACCTAAATGACATTCGCCCTAATTCATGCAAATCGATCAGCAAGGAAAAAACACGTATCTTTTAAAGAGAAAAGTCTTTTTTAATTATGCAACGATCTACCAGCAGGTATTTATGAACAATAACATAATCCGTAATAATTGAGGCTTCAGTTGCTAGTAATTGCTAAGGGATGTATGAAACCGTACGTCCCAACAATAAAGAATGCGAGTTTGTAGTGAATATATATTATTAGTGTAAACCAACACAATGTGTAAGAAAGACTCCACCGAAATGGTTCGCTGGGTTAGCTTACGTAGACAAGCGTCCGCCGTGACTCTGGTTCGCGGTATGAAAGCTATCAGCAGATTATGTTGCAATAATACCAACAAATATTTCTTTATAAACGTGTCTTAAATATGATTATTTTTAAAAAAATGCTTCACACGGCTTTTTTTTGCAAAAAAAATATTATTATAACACTGCCGATAATAGTATATTATACACCAAGGTAGAAAAGTCTACTATTATAGCCTGAGGGATAAGGTTAGATCCCGAGGCGCGTAGCGTCGACGGATGTAAGGCTCGAGCGCTATAAGACTTTTCTACCGAGGCGTATATACTTTTTTTTTTTCACTACTAGTGATATAAACCCTTATAATTGTCGAAAAATGACTATTTTAACTTAAATCCCTGTTTATTTCAAATTATAAAACAAATGACAGTTTTTTGTTTTGTTGGCATGACAGTTGTTTGAAAATTGTTAAATCATCATTGGTATTCAAAAACATTGTTTTCACGCTACCGGCAATGTAAGTAGGCCTTACATCCATAGTTACAGCGATCGTAAGTGGCTGATAACATTTGTGTACTAGTTACCCTTGACGACGGAACTTAATAGTGTCACATACATTCCTAGGAAAATAATGTTGATTTTAACTGCTCGTTTATATGGTAACAAGCACAGACAACTTAGAATAATAGGGCTTTTAAAAAATAATTCCGATGACAGCTGTCACAACGAACTTTTAAAAATATGATTAAATTTCTACCTGTAGGCCTACTTACATTGCCGGTAGCGTGAAAAATTTAATAAGTAACACGGAATGTATCGACTATTAACATTCTCGGCAGGCCACAAGGCTCAGCTTCGCCTCGGCTCGTATTTACCTACCTCGAATGTTATTACGTCTTTACATTCCTTGTTACTTAAATAACTATTTTAAGAACTGGTTTCATCGGAAATACTGAAATTAATAACAATTTTCTCTTTTTTACTTTGTGCGGTTGTATTATAGGCGAAATTGATATTGAGAGAGTTGTCATTTATTACGGCCAAAAAACGTATATTCAAATACACCAAAGTTTTTAAAATTAAATTAATTTATTTAAACAACTATTTTATGCATAAAATACTATTAAATTGAATCTCTCAATTATATTCAATCGTGCAGAAAAAATGTGTTTAAAACAGTCACAGGATTATCAAAAAAAATAAATTTTTTCATTATTTACCAGTGGTTAATAATAAAAAATTAATTACCTGTCAGTTAGCAAAGGTGGAGAAATTGAATTTCACAGCATTCTATTATGTGTCAAAATGCTACGCCATATTACTAGTAGTGAAAAAACACAATTTATTGCCAAATCACAGCCGGAAAATTGTGTCGAGAGGTAATACAATAAGACACTCAAGGTGTGCTTACTCAAAAAAGAATCTCTGCTTTTATTTGCATAGACAAATTAACTGCGGAAATGTACACACGATTATAGCTCTTACATAGAGCTTCTAAAGTTTTATTTTTATAGTCTAAATCATAGACACTGACCGCGTTTGATTATTAGAAAGATACCCTAAGTCCACAACAGAATTCGATATTTTACCTTTGCAAATCCATAAATGAGCACTAGTTAAAGCACTTACTAGATGTGCGATTTCTAAGTGATCAAATCCGCAACTAATACGTGGACCGTGAAACACTCAACGTGACATTTCCCTATCGAATCATGAAATCCATGCAGAAAAACATAAATTATACTCAATTATAATCAATAATTATGTTTATTTTAACGATTTTCTTGTTATAGTTTACATACAACACTTAGTGTTTTTCTAATGTTTTTAATTTAGAAATAAATTAACCTTGCTGTTAAAAATGTTTTTTTAGAAATGTGCATATCATCTACTAATGCAATGTTATTTTACTATATGAAACTTTTTATAAAATGGTACATTGGTTAAAGATACTCCAATAAATCGAAAAATTCCACTATCAAAAGCCACAACTTCCCGGAATCGGGGACTTGATCATACAAAGGTGCAACTTATAAAGAGCGCTTTAGCATTCGAAAGCTTCTTAAAAGGGAGTCTTCCTGGGGTTTTCGTCTAATAGGCATTTTCTTATTCGAGAACCGGCAAAATATCATGTTACCGCGTCAAAGGTGGTGTGTAGGTGAGTAAGCTTTTGTATGCGTAGGAGCATATTTATCTCTATTTGTTTGTGTATCTAAAGAGCAAGCAATTAACTAGTATTTGAAATGCTTTTGCTTCAAAACAACGAATATTTGGAAAGTGCCTAAAACCAAAACCATCTACAAAATTAATGCCTTGGTAATCTGTTGTATCCTGTATCGATGTATAAAATTAAAGAAAAAATAAAGGGGACACTCTTGCTACATTTAAGATAATTGCAAATCGAATATTATGAATAATTACTTAAAAATTACGAAACTTGATGCATACATTATCTATTTCTAAAAAAAGCTGTCTTACCAATATTTTTTTTCATATTTGCAACGCACGCAATGCAATTGCTTAAAAGATTTTTTTTATTAAATAGGTTAAATCTCATATCTGCTCCACAAAACAAAGCGACTTTCATCATATACATTTACAACAAAAAAATGCTAAACGGTTACCGCATTACGTCAAAATTTCATAAATCAGAGAATAAATGTGAGTAGCTTGGCAAAATGTTGAACTTTGCGTGCTCTTTTGATAGCAGTAGCACGTTTCTTTGATAGCGAGAGCACAATTACGTTTTATGTGAAGACAGCGGGCCCCATTAGCAGGATAATAGTATTTATACGGCGTCTGATATCTGAGAGCTTTGAGTACAACCACGTGACGTGACGCGTATTGATATCTGTGCACGCTACCTCCACTTTACCTGTCACTTATATTTCATATACACAACACACACTTGCTTGGAGCAGATTTATTTGAAGTTCCCATTTTTTCCCTATTTGTTGCCTGCTTATAACTTGTCAGGAATTTATGTACCATTTTAATCAAATTTAGAACAATGTATGTCAAACTTAATTAGTTAGAAAACTATTATTTCTTTACAAGATTACATGAATGTGTGCGATATCCTTTTTAAATTATTTTTTTAAATTAAATTTAAAGATCCATTAAAATACCAGTTTTTACAGGTTAATATTAATGACAAAAAATGAGCGAAGCCCCTTGCTTACTATCATAGTTCAAAAGATAGCTTGTGTCAAACTTTTTGTGCAAAAACGCTGACCTGAAAAATCGCAACAATGCTGCCACTGTACCGGCTTGGATAGCGAAGCAAACGTCAGTAACCTGCGGGCATGTCTTATTGCAGGAATCAGAAACAAACGACTCCCGTTGTTTTTTCAAGTGACGCGAAGATCATTTCAATTTTTTAACATAGAACCGTCTCGTCAGCAGTAAAAACAAGTTATGTTTTCTAGACAGTTTCTAAATAATAACAAAGCGCACTTTGAAGTACTGCCACTGTGTCTAGATATGTCCTAAAATACGGTAGGGTAGCGCTCTCCGAGTTGCAGTAACGAATTTGTTGTAAACTTTGGCAGCTTAAATTTTTAACATCAACTGCCCAACAATGGTAATTAGTTCCACAAGAAAAATTTAGGCACGGTTTTCAAGAAAAAAATAGACCGAAGGCAACTGCTTTATAGAATTTAACGGAAAACTAATTTGTTTCATATGTAAGGATTCCTCAGTTGAGATGAAAACACACGAAAACAAAGATTTAGTAGTTTAAGGGCATCATTAGTTAGACGACAAAATTGTTTAAAAAAACTATGTCCCCAAAACAAATTTTCTGCCCGTGCTAGCTATAGGCCAGCTAGAAATAATTGCAAAAAGCAGAAGTCTGTATACGGACAAGGAATTGGTTTAATAATGCATGAAAGAAGTTATGAATTAAGCATGTTCAGAAAAGAGGAAACTGATCGTGTGAATTTAGAAACCAAAATTTTTCTGATTTCATAAAAAACAGTATCGATTATTTGGAATAATATTCACTGGAAATAAACCAAACACGTTTTTTTATACGAAATATTGATTTCCAAATGTTTATAAAAAAATTTTTGTAAAAATAAAGAAAACCAAAACAGAAACGTAAATTCGTTTGCAAACATTGGGGGGGGGGGGGGGGGGGGGAATTCACACACCTAAATGATTGTCCCCCTAAAATTAAGTTGCGAATCCTATTCTACTATCACTTGTGAGCAACTTATCTAAAACATAAATATCTTATCGTTCTCGTTCACTAAATGAAGAGAAATAAATTTATAAAAATTTATAGTAGGCGTCAGGAGAAATTGTCGGAATGGTATACAAACCAAATATTAACTTTACCCTAGCTCTGAGATTCTACAATATGTAAGAACAATTGTGTGTCCAGATTTAAATGAATATTGTTTTGCGGTTTTGCAAAATTTTGCAAATATTTTTCTCTCCAAAGTTTTAACCTATTTGAGAATTAGGACTATCACGGTAACATAATTTGAACCCAATCTGTCGTATCGCTAACAATAAGTAATAAAATAAAAATTTTCAAACAATTTAATAGCGGTCGACGTTTTGAAGCTTAAAGGTTCTGAGAAACACACGTTGAATTTGTTCTAAGATCTTTTATCAGATTCCGTTTTCATTAACAAAACTCGATTTCTGAAAGAGTAGTTCCTAAAAAAAACATGTATAATTTCCTTTTTTAACCGACTTCAAAAAAAGGAGGAGGTTCTCAATTCGTCTGTATATATGTTTTTTTATTTATTTTTATTTTTTTTTATGTATGTTCGGGCATAACTTTTTTGTTTATTAACCGATTTTAATGATTTTTGGCGTTAGGTTCAATATAGTTCCAAGGTGGTCCCATTATAATTTCATTGATATTGGAGCTTGAACTTCGAAGATACTCCTCAAAATCTATTTTTTTAACGGACTTTTTTAGTGTTTCCGTATTTCATCTTCCGTTTCAACTAGCAATCGTTTCCTCATTCGAGAAGCACCCTTACTAAGTCTGCCCATCACTTAAAATTGTAAAATAAATAACTTTAAAAAAAAAAGAAAACCGACTTCAAATAAAAACACAAAAGTGACATAAGTTAACTAAAAAGCAAAAAATAAATGTTTTTTATACAACAGTTTAATACTTATTTGTTGTTCCGTTTAATGTAATTAAGAAATTGTTGTTTATTATATAATTATTAATTGTTTTATAATTTTTAAGTCGGTGCCAAGTAAAACATAAAAATTATATACCTTGCTGCAATAACAAATTAGATTCGAATTTTTATGTTTTACTTGGCACCGACTTAAAAATTATAAAACAATTAATAATTATATAATAAACAACAATTTCTTAATTACATTAAACGGAACAACAAATAAGTATTAAACTGTTGTATAAAAAACATTTATTTTTTGCTTTTTAGTTAACTTATGTCACTTTTGTGTTTTTATTTGAAGTCGGTTTTCTTTTTTTTTTAAATTAATTATCGGTTTCGGATTTCTTACAGCTTAATTTGTTGATCAATTTTGTATAAATACCCCTGAAATCAAAAGCGTATCGAAATCGAACCATTTCTTCAGGTGTTACAAGGGGCACATCTACACACCCACACACCCACCTACAGACAGACATTATTTGAAAACTCCATTTTTGGATTGCTAGAGGTACAAAACATGTACATATTTGTCAAAATTGTAATTAAAGCATTTTCATGAAATTATTAAATAACTAAGTTTTGGGCACCAGTATAAAGTTGTGTTTAGCCAATTTGTTCATACATAATTTCCTACATCTTCCTTAAATTTAAAGTACGGTAAATGAAAATAAGAATTTAACTGAATTTAAGATAATGTAAATCACTTGATTGCTAGATACTGAAATAAGCAACTGAAAATTGTTGTTTAATAATATTGTTTTGTTACATGACTAAACAAACAAATATATTGTGCCTACACACAATAATAATATTATGAGCGTAATTAACTCACAGTAACAACAATAAAGTTAAATAATTATAAACATGTAAACAGCTCCAAGCAAGTATTTGTTAATTAAAATAAAAATCACTAGTAAAAAGCATTTGCACATGGAAATCTTTCACGAAATCAACAAAACATTCATTAATTGTAAAATTCAAAAAATGAAGTAATCAATTGAAATGTATGGATAATAAACAAGTGAAACTGATAAAATCAATACTTTTATATACAGGATGTATGGGAAAGTAACTAACGATGACAAGAAATAGATGAGTAGTGTACGCCAAACAACCATTAGATATAAGTATTACTAAACATAGCGCAAAAAGTGGAATGCTAACGACTGGAAAACAGTACAAACTTTTTCCCAATATTAATGTAAGAAATGTCTGAATGCTGGTATTTTTTAGAACTAGCCTTAAAAGTTATCTTTTGAGCATCAGAATTAAAAAAGCAAAATTTTTTTCTGAGATAAAGTTATATCTATTCATTATAGGTATATAAAATACTTCAACAATATTTATTTATTTTAAACCTTATACGTAGTATGGCATGTTTACATGCCATTGTCAAAGGTTATAGAAAGTGAACTTGGTGACTTGATCTTGGTAATCGTCTGCAGATGACTTGATTTCTTATTCCATAATATCCAAAAGAGGAGATTTTAAGAGATCAATTTGCTCATTCATTAACGGTACAATTTTAAAATGTTTGTGAATTTTAAAAGCTTCTAGTATATCTAATTCATCGTTACGTTTACTAGGTTTATCATCACAAAAGTGTAAACATTTTAGTGTTATTAGATGTCATTGAATTATTGTGTTGTAGCAAGTGTTTAGCGTAGTTGTATGTATTGTAATTTATGTGAGTGTTTGTATTTGCAACAACGTACGTGTTCTTTATACCTAATATCAAAATTTCTAATAGTCTGGCCTATATAAACCGATTTACAATGCAAACAATTTAAGTTGTAAATGCCTGATTTTAACAAATCATCTGTTTTTTAATTTTGCATTAAACAAAGTGTTTAAGATGTTTCTAGTTGTTGTAAAACTTACTTTATATTTATTTGTATAGTTTATAATTTTAGTAATTTTTTCTGATTTGTCATCAAAATATGGGATCGAGGCATATTTAATTGTATCGGATGAAGTTGGAGTATTGGGATAAATTTTTGAATGGCTAATTTATAAGCTTTTTCTTTACTTAATGTATCAATAAGTTTAGTATTATAACCATTGCTATATGCAATTTGTTTAATAAATAAAACTTCTCTATTATAATTAATTTCATCTAAAGGGACCGTCAAAGCTCTATGTATCAGGAACCTCTATGCTGCTAATTTATGTGTCTTACGATGACCGGAATTGTGTGGTATTGTAATGTCTGTTTGCGTAGGTTTTCTATAAACTGAGTATTCAAATTTATTAGTTGAATTAATTTTTATGTTTAAATCTAAAAAGTTAATGGACTTATTTTGTTCAGTTTCTAGTGTAATTTTTATGTTTGGATGCAGTCTGTAATAAAAATTCATTAATTAATTCAAATGAATTATCAAAAATGCTAAAATACCATCAACATAACGAAACCAAAATGTAACTTTCTCAGAATGATTTGATTTGAACATTTGATCTAGATTTTCCATAAATATATTATCTAAAAGAGGTGAAATTGGACTTCCCATAGATAAACCATCTTTTTGAAAATGAATTTTATTATTAAAAGTGAAATAATTTCGATTAGTGCAAAGTACAAATAATTGAATCAACTCAGTCCGTTTTATTAATTCAACATTTTTGTTAATAAGAATATTATTTAAAATAAAGTTATATCTATTTTTCACCTATGCAACATAAATATTAGACTAAACGATAAAGTCTTTAGGTAAAGCATAAGTTTCTCATGCGACACTTACTAATGCGAAAATAGTATTACTGCTTCGATCTATTGTCTATGATGCAATTTAATGCTTAAGACGAGGAACGTGATTGGAAGCAAACGTTCGTTTACAAAGTTTAATTACTTAATGGAAAATAGCATTTTCTTACGACATAGAATTTAGAGGAAGAATATATTATAATGAACACTAATTAAACTTTTAAATTTACAATATCCTGGAGACGAGCTCCGAAGATTTCCTCCCTATCCGGTGATACCCCGACAAATAATTATTTTATTGCTGATTTGCTTTCAATACACGAATTCTAATTATCGTTAATTAAGCTTATTTAGACGTTAGGCACCTGCAGTACGCAGAATTTTGGTGGAAAACAATAAAATCTGGACTAGCTTACAAGTTTGAAGAGGCAGGGAGCACGACTAAAATTAGATGATTAAATGAATAAATATTATTGTACTAATGTTCTACATGAATGTTACTATTAAAATGCATTTTATGTATTATTGGTTTTGACGTATTAACAGTTGGTCTGTCAATGCTAAAATTGTGCTAAAATAAATATATAACGTATAATTAAACTGCGAACTTAATATGCGGCGATAGCTCTGAAATTAATTTAAATGTATACGCAACAACTATAAAGCATAAGCTTGAATATGTGCTGTTATTAAATAGAGACATACTAATAAGAAACAAAGGTCAATATCGTTAACTTTGTATTTTTACATTAACAGAACACATTCTTGATGTCTTTGTTACTAGGACGCATATATACTGATGTACGTAAAAATGGTATTTCTAGCCCATCATTAAAGGTTAGTGTCAGTCTTTTATGGTTTATCCTTTATTGATACGAGATAGTGCGTCAGCAGAGGAAAAGGGAATTTTATCCACCACATATTGTTTCTTTTTAATAGCGCCCTCTTTAATAATCCCCAATGAGATCAATGATGAGGTCTGTATATTGTATGGTTTTATAGTACACGGACCACGCCGCTAAAGTTTACGGATCAGCTAGAAATCGCAGATTTCACGAGTTTAACACACGGTTTTTTTGGTAACAACTCATATGTTTCGTCCAATTTGCCCAATTGACAATTTTACGTAATCGGCACAATGTTGCCTATTACATCAAATAGGTGAACAAAATGCCTATTTCGTGTAAATAGTAAAAGTTTGTTGATAGCGTGAAATAGGAAAACAACCTGACTTGAATTGACATTAACAAAATGAGCTAAGCACTTCGCCTAGACTTTCCCATGCTTGAGATATTGTTACTCACCGTATTTGCACAAGTATATCTGTATAATGTTGTACCGTACAACGGAGGTTAAGCTACAGTGCAAAACGACAAATACCCTCTAAATATTGCTGCTATAAAATATGAATTTTATTTTGCTATCACTCGTAAACAATTTAGCTTAAACAGAAGTGTTTTATTAACAAACAGGCATGAATTTTTGATTTTCAAATATTTATAGAAGGCGTCACAGAAAAATTACCAAATTGAGACACATACCAAATTGTAGATTATCTCTTGCTTCATAAGATTACAATGATAAAAAAAAACGAGTGGCCCATTTTGAGGTATAGTTTGTTGAAATAGTTTTAAATTTTGAAAATATATTCACTTAATAATTTTCATTTGTTCAGAAATTCTCATAAATGGCAAAATTGTTTTCCTAGCGCTATTGTAGTAAAAACGTGGTCTCGACTAGCAAAACTCGTGGACTATGTCTCACGTTTTTTTTAAATAGTAGATTAACTACTGAAATTGCTAGTATAGCGGACCGTTGCTCGTAGTGCAAATTTTATGATTTTCATACGGAATGCTTTAATTTTTAATAAATCGTTTTTGACAAATTGGTTAGCCAAAATTAAAGAGGGAGAGGGAAAGTTAACCCTCGTAAAGAGTACTGCACTTCAGAATTAAGTTCTCAATGTTATTCTAGTGTATCAATCATGAGCAGTTTAGCCGTAACATAAATTTTTAATCGTCTATTACTTACTACAAACAGAACATACTTTTGAAAATACTTTTACTTCAGTTTCATTTGTAAAAAAAAATGCTTTTGTATAGTAACATTGTGTTCCTCTGGGGCTGTTGTAATATCAAAATTAATCCTGACCCAGCTCGACTACTTTTTATTGTAGCAAATTTTATTTAAATCGGTCTAATAATTGCTGAGAATAGTTTCTTCTTTCAATTAATGAGTAAATGTTAAAACTAAAACCACATTAAAAATCGCACACTAGATTTGTTCCAATGAGATATTCAATGGTTGTCCATACATTATCGTTCAATATTTAAAAAAAAAACAGTGTTCTGAATTCCTCTTGGGAAGAGCTTTCAAATGAGCCGTCACAAGGCATACTGTTCCATTAAAAGAAAATAAGTCACTGCGCCGTGTGACGTAACACTTTAGCAACATCAATATGCTTAAAATGTGGCTGGGATAAAACTGAAGTTTAGTGTACGAGGGTTTTTAAAGAAATATGATATTTCGGGAGATATTTAATTTGTTCTAGATGTTATCCACACACTGTATAAATCTTTTTTGGTCCTTTTTACACTGATATACTTAAAATAGTCTTTATGCTTTAGTTGCGGTTCGATGTATGAGTGTTAATTTTAAGTAGGTACTATATTACTCAGTTCATATTCTATAAATAATTTTTATTTACTTACTTATTTTGCTTTCTTGGTAAAAAAAAAAGGCGTCTCTAATTTCACAACGGTAATAAGTACTATAACAGTTATTATTTTTTTAGTATATATCATGTTCTATAATTCTATACAATTCATAATTCGATGTGTCTTACAACAAGTCGCTATTTGTGTTAGGTTATTACAAAGTCTATTCACGTGAGATATTTTTTGCAGTTTCTTTTTCCAATTTATTTATTTCTTCAGGGAATAGCGTTTTTGTTACACTGTTTGATAGCTTTTGTAATAATACTTTACAGGTCTATACTGCATAGTAAAATTTGTCATATTGTTTCTTACATAAACGAATAAAAAATTGTTACATGAATATGTTCTTATACATGAAACTGGCTACCAAGGTTGCGTTAATGCATACGAATTGAGGAAAATTTATATGTTACTTAATACGTGGCCTTAAATTCTACGATACAAAAACGTCATTGGCGCTAAAAAGCAGTTTTCGGGATCCATTAAATCAAGAAAATTTAATTATTTTGTGAAATTATCAAATTATTACTTAAAAAACGTATACGTCAAAGTTAACTGACATTATTCCATCAGCGTAATCGAATAACAAATTGTGGAGCAGATAGCTAACTAGAACTTTGTATTTTTATTTTTTAGCATTATCAGTTTGTTTTTATTTGAGTTAATCGAACATGTTACAACGCGTTATACAAAATAAATTAATAAGAGATAAATCGATATTCTTATTCTAATCGATATTGAATAAAATACTTTATTTTACTTTTAATGATGAAGCAAACTAAAATATTTTTTGTTAGGTCTTTCATAGGGTTGATAGATTTCTTTATAACAATTAAAAAAGTTTAAGAAAAAGAATGCGTTACGTTAGATTTAAAAAGTGAAAACTAATTGTAAAATAAATTGCATTTGTGTCGAAATAGGAAAATATTGTAAAAAAATTATTACCACCTGGCAATGTACAAGACAGATAACAAAATAAAAACAAAGCATATTAAAGCCCCGATTTGCCCATTTTTTGCAACAATATTCTCAAGTGCCATACGAAACAATGATAATCATAATTTTTAAGTTTTCAACTTCAATAGGAATACATTGAGTTTGTTGTCAGTTCTCATACTCAAAAGACATGATCCGTTAGATTTGGTTAATAGGTTTAATTAACTAAGAGTTAGCTGTAGTTTAGATTTTAAGGTTTAATTCAATGCCTATCCAAGACAAAATTTAGGACAACAAAAAGAAGTAATGCTAAAGAACATTACTACTTACTCATGTTATGTATTACCAAACAAACAATTTACTGAATGTTAATGAGTGATGGTAGCTCAGAGGTTAGGCGCTTAGCCTCTAACGCTAAAGGTCTAGGGTTCAGGGTGCAGCAATAAAAATCTATGCCGCAACCCGCCACTCACATTCCCCAATCCGTGTAGGCAGCCGTGGGGTCTTAATGCCTGAAACCTTCTCTGGAATTTAGTCGTTCGGATTCGACGTTAAACTGTAGGTCTCCCGTACTCCACCTTAGCGCTAAGGAGAGTACGTGGCAGAGAGGAGTGCCGGTGCCCAGCAGTGGGACGTAAAGGCTGATTGCGAATGCTTAACAGATTGTAAATATTCTTTGAAATAAAAGTGTGAAAAAAAGTTCTCATACAAACCAATCTAGCTACCTTTGCCTATGATTTGTTAGAATTTAAGTTATTGTATCTTTTGGTAGTATTTTAAAATAATGAGTTTGTTTGAAGAAGAAATAATTAAAAGTTTAACTATCATTTGTTATGGTGATTTATTTAACGACAATTACCCACATTGCCTACCTACTACACAATCCACAGTTAATGAAATTAAACGAAGTTTAGAGAAACGGGACTGGTGAAAGATTTACCTAATCTGGACGAACTACAGTTAAGGAAGATCCAAGACTTGATGTACTGTGCAAAAAATCCACATGTCATTGCATCGCCAACTTGGATTCGATAATTAAAACAAGCCAAACTTCGTATTGAAAACGTTAAAAAAAGAGAAATATTATGGATATAAAGTGCAACGAGTACATGAACTACTGGAGGACGGTCTAGCTTGCAAAACCAAACAATTATATTAAGACAACTGATTTTTAGTGACGAAGCGACTTTCTGTATTAATCAAACAATCAGCACATAACAAGGTCGTTACTGGGCAACTAAAAATCCTCACTGAGTACAAACAACATATTCCCATCATCAAAAAATTAAAGTATGTGCTGGAATTGGTAACCGAGATTTAAGAGCATACTTCTTTGAAGGTACTTTGACTTGGGAACGCTGTTTGGAATTACTTTAAAATAATCTCATGCCTGCAAATCGTATTTTTTTTTATAATGCGGATAGGTATAGACTTGCTAAATTATAACATCGGGTTCCAACAAAACGGAGCTCTACAGCATTATGTGGTTAATGTACAAGACTATTTGCATCAAATTGTTCCCAAATAGATGAATTGGTAGACAAGGACCTATGAAGTGGCCAGCCAGATCCCCGTATCTTACACCTCTTGATGATTATTTGGTGTGTACAAATAGACCTAACAATATGTAAAAGAGTTGACGGAGCAAATTCGGCAGGAGATGCGCTTAATAAGAATATTGAAAATGTTTTACAATTATTTGTTTTTCGCCTTGGTCATTCCTAGGCTGTAAATGGGCATCACTTTGAACTTTGACAAGTTTATTTAGATAATTTTTATGTATTTTTTTGCTATAATTTTCTCATTCAATCGCTTAAAATTTTGATACCGTTGTAAAAAGAAATGTCATCACACCTGTTTTAAAACTCTGCGATTCTAAATAATAATCATCAGTGTGTGAGAGAGTAAGACGCATCGAAATCTAGGAAGCTATGTGTCCAATTAAATATAATTTGGAATACCTATGTATAGCATAACAAAAATTCATCGGTGAAACAGATTTTTCTAACCAATCCAGAACTCGCAACAGAAGTTAATTATGTTTTTTTGGTGAGGTTTTGTACAAAAATTTTACAAATTTGTAAAAACAACCAAAGTTTGTTCCGAATTCTTTAGCTCCCACATAGTGGCTGTTATGATTTTTTTTAACGTTTTGTTACTGAAATGACTTGCCACAGATCGGTACAGAAGTTGATACCTTAATAGGGGCCAACTGAAATCTATTCGTTGGTATTAATTATTTACTGATAGAACCGTTAGTCAACTTGTTTCAATATTTAGCACACCGACTCAGAAAATAAGTTTAAATAGTGACGTTAAGATATGTTGACAGTGGTGCCTAAAGAGCGCTGGTGATGACACTACCCTTCTTAATTTTTGCTTATAACTTTTTGTTCAACTTCATTTGTTCAATGTCAATTGCTATGTTTTATTATCTTTACTACACCTGTAGGTGCTCAAAAGCAATTGTATCGCAAATGGTGCTGCTTACGGGAAAGAGACAGTTATACCTTTCTTTTTAAATAAATTTTATTTAGTACATAGCACGCACTGTGACGATTATCAAGTATTAGACATACTTTTTGTTGTTACATGAAACCTTCTTTTGATAAACCGAAGCTATAAATTTCGTTTTCAATAATGAACCGGAAACCAAAATGGTGATTAGTAATTCACATACATTGTACCTGTTGGAAACGTAGTTCTAACAAATTAAAGATACTTTTTTAATTTACCATACTTTCAGTATAGGGAAGTATTTATATCATGAAAAATTTCGAATTCGAGATTTTTACGGAAATACAGGTTTGGGACTTCCAAGAACGTATAAAAATTGTTTAAAAAAATGTTTGTTTGTGGGTGGGTATGTATGTAATCCCTCGGAAGAATGGAAAGATTTCGATGCACTTTGATAAGCAGGGTTATATTAAAAACCGAAAGAGAAAGACACTTTTTTGGTAGCAGCTTTTCTGTAAAATAATTTTTTTAAATCTAAATGCTATAGTAGCTCTAGTACGACGCAATTTTATTAGGGAATGATATTTTCTACTAATGAAAATCTGAATTAACAATTATTTTCTAAACTTTTGAAATTTTCAAAAAGTGTTGTCCAGAAATTGTTTCCAGATTTGTTTAACTCTACAGGTTTACCTGTAAATGAGCTACAGTTGTGTGATTTTTTTTAAATCAAAACATATGCCAGATTATTCAAAAATGGGGGTCGAGAAAAGATTTTTGATTAAGCCGAATTGCTCCTGAGTGATATTAGAATAATGTTTATAACTTAATAATAAGACGCAGCAACATTTATTTCCTAGGAATATTTACACAAAAATCAAAAAATCGATTATTTTTCTTATAAAAGTTTTAAACATAATAAGACATGGACTAACGGGCTACTACTGGTGTAAACTTTCGTTAACAGAGCCGGAACAGTGGCACCACTGATGCAAAACAATGATACAAAATTACAAACAACTTCGCTCAATTTAATAGCTTTTATGCTGAAATTTTTATTTAGTACAGATTTCTGATCAGTGTTTAATGTATTGTATATTATATAGTGTATTTTTTTTGTTTGCTTATTTGGCAAATTAAATAATAATACAACATTACAGTGAACAAAAAATTGAGCCCTGCGGTGCGCAAAAACTAAAATATAGAAAAAAAAACAGAAGCGACGAAATTAGTTAATTAAATAATTGATGAGTTATACATTGCAAAATTAATCAGTGACAAAATACGTTCTCACTATGTGGCAACTCCGAAATTAATGTTATTATTTTTTTTTGAGCCTAAAGTAACCTTAGCCTAGGGCCCGTAATATGGTTAATGCGACACTGCCGACAGCACCACTATTGTAAAATTATTCTATTAGAAAGTATATTACCAATAAATTAAATTTTTACAAGTGTTATTTTTCAGAAACTAGTGACTTATAAAACTAGAGATTAGTTACATTATTTCTTTAAATGATGCGTTTAAACTACATTTCGTAAGCGATGGTAAAACAAAGTTCTGAACTTGCGTTTTCAATATAATAATATTTATGAGGAAATGCTGTTTTCCCTGTTTTACGTTTTGGCTGATAGGTTTTATTTTTTGTTCTGTAGTGTAAATAAAATAATTGATATTTTCTGCTTTGTTTTAAATCAAAGCGGTAGGCAAGTGATGCGTCACAATTTGCGTTACGATCCGCAAAGTATTCTATACTTATATTAAATATCGATGCTAGAACGTTGCGATAAAATACTTCGAAAAGCACGAAAAGAGTAAAAGTTGACATTTCTAGGTGGAGTTTGGATAAAGCCCTTTTTGTACTTTCTAGTATGAAAATGCATTGTGATTGTGACAATTTTCGATTCTGAAATTTGGGATATTATGAACCTACAGTAATCCAATAAAGTCAAAATTAAGAACGTCGATTTTTATGTGTGTGTATGTTTGTTTTCCGAACACACTAGCCTTAAACTGGAACAAAAGTGAGTTATCAACTTAAAGTATATAATAACCCTATGAATGTACAATGTTGCTTGTTACATACATTTTTTAATTATGAAAACTGTAAATTGAAATTTTTTCAAAGTTTAGAAAGTGTTCCAACTGCTCAAAAACTAGCTAGGCGATATTTTAATTTTGTAGTCTCGTAGAACTAGGAATTTTACCTGATAAACGGAATACGATAAAATATTTTCTATCTGATCATCAGTGAAGTTCAGTAGTATGCCCTAAATTTAGTTTGTATTATAAATTTCCCCCTTCCCCGACGTATTACGTGTAAAAAATATTTTGTGTTTAATTTATTCATTAACATTTTAGATATCTGCTTCACTACAAGTATAACAACCGTTCAGTTCAGACATTACACGAACCAGTGGCGTTCCACCAGTTAAAGTTCCCGTTAAGCTAACCGTCAGAGAATCTTGCAGTTTACGAACTTTTCCGTCTTTCAATGTCCAGTTAGACCTTAAACCGCAGTTAGCGCTCTTATCCTATGGAAAACTAACCGCCAATTCAAGTAGCCGTTAATGTATTAACTTGCAGATAGCATTTAATGAGTTTTTGCAAGTTTTACAATATTCAAGAATTATAACAATACCAAACATTTATTAATAAATATTTTTATATAATAGAGATTTATATTTTATTTATATAATACCTTGCTGAATTTATAATGATAAATATATCTATAACACCTACATATGCGTTTATTTTGCAATTTAGTTGTATTATAATGTTTGCCTACAACATCGATTCACCTGTTTAATGCAAACGGAGCATATAAGCAATGTTAATGTACTTTAACAACAACCGATGTCATTAACCTATTTGAAATGACTAATTACCATCATAGTGTTCGCTAAAAAACAACACCACATGAAAGTATTGAGTCATTATTTATTCCTACCCCATTGCTTAATATTCTGCATTTAAAAAAAACATTTAATAATTGCGTTTTGTGGCTTTTGTGTTTTGAACCTCAACATTATCGTATTGAATAGTAATTACAAATATTATAAATTAAGTTCTAAATTATCGGTTCTGTTTATATACTTTTTCAAGTAGGTATAAAAAACTTTGTGGTATTTTAGCAACAGTCTTAATTTCTGGTTTACTTCGTTTTCGCTTACAATATTTCAAATTAAGTAATTTGTAATATAAAAAATAAGCTCTAATTTATATTAATATTTATTGTTCCAATGCAACCTTAAATAAAATGAACCTTATTGAGTATATTTAAACACAAACACTAGTTTTAACTATTTTAGGCTATTTTCTTTAAAAGAAGGAGACGACAGCTCATTTTGTAGCTAACCTACTCTGATAGCCGACTTCTATGAACCAAAAGTTAGTTCTAAACTGATTAATATTTACTACACAGCAGAAGTTCCCCCTCTGCATAATATTCTGATAAAGTAATTCTAAAGTTTCCGTAAGTCCCGTGTAAAGAAAATACGGTGTATTTACGTCAGAATTGATAGCACTATTGTTTTTGGAAGTTTAACTAAAAAAAACTTGTTATTACAGTTTCTTAAACCGATAAGAAATAAACTAGTTAAAGTTTAATATGGCTACAATTCTATTATAACTCCGGTTGTAAAATTTTTAATTTTTACTTTCTTCTACTTACAATATGAAAATGTATTGTGATAGTGACAGTTTTTGAATCTGTGATTTTGATGGAAATACAGATTTTAGACTGCAAGGAACCCAAACAGTATACCTCAGCAATTAGTACTTAGACCAAAGCTAATGAAAATTGGAATATCTAAACATAACGAAAATTCATCAAAACTAACAGTTTTCTTTTACGATTCGAAACTGGAAATTAGATATGTCTTTTTGCTACTACTGCTGAAAAAGAAAATTTTAGAAACTTAAGTACAGAGTATGATAGAAACCACCAAAACATACCAAAACTTTTTTCCGAACATTGTAGCATTAAAATGGCGGCCTCTACGAATTTTGAATTATTCGATTTTAACACCAATTTACACAAAAATAAGTTGTAGTATCAGCATAATGTTAGTAATAACCCTAAGGAATAGACCTAGAGGCTCACCACGCTACTTTCTACAAGAATGTTTAGAATTATGAAACCCGCAAAGTGAAAAAATCTTGAAAGTTTTGATTTATCTAAGAAACAATTCTTCAAAAACTGGCAACGAGATTTTTTTAAACTTTTGTAAGCTTGTAGAGCTAGAAATGACCCCTACCTAAGTTGGTATTTCAATGCGCTAATTTCTTTATAACGTCTTCAATGCGTTTTTGAAAATATGAATTTAATGCGTTGTTATTTAATACACGGGGTACGATAACACATTACTAAGTTAAAAAAAACGTTTCGGTATTTCTCTTTGCTGTTACATTACGCGAGCTGTCGACATGTCGTAGGCCCGAAGCCTCTGATCTTTTGTAATAGCTAACTTATACTTGTATGGTATAAAATATTTTTGAAAACCAAAATTTGTGATTATATTTTAAAGTATTAAAGTCCAGGCGAAGTGCTTCACATTAATGCGTGGGACATTGAGTTTGTAGGCAAGAACGCGTCAATTAGCAAAGGTTTTAATGTAATTTTGACTACCATCTAACTGTATTAAATGCCGTAGCTGTAAATGCTATAATTTTTCTTTCATTTGATTTAGAGAAAAAATTGAAAAATCTTAAGAGATAATCACACAACGTGATGGTTCGTTTCAAATGATTAATCCCATTTTCTTTACTAGTTTAAATTTTTATCCTGTTAGTTTTACTTTTATCGAGGTTTTATATTTACTTATACCAATTTGGTTATTGTCAAGATGGTCTTTTTACCTTGCTGTTAGTTACTTTATATGTGTAATTGTACTGTGCCGTTTAGTTCTTCAATAACGTAAAATTTACCAACAACGTTAATATTTTTGGAGATAATTTAGTTTTTTAAAGCTTTTGGCAATTTTTTTATTAATTTTTAATGTAATTATAGTTTTTGCAGGGTATAATTTAACTTTTAGCAAATTGGAAACTTTTTAACATATTTTAATTAAAATGCGGTGATACTTCTTATAAAGATATGTAATTCAAACAACTTTCTATTGAGTCTAAGACTAACTAATTAAAGTACTTAACTTTTATTTTAGTTTTGAATGCCCGAGGATAACCGATTTTAATTGAATTTTTTACGGAAATAATAATAACATGAGTTATTGCGTTTAGCTTTAAATTAATATTATTATCAAATGGGAAATTAAGACAGTGTTCTAAATTACAAATCTGCACCTTTCGTATAGCATTTGATAAATCTTTTCGGTTATATTTAGTTATAATGTTGAAGTAACTTATTATTACTACTTATTATCAAAATGTTCGTATTAATTTTTGTAGGTAATTATTCTTTTGGAATGTGAGAAAAAAAATAGTTAATTAAGGTTGAGGTGCGAACAAAATTTTCTCTAATATTTCATATTTGTGTAAAATATTTGTATAATTTAATTTAAGGTGTGTAACAAATGCAATTCCGGCATGGCACTTGTCACGTTTTAAGTTACGTTGAATTTTTTATGGTTTTTTGAGGTAGGTCAGCTCATTCAACAGAAATAGATGTGCTCCATTCAGAATTATTATTCAAAAAGTTTTGAAACTGCCTTTGCTGTAAGAAAATCGAAGTCGTTTCAGTTTTCGGTTAGTTGAAGTACCTATGAAGCTGAATCGTTTGTAAAAGGCTTTTCAGTAATTTTTTATAAGTAAACAAGAAATTCAATTTACTACTACATTTACAGACTTTTCGAAATATTAGTGCTTAATGTTTGTTTAATTACTTCATATACAGTTTTTTAAGCAAACTAATAATATGAAATTGTCAAATAAATAAATAAATTAAATCCGTTAAACACACAATTCTATTTAATTTAGTATTAAATATTTAGAAATTTTTAATGAAAAATATTGTTAGTTGAAAATTGTGTGCTTAATAATTTAAATTAATTTTATTAAGTACTTGCTAACTAAATCCGATTAAGTGACGTTTTGCAATAAAAATACAGAGCTAGATGCTTAATATGTTTAATTAAATCTTTCATAATTTCATTTTACCAGTACTGTTGATTGTATAGTAGAAAAGATAGCAAATCTCTGTAGACGTTAACAATTAAACTTGCTAATAGTTTAACTCGTATATTTCCTTCCACACAGATAAAATTGTTTGTCAAGGAGTTAATTACAATGGAAACTTTAGACAGCTTTCTGGTAAATGGTAAAACATTTATGGCGCAAGATCCTTCTGCGTGGTTTATGAAAAATACGAAATGTCTTGGTTAATTTATAGTTGGAAAACCAATTTCCTAAAGTTTATCCAAAGCAGTTATTTTGTACTTCACTTTGCAAACAGTGTATGATAAACATAGTTTAAAATTACAAATTGCAACTATTTTTAAACATATTCCAATTCATACAGGGATTTTAAAATTATATATTTTACTTTAAAAAATGTGTAAACTCTTACAATGATTTTTAAAGTTATAAAATGCAATAGGATATTTAATAAACTTTTACTCTCTTGCTTAACTTTACTTTGAGATAGTTTAATTAAATACGCAAATATGAAATATCATAACAAGAAGTCCACATTAGCGGTTTGCTAAAAATAACCAACTATTTAACATACTTTATATTTCTTTGGATAATAATTAATTAAAATTCAGTAGTACATTAATTGCTTACCGCTGTTTAGGTCCATAGCAGCGAAGATCGTTGGCAAAAAAGCTGCGAAAAGTACGATCATAAAGCGCGCGTGTCTACCGGCCATCAGGGTGGATTCTGGCCGCGTGCCGCATGCCGACTGACGCCACCATCGCGACGCTTTGCACAGCAATGAAAAACAACGCGCCTGCGTCCATGTTTATCCTGACCTGCACAACATAACAGAGGAATAGTATACAAGCATACGAGCATGCTTAAAACAAGAATAAAAATGAAAGAGGTTTCGTATAATGGTTACAAAACAGCATCTAATGTAGTACTAAATGCGATGCGCGGATATAATCGGCAACCCCAACGATTGGACCGAAACAACGGGATACACCGGATTTACGGTAAGGATTATGTGTGAAAAATTTCATGGTTAAGATAACTGCAGATCTGCCTGTTTTAGCCGTTGGCGTTAATTCAGAAATGTTGAAAAACAGGCGTTCTTTGTATACATTTGCACGGAAGCGTTCGTTATCAGTACAGAAACGTAGTCAGGAACGACAAGCACAACAGAAAATACACGTAAATACGTAACAATAACGTAAAAAATTTAAAAAAATGGTATTGTTGTTTCTTTGTCTGCTTATTTTGGATATAGAATTACATAGCCGTTAAATAGGTATGTAAAATGTAAAAACCATAACAAGCTAATAATTTCTTGTTGTCAAAAAGCGGTTTTTCTAATTTTCTATAATTTAAACATACGCACATCTGTCAAAATCATTTTAATAAAAATTTATAAAATAAAATGTTTTCGCACTTTAATTTTGGAGCTTTTATGCTGATTGTAGAAGCAATTCTTAACAAATCAACTGAAATATTACAAAGGTTTCAATTGTTCTTTATTAATAAGTTCCAGTTTTATTTTGTTAAAGTTTATATTGATATTAAATAAAACACTTTATCACTTTAACAATATTTATTTATTCAAAAGTAATATTAAAAAGTAGACAGTTGGTGCTGCTATAGGAACAAGAAAACTTGGTGATCAGTATTTGCAGATGACTTGATTTCTCATTCAAAAACGTCCAATAAGAGTGAATTTAGAAAGTTAATTTGCTTATTCATTAAAGGTACAGATTTTAAATGTTTGTGGGTTACCGAAAGCCCAAGCTCCCTAAATATTAAATTATTAAAAATTAAAAATTATATTTTCAGTCTACTAGCTATTAATGATGAGCGATATAGTTTAAACAGAAATGTTTTATCGTTCGCCGTTTGTTAAATTGAGGAAGTTTGATTAAACAAAGTCGAACGCTCGTCCAATTAAAGTAATACGACGAAAAGCTCCTACACGATGTTATTCATAATACAAAGAAACTTAACTATAACCAACTACAAAGAAGTTTCGTTACATAGAACACCAAAGCAAACTCGTAATATTAACAATCGAATATTATAAGTCAGGTGAAACGTATCTCAAAATAGAATATATTCCTGGAATATCTTAAACAATTTTTTAAACTAGAATTGTCCAACTGTAACAGTACTTAATAATATGCTAGCACCAAAATGTGCGTGGCGTTCGTACTAACGTTCAACTTTTTTTCTTGTCGGTTAGTGAATGTAAATTTCATTGTTTGTTGTTCTTACTACAGATGTTATGTTCTACGCAGAACTTCTGCAATGAATTTGGATGCAATCGTCGGTAGAGTGCAACTACCTAAATGTTGAAAGCGGTCCTATATTCGTAGCTAAAAGTTGTATGGATGTTGAAACTCGTGATATGTCTGAATTAACACACAACAACACCCTTTATTGATGCCCTCGGTAGTAAAAGTTTTGTAAATCACAGTACAGATTATACGATTGTTGTTTACATACTACTTAATACTATACTTGGGTATTTTCGATCTTTACATAATTTTTCAAGCAGATGTCTCATACCAATGATAGTAGACAATTGTCTACTGTCATTGGTCTCATACATTGTAGTTTTAGGTAGTGATATTGATCTTCCTGACTTTAACAGACCTAATGTCAATGATAACACTTAATGTAGGTTATTGTATAGCGTAATCAATGTTTTGAATTTCAATCAATATAAATCGGCTTCTAATGCGAATAAACGACTTCTTGATCTTGCATTAATTGTAAAATTTCACGAGATAATGCTCCTCCACATTCAAAGTAGACGTCTACTAGCATGCCTCATTATTTACCACTTAGTCTGTACCTCTTCGTTTAGTTTACAATGTTGGGTACTCTTTATTTAACTTATACGTTCTTTCAAGTCGTTATGATCTATACATTACATTCGCATCCCCTCCACTTGTTTTAATTTTCACTGTTGCGCCGGCTTCCCGCCGCAACAAGTCAGGCATCTAGGCGTCTATTTTATAAAGCACATACTCGTATGTGCTAATATCGGCCAGATAACTGCAGTTTTAGATATTAGTTAGCCAGTGAATTTACAGGATATGCATAGTTAAATGCTGAGAGCGTTTGATTACAAAAACCGTAGCGGTCGCCATTTTAAAGCTCAAGTACTTAAAAAAAAAAATACATTCGATTTGCTCTCATATCTTATTCTCTTCTAGATTTATGGAATTTTGTTTCTAAAAAAAATGCTACCAAAAAACTGACAAATATAATAAAAATTAATAAATAAGAAAAGAGAGGGAGAGGCATTTAAACCGTGCACCTCTAATGTACGGTCACCATATTTTCTCGGGGAAAGTAAAAAAAAGAAAAAAACCAAAACGAAGAAAACTTTAGAAGGTTTTGATATTCATAACTAAATTAAAATACAACTTATGAAATTACTTAATTTTGATATTTTGCACATGAATTAACTTGTCATGCCTATCTTTTGAGAAGTTAGAAAATTGCACCCAACACTGTAACACTGTAGTGCATTTATTTGCGAGTCACATATTACTTACTTATAGAAATATTAACTAAGTAGCAACAATCAACCCCAAAAGACATATCAATTTACAGATATTTTTTTACCCAATCAATATGAAAATATTTCAATCTATTTATCAATTTATGGTGATTCTCCAATTCATTATTGTGTCGCAATTCTTTTTAAGTAATAAAAAAAAACAATGAAGTAAAGCAGAGAAAATACACCGAATGCTGCTACTTAACTAACGGACTAACTAAACTATTTTTTACAGTTTATCAAAGTAGCACAAGTAGCAGAACCCGTGAGCTACACTACCCGATGTTTTTGGTTAATTCATACCCGGCGCTTGCCGCCTCCGCTAAGACGGTTTGAATAGGAGTTGCTCTTTGAAATAAAATTTGTAAAAAAAGCAAAAGAGAAAAGGAAAAGGAGAGCAGGAGAAGTCCGGAAAGCAGGCAATCTTCAGGAAGAACATCCTCCGAAATGATATTGCCTCAGTCCAATGTCTTTAAAAATTCTGGTAAGAAAAAAATTAAACTTATCACCCATCCTTATTTCCAGCGTAATGCATTTACGGAGATTTTCAAAAAGTTTTTGGAACTAATTAATACGCACTAAAACATCTTGTTACACATTTGCATATGATTTCAAAATGGCATTGTCCTTTTTTCATATAAGTCAGAGATGTAATTAATAATACAATTAATATATAAGTGATTTAAACGTAAGTATCTGAATCCGCAAACATAACAATTATCTAATTCTTGAAATGTAGGACATGATACTGTGTGATGCGTCGTCACTAAAAGTGGAGTTCCTACAAAAGCATTTATAATTTGTAGTAAACAATTTTGCAGTAATCACTCTTTTATTACAAGCGGAACCTAGTCAAGATCCCAATTCGTATGTCGCTCAATGGTGTAATCGTCTGGTATGTATTTGTTTTCTCTCAGCACAATAAATACGCATTTCCGACAAGCTAGAATTAAAGTGTGCCAAAAATAACCCAATTATATTAACAGAAGTGACCGCAACAGAAAATAAATTATTAAGTGGACGTGCAACGGCTCGCCGTTGTGTTATAATGATAAATCTTTCCGAAATGCAAGATCTAGTTATGTGTTGTTATGGTGAGACAGTTAGCGGTTTAATATATAGATTTTTGCGATTTGACCAGTCCGGATTAATAAATTTTTTATCCATTCAAAGTTGTTGTGAAAGAGTTTAATATAACCGAAGTAGGAATATATCACCAAAAGAATTTTTTTTATTAAGCAGATCTCACTCTTTACTATTACCCAAATAAATTGTTTATATAATACAACTACGGAACTTTCTTAAACAATATTCTTCCGACTTTATTAACATATTCAAGAATTTTTCTAAACTCTTTTCGATTGAATAACCTGTAAATCTGAGACCTTTTTAATTAAGCATGTCACAAATATGTTCCTAACTGTTGCAATTTAAAAATAAGTAACCCTCAAAATCAAAAGTTGCCCAGTAACCAACACTATACATTTTAAAATGTTCAAGCTACCTTTTTTATATTTCCAAAAAAATTAACATAAATACTCGTTTGTCTATTTTATCCTAATATTCGTGCATTTAAATAGTAAGTTTGAATTAGTCCAGCACGCAATGATGATTATTTCGTCCTTCTTACCGTAAACAAATGATAAGGTTTAATGACCTTCACACACGCTTTATATAAAGATAGAATTGTAATGAAAGGCCATTCATCACTGTTAATAAAACGATTTTTAACCTGACAAATAGGCATATTCGTGTAAATCATCTTATATTTTTCATCTGCTTTTCTCTATTTCTTCTGTAACTAAATGTGATTTTTTTTTATAAATTGTAAGAAAAACGAACAAACATTCTAACGTAACTTAAAGTACCTACTATTAAAGGAGGAGGAAATAGATTGTAAAGAACACGATTTATTTTTCAATCTTGCTCTAAATTACAAGTGTACAGTACGTTATACGTACATTTAAAAGAGAACAGTGGTGAAACAGAAATACTTCAATTTATCAAATGATTGTTTTTGGAGGTCGGCTAAATTAATTACAGAAATCTTGTAGTATTCTTTATTAAGGCGGTAGTGAAAATTTCGATCTTACATTCAATTGATATAGGACATGAACGCGTCATGTTGTATACAACCGGTACAAAAAAAAACACCTAACAAAGAAAAATTAAAGCGTAGGGTTCTTATTAGGAACACAAAAGAAACAAAAACGTCCTAAAACAAAGCAAGAGCTTAATAATAACCAAAGTTGACTAAGGAAATGTTGCGGTTGTTATGAATGGGAGAGACTACAACAGAAAAATCCAGGACATTAAAAAAAGACTCAAAAATATCCATCTAACGCAAGGCCAGCGACATGAGTGAATAATTGCACAAAAAGAGATTTGTAACACCTCCAAACAGTCAAACATGAAAATTGGCGTTCAAGGAGTTTTGGGGCTGTTTTTAACGAATCTAGGAGTTTGGTTATAAAATTCAAGATGGCGTATTTAGTGTGGCGGAATTAGACGCTTAATGTTATCTGAATATTATGATAACTGCTACTCTAAAAATTTTAGGGCTGCTTATTACGAATTCAGTTTCTAAATTATAAAATTCAAGATGGCGGAGACAATATGGCGGAAGTGTTTTGTACAGTTGTCCGAATTGCATGTGAATTAGCAGTGGAGGGGGTATTGAGGCTGCTAATTACAATTCCAGAATCTCAATTATAAAGTTAAAGTTGGTGGATTCAATATGGCGGAATTATTTTATATATTAACCCGATTTGCATGAAAATTAGTATGTGAGAGCTTTAGGCCTGCTAAACACGCATCTCAGAATTAAATTATAAATTTCAAGAAAGCGAAAGTATTTTATACAGTAATTCAATGTGCACAAAAACTGCTCTCCGGGGTTTTGAAGCTACTTATTACGAATTCAAGATTTAAATTATAAAATTAAAAAAACTGGAAAATTCGATGGTTTAAGGGCTGCTTGTTACGCTTCTAGAGTCTAAATTTTAAATTTTAATATGGCGAAAATCTTTTACAACGTGTTGCATAAAAATTGATATTCGATGGGTATTGGGGCTGCTCATTACGAATCCAGGATCTAAATTATAAAATTTAGGATAGCGGAATTATTTCATAACGTTTTCCGATTTGCGTAAAAATGGGCATTCAAGGAGTTTTAGGGCCGCTAATTACCCATCTAGGATCTAAATTATAAAATGTAAGATAGTGGATGCGATATGGCGGAATTGTTGTTGGGGGATTTATTTAATAGATAAATGCGATTTGTACTAAGATATACAAGATAATAATAATTGCTTGTACAGAGCGAGCATAAAAGGTTAAGAACCACGTGACTATTGACTAGTTTAAATGTAATGAGTTTTATTTTCCAATGTTGCCTCCGGGCTGATTTCCTTTTGCAATGTGTTCATTGGCGTTCGTGCACTGATTTTGAGCAGCTATTGTAATTTATAAATTAAATATGTTTTGCTAAAATAATATTCTTAAATAGATCCTATCATTTACTTTTACTTGATTAAATGTTTCTGCAGTTTTTTTAAATTGTGCAAAATTCATTTTTTGTGAAAATATGTTTTCGGTGCTCTAATTTGTATGTGCTACGCCAATGGTAATTGCTACAACTGTCAGATTTGGTTTCTGAAGCATGGTAGCCACTTCTGTAAAATGGGTTGCCTATGTTACGTGGTCACGTGGTTCTTGACCTTTTATGCTCACTCTGTGTAAAGTTTAATTGTAACTCATTCACGCGCATTAACCGTGAAAAATTACTTCACAGTTGGTTTATTTTGTGTTTAGCGGATATATAAAATGCTTATTAGGGTTTTGGCGTATATTCTACAAAATTTTGTTTTGCCTTTTGTTAGATACATACATTAATGCTACAAGGAGATTTTTGAACACAAATTTGCAGAACATTAACATTAAGTAGACGATACGTAATTTGTGATATACTAATAACCCAAAAAAAATTTGGAGTTTTTTAAATCCGATTCTTTCCATTATAGGTACTACCAAAAGTTCGTAGTGCGGTATTGATCTTGTTTATTAATTTGCGACTGTACGAGTATAAAAGTTTTAGTATTTGAGGTATTGCAAGATTTTTTATTTTCATCTTTTCGTACCGATTTATTTAATTCACAATCTGCTTTCTTATTCATTTATTCTTATTGATACAAATTATACAAACTGTAAGACGCTGTACAAACAATCGATACACTTGGATTTTACGTCATGCATATGAGACTAGCAGTAGAAATTAATTAATTAGTTTTTGGAGGGTTGAACTACTCACAGGAAGACAAACATCAAACATCTATCTACATGTCTCTAAAACCGTCACCTAGACACTCGTTTATACTATGGCTTCTGTAACAGATAAAGTTTTAATTTGCTTTTGTAGTCAATGTATGCGTAGTTTGGTTGTGGAATATACACCGGTAAGACCTCGAATATTCAGTTTGCATAGTAGTAGTTTAGCTCAGTTGTCAATTTGTATTGGTAATTATAAACTCTTACTGTTTTACTTTTTTCTAAAAACTCCTGTATAGATAGATAACGTGTATGTATTTTTAAAACATTTTATGACAAAATTGTTACATAACAAAACGGCTCAGGTAATTTAGAATTAGGAACGGCTGAATATAATAATTATAAGGGTGATTCATATCATGTGAGACGCACTTTTAGAATGAACTCAAAATCGGTAAAAATGGCAAAATGTCCAAAAAAGATGTACCCAGAAACGCTACTTTAGGAAGTTAAAGACCGATTCATATCACTTTTTTGTCTTTAACTACAGCAGTAGTTGCATTACCATTTTGAAACTCTATATCTGAGCATTATTTATTTAACTTGGTATTTCTACTAATTATTGTTTAAATAGTAATCGAGTAATATTTTTTTCTAAATATTTTAGATTTTTATTGTTTTTAAAGTTTTGTCTTAAAATATTATTCTCTACACAAACCACACAAAATAGATACTCTCTAGTTGAAAGTCGCTAAACCCTACAGTTTTCGAAATAATTCAATCTACCTATTTATTAAATCAAGTTGCCATGAAATGTGTCCTCGTAAAGCTTAAATAGTCCACAAACTTTGAGGGCAAGTTCTACACATCGAAGCAATTAAATAAGTTTGGATACACTTGGGTCTGGAAACACTTGATTGCCCAGTGACAGTATTTAGAAGCGGAAACAGTTCAACAACTAAAAAACTTTAACTTCCTCCGGAGGCTGTAACTCTGTAAGGGACATTTACCGACCTATATTTACCCGAACGTTTAAAATTGCTGTGAGAAACTCATCCTTAAAGTTTAAACGAAATATTTTTGTATCTTTAGGAAACACTCATACCTTCATAGCAACTTTAATTTTAACCGACAGTAATTTATCTCGAAAACTGTTGGATTTAGCGACTGTCGCAATAATAACTTTTTTGTAAGTTTTTTCATAGAGAACAAGATTTTTAATCAAAGACTCAAAAATATTTAGAAGCAAATATTAGATGCTTCTCTCATATAAGGCACCTCAGATTTAATTTTTCAAACACAAACTAATAGAAATACGTAAGCTAAATGAGTAATGCTAAAATGTGGGGTGTCAAAATTTTAGTCTAAATACCACAAAAGGTATGAACAAAGAAGTGATTAGACAGTTTCATCTTCACGCGGCTTTAAATCGCCAAGGAAACGTTTCCAGGTGGATGTTTATAAGATTTTTTTAATCTTCCTCGCTATATACAGTATAGCTAGAGGAAGTTATTGTTATTTTATTGCATTCAAACTCTGATTTCATCTTGAAAATGTAGCCCATATGCAATAAATCACCCTGTATAAGATACATGCAATATTTTGGAAAACAAAACTTGATAAATGCAATTTTGTCTCAAACCACAGCAACAAACAACAATGTTAAACAAATTTAAGCTGTCGCTAAAGTCTAGTTGAAATGTTTATTTACTGTCACAAGTAAAACAGTTTTAATGTATTATAATTAATTAATTATAATGCAATACAATAATTACAATAACTAGTCAGCTTGTTATTCTAGTTTCAACATTATTCCTGATTAATAATTCATAGCGCGTTATAACAATTCCTACAATGAAATAATTAAATTAATTTTAGTGGTGAATGTTTAACATTAGATGAAATCCCGAAACTATAAATATGCACATATTTGTTTGTGTTTACACCATTGCATTGTAAGCATTGCTGCTGCATACATATGTGTATCAGTCAGCTATGAATTTCCATAATAAATCCGTATTTTTACAGTACACGGTGGCCTGAATTCGTTGATTTTGCAGACCATGTCAGTTATTATTACAGTAAGAGAAAAACTGATAGGCATGTTATGGGACAATTTTTTGAGTATATTTCGATAGCGAAAACTAACTTTGGCTATCTTTGTTTGTTTCCAAGCAACGCAACCGAATTGAATTTGTTCAAAATATGAGATGGTCTTATATTTCAGTTATTTCAAAATATGGACAACACTTGTACAGATATTTTTATAAAGACTTTAAATATTTTAGCAGATGTTACAATCACTCATTTTTTTTGAGTTATAACACAAACTTATTAACTTTATTAAAAATGCATATGTTTTGCTGTTCAGAAAATATATACTTTATTTATAAGTTCGAGCTTTACTACGTTGAAACTCATTTTCATTTATTGCAAATAAAACAGTTCTTAACTTCAATAGGTTTTCTATTTTAGTCTTATACGTATTTCGACATGTTGACATATCATTTTCACAGGCAAAATTAAAAGTGAACAGTTGGTGTTGCTATGAAGCAATAAATCTTCATAACTTGATCTTGGTTTTCTATATCTGCGTCCAGATGACTTGATTTCTCATTCCAAAACATCTAATAATGGTGAATTTAGGAAATCAATTTTCTCATTCATTATAGGTACAGATTTTAATTGTTTGTGAATTTCAATGTTTCTAGTATATCTAACTTACGTTTACCACCATAAAAGTGTAAATATTTTTTATTGTTGTTCGATGTCATTGACTTATTGTGTTCTAATAAGTGTTTATTGTAATTGGATTTATGGGGGTGTATATTTGTAACAACGTACGATTTTTTTGTACTACTTAATTTAAAAATTTCTAACTGTTTGTCGTATATAATCAGTGCCAGCAATTTATTTTGTAAATACCATTATTAGTTTTTTTTAATAATGTACACTGTGCTAACAAGGCGCCTCGTGCTATCGGATGGGAACGTAAATAGTCGGTCCCGGCTGCTAGTATTAACATCATGTCGTTAGAGGGGTTGGCATAAATAGAATGACATTTTAATGTACGCTGCAATTATAAATAGATATTCTTCATTTGCCGTTATTTCCTTACTCTATTTCGCCATGTATCTTTATTTACGTCTCAGATCGTCTTCTTTTTCAAGTTCAGGTTCAGATTCATGTGACTGCAAAATGATAAAATTTAAATAAAAAATGTAAATATGCTGTACCATATTAAAATTTTAAAAAGAGTTGATTATTAACAATAATAAATTATGTAAATTGCATTCTTCTTGAAGTCGGAGCTGAGGTTTCGGTTGAGGTTGCCGACTTTGCTTCTACTTTACAAAGGTACTGAGTTAGATTTTCGGTAACTCTATCTTGTGAGTTTGTGGCGTTTTTAATTTAACTGGGGACGATGTGACCTCGGAAATTGTACCCTCCGTACATGTCTGAGTAAAAAATAAAAAATTAACGGTATAGGGACATTCGTTGCAATGTTGGTGAGGAGTTAACTAATTTAAAAAATACGTTTCAGAGGTATAAAGTATTATTTTTATCAATCGCATTTAGTCTGGTTTTTTATCTATATGCTATGCTAAATTGAAACAAAAATGGTCAAGAATTGTCACATTTTTTTAACACCAACTTACTAAAATGTGATTCTGATAACTCAGTCGTTTACGTAGTAGAAGTGTAAGGTGTCACATACCTCCACTCCTATGTTTATACGTTGAAAAATTAAACCTAGTATCAATCATTAATGAAAGGTTATTTCTGATCCAATCCCAATTTAAATCGAAAATTATTTAACTTCTTTCGTCTGACGTTTTTATTTATTATTGCAAAAATTGTGTTTTCATAACAACTTTAAATATTCCTAAACAAATGAATAATACAAGAAAAGAACGAGGTACAAGAATAATACAAGGAAAAGAAAGAAATTTAAATACACATAACACGGTCTTCTACGGGATATATAGTCTGGAAAGCGCTTGAGGCAATGTTCTTGTGCGGTGAAAAGTACAAGACATTCTACATATGTTATCAACAATTTGATTGTGAAGAAGAATGCAACGAAAGGACTATCGACAACCGGATTAGATGTAACAAACAATAAAAATGAATAGAGCAGACAACAGGTCGGTAGGTCAAGATGTACAGATAGCAAATATTACGTTTTAGTGTGTACCGTGGTGCTAGAGTCAGAATGGGCCAAAATAGACAAAAATCGTTTAATAACGACACATTGTACAGATATGGTAAAGAATATGATATAAATCGGAAGTTAATATTTTCTAAACATTAAGATGCAACAAGAAAAATATACAATAATAACATAAAAAGTATATTTTTTGAAGTCTTCGCGGTTTCTCGAACTGTCAATATTACAAATTACTTTCGGCTTAGACCGCGTCGTCATTTGGGAACTACACCTAGCATAATCAGATAAGGACCTACCTGTAGATTGTCTGCTTTTAAAATCATTTGCTCTAAAAGTATAAGCCATAGCTTTTCGTGGGCCCTGCCTTTCTAAACAGGGCCGTGTGCTTAGATTATTTAAACCTTGGAGCGGACAAGGATTTGATCTTAATGTATCTTGTTTGCTAAGACAAGAATACTTGATCGGCTTACACCTGTTAGCTGTTTGTAATACAAACTAACGTTTCGCAAGATATTGTAGCTTGTATCATCAGATTGATTAGAGCACTAATCACCGCTTACGATATTGTTGGTACGCCTTAAACGTCTTCGATTACAAATAGGTACTATATCTGACTAACGAATCGATTTCTTCATAAGGACGAAAAGCGTCTTAGGTTGTTCCTATTTGTAAATGCGAACATCTTTTTCTTAATTTACAATAATTACGGTGTAGGACCAAATAAAATGTGGCATGTGTATCTAATAGTATGTCTTCGACCATACTTGATCTACATTACTTAATATAAAACTAACAGCAACTATCCATGTTTAATTATATTGTAGGTTGCAAGGCAACGGCGACTTTTGTTTTATAGATATTTGATTGACTTCGATATTATATATTGAAATTTGTAAATGACTTGTTTGCATTTTAGAGTCGTAACTAAACAACAGTCACTTCATTTTTCATATTTACATCGCCCCCGCTCTCCTCATTATGTTTGTTTACATTGCTACGAAACGTCAGCTGTCAAAGGGTATATCTGCTATATCAGGGACTAGGCACTATTGTCGGGGACTAGAAAGTGCGATGTTATTGATTCTCCCCAAATCAAATGCAAATTAATCCCAACAGAAAGCGCTGTCTTATATAATAGAGACCAAAGCCAGTAGATATAACAAAGTACGCTAATCGCTACACTTCACTATATTTCTTCTTTTCAAGTTTATTAATTTTGTGTCAAATGTTTCTACAATTAAAGGAAATACAGTTTTTCTTAGTAAATCATTTTTTTTGTTCAAAATGGATGTTCAAATATTCAAACACAACAAAATGTCAAATCGATCAGCAATTACATAGCCTCCTGCGGAGACTACATCGTTGTTGTTGCCGTTCTGAGAAACAATAAAAAACCTTACACGTACTTTACATGTATTTATTAATATAATTTTGAACACGACTAGTTTCGAGTCTATTGACTCATTTTCATGGTGTTCTACAGGAACACACACATGAAGATGCGTCAATAGACTCCAAACTAGTCGTGTTGAAGATTATATTAATAAATACATGTAAAGTACATGTCAAGTTTTTACTTATTCAATATCAACATGTATGTACACGTAAACCACCCTAATTTTGAGAAAAAAGCCAAGCCGTGTCGATACTTTAGTATATCGACTGGCTCTGTGATAGATGATAGTCAGTAGATATACTAAATTACGGACACTATTTGACGTTTCTCAAATGGCAGCAAATACGATATCTGCAAGATCCTTTTGAACCGAAAAAATTGCTTTTACCGAAAAAACTAGTACTTCCTCTAATTTTAGAGACATTTCGCACAGCATTAATATAGTTAAGAAGAAGAAATATAGTGACGTGTAGAAGATTAGCGCCACCTGCTGAACGGTTGATATCACTTTTGCCTCGTTTAATAGTTGCAATAATATTACAGAATGACATGTGGGTTGTTATAGGACACATAAACACGGGACACTTAATCATAGGACATTTAATCACGGACAGTTAAACACGCCGACAATTAATCACACGGACATTTAAACACTGACGCATATAATCACATGGACATATAAACACACTGGCGTATAAACACATTGTGTTTGAATTCTTATATGACTGCAGTAAAACTAAAATATAAAAAAAAGATGGCAAATGAAGCTTTATTGCAATCTAGTTTCTAGAAACATCTTAAACACTTTGTTTAAGGCAAAATCAAAAACAGACAATTTGCTAAAATCAGTCATTTACAAATTAAATTGTTCGCATTGTAATTCGGTTTATATAAGCCAGACAATTAGAAATTTTGATATTAGGTATAAAGACCAAGTACCTTGTCACAAATACAAATACCCACATAAATCCTATTACGCTAAACACTTACTAGAACACAATCATTCAATGACATCTAATAACATAATAAAATGTTTACACTTTTGTGGTGATAAACGTAAATTAGATATACTACAAACTTTTGAAATTCACAAAACAATTAAAAATTGTACCGTTAATGAATGAGCAAATTAATATCTTATATTCTCCTCATTGGACATTTTGGAATAAGAAATCAAGTCATCTGCAGACGATTACCGAGATCAAGTCACCAAGTTCTATTGCTATAACAATACTAACTGTTTACTTTCTAATATAACCTCTGACAATGGCATGTAAACATGCCGAAATACGAATAAGGTTAAAATAAATAATTATTGTTAAAGTAATTATGTACAGATAATCATTAAATATGGACTTTAACGAAGTAAAGCTGGAATTTATAATTTATAGTTAAGATTCTTAACGTTAAAGACCATATTTAGTGAAAGTACAGATTACGTGCAGAATGTGTGTTTATATGTCCATGTGATTATGTGCCTCGGTGTTTAAATGTCTATGTGCTTAAATGTATGTGTGATTCATTGTCGGCGTGTTTAACTGTCCGTGATTAAATGTCCTATGATTATGTGTCTCGTGTTTATGTGTCCAGACACCGACATGAGAATCTCACAATCTTGGCAAATTAAGATGCAATATTTTGGCGCCGTCGTTTGGACAGCGACGTTTAGGAGCTGGATTTTTGACTGCCAGTTGTTTGAGCGCCGTGATATTGACCGTCGCGTCGGCTGTTTAGGTTTTAGTTTTTGGTTTTTTACTCATGGCACAAAAACGAATTGCGGTAAGTTAAATTCATGGTTAGATTATAGACCAGCGTAAAATTTAGCAAACTTTGCAGATTTATACCTACTTGCTATCTCTTATAGCACCAGAGATACCTATATTAGACCTTGGTAACGAATCTCCCGCTATGTTACATTATTACTGCAATAATTGCCAAATTACTTCAACATTTTCTAAAAAATAAATTGTTTAATTGTGATTTGTAAGTCGACCTTTACGCTGATTTATAACGTAATAAAAGTCTTTCAAAATCCTAACACCCAAACGTCTGGCGTCCAAAATTCAAGGGCTCAAAGAGTCGACTTCCAAGCAGCAGCGTCCAAAAGTCCTGCATCGTGCAACTTAAACCACCTAAAGATTTAAATATAGCCCCAGTAGCACAAAATATTATTTAAATATTTCAAAACTACATTGTAGAAATGTTAAATGTAACACTTGTTTATATTACGTTAATATTCAAAAGAAACATTTCTAAAACATTAATTTTAAAGATGTTTACAATATTTGACCTAAATGTTGGCTAAATATTTAAAATATATATATATGATGTTTGATAAAAATATTTGTCTAATGGTTTCTGAAAATATTATTTTAATATTTCAAAACTACATTGTGGAAATATTGTATGTAACATTTTTTTATATTACGTTAATATTAAAAGAAATCATTTCTATAATATTTATTTAAAGATGTATACAATATTTGTTCAAAATATTTTCTTAATATTTTTTTTAAATATTTATATGATATTTGTTAATGGTGTTTGAAAATATTATTTTAATATTTCAAAACTACATTGTGGAAATATTGTATGTAACATTATTTTATATTACGTTAATATTAAAATGAAACATTTCTATAATATTTATTCAATACGTACATACAATATTTGTTCAAAATATTTTCTTAATATTTTTTTTAAATATTTATATGATATTTGTTAATGGTGTTTGAAAATATTATTTTAATATTTCAAAACTACATTGTGGAAATATTGTATGTAACATTATTTTATATTACGTTAATATTAAAATGAAACATTTCTATAATATTTATTCAATACGTACATACAATATTTGTTCAACATATTTTCTTAATATTTTTTTTAAATATTTATATGATATTTGTTTAATGGTGTTTGAAAATATTATTTTAATATTTCAAAACTACATTGTGGAAATATTGTATGTAACATTTTTTTATATTACGTTAATATTAAAAGAAATCATTTCTATAATATTTATTTAAAGATGTATACAATATTTGTTCAAAATATTTTCTTAATATTTTTTTTAAATATTTATATGATATTTGTTAATGGTGTTTGAAAATATTATTTTAATATTTCAAAACTACATTGTGGAAATATTGTATGTAACATTATTTTATATTACGTTAATATTAAAATGAAACATTTCTATAATATTTATTCAATACGTACATACAATATTTGTTCAACATATTTTCTTAATATTTTTTTTAAATATTTATATGATATTTGTTTAATGGTGTTTGAAAATATTATTTTAATATTTCAAAACTACATTGTGGAAATATTGTATGTAACATTTTTTTATATTACGTTAATATTAAAATAAATCATTTCTATAATATTTATTTAAAGATGTATACAATATTTGTTCAAAATATTTTCTTAATATTTTTTTTAAATATTTATATGATATTTGTTAATGGTGTTTGAAAATATTATTTTAATATTTCAAAACTACATTGTGGAAATATTGTATGTAACATTATTTTATATTACGTTAATATTAAAATGAAACATTTCTATAATATTTATTCAATACGTACATACAATATTTGTTCAACATATTGTCTTAATATTTTTTTTAAATATTTATATGATATTTGTTTAATGGTGTTTGAAAATATTATTTTAATATTTCAAAACTACATTGTGGAAATATTGTATGTAACATTTTTTTATATTACGTTAATATTAAAAGAAATCATTTCTATAATATTTATTTAAAGATGTATACAATATTTGTTCAAAATATTTTCTTAATATTTTTTTTAAATATTTATATGATATTTGTTAATGGTGTTTGAAAATATTATTTTAATATTTCAAAACTACATTGTGGAAATATTGTATGTAACATTATTTTATATTACGTTAATATTAAAATGAAACATTTCTATAATATTTATTTAAAGATGTATACAATATTTGTTCAAAATATTTTCTTAATATTTTTTTTTAATATTTATATGATATTTGTTAATGGTGTTTGAAAATATTATTTTAATATTTCAAAACTACATTGTGGAAATATTGTATGTAACATTTTTTTATATTACGTTAATATTAAAAGAAAACATTTCTATAATATTTATTTAAAGATGTATACAATATTTCTTCACAATATTGTTTTAATATTTTTTTTAAATATATATATGATATTTCTCAAAAATATTTATTTAATGGTTTTAAAATATTTAAATATTTGAAAATTACATTGGAGAAATATTGTATGTAACAATTTTTATATATTACGGTAATATTAAAAAAAGACATTTCTATAATATTTATTCAAAGATGTATACAATATTTGTTCAAAATGTTGTCTTAATATTTTTTTAAATAAATATATGATATTTGTCAAAAATAGTTGTTTAATGAATTTTGAAAATATTATTAAATATTGTAAAATTACATTGTGGACATATTGTGTGTAACATGTTACGGTAATATAAAAATAATATTTAAATAATATTACATAAATATTTGTTTTGTGTTAACGTAACATGCTACATACAATATTTCCACAATGTAGTTTTAAAATATTTAAATAATGTTATCTAAATTCATTAAACCAATAATTTTAACAGATTTTCAAAATATTTATTCACTTTTTGTCCAAAATATAGTTCAATCCGATGTAGAAGCACACACAATGTTAAAAAAACAAAAACGTCCTTCCTGGTAGTTTATTATACATACATTTTTTACATTATATATAGATTTACAATTAATTGTCATATATCTCCCTGTGCCTCTGTCCGTAACGGTGGTGTCTCTGAAAGTTAAAATATAACATATAGTTAACTGTGTACGCGAGTATTAACTATTAATTAGTTTATTTTCGGGCATGGTTTCACAAAGTTACGTGACACATTCTTCCATTCCGACATTCATAGTAAAAAAAATGAACTTGGGTCAGGAATGTACATGTAAGTGAAGAAATTCTGAATAATGTACGAATAAATGAGACCAACCTTTTTGGAAGTGGCCAGGAATGCCTACACTAACTTTTTCATTTTCGTGTCGGATGTGCTTACAAAACGTCTGCGTGTAACAGCTAAAACTACAAGCTGTTTTAGTTAACAGATTAAGAAAATCTAACAAAATACTTACAAACAATAGCTTTAAAAATGTGCAAATGGCAAAATGGCAATTTCCCGTATTGCAAATTCTGGAATATCGCAAAGCCATTTCGTTGGCCAATAACTTGGTCATTTGTAGGAATAGGTGCGCTTTCACGGCCTGCAAAATGGAGAATCTCGACCTATAAATATAAATATCAATAAATACACCAAAACTACTAAAAAATGTAAACTTAACTTACCTCATTTAAAGATGTAACGCTAACGAGAAAACAAATTATCACTTATGGGAAGGAACTCTGCTCGCTAGTTACCTATTTGCAGCAATGGCTCACTTGTAAGTTATTCACAGAAACATAGCCCCGTAGATTAACTCACCACCCGCAAAGGTAGGTAGTAGGGAGTAAACAGGTACTTTGTTACCAAAACTGAAATTTCCTAGAATTATTTCCAAAAGTAAAAGCCTTTTTTCTGCTCAGGTAGGCGGCACGTTGGCAGGGATATTGCTAGGCGATTGTATTTGAATCATACTTTATCTTAAATATTTTTTTTTATTACTTTTTTTATCTCTGCACGCATATAACATCCTAATATACAACTAGTATTTCTTAGTAATATTTAACAAAAATAAGAATAATATTTCAACAAATATAAACCTTATCTTTTCTAAAAGCAAGCCATCCAGTAGACAAAGGTTTGCCATTAGCAGGAAAGTAAATACACCAGGATTACTCGGAAATATACATCAAACCGACATCGATGCTTTGAAAAGTAGCCGACAAATATCTCTTTTATAACTACCTTTCGTATTACCAGTACAAAAACTGATTTTTTATAAAATTACTACCACCCAGTAGTATTCCTCAAATAAATTTCCCCAAAATGACAAAACTATGAAATTAATAAGGCAGAATAAACTTAAATTTTTAGAGTCTAGTTTAAATAATCAAAGGAAAACATCTACGAAAAATTTCAGCAAAACAGTTCAAGGCAAAAAATCCAGAGGAAAAATTAGCCATGGGAAAAAAATCCAAAATATAAAATATATTTGTATTATTTTTATTTTTAAATCAAGATTCTAAAACCAGTAAACCTAGTATACACACCGCACGAAAAAAAAAGAAACGTTATTTATGATTTCCCTCGGCTTTGTATTGCCTAGATTCTTTTCCATAGATCCATACTTCAGTAGAAGTATAAAAAAGTAAAAATCAGAAAGTCGTTCTGAACAGGAACGCCGATCATGTGTTTTTTATCATTTCATCCATTGTCTAGATGTTAATAACAATAGAACCAAATTTAAACAGTTGTCTTTAAAATCTTCGCGTCAGAAGATTGTGATACTAAGAGTGAAATACGTTTTTAACCAATATTTTGTTTATAAACTTAAAATAAGTATTTGAAATTGTTAAGCAGCACACTGGTATTAATAACAGGTAGTTACATCAGGTATAGAAAAGGTTTGTGCACATCATGGGGCGAACTCTGGATTTAAAACCCCTATTTAAATAGTACCCCAGTAAGAAGGATGCTAAAGATTACCAGCGCTCTGAAATATTTTGTCTTTCTTTCTCGGATGCTTCGAACCGAAAACAAATCTTTATTGACGATTCTACAATCCGAAACAGATTCTTGAAATCAAAATGAATTTTATATTTTAGAATTGGAAACTAATTTCCGATTCTTAGACTAGAAAATAAATGTATGATTTTAGAATCGGAATTCCATTATTGATTCTAGAATCGGATTTTGATTCTGGAATCAAGAATCGGTTTTAACGAGGCTGCAGAATCGATTCTTAAAGCTATAGAATCGATTCCGATTCTGAACTCGGAATCGGTTAACAGCACTCGAAATGAGTAACTGACCCTTGTGTCTTTTAATTCATCAGTAAACATCCTCATTTAGAACCTTAAAATGCAGCACTGCGTGATGAAATTTTTGTTATTCAATGTTACCTTTAAATATTGGTTAAATATTATGTAATAATATTTAAATAACATTTTGTAAATCTGAACTAAGTAATATTATCCAAAAATGTCAAAGTTATGTTTTTTCAATATTACCTGCAAATGTTGGTTAAATATTATGTAATAATATTTAAATAACATTTTGTAAATCTTGACAGCGTAATATTATCTGAAAATGTCAAAGATATGTTTTCTCAATATTACCTGCAAATATTGGTTAAATATTATGTAATAATATTTAAATAACATTTTGTAAATCTGAACTAAGTAATATTATCCAAAAATGTCAAAGTTATGTGTTTTCAATATTACCTGCAAATGTTGGTTAAATATTATGTAATAATATTTAAATAACATTTTGTAAATCTGAACTAAGTAATATTATCCAAAAATGTCAAAGTTATGTTTTTTCAATATTACCTGCAAATATTGGTTAAATATTATGTAATAATATTTAAATAACATTTTGTAAATCTTGACAGCGTAATATTATCTGAAAATGTCAAAGATATGTTTTCTCAATATTACCTGCAAATATTGGTTAAATATTATGTAATAATATTTAAATAACATTTTGTAAATCTGAACTAAGTAATATTATCCAAAAATGTCAAAGTTATGTTTTTTCAATATTACCTGCAAATGTTGGTTAAATATTATGTAATAATATTTAAATAACATTTTGTAAATCTGAACTAAGTAATATTATCCAAAAATGTCAAAGTTATGTTTTTTCAATATTACCTGCAAATGTTGGTTAAATATTATGTAATAATATTTAAATAACATTTTGTAAATCTGAACTAGTAATATTATCCAAAAATGTCAAAGTTATGTTTTTTCAATATTACCTGCAAATGTTGGTTAAATATTATGTAATAATATTTAAATAACATTTTGTAAATCTTGACAGCGTAATATTATCTGAAAATGTCAAAGATATGTTTTCTCAATATTACCTGCAAATATTGGTTAAATATTATGTAATAATATTTAAATAACATTTTGTAAATCTGAACTAAGTAATATTATCCAAAAATGTCAAAGTTATGTTTTTTCAATATTACCTGCAAATGTTGGTTAAATATTATGTAATAATATTTAAATAACATTTTGTAAATCTGAACTAAGTAATATTATCCAAAAATGTCAAAGTTATGTTTTTTCAATATTACCTGCAAATGTTGGTTAAATATTATGTAATAATATTTAAATAACATTTTGTAAATCTTGACAGCGTAATATTATCTGAAAATGTCAAAGATATGTTTTCTCAATATTACCTGCAAATATTGGTTAAATATTATGTAATAATATTTAAATAACATTTTGTAAATCTGAACTAAGTAATATTATCCAAAAATGTCAAAGTTATGTTTTTTTAATATTACCTGCAAATGTTGGTTAAATATTATGTAATAATATTTAAATAACATTTTGTAAATCTGAACTAAGTAATATTATCCAAAAATGTCAAAGTTATGTTTTTTCAATATTACCTGCAAATGTTGGTTAAATATTATGTAATAATATTTAAATAACATTTTGTAAATCTTGACAGCGTAATATTATCTGAAAATGTCAAAGATGTTTTCTCAATATTACCTGCAAATATTGGTTAAATATTATGTAATAATATTTAAATAACATTTTGTAAATCTGAACTGAGTAATATTATCCAAAAATGTCTAAATGATATTGCTTCAATATTACCTTTTAATATTAATTTCATATTGGTTATTAATATTTAAACAATATTTGGTATATCTTATCGTAGTAATATTTTGAAAAAAGATGTAAGTAATATTTTTCTGATATTTGAAACTAATATTTGTCATGCATCAGCGCGTAATATTTAGGTAATATTTTCTACAACTTTGGTTGATAATATTGTGGAAAAATATTCTATTAACGATGACTTAATATTACTTACAAATATTTGCTATACATCAAGTTTAAATATTAGTTTGATATATGTTATATTAGAATAATATATGAAGTTCACAAATATTATAATGATATTTGATTCATATAATAGCAATATTTTGTGCTACTTGGGAGTCTTGGCGCTCCCCACAGTATGTGCAATCCATTTCTGTTCTAGTAATTACTGCCAATCTAATCCATAATTTTTCAGTAAAAAATATCACTGAAAAAAATCGCGGAAAATTTTTATTTTTTTTTTAGAAAGAAAATAAAGTTTATATCAAGATATTAATTTTTCAAATATTACTGAAGTAAATAAAACTGCAGTTTTCATTCATGGATTTTTTTCAGACTAGTGATATTTGACGGCGCGACAATTCACAACGAATTATTTGTTTGTATAAATTTAATGAAACACATTGCGATTTTTGTCAGATGTTCACGATATTGAATTGATAAATAGGTACACACATGTGTGCAAATTCAATATAGGTAACCAGAATCGTTTGTTCCTGTATCTGCTGATGTTTTATCCATGTCAACACCAATGTTTGTTTACATTACAGTTTTCTTTACTTTGTGATATACTAGTTGCTACTATTTTACCCTTACTTCGTGCGTCAATGGTTTGATTTTCGCCTCAACTTCTCGCACCACGCAATATCCTTTAATATACCGTTATAAGTATCATACGCTGACATATTTCATTTCTGGTTTCTTTTATCATTGTGGTTCAGATTAATAGACATCAGGCAAAAGTCTATTGAAACGATACGTGAAAGGCGCTTTTGTGAAATTGTCTTTATTGTCTCATATTAGCAGAGCAAATTAGACTTTAGAATGCTTTGTCGTGTATACAAGTGTATAATCAGAACTACAATCTCATGTTCTACACAAGTATACTTGTAATATTATTCCCCCCGGCATAATTAAATAAAGTCAGAAAATATAGGAACATGAACGAAAACATCACTGAAATTCAGATTACAAATCAGAAACGATGTTCTCGCTAAGCGACTGGAATGGCTTTAGAAAACGCTAGTAAATCAGCGCCTGTAAACAGACACTTCGTTTGAAAAACGTGGCGTTTGCTCGCTTTTGTTCTATCGAGCGCGAACCTCATAACAGCCATTACGTTATCATTGTGACTTATTACCGACCTTATAACTTCTGTGAAATCGAATGGAGCCACCTGCGACATCATTTCAATAAAATATTTCGACCGCTTTCCTGAAATCTGAATTCAATTACTACACAAGAAATACTCCAATGGAGGCACTAAATAATGCCTATCTTATAAAACTTTCCATTTTACGACAACTGGCGAATATTAAGAAATATATGTTTCCTCGGTAATACCAAAGTTTCATTTTACATTCATCGTTTTTTCGCCTCGGAGATATATTTTTATTCTAGAATAACGATTCCATTACGGTTCACTGCTGCATATTGATTTAGTTCGCCATTAATAAATAACATCCATTATTTATAGTGAACCTGAAAATACACTTAAGTTCTTTCAAATGCAAGCTAATTGAAAGGACGAAAATATAACCACCTGATTTTTGGAGTCTTACGGGAATAAAAACTTTGCACGTGTGTATTCTGTCCTCAGGTGACACTTCTATACTTTTATGGCTTCTATCTAGTTCATGCGTAACAGTAGTACCTAGGTAGGAGAACCTACAGCTTTAGGTGTGTACAGAATCACCGAAAGCTCTACTGTTATCTATCCCAGAAATTTCTGGGACTAACGTGCGGTGCTTCAGAAACATACTGGGATTGCATCGCACAGAGTCATGCACCCAACAAAGCAAAATACTATGCTCCAACTTTGTAAGCTATGCTGAAATATTAGTGTGTTAATCTGAAGAGTATATTTATAATTTATAACAAAGATTAAGACGAAAAATGTTTTTAACAAGCTAAATGAATAATTTACGATTATAATTTAAGGATGACATTAGTAAATAAATAATTAAGTAAGACAAGCTATTGCTAATAGCCAATCAATATATGTTTGTCAAAAAAAAGTTGAAGACCTTAAATTTGGTGTGTGCAGCTGAAAATTATCTACTGAAATATGGAATTACATTTTCGATACACGAAACTCTTTGTAGACATAACTAACAAAAAGACATTAATTATAAAAAGGATATTTGTACAGTACGCAATGAAATTGAAATAATTTATTTACACCAAATGCGAAAAGTTTTGTTTTTCCGTATTCATACGTATTATAAAAATAAAATCGAATAATTGCGAATGTTGTTCTTTTAATGAAAATATAAAAATTCTGTGTACTACTATTTTGCTATCTTGATGGAAGGAATTATAATTTGCAGCTGCAGTAGGAATATTAAATATAAAAGAAATCGCGAAGCGAGATCAAAAAGCACTTAAAAATTTGATTCCATTTCATTTCCAATTAAAATTCTAATCGTAAAAGCCCCAAGTAAGTGAAAAATGAAATGGAACAAGCTTATTATTTTAAAATAATGATTTATTAATGAAAGAGTAGGAATGAGAAACAATGATATTAAAAGAGAAACTTTTAGACGATAACCGATATGATTTTGTAGCGCAAAAGACTCGAAGTGATGAATTTACTTAGTTGCACTAAAAAGGTGCTTGTTATTTCCTGTAGGACATGAAAAAGGGCAGGTCTGATTCGAAGCCACAGGACATTTAAAGTAGACGAAATCAATATAGCATGTGGCATATATTATCACTCCTCCTACCTCCTCTAGGGTTTTGTTTGGCCACAAAGTGCTGTATTCCCTGGGGTAAACCCGATCAACCGCTCTACTTCTCGGAGATGTATAGACCCGTTCAAGTTGACCAGTACTGCGTTATTGTTTGCCAAAAAATCTTCGACTGTGATCAATTGTTCTACATTTCAGGGAAGAAGTAGATCCCAGCCTCCGATAGTAACATGCGTTAGTATTAATGTGTTTATTGAATTCGTTTTTATACAGTACATTTGAGTGTGCATTTTTTGAGTTTTTAATAAAAACATTGTTAATTATTACAAGCTTTAGATAATAAATATTTGCAATTTTCTTTTTTTTTTTCTATTCTAATATTAAAGAAATAAAATTTACAAAAATTATTTAGTTCTTAATAAATGAACTAATATCACTACCTCTTACTTGCCGTTTCAGAAGTCAATAGAAAAATTTAACCTGAATATTTTTGACGCACAATATATAATTGCGAATAAATTTAGGAATTTATCTTACCGGCTAAATTTAAAAATACATTTAACTTCATAATTCGCTATTATTAATTACCAAAATAGGGTAACCTTTTCTATAATCAAAAAGGGAAGCAAAAAAGTACCTAAAAATGATAGAGGAATAACGTTATACATATATCAAACTGAAATAATAAACAGAATAACTATCAATGAAGAACAACAGGGCTTCTAAAACAATAGATTAACGATAGATGCAATATTCATCCTACAACAGATTGTAGAGAAATCAATTGAATATAATAATTCAGCGTTTGCATGTTTTGTCGACTTGATAACAGCGTTCAACCGAATCAAAACTAACGAAGTTGTAAAGGTATTTATAAAAAAAAGTACCATCATGTATTACACAAATTCAAATATTGGCAAATAACCAACTGACAGAAAAAGTGCCTATATCAGTGGGAATAAAGCAAGGAGACTGGTTGAGCTTTCTGCTATTTAATGTTATAATAGTCAGAATATTAGGAATGGGAAACCAACAAATTAAACTACTGTCTTACGCAGACAAACTGCAAATATCTCTACATATGTTTCATGGAACAGCAATGAATTTCAACATGAAAATCTCGGCGCAATAAACGAAACTACTTGTTTTATCTAAAAAAAACTAATACGGTGCAAAGTAGTGGTGAATGACAAAATAGTCGAACAAGTCTATCGAATACTTAGCTGTTCACATATCCCGCAGCAGAAACATAACTGCGGAAATAAAAGCGCAAACTAAAATAGCGTCATCAATGGTATCAGGATGCCTGCGACACGTGGTGTAAAGAAAAAAATGTATGAAGCTAAAGTTAAATTTATAAAGCATGTGTCCGCCCCGTAATGACTTATGCGGCAGAAACCAGAGCCGATACAATAACCACAGAGAGGTTTTTACAAACAACTGAAATGAAGACTTTGGGAAATAGAACGGGGAACACGTTAAGTGAGCAAATAAAAAACGCAACAATAAGAAACGTGTAAAGTACAAGACATTGTTAGATGAGTCAGACAAAAAAGAAGAGACTGGAATGACCACGTAACCAGATTGATAGAGACGAGACTGGCAAGGATAACCGGAAATACAGAACCAGGATCACGAAGATTTCCAGAAAGACTGCCATTTCAAAAAAAGCACACCTGGACCTATACATCGCAGAAGACGTAGTAAAAATAACAGGTCGTCGACCTAAACCAAGAGTAAAAAAGCAAGAAGTAGATATATTACGCAAGAAATACTCTGTTCATAACAGCTAGGCTTCCGGGTTGGAGCCGCTTCATCGGTGCTTGAACTGCCGACGTTTCATCCTCGGCTGCACCGGACATCTTCAGGGCTGTGGTCGTTTTGCGATCTGCGACACAACTGGCGAGACTGGTGCAGGCACCGGGTTTATAAGGGACGGGTGGGTGATAAGGTGTGACTGCTGAGTCTGTGATTGGCTGTCAGGCTGTAGCGGTTGAGCGGTTGAAGGGCGGGGCTTTCGTTTAGTCGGAAACAGTAGTTGGTAGGCATTGTAGAAGGGATCGCTGTGGTCTGGGTTAATATTGTTAGAAGTTTTGTGTATTTTTATGGATTCAGGGATCACACGGTTGAGGTAGATGGAAGAACGGGCTAGGATTTTGGTATTGTCAAATTGAATGTTATGGCCTGAAAGACGAACTTAATCACATTACGACTGTCCTTTCCCAAAATAGCTACAACAAACGAGACATCCAACACGCTATTACTCAAAAGGCCCAACCCGCAAACACAGAACGTACCAATACTCTTGCACCACCTACCTCTATAGCATTTCTACCTTACATACACAAAACCACCGACCGCATCAGCAGACTACATAAACAACAAAACATAAAAACCGTTTTTACACCCTTTCAAAAACTTTCCAATTTCCTTCTTCCGACCAAAGACAAGTTACCTACCCTCCAATCCTGTGGTGTGTATAGTGTACCTTGCTCCTGTGGGAAAGCCTACATCGGTGAGACGAAGAGGCCGATCAGCGTTTGAGTTTCTGAACACGAGCGGTGTACTCGACTGAAACGTCCCGCAGAGTCGGCTATTGCAAAACATAAACTCGATACAGGCCATAACATTCAATTTGACAATACCAAAATCCTAGCCCCTTCTTCCATCTACCTCAACCGTGTGATCCGTGAATTCATAGAAATACACAAAACTCCTAACAATATTTACCGAAACCACAGCTATCCCCTCCACAATGCCTACAAACTACTATTTCCGACTAAACGAAAGCCCCGCCCTGCAACCGCTCAACCGCTACAGCCCGACAGTCAATCACAGACCCAGCAGTCACACCTTGTCACCCACACATAAATATTCCATTCTTGTAGTCTGGTGTTAACCCACTTCATTATTGTATTTTACATGTTTTTCGTATTATCAAGTATTATCATCTCTGCCTCATGTATTCGCTTTCTTGTTTTTGCGGTTTCTGCAGTGGTTTTCATGACATGTCATGATGGGTCTTACCGCTCCTTTGTATTTTTTATGCCTTCGTTTTAAGTCTTAGACGTTTGTTCTTTCATATCGTATGATTTAAACAGCTTTCTATTTTTTCTGTTTTAAATGTTTGTTCTTGTTGCTTCTTGTTTTAAATTTCCGTGGCGTATTATTTTCACTCCCAAATACTTTATGTTCATTACTTGTGGATGGTATAGCTCTACCTCCAATTTGCATCGTATTGATTATTTTGTTTTTTCCTTGGAGATTTCCATGTTATACTTTTTACACATTTTACTAATGAGTTGATAGAGCAACTACCTCGCGCACTCTTATGTCATCGTACGTTGTTGTTATCCTAGGATTCGTTTCTACGAGGTTTTATACGGTCCTTAAGTAACCTGACGAATTACAGCTGAAAATTTCATTTTGAGAAAAGAAAGTCGCAATTACAGAATATCGAAATTTTGAAAATATTTATACTTCGCCGTTGTTGTTTGTACAAATATTCTCTGACATAAAATATTCTCTTACATACTTACATTATGTTTTCTTAAGACTATTGTCATACTAAACTTTCTCCTAATCTGCTACTGGTTTTTGAGCAATAAGGCGTTAAAGTTTAACTTAGAAAAATGATAGTTTTCGATTTATCTTACCGCTTTCTATCATATTTTGTCTTTAAGATTATAAGAGTCCGCTTTTGAAAAACGTGATATCAAAGAAACATCTTTTTTTTGAGAATCATGGCGATGCCGATGTGCGTGAGCACACTGGTCTAACATGCCCCACCCCGAAAAGACGTGCTACCCAACATACACGCTACAAACAACTTCCAGTGACACGTCGAGTATAACTTAATCAGAACATTTTTCGACGAGTAGATTCCGTTGGACATTTAGCTGTAGAGCCTGGGACTCTAACTACTAGACCACCCGCTGGCCCAAACATATCTAACTTACGTTTCCGGTTTCGAATAGTACAAAAAATTTCGTTTCCGCAAATTTTTGGTGTACAAATTTTATTAAAATTGGTAGTAGATTTCGTATTAAATACACACACATACAGATATTTTTGAGAGTTTTTAGAGCTCCAAAGATGTATTTCCATCAGAATCTCAGAATCAAAACTTTCAGGATCACAATGCTCCAACTATGAGAAAGTAAAGAACTGTTTTGTTCTAAATATCTGACAGATCTCAGCCTTATAACATAGCTGTAAAATAAAGTTTCAGTTGATGTATTTGTATTTATATTGCAGAAACAGCGTTGTTGATTTTACTTAGAAATTTTAGACATCTCGCTTTTCTCCCAAACATAATATTTATGTTCATTGATTGTTGTTTATATTGTGCGGTAGCGTGTTTCTTTCACAGTTGCTCTGAAGCTTTGTGATAAGGTGGTAATTCAGGTATCTGCATAAATCAAAGTGTCGTTTTCAAAACTTTCTGAAGTAGAAATCCGCTCTTCATTAATAATAACTTCTAATATACATTTTACGTTTCGGGCTTCCTTAAAAGCTTCTCTTTCAAAGACTAAGCCGACTTCAGTGTATTTAAACTCCGGTGAATTTGAATCATAATGGAATAACGAGTGCCTCATTCCGCGAATGTCTCACCGTTGAAGCGGGAAAGCTGTGAATGCTGTGATAAGCTGTGTAAGCCATTCTGTTGAGCTTCTCCTTAAGCATATCATACAAGCTTAGAGACTTCATACAAAAGATATGAACCTTTACTTGACAATCCCTCAAAACGTCACCTGAAAGATCGAAACTTAATAAATTGTAAAGAGCGAAATTCTCACACAAAACATTAAGTAGACGGTTCAAATAGAAATCATTTTAAAACTTTCTGGATTACTAGCAGGTTTGCGTGTGTTAATTTATGATACGTTTATTGCTGGCATATTTTAACCATTTTCTTAAACAAAGTTAAAGAATCAGCACCATATCTCATTTTAATGGTATATAAATTTAAATTGCATCTGCATCTGAACATAATGTTAAAAGTAAGCGGAAGGTACACTTGCTTTTCTTGGGTTTATCATCAATGTAAAAAGGGTCACATTTATGATGACCAGGCAATGGCCAGCTATTTCTGTCGCTTCAAATTACAGATGTAATTATAGAACCTGGATATTTACAATTTTTTTTCAGCTTTTTTTTAGTTGCATAGAATCAGTTTGTTTATCATTTGTTTGCTTTTTTTGCACGTTTTAAGTTTTCAAAGCAACAGCCTGAATACACGTAACATTACATTCTGCACGCGACTGGAATGGTTCTGAAAGCGGCCGTCGCGTAGTGTCAAGTGCGGCTGACTGTTACGCAAACAGAGCTAGTTCGAGTCCTGCTTTCGGAACATCGTTAGATAAATGCGAAGTGTTACACTTTAGTAAAATATTCTCTTAAATAGAAGTGAAACGCTTCCGACTTCTGAGTTCAACTGTATGTCTTCTACGCACGTGCCATTAAGGTCGCACAACAAGTTATTAACAGAGTAAATTACAAAGAACCCCAATGCGATGCAGCTCGAGATACACATGGAATGATTTTCTAGCTTTCTTTTAATTTTGAAGAAATTGACATACCAAGTTGTTTCGACACATTCAACTTCGTAGTTATACAAATGCATAATACTCACAGTGTGTAATACCCAATTTCCAGAGTGTTTAAGTTTAGAATAAGTTTGTAGTAAAATAAATTAAAATCGTTCTGTCTACTAATTATCGCAGACGCAAATTTGTCTTTTTGCGACAAATGTCATACAATTGCGTCTGTTCAGCATTGCAGCTTCTAATATCATATAATCTGTGTACAATTAGGTTGGAATTCGGATCTTTCACACCGATCTCTAAGGTTTTTTTTCATGGGCTACGTTTTTACCCTTCTCGGTAGAGAAAGGTATTTGTATTTACACTTGTCTAGTGTTTAGTTTACGGCTTTCTTTTTCATTTGAATCTAGATATTCTACTCACGCCAAATTCAAAGCTTTTCCATTATTTGTATTTTCCGTGGCCGCTGCATTTGTATGTAGTTTATGAGTTTTTGAAGAATATGATAATATTGACTCTGATTTATGTTTGTTATTTTTTATTACATATTTTTGTTTGTACCACTATTCTTTTTTTTTGCAATACTTATAAAGGTTGGATGAGTTTTTACAATATTTCTTTCATCAGCCGCTAGGTATCAGCAGGACGGTATACTGTGTTAATTATTATCTGATAACAGAAAATATTTACCAAAACATGTGTTTTAAACGTTACCCGTTCATAAATTTCTGGCCACTATTAGCAACTTTGCTATTACCAGATGTTAGTGCAATGTTTCCAATTGCGGAAAATTCGAAATTAAACACAGAGTACAAATAATATGCACTGAACACAAAAAAAACGTGTACCGTGTAAAAAACTAAAACTCAAACAAAATAAATAGCGAAAATGTTAAACAATCTGATATTACTGATCAACACTTTCAACGTTCTGAAAATATAATTATTAAGTAAAAAAAAATTAAGAAAAAAATGTTTTTAGTTGAATAATAAGTTGAGCTTACAGGCCACCAAATAGTCTCAAGTTTAATTTTTGTTCAGAGTTATAAAGTAATTTGGAAAAAGTCAAAAATGTTATGATTATTGGGAATATTAATTTTGATTTATTAGATTCACGTAAAACAACGTCCCCAAGTGGCGAATCAGGAAATGCCCGGTAGATGTACCGAGTAGGAGGGAAATCAAATACCTCTCGCGGGCCAACAGCCGAAAGCAGCGGCGGCTGAACTTAAGACTCGCCAACCCGCAAGCGTGGCGTTTTAATTGCTAATAATGTTTTCTTTTTGCTTAATTGTTTAACATTTTAATAGACAATCAATTATTCATTAACATTTAACACGAGACTCAGAATTTGTACATGAATGTGACAACTTGTTTCACACAAAGTAGTTTTCCAATTCTAGAAAAATTGAAAATGTGTTACTGTTTTCTAGTTAACATTTAACAATTTGTTATTCAAATTGATCGTTCAATAATTTTAACATAAATTAATGATGATTTTTTTATAAAATAACCCGCAATAGATTACGCTTGTGCCCAACCGTTTCTGCGCCAAAACAACTCGCGTTAAAACGTACCTGTGCTCAAACGTTCCTGCGCTTAATGTCCATCCAGCGAATCGTCGTAGCGCCGAATCGTCGTAGCGCCCAAACGGCCGGATTCAATCGACGGCGTCTTAACTCCGATTATGTTAGACAAGGGTATGTTTTATTCCCGTTATTATTTAATATTTACTCCGAAACCATATTCGACAAAGTACTTCTCCAAAATGATACCGGTATATTAATAATAATTAGAACAAGACTAAATAATGTACGCTATGCTGACGACACCGTATTGTTAGCTCAAAACATTTAAAACCTGCAAGAAAAAACACCACGATTAAGCATTAGCAGGCAATATAGTCTAAAGATGAATTTCAAAAAACGAAGTTCATGATTTTCACAAAAAAAACACAATTTGTAGGCTGATTTCATAGTAAATAATACAGCAATGCATAGAAAGTACTCCAACAAAGACTTAGGAACTTGGCTGGACTGTACAGGAAACCAAAATAAAGAAATAAGAACATGAATTAACACCGCCAGAGGGACATTTATGAAAATGAAAAAAGCGTTTGCGCAACAGAAGTCGTAATCTGAAACTAAGAATAAGAATGGTAAGACGTTAGGTTGACTCTGTAGTATAGAATAAACGCGTAGACAGACAGAAGAAGAAGACATCGAAAAAGCGAAGCTTATGAGATGTACACATGCCGAAGGTTATTAAAAATTTAGGGGACATAAAAAGTAACTAGTAAGTACTTAGACAAATGAATAAGGAGATAAAAATAATAAAAAACGTTAAATTAAGAAAATTATAATACATTATGAGGGGTCTTAAATATGATACTATAAAACTCATAATACAAGAAAAAAAAGCAAGTTAAACGAAGCGTCGGACGGAAAAGAACGTTATGGCTACAAAATCTTAGAGAATGCTTTGGCTGCAGTTCTATTGAATTATTTAGACCAGCTGTAAATAAAATGAGAACTGTTGTGTGACTGCCAACTTTCAATAGAAGACGCTGCTCTTAAGAAGAAGAAGAATATAAATTTTATTATATGATGATCAGTTTGCATAAATGGCTAATACCATAGCTCAATACACACACAATTTAATGAAAATATGATGTTATAGCAATATAGTAATTTTTAAAATAACTATACAAAACAACAACAAAATCTCTAATTTTATGAGCCACCACTGTGCTATTGACAACCTCAATCGGTCCTCGTTCGCGGCAGCTTGTATATGATATGTGCAGTTGTGCACGGACTGAGTAGTAATAGAAATAATTTTATGCTAGTACCTTCATCTTTCATACGATGACGCCACAGATTTTAAAGTTTAATTTACAAATATTTTATCCTATTACCTTACCGAATCAATGACTGCATAGGGTTTAAAGTGTTAACAAACTGCACCTAAATTAAATAGAAGTATCAAGTGGAAAAAGCGGACAATTTAGTTTTTCCTACATATTGTAAGGTTTTAAAGTTATTAGTTGAAAGCAGATATTATCTATTTGCTTAACGTTTGCAAAAATCGTTTCTTATAAGGTTAATACATAGAAAAAAAATTGTATTGGGGGGGACTGGTCTTGAAGTAGAGCACTATAGCTTACAACCGCGAGCATACCGGATTCAATTCCTATAAAAAATTTTTGCTTTTTTTAATTTATTTTATTTGTGTTCTTATGACATTTACATTAACTAAAATGTGGTCGACAATTATTTAAATATTTGTAAATGAAATAAATAGTTCAACGCCTTTACTTACAATATATAATAAAGAATTTATGGGAATATTTTCGAGTAATATGAAAATATTTCACTTCTTATTTAATAAAAATAATGGAGAACGTGAACAAAAACAAACGTTTTCTTGGAATTGTACTCGGGATCCTCGCATTGGTAAGCGAGTGAGTGCTTTACTTCAAGCCCACTACCACCAAACACTTGACCTGCACGTATTTTAAAAATATTAATACATTTAAAACTCGCAAGTTTTACGTTAAAATTTGGTGAAGAATCCATATCCATACATATATAAAAGCACAAAGGGTTTTTTTCTCCCCTTCCTTCAGCGGCTACCGCTTCACCAATTTGGACCATTTTTTTTATGAAAGGTCTCTATCCACAGATGGAACATGAAACATTTTTATATTTTTATTCTACGTCGATTTTTTATTAATAATTATTTTAATTTATAATATATATGAAAGTCGGCTAGACGCGCGTCAATTGGGGCGCCATCTGCAATAACGTCGCGTGTCATTATTTGAACTAATTCATCACGTGACTTGACATTTCGCCGGTTCTGTCAACGCTGTCTGTCAGTGCATTGTGTGCTGGGGTAACACTAGTATACTTTAATTCTAACCAAATTACAACATGGGATAAATCCTATGGGCCGTACTTCGTACAACAGCCTTTATAAGCTAAATTTAGTAAATCGACATATTTTCACACCCACAATCTACGGTATCATAAATGACTACTTTGTTCAGAACACCCCATTTTTCGAAAATATGTTTTAAATAATGTCAATGCTACTGACGTTAATACTTTTTACATCATTATGAAACTTGATGGAACATAATATGTAACGCGTATTTTATTAACACGGCAGTATTTTACCGTATTCCTTCTTTGCAAATTGGTTTATCAGTAAAGTTAACTTTTTTGGGTGTTAGTTATTCTAAAAAACATTAATAAAAGCGTATTAACTGTAAAAATGGCACCTTTTATGACTACAATGCACATAAAAGCTTCTAGAGCTAACAATTTTGTTACCGGTCTCTAAATTTGTTGAAGCCTTTCAGGTTTAATATGAATCTTTTATTGTCACCTCGCATGGGTACAAGAAAATAACTAGAAAAGAATTGTTTGAGTAGAACTTTACAAGCTTTATAGGACCTTTCTGCATTAACTTATTGATAGCTAGTTGTAGTCGTTCTCGTACTCGGACCTAGAAGGTTCTGGAGAAATATATGCTTGCATGCTTGGTGTGGTTGTACGAACTTTATAACCTTTGAGGATAATAATAATAACGAAATTTTCTTTTGTAATGGTTTTCTATCCGTCAAGATAATATTTCAACGTTCTAGCTGTTGTTCTTACTGTTTCATTCTTTGTCCTCGTTGTTTGTATGCCCCTAAGGCCCACCGAAGCTGTGGATAATTTCGGTTGCAGCTGCTTAGGAGTCGAGGATGATCTTACTTAAAGCTTTAAGGCTTCGTTGTTGCTCACCTGTGCATAAGTTAGCTGTCAGGTAGGATTTTGCAGTTTAAATAACTTTTTATGATCATTTAAATTGTTTATGATTATTTTTTAGAAAAATATGTCAATTCTTGTGCCATTTTGCAAGTGTGGACATTCCTTCTATTATATTTTAGCAAGTTCTAATAAAAGAAGGTGTATATTCTACTGTTATCAACCACACTGTTAACTTATTTATTTAAACATGGAAAAATTTACATTGCTCCCTGTCAATAACTAAATGGTAGAAATCAGTAATTGCCCTGCATCGCATAAGATTTCTAGAAATTTTTAATCTCTGTTACATATAGCAATATTGAAATAGCTAATTCCAAAGCAGCTAGTGATTCCCGCTGATTCAGCCAACTTATGTGATTCCGCAAAATGGCCTTATCTTTTTTACACTAACTAGCACTACCCATGGACTACGCCCCTCGTTTTGTTTTCGGAAGCTCCAAATGTTTTCCCCCCGAGTCGGCACCGGGGTTGAGAGCCGTTGTCGGAAGGAAAATCACGTACGAAAGATACGAAAAACAGCCCCGGGATTTCGGATTTAACAGCCTTGTAAAAAATGTAAGGTAGAAAAATTTCCGTAAAAAGAAGGAAAATCATCTCCAAAATAATCGTATCATAGACTCAAAAAACGTTCCTACGACAAGTTATGCATTGATTTTTTTAAATCATTATTTTATATTTATTTATTACCTATATTCAATATTTACTTGTAGTTTGCGAAAAATTTGTAGGTTCCGTTACTATTTGATTTTAAACCAGCTAGACAAATTTTAGACGTCAATAAATGATTTTCTGTCAATAGAAGTTTCAGGATTTCATATATAAATTAACATTATCGGCAGGCCACAAGCCTCGGCTTCGCCTCGGCTCGTATTTACCTACCTCGAATGTTATTACGTCTTCACATTCCTTGTTACTTAAATAACTATTAACTGTTCGTTGATATGGTAACAAGCACAGGCAACTTAGAATAATGGGGCTTTTAAAAAATAGTTTCGATGACAGCAGTCAAAAGGAACTTTTAAAAATATGATTAAATTTCTACCTGTAGCGTGAAAAATGTAATAAGTAACACTGAATGTATCGACTATTAACATTCGCGGCAGGTCACAAGCGTCGGCTTCGCCTCGGCTCGTATTTACCTACCTCGAATGTTATTACGTCTTTACATTCCTTGTTACTTAATAGTTATTGAAGGAACAAGGAATGTAAAGACGTAATAACATTCGAGGTAGGTAAATACGAGCGGAGGCGTAGCAGAGGCTTGTGGCCTGCCAAGAATGGTAATAGTCGATACATTCCGTGTTACTTATTAAGTTCTTCACGCTGCAGGTAGAAATTTAATCATATTTTTAAAAGTTCGTTTTGACTGCTGTCATCGGAATTATTTTTTAAAAGCCCCTTTACTCTAAGTTGCCTGTGCTTGTTACCATATCAACGAACAGTTAAAATCAACATTTTAGTATTCTGTTTGAAATAATAGTTATTTAAGTATCAAGGAATGTAAGGACGTAATAACATCCGAGGTAGGCGAATACGAGCTGAGGCGGAGCCGAAGCTTGTCGCCTGCCGAGGATGTTATTAGTCGATACATTCCGTGTTACTTATTAAATTTTTCACGCTACCGGCAATATAAGTAGGCCTACAGGTAGAAATTTAATCATATCTTTAAAAGTTCGTTTTGACAGCTGTCATCGGAATTATTTTTTAAAAGCTCCATTATTCTAAGTTGTCTGTGTTTGTTACCATATCAACGAACAGTTAAAATCAACATTATTTTCCTAGGAATGTAAGTGACACTATTAAGTTCCTTCGTCAAGGGTAACTGGTACACGAATGTTATCAGCCATTTACGATCCCTGTAGCTATGGATGTAAGGCCTACTTACACTGCCGGTAGCGTGAAAAATATTGGAATATGAACCTTGTTGCTTTAATTATTATCCTAGGAATGTAAATGACACTATTAAGTTCCGTAGTCAAAGGCAAAAAGTAAACGAATGTTATTGGCCATTTTCATCTTTTGTAGCTATGAATGTATCGTCTATTTACCTTGCCTGTAGTGTGAAAATAACTATTATGGCTGCAAAACAATTAATTTAAGACGTCTGCAATTCAATTTTTGTTGTCTAAAATTTAATTTTTGACGTAAGTAACTGTTGAGCAACTTGGAAAAAATGTGGAATTTGGTTTTCAAGAATTCAGAATAAAAAGTAAATTCTATACGCTTATTTTCGTTCTCCAATTCTAAATTTATTGAACTTAACTGGCGTGGCGTTTTCGCTGCTTACTTTTGATCTCAGCTTCTAAGTTCTTTAACTGTTTTAAACAACTGATTTATTCGAGTTTATAACAAATCAGATAAGTATTTTAATAAATAGCAGGATGTGACATACAGAACAAAGGAGAGTATGCAGTCACCGAGTCGGTAAGTAAAGTTGGGCCCTAAATTTCTGAGGACATCCAACGACAGCCAGAGGTACTGTAATGTAATAATGAAAACGCGGCATGTAACATAATTTTAATTACATAGTCTATAGTATGTGTGTACTTTATTTCTATTGAACGTTGAAACTGGAATTAGTGTTGAAGTCAGCATTATTTTTTAATTATGTTAATGAAGAAAATTCTCATAATAAAATTGTGTATCAAGAAATCTCACTTCTGAGTTCTGTTGTGTAACGTTGATAATTCGTACTTTTTACGTAAGGGATTAAATTTCTGTATATAAACTACTAGAAAAAACCGATGAAAAAGAAAGAAAGAAATTAAAAAGTTTAAAAATAAAGAAAACATTTCGGGTACAAAAGATTTCAGAGCGTATACGAAAAAGATGTTGCAAGATTATCCCAACAGCTATAGTCTGTCTAAAACTTTTATGTGGCTACCGAATTATGTGGCAAGAATGAGTAGAGACGAACGTCTCGTCTACTTTTCAATCAGTACAGTAGTTACATTTTGACCTGCTGTACAAAAACGTAAGTATTGTTTGCATAAAACCGGTGACAAGTAGGTATGTAAAAACTATTAGATGTTAAATGCAAAACAAACATATTAAAATCAGTCACAATAATTTTATGAAACTTATTTATTTAGTTACACTTAAAAGTATATTCGCAAACATTGGTTAGTGAAGAAAATCCATTTTGATATATATTTTCACCTATTACAAATGCACATATTTGAAATAAAACTCTATAATTTTGTAATTGTAAGACATTGTATGTCTTTAATTATCATTTCTAATAAATTTCGTATTATATGTAGTAAACGAATTAAGATATTATTACTAACAATTTATTTTAAAAACAACTTTCATGTTATAAAAAAAACAGAGACAGAAGCTATAAATAACGACTTTCAAACAACCTATCAAATGTATTGGGTTGTTAAACGCTCACTGCACGGCATGTCAATTCTAGTACCTTGTAAATATGTGCTAATCCAGTAGCCACATAAAAGTTTTGGACATACTAAAGTTTGATTCTGATTAGCAATGACATTCATTAGGCTTTCTTGTCAGTGATATATTTTGCTATAATTAAATTTGAAACTGTTACACTACACTTCCGCTTAGAAGTGCATAAAAGTTACTTAAACTAATGATAAAAAGTCTTACACTTACCTGCATAGTAATTTCTGTCATAATTACTTAAATAATAATAAGATTTCAGCACTTTAAAAGGTATTTTATAAAAATAATCTGAGACAACCGATATGAATTACTCTGATTATGTAATTTTGAACCGCTTCTTTATGCTTAGTTAAGTCAAAGTTTAGGCTACTTAGTTGCTACAGGCAGCTCTTAGAACTTGAAAATGACCGCTGCGCTAACTTTAATCATTAACATTGCCTTTACGAAACTCCCACTTTGGGAACCTTTGGGTTCATTACATATGCATTCTGTCGTAGGCTAGACATTAAAGTAGCATTGAATTTGACTTAAAGAATTGCTAATGCAAATTTAAACTATTAATCTTTGTTTACAAGCAATTACCTGTTTTATTAATTGTGTTTATGAATGCCAACTATTAAGAAAAACATTAATCATTAGTAATAAACTGTCGTATTGTTTCAGCTTTGTTTATAACTAGCAAGATATTTACTAATAGTTACTATGGCAATATTTACGCCGCTGTTGCACAATACAGGATGCGTTCTGATATATAATACTACAGTGCTTTCATTAAATACTGATACCCACGTGACCTTTAATCCGCAGTGGCCTAGGGAGTTTTAGATTAAGATGTTGAAGTCAGTTTAGGATTGGTACTCGTGGTAACTAAAACTTCCCTGTGTTACTGTCAATTTTATTGCTGTTAGTTTCTGTTGTCAATAAAGTCGTTTGTTTGTTTATAATAATTCTGCCCTAACAAACTGTACTTAGTGTTGGAACATGTCATAAAGCGTTGCGAAAGAATCTCAATATGTATTCCGACAAAGTGACGCTTGTTCAGAAATTATACCCACACGATTATGAACAAAGAGTGCGGTATTCTCAGTGGTTCAACAAAAACTTGAATAATAATGAGGTTGGAATCTGGATAGCGACGTCAAGGAGACGTATAATAGGGCCGATATTTATTAACGAAACAATAAACGTAGAACGATATTGCACCATTATTTTACAACAATTTTTCAAACAGCTACATGATGATAAAATACAATATATTTGGACAGTTGACAAATAGTATCTTCAAAAATCGCCTTCATACCATTGAAGAAATGCAACAAGCAATTGAAATGAACAATAGAAACATAACTGTGGAGGAATTACAGCATGTGTTTGAGAATATGAAACGGCGAGTAAATTTATGTTTGAACACGTGTGGCGAACATTTCCAACATTTATTGTAATTAAACTATTGACTTGTTTTGGTAGTGTAATTTGAACGAACTTGTAAGATATATTTTCTAAATAATTCGAGATGTTATATTGCAATGTTGAGTTCCACTATTATTAAAAAATGTACATATTAATAAACGTTATTTAAACAAAAAACAAACAAATTCCAGGAGTTTATATTTTTGAAAATTCCAGGAATTTATATTTTTATGGAATTTTCTGCATCATGTGTCAAACACTCACAGTGAGCTTATGTATGTAAACAAGAAAGTCCTCATAAGTTAACAAACGGCTTGGGAATTTTTGGATAAAGGGTTTACCAACAGTGTAAGTTGGGTTGCCTATATTGTATGGTCACGTGGGTATTCGTATTTAATGAAAATTCTGTACAAAGTAAGAAGTAACGGCAATAGTAGTTCAACAAAAATGTAAAAATTTTATAGTGTTATTGAATGTCATTGAATGATTGTGTTCTAATAAGTGTTTAGCATAACTGGATTTATGTGGGTGTATATAATTGTAACAACGTACGTGTACCTAGTACCTAATATTAATGTTTCTAATTGTTTGTCTTATATAAACTGAATTACAGTGCGAGCAATTTAATTTGTATATGCCTTTTTTAGTAAATTGTCGGTTTTTTCTTTAGCATTAAACAAAGTGTTTAAAATGTATTTTGTTGTTTCAAAAGTTATTTTACATTTATTTGTTTTGTTTTTAATTTTGGCAATTATACTGCGGTGGCAGTAATTATAAGTACAAGATTTTTTATAAAAAAATAATTAATACCAAATATTATAAATAATACGCATCATGCTGCTCATGAACAACGGATGTATAACAATGTACAAAACAGTATGAAAATATGCCCATATAGGTATTCATGCATTGTTATCTGGCTTATTATTGGAATTGTATGGAACGCCGTTTTACTTTTTATCTTGAATTATGGAAAATAAAAATACAGTTCCTTCACGTTACTTTATAATTTCCGACGTCAGAAATTAAATTTCAGATTACAGAAATAATATTTCAGACGACGAAAATTAAGTTTTTCTATTAAAAAAGTAAATTTATAGCTTCAAAAACGTGATTTACAATAAAAATTGTATGCTATTAAATCCTGTAAGTAAATGTGTCGATTCAAACAATTTATTTTGTGACGTCAAAAAATCATTTCTTGGCGTTTGAAAACAGTTTAGGCAATTTAAAATAAAATAGAAAAAAAAACAAAACGAAACTTTTAAACTATATAAAGATAGTGTTGTTTAAAAACTGCATTTATTGCATAATTTCAATCAAACATTACAACCAGTCTTTATAAAAATGAAAAAAAAACAGTTAAAAATAAGAAAATTAATAGTGGTTAGAGGTAGCCATGATTTTGATAGCTAAAACTAATTCTTGTTATAATAATAATTAGTATATTATGCAACGAATCTATAATAATAGCCATTATATAAGAGTTGCATACACTATTTTTTCTACTACTAGTTAAATAAAAAAAATATTCAGTAACAAATTTTTTTTTGATCATTATACTTAAATAAAACTCGAACTATTTCACGATGTTAACTGGGAAATGTCAACAACTCTTGGAACCATGGTTACCAAAAGCTATGCTTTGCTGCTATTGGTCGGTTTGGGTTATTTCATAATGAAAATCTGTATCGTAATGGGTATCATTATAGTATAGGCAGTGCACACTGAATAAGTTAATTAAAACATGGAAGTAACAAAAATTGAATATTACTATACTTTGTTTCTATATACCAACTGTTTACTTTTTAATGTTACCTTTGACAAATACATGTCGAAATACTTATAAGGTTAAAATAAATATTTATTGTTGAAGTAAGAAAAAAGTATTTTATTTAATAATAATATTCATCTCATCTTTAAGCCCTCATTTGTCCATTTTGAACAAAGATCCCTCTCATTCATCTCTAATTTTTTCGGTTTTGTGTGTTGTTTCTCCATCCTAGTCCTGCAGATATTTTAATGTCGCCATCTTTGTTGTGGCCGTCCTCTACTTTGTCTAACTGTTCATGGTCTCTAGAACTGTATTTTCTTATTCCACCTGTTGTCGGTTTGCCTCAAAGTGTGGCCACATAATGCCCATTTGAGTGAGGCTATATGTTTTGCTACGTTTATTACCTTGGTTTTTTGTTTTATCCACTATATTTATTCTCTTCCGATCTGTTAGTTTAATATTGAGCACTTGACGTTTCATTGTTCTCTGTGCTTTGATAACTTTGTCTACGTTTGCCTCCGTTAGTATCCATGTCTGGGCAACATACGTCGGTACCGGGAGAATGCATTGATTAAATACTTTACTTCAGAGTTCAAACCGTTACCGTTAAGTGATATGAAATCTGTAATCAGTTTAGGCTTGCTTGAGATATTTAATGAAACATGGTAAAATATCATACATAGAGGTACTTCTTCTTCTAGTGCCATACCCTATTCAGGGCGTTGGCTACCTCTCTCCTATGTCTGTGTTTGGTGCGCGGCGATAGATATTTTGCACAGACAGACATAGGGGACCTACAGTTTAACGTGGGCTCCGAACCACAGGAAGTGCATGCACTTCTTCTTCTTCTTCATAGAGGGACTACTTTGTACAAATAAACTAACGTTGCAAGCAATTTTAATGCAATTGCTAAAATTATGGCAACACCTTTAAAAAAATTAAGTATCGCTTGGATGCATTCACTTTCCTAAAAATACGTTGAGTTAAATAATATGTTTATGTCAGCAAAAAACTCGATTTTTCTTAACAAAACTCCACTTATTGGAAATATGAAAACAACAGCAGTTTTTCAAGAAACAAAAACATCATCGGATAAATAGTGAAATCAGAAAATAACACAAGCTTTGATGTTTGTATTTTTGTTAAACAAGTAAGAGCTGCAAATAAAGAAGCAAGAAAGGCAGAGTATGCAAGATGTATAAAGCTGTATACTTTTGGAATCACAAAAGTCAATTAGGTAAAGGTTCCGTGATCCCAGAAGAATAATCCGGATTAATGCTAAAAGGAAAGTTAATCTGCCTGAAACTTACTGCCTCTGAATTTAATTACGTAATGTAATGAATCAATATTTAGGGAGTGAATTTAAATTTTAGAAGATATTAGAAACTGATGTATTCTCTTCTGAAGCCATACTTCATGCTAGAAATATTATCCAGAATGTCTACACAAGGAAATTGCTTTAACGCATTACTTGACTTCAGCATAAATGAAGTTGCAATCGCACTGAGATGAATTCGAGGTAGAAACGGAGCGCGTAAGAAATAAGAAAACGAAAGAGTGAAATTGAATTTCCTTATTTGCAATGCTAACTCTACCAGAATTGCAACAACTTTGTATCAGAATGCAGTAAATTAATTGGTTTGTTTGACGTTATTTTTATAAAAGGTATAACGATGCAAATTTTTACATTAATGTGTAGAATAAACGAATTAACTTAATTTTCGAAACATGCAAATATAATTTAATAACTTTTAATGTGGGTCTCATTTTGCATACATCACAATTACTTAAAACTTTCTAAGATCAACTCTTTTAGCAATTTACTCGGTCCTAAAAGATATCCGAGAGAAATAATTTCAGTGAAACTTGGCAATTTCTTTTTCATTCATAATTTTAACGCAGTCGTCAACGTAAAAGGCTGCAATCCAAAGATAAAACAATAGACCTCGAAATCTCAAATAATATTAAAAATTCTCGTTCTATACCCCACACTCTCTTCAGCTATGTATTCCAATCCCCCATTTCTAATGCACCCACCACTTTTAAGTTTCATTAAAATTTTGACTGACTTGAAATTTTATTTCGCTATCTCCATTTGTAGTTACAAATTGCTTTTCAAGTAAACGAAAACGAAATTTTTGGTATGAAGATGTTAAGTAAAGGAGTAATAGTAGTTTAATATTTAACTACTACAGTAAGTTTATTTTGTATTAACATTACATAACATATAAACAATAAAAATTAATTAAAGCACAGCAAAGCAATGGATTGGTTGCTCTCGTATTTTGACATGGTTCAACGGATTATTGGAGTTCGTTAGTTACTGTTGGTGGAAGTTAGGTTATGTTTCTGTCGTATCTATACGATACAATTTTTAAGTAATTTTAGTTACTTCCGTTAGCTAACATAATAAGAAGAATGATTAATCTTTAATTTCTAAGCATTTCCTTTGTCTTTTCAAATTAAACTAAACCCAGGAACAGTTAGATTCGTGGAGTCTTTGTTGTGTATGTATTATCTTCCCTGTGGGGTGACCCTTGAAATTTAGCGTCTTCGTGATCTTATGTCATTGTTTGCAAATATTTGTGCTTGCGAGACGCTAAGATGATGCCCCATTGTCCCGGATTTAATTATTCAGGATCACACTATATCATTTGGACAGGCTAAGCAGCAACAAGCGAAGGACTACGTTTAATCTGTGTATGGCTCACACATACAACACTTACTCTTACTTAAGAACTTAATCGGAAAGAAAAAATTAGAGTATAATAATGGACACTTAAAATTTAGTTAAACTGTGGCCAAATTTCTTAAACTATATAGAAAATTAAACAAGCAGGTTTTACAGTCGTAAACATAAGCGGTAGGTAGTTTAGGATCAAAATTGTAATTTACAAATGTTAGCTGTAAATCAAAACGAATTCATTCCTAATCCACAGGAAACTAATAATTACGACACTGCAGCTTCAGAAACAACAGAAGAAATAAACGTTAAATGCGGTCTTTATGGCCTAGAGCACCTAACACAAGGTCTTAGATGTTCTAGGCCATAAAGATCGCAGTTAACGTTCATTTCTTCTGTTGTGTCTGAAGCTGCAATGTCGTAATTATTTTTTTGTAAATAAAACAATTTTTAACTTCAAACAGGTTTTTTATTATAGCCTGAAACGTATTTCAACGTGTTTATACGTCATTATCAAAGGCAAGATTAAAAGTAAACAGTTGATGTTGTTATAGGAACATGAAATCTTCATAACTTGACCTTGGTTTTCTATATCTGCGTCCAGATGACTTGATTTCTCATTCCAAAACGTCCAATAACGGTGAATTTAAAAAATCAATGTACTGATTTTAAATGTTTGTGAATTTCAAATGCTTCTAGTATATCCAACTTACGTTTATCATGACAAAAGTGTAATTGGATTTATGGGGGTGATTATACTTGTAACAAGTTACGTTAAGAATTGTTTTATTTACAATAAATTAAAATGAACTTCAACGAAGTCCAGCTCGAACTTATAAATATCGTAATTATTTGTTTACTAATTAACCAAAATTCAAACAGTTGTTTTTTAGCTTCCAAGTAGGCGGTAATATACTGACCGGTTAAGATGTAATTTCCAAATGCGAGAACATTGCCTACTACACTTAATAATATTGGAGAAGTAGGAATTACCGTTTCTGCGCCCCAATGAAGTTGTTCAGAGGCCAGTAATGCGACCTTGCTAGCTTCCTCATTACTTCGATTACCATCATGTCCTATGTGTTTTCACCCAAAGGAGTAAAACAACATTGTCTCTAGAGATATCTTGGAGAGCTTCGTAGTACTGGAGTACTACACTAGAGGTAATTTTACAATTAATTAGGGTCAATAAGACAGCTCTACTGATTTGATTATTGATTTGTCGTTCAATGACTGCATTTCACCATGCATTATCTTCATTTCCATTATCCTCCCCCAGAAAAAAGTTTGGAAGATGTTCAGAAATGGGAAATTCCAAATAAACAACATCTTAAGAATAAGTAATATAGGCGAAAGTTAATAGAAAGAAATATTTAACTATTAAAAATTAATAGTTTATTAATAAAATAGAACGCTTGGTAATAGTTTCACAATTTGTTGGTTTTTATTTACTCAACTCGAGTTTCAACCATCACGGTCATCGTCAGGAGTTTACAAACACAACTAAAACTTAAAAACCTACAGATGTACAATACTAATCATTCTGTCGTCGCCGATTTTAAGTGTTAACACATGTTTCTATGCTTTGTATACTGCAGGTCCAGGAGGGGTGAATTTCTAAATCGGTGTGGTCGTTACTATATTTTTATTATTATTTATTGCCTTTTTAATTTCTAAATTTTCCAATTTATTTAAACGTTTGCCCTTGTTTTCGACGTGTAAAATTTTTGTATCTGTGTGTTTGAAAAAATGACTGTTTGTAATACAATGTTGGGAGATGTCGGTTGATTTATGATTGGATTTAATAGATCTGATGTGTTCTTTAATTCTTGTATTAAAACTGCGGCCAGTTTGTTCTATATATATTGCATCACAACTAGAACAGTCTATTTGATAGATACCATTTTTTAATTTTTTTTATTGTGTCTTTATTGTTTACTAGATGTTTAGCTGTTTTAGCTAACTCTACCTATATAATTGATTTTTGACCATATTGTTTTTTCAATTGTTGTCTTTTGTTCGTTGTACAAAAGATGTTTTACATTTTCTTTTTGTTTTTTCTTTAAAATGTTATCTACAAATTGCTCTGTGTATCCGTTTTTTTAGGGCTATAAATTTAATTGTGCTAAGTTCCTTACTGAAATTTTCGGTAGACACGTCTACTTATTGGATTTCTGCGTCATCAAAGGTATTCCGCAGAACTTCCTAATGGCTCAATCCTGTTCTAACCTTTCTTCCGGACACTCTCCATACTAGTTACTCTCGATACCCAAGCAAGTGAAAAACCGAAATTGCAGTTATTTTACAAAAACAAACTGACTGGGAATTGCTCAGAGAACTTTGAAAACTAAACCACGCTCAAAATCTGCCAATAAAAATTGAAAAAAAGATTGATGAAGCAGTTCAGTCTGGGAAGCAGCACCGGAACGTAACCAGTCAGGAATGAAAGTTTACTACCCCGTTTTTTATTAGGAAAAAGTACATAAAAAAAGAAGGCGTAGAAAGTAGTATATAATATATTAGAGCAGTTAAAAAACTACAGAAACCAAAAAATCCAAAAAGTACTTGAAAAGCTTTTCAGCAACAGAAACCTCTGACGGCTATTTCTCCTATTAGGACACATGACGAGGAGTGGGCTCGGAACAGTAACAAAAAATCAAATGCATTTGCTCAACATTAAGTCAATGTTTTGTCACACTTTTTTTCCTAAAGAACAAGCGCTGATCCAAGATATGTTTTAAATCCCATTCCAGATGAACCCACCCATCAACTACTTAAAGTAAATATGAATCTCTACGCTTACTTGTAGTGAACTACATCCGAAAACATTTCTAGACTTCGATTTAGTACCTAGCAAAATCCTGAAAAAAGTACCAGATGAGGGAGTCACGGTGCCATCTTAAGGATAGGATACTTCCCGGCTTAATAGAAGGTAGCCCAAATTATATTGATTCCCAAACCAGGAAAACCACTAACCGAGGTAGCTTCATTTACACTCATTAATTTGTTAGCAATTCTTTCCAAAATTTCTGTAAAGCTTTTCGTACGATAAATAATGTCACTAATTGAAGGAAAACTATTGATACTAAAGTACAAATTCGGATTACGGCGACAGCATTTCAATATTGGACAGGTACATAGAATTGCAACTAAATAAAGCACGACCTGGAGACCAAGCGGTTTTGTTTAGCTGCGTTTCTAAATATAACGCAGGCCTTTGATAAGAAGTGGCACATCAGCTTATTTTGTAAAATCAAACGTTGTACACACTATCTACCAGATATTCAATTCTTACCTTATCAAAATTTTGTCGTGAGATATCAAGATCATACTACAGCACTATTGCCTATAAAATCTACAGGGTTGTGTACATCTGTCCGGCTTTGTATGTAATCTACACGGTTGACTTACCAACAAAGAATTACAGTTCTAGCAACTTTTGGCGACGATACAGATATAATGACCTTTAATTGCGACCCCACTATAGCTTCAAAAACCTACTAAATCACATAAACCAAGTAGAAATAGTTGAAAACATGGCGTATCAGAGCCAACGTTTAAAAATATGTCCAAGTCACTTACAACGAAGACAAGCACGTGTCCTCTGGTTTGTTTCAACGGCAATCCACTTTCACAAAAAAATGGTGTAAAATACCTTGGTATTCACCTAGACACACGTTTGACATGGAGTAAACATATCTCCGTTAAGCGACTTCAGCTGGGTCACATTTTAGAACATACTACTGGCTACTCGGGCGCAAATTTTAGTTATCACTAGAAAATAAACTACTTGTCCTTGTGTACAAGGTTGCCATTAAACCTATCTGGAGCGATTCAAACATTGGAAAATTTCAAGGTTTCCATTCGAAACCTAGCCATCTAAATCCATCGAAATCTCTACATGACCACGGTTAAAAAACCCATGAAGGAGTCCAGCATCAAATATCAAGACAGAGTTCGAACGCACCTAAACCCTTTAGCAGCAGAACAATTGAACGCCTAGCGAGTGAAGAGATTAAAACGCCACGATCCAATGGACATGCCACAACGGTTTCAAACTGGATCTAAACAAATCTTGTTGAGTCACTAAAAAAAATGTTTAGGTTGGTGCTTCTTCGATATTACATGCTCAGGGTGTCCCGTATAACTGTATAAAAAAATAGTTATTCTTCCAAAATGCAGCTTTTTTATACAGCCAGTTGTCCATGCCCTGCCAATAGCGACAGAAGCGAACGTAATTACTTTGCATAAAAGTACCTTAGAATATTTGCATAAAATCCGCGCTTCAGTTACTCTATAATTTTACGATTAAATCCTTCTTGCAATTTTGTTTAAAATGAATACAAAATGTAAAATTGAAATAAATTTGAAAATAAAACATTAAAAAAATAGTCAGTTTCTTTACTTGATTGCGTTAATAAAACTATAGTAAATATCCTTAGGTAGTAGACCTTCTTGTACTACTGAAAATCAACAAACCCTTGTTTATATCACTGCATCATTAAATTATAAGCAAATATGAAAATATGCTTTAAAAGGTGATCCAATAACACGTTATTCACAACTGGAATTTGTAGCTAAACCGATAAAGATGAAATATGATATCAAAATTTCAATAAAATTGTTTGATAAATAAATAATGGCGTGTATATTAAAACGGTAAAATTTATTTTCAGTTTAAAATAAGGTCAACAGAAACAAAAATTATAAATGTTTTTTACTACAAAAATACAATACATTTTTGCTGGAAGAATATTTGCCTAATTCGTTAATAACTACTGTACTGGGATATATTAAAAATTGAGATTATATTTGTATTGTATTTTATTTATACGCTAAGTATTACATGGTTTTGTTGTAAATGCGTTTATAATAATTAATTTAAGCTGATCACGTAATATGAAGAAAACCGAACAAACGAGATTAGTGCCTGGGTAACGATTATTCTGGAAGCTTGTATATGAGTTCATTAAAAACTTTACCGTGTATTTCATGTTTGTTGTGCTTTAAATCTCCCAGCACTTTATAAACCTGGGCGAGTTAGTTGTTCTCGTTATTACAAGTAATTTATACAATTTTGCTTAAGAATGGGATAATAGATAGATACCGAAATAGATTTGCGGAGTACACGCATTTTTTGATAGACATAAATTTGTTAAATGTAATCTCTGCAACCTTACTGATAACATGCACGTTTCGGAGGATGGTGTCTAACAACTATGGTGTAAATCACCCTCATTTAATCTCAGCTTTGAGCATATAGAAAGGTAAACGTGAAGCTGTAATATGTTGCATGTTGAATATTGCTTGTTGCGTGTTGCACGCGGTGTCAACCCGAGGGAAGGATTAGCAAAAGAGCCGTGTAATAGATAGTGCTAAAGTTTGAAACTTCCCAAATTTAAATATACTCATTAACACTTTCCTTGACTGTTTTACGTAGGTGATATATTATTCCTTTCTTTTTGGCTCGTATTTATGAAATAGTCCAAAGTTACATCATTAAAATTTTTATGTGAATATAATTTTACTTCAATATGCAATATTTCGCAGCAGCAAATTCAAATTATAATAAACTGGTAATAATTACTTACAGGATTTGTTAATTAAGTACCGTATGGTTTGAATAGTGAAGGGCAGGAAGTCTCGGGTTATTATTAAGTATGAATTTCAAAATTACCCTTGTTCGAAAATGAGGTCAGCTACACTTAGAACGTTTTTATGATTGATTGCTTACTGACAAATAGGGTAAATAAAAGCGTTTGATATGTATCTACTGTTTAGCTTTATTTCAATGCATATTTTTCATATGCCATTGGTATAATTAATAAGAAACTAAGTCAAATGTCATTTATTTGTACGATATTTCAATATAACAAACAATGTTAGTAAAGATATTTATATTGTTATATTAATATCTACTTAGTTACATTTTCTCTAAAAACATTTTTTTGTACTTTTTTGACAGTTTTATGAACATTTAAAATATACCTGAAAATTAAAAAAAATTTTAAAAACTTTTAGAATATACTTGAAAATTTAAAACATTTTTAAAAATATTGCTTTTTTTAATTCGAATTTGCAGTATTAAGAAATAGACCATGTTTTTAATTTTTATTTGAAAATTTTTTGGAAATTTTGATAATTTTTAAAAATTTAAAAATATTAACAAATCTGAAAATTTGTTATTCGTTGAAATCTAAAATTTATTTTCCAAAAAAAGTAGTTCTTTTGACAATTACTCAATTAAACTGTTTAGGTAAAGGGCCAAAAGATAACCTCCTAAAGAACTTTTGTCAACGGGAAGTTGTTTCTATTGTCATGATCAAATGGATTTCGAAGTCAAAATTTGTACATTTTTGAAAAACCAAAAAAATCGAATGTAAGGTGCCAGAAAGATCGTGCTTGCCTTATTAATCGGCTAGTCGACATGGGTTAGAGTGCAAATTTGGCGTCTTTTTTAGCGCGTCTATATTGAAGTATAGCAGCCTTCACCAACTGTTTATTTTTCTAAGTAGGCAGTAAATACATTGACGTAATGACTAGGCAGTAAATGAACCTAAATTATTATGGCACAATAAATGTGGAAAAGAATTTATTGTAAATATTAACAGTTACATTAGTACAATCTTTGAGTACTACTGGGCTTTATTCTTCAATATTCGTTTTCTTCAATTCACTTTTGTAAGTTGTATTTGATATCAGCTTTTTCTTATCACGTTTGACACTAGCTTGACAAACATAGACAATTGAGAAATAAACAAACAAAAAATTCAATAGTAACGACGCTGTATAAGCCACTTCAGTGCAATATTTTCGTTTGAGTACAGGAAAAATGATCTTAAAAATGTAAATCTTAAACGATCGGCGAAAAAATTATATGTTTTATACGGCAATAAAGCAGATTTAAAGCTCGACATCGTCTCGGTTTTAAATCATATGCTTTATTGCCTTAAAGGTAGGAAAATCCGATTTTCACACCTCCTTCTGTTACCCCCACCACCAAATGATTGTATTAAGACAACAACTCAAGTTTCTTTTTTGGCATAAAATGTAAAAAATGGTAGAAAAGAGTCAAAAACAACCAACGTTGTGAAGGTCCAATTACCAAGGCCAAGAGAAGTCTGAAGGATGAAATCAAAAATCAGTAGGTACAATGTTTATTCGTTTCTTGTATATCAATAACGTCGTTGACTTAGAATTTGTTATGATAATAATAATAATAAAAGTAAAATATTTATAACTAAAGTATAGAATATCAGTCACATTAGCCATTACTATTCTAGAAATTTTTTTATCTGTTATTTACTCTGTGTATATGTACGAATACCATGAAACAATGTTAACTATAAAATTGAAATTACTATAACGCCGCAGACTTTTTATGTTAAGTCTTCAACTAGTTAGAAATTGTTGCTTGAAGGCTGATGTTTGTTTGATTTAACACCCTAATAAGACGGATCGGGTTATAGGCAGAATTGCTGACCTACGTGATCCCACTGCCGCTACACTTAAAACTAGGGCGGAGTAAATAAAATTAAAGCTACATTCTATTTCTAAATATTAAATAAAAAAAATGTTTACTCAAAAACGGGTTTGGCAAAAGGTTTTTTTACATCATCTACTTTTAATTTTAATTATGCGCGTTGTGCAATTTCAAAAAATATACGAAATCTTTTAGAAATTTTTAAACATTTCATTAAATGTGAGAAAAATGGGCGGTTGCCCAACGGCTTTTTTAAATTACTAACAACAAAATTTTAAAAATAAAAACAGAATTGTTGCGTTTTGAGGCCAGTGCGAGCCTTCAAAGCCCCATAGGAGCCCATCATGCCCCTGTGGAGTAATCCCCTGCTGAATATCAAATTTATAGGAATAGTTGCTTAGCTGATTGATAAGGTTTTTAATAGTTTGATAGATAAGCAACGTATGATGAATTTCTAATCCGTATATTAAGTAAGTGAAAATATCATGAATTCATTCTCGCAACTTGGAGCTATTGTTTGCTAAAATACTGTAGTCTACGCTCTTACATGTCTTTTTGTCACAGTCATAGATCTAAACAGTTTGTAAGAATGAAATGGTGATTATTTTCTGCAAATAACTGTTCTGGATTCTCTCAACATTAGTTATTGCTAGTCCTTATTTATACGTATTATCAGATTTTACCTTACCACATTTTAATAATGCTAAAAATAATCTGAAATAAGTTTACTTGGTATTTTCCTTCTAGTGGAACGGCGTTAAACATTTGAGTAATCAAAACAGGTGGTAGTGCACATTAAGAAAAAACGGTTTTTAAGCAGATTCACAATGTAATTACATAAATAAATAGGATTTAAAAAAAAAGTAAATAACTTAAAATTAATTTCCGTTTAGAAAAAACTTTTATACAACGATTTTCTAAACTATTTTTTGTTCGCTTTTATAGTCAAAACTTGATTGAAATTAAACGAACTTTATCACAAACACTATTTGACACAATTTGTGTCTGCAAATATACGTGCTAGCAAAACATAATCTACCAACTACTTCAAACGTCTCTTTTGCTTATGCAGTGTATCCCATATACAAAGGAACAAAGAGTAAATCATAAAATAACCAATTACGTTCAACTTTATAACAGTTAAATTTGTAGGTAACGGCTGTGTAACAGTCCTACATGCACTACAAAGCTTTTATGTATGTTTCTGATCATCTTGTTTTCATAAACGGCATTAAAGTGCTCTGATTGCAGGTAGATATTGAAGTAAAATAAAACAAAACAAATGTGCCCGCAGCTGTGTATTCCGCACTTTTGACTATAAAGGCTATGCATGATTTTGAGTTTCAAAGGAAAAGATGGCCGTTGAATGATGTAGCACTAAATTACGTTTATATCGTGCTTGTGAAAACGTTTCTCCTTTACATGTAACAAACAGTTTCACTAACTCATTTATGTGTTAAACTGAATATCATATACACAGTAGACATTGAAAGATAAATTCGTGGAAGAATGATCCCAGTTATCAATTCTACGAAATTTATTTCAATACGGTCTTGTCACAACAAGTTAATTTACATAAAAATGTTTACTTTATTTAATTGTTATCTTAATTTAAGGGTCAATAACCAATGTGTCTTTCAAGAATTGCCATGTACGTATTTTAGTTTTTTTTGTACCTATGCTAATTGTATTTTTCCTTGCAAAAGAAATTGTTTATGGTATTCACATAAAATCCGTTGAAAACGAAATGATAATCAATGTTAACAGCTTTTAGAATTTTTGGTCAAAACACCAAACCGGAAGTTCCAACTAATTTATCATTATTGGAATAAATACACTATGTCTATAAAGTAACAACCTCCCCCCCCCCCCCGCCCAATTAACTTTTGAACGACTTGATATTTTACCACAAAATGTGGTGTGCTGTAATGGGAAATACTATTCTTCAGCCCATATTAAAATTTTGTATCATTCAAAATGGCAACTTGCGCCATTTTGAATTTTTTTTTAAATGCAAAGGGGGCTGAGTGACACCTCATTGGAAAGGTCTTTTAGTTCTGCGTCTGATCCTAGAGTCTGAAAAAAAAATTTAGCCATAACAAAACGACAATGTTTGAAGATAAAGAAGTCTATTAAAAAAAACTAAGAATTAAAGCAAAAAGAAATTAAATTAAGTGTTCGAAAGGTTCACCATTCACTTCTTGGCAAATAAAAAGTTGGTTATGAAATTCCTGCCTTACATTTGTATACGTTTTTGGAGTGATATTTCTGCAAACTTCTGTAATGCGGTGCTCCAGTTCTTCAGTTGTTTTTGGACGGGTTCTGTACACTTTCGATTTCAGATATTTCCATAGAAAAATTCTAAGGAAGTTAAATCTGGGGAGCGAGCCGGCTATTCTACAGGCCCCCGCCTACCAATCCATCTTCCAAGAAAATGTCCGTTGAGATAGCCAGAAACAGGCCTATAATAATGAGGCGGCGCACCATCTTGTTGGAACATAACGTTTTCAATACTATTTTCAGCCACCTGAGATATTTCCGAGAAAATTTTGTACTGCAAATGAAAAAGTGGACTACTGGATAAAAAAATCAAGACAATTTTGAATTGAGTGAGTCCGTTTGTTTAAAATCCGCATTTTGTTATGGCTGAATATTTTTCTTTGAAACTCTAGGATCAGACGCAGAACTAAAAGACCTTTTAAATGAGGTGTCAGTCGACCCTGGATAAAAAAATCCGCCATTTTGTTATCACTAAATTTTTTCTTTGAAACTCTAGGATCAGACGGAGAATTAAAACACCTTTAAAATGAGGTGTCACTCGACCCAGTCGCCAAACGTTGTGGTAAAACATCTAGTCGTTCAAAAGTTAGTTGAGAGGGGGTGGGGGTTACTTTATAGACAGACGGTATATCAAATAACGGTGAAGTGGCAAATAAGTTTGCAATGAACTTCAGATTTGTTTATAATTTATCATCGAAAAACAACGTCCCAAGTCCTATATTTGAAACTGATTAAGATTTTAATAACCTCCAATCTGTGAGCGCCTTTAATTTTGATGAAATTGCAAGTACTTTACAATCATTGAAACTAAAAACTTTAAGCCGCCCTGATTAATACCTGTTTTATCTACAATTCGCGTCATGATTTGTTTAGACAGCCTCTTTACATATTAATTAATTACCTGTTCTGCCACGAGTGAATGGAAAAATAATTTGGTTATATTTAAAAAAAACCGTTGCATAGCAACGAGCGTTTTTTTGTTTGAAGTGTTGATTTCGAGTGGATTTTCCCATACTAAATATTAATACTTACCGTATTTGCAATAGTGTAAATTTTATCATTATAACGTTGTACATTTCACCGTCTGTTAGATTTCTAAACAAACAAATTATATAGGCAATATTCCATTCCATCCATATTTCAACCTTTATTACAGCTGTCAGTTCGTGACATCAGCAATAATGATGCTGGAGCTTAGCAATCATGATCGAATTGTAACTTGTCCATGTCTAAAAATATTTGTAAGTAGGAAACTGCCGCAAAACGCGTTTGTGATATTAAAAAGTATTGTTTTTTCTTAATTTTCAAAATATTTAAAAATTCTTGCTGATCCTAATAAAAAGTACTTTAAATAGTCTATCGAATTGATAAAAGTTGATAAAGATCGGCGTTTGCATTTTTGAATAAATAATTACTCAATTTAAAATTTTAAGAGAGAAAACAAATTTGTTGTTAACTGCAAGCTCTATCGGCACAGAAAGAAAAACAATGTGTAAACAGTTTCGAAAAATATTTTTTTGAAACTATTTAAAATCAAAATCGGCCTGTAGAAGCGTCACACACCCACCAACACACCCACAGTCAGACATTTTTAAAAATCAACTTTTTTTGGGTTCCCTAAGCTCCAAAACCTGCATTACCGTTAAAATCTAGATTTCAAAAATTTGCATGAAATCAATACTTCCTTATACCGAAGGTATGGGAAAGCAAAAATGAGAGCAGCGCTTTTCCTATAATTTCCTATACATTAGAAATAGTTAGTTATGTTTTCAAAAGTATTTCAGTATTAACGTTTTACTACCAGTAATAAACTGACATTTGATTGCACAATTTCTAATAATATACAGAGTGGCCATTTTAAAATTCCGAGCTTAAATTTTTTTAAATAGGCAACACACAATACACGTCACTGCCGACTATTATTTTAAAACAAAATATTTCTATAATTTAGATCAGGACAATCATGTTTGCATTAACTTGACAGTTTACTAATCAAATTTGTTAAGCCACATTACTTGAACGGTGCAAAACAAAGATTATCGATCACTAATCTTTGGTGCAAAATGTATTCCAACGCTGTCAAAGTGGACATGCTTCTAATTCTGGGTGAATGTCGAAAAATGCGAGTGCTGCCAGTACTTTGTATGCGCTACGCTTTCCAGGTAGACGAATTCCAACAGACAAAACATTTAGAATGCTTCTTCTGAATTTACAAGAGTATGGGCAATTTTCAAAACCAAAAGTAAGGGCACGACAAGTTACGGTTGAACATAACGAAGTAGCTGTAATTGAAATGGTTACGGATAATCCCCATACAAGTCAAAGAGCGATTGCAATTGCCTTAAACATTAGCAAAGGTTCTGTTTTCAATATTCTTAAGGCGAACAAATTTCACCCCTACCATGTTTATACCATACACCATCTTGAAGATAGGGATTATGAGCATCGTGTTCAGTATTGTCAATTTCTTAGACGGCAATTAAACGGCAATGTGGAATTTTTAAGTATGGTATTATTCTGTGATGAAGCGAGGTTTTCAAACAACGGCATGGTTAATCGGCATAACTGCCACTATTACGCCCAAGACAATCCCCGCTGAATCAGGATAACTCATTTTCAGAGAATTTTTTCTCTTAATATGTGGTGCGGTATTATTGGCGATTTTGTAATAGGTCCACATTTCTTTAATGGAAATTTAGATGGTGAAATGTATTTAAATTTCTTAATTAGTGAACTACCGGCTCTCCTCCAAACAGTTCCTCAAAACGTACGGAATAGCATGTGGTTTTTAAATGATGGTGCATCTCCGCGTTTTCATAGGGATGTGAGAAATTATCTTAACCAACGTTTTGAGGGACGCGTAATTGGACGAGGTGCATTGCATCCTTGGCCTGCCCGTAGTCGCGATTTGACTCCTCTAGACTTCTTTTTGTGGGGCAAAGTATAAAATGATGTCTATGAAGTGCCCATTCGAAATGAAGAACATCTACGGGAAAGGATAATTCAGTGTTGTCGCTCTATCACACCGGAAATGTTAGCTCGTGTTAGAGGTTCGATGCGTAGAAGGATTATACTCTGCGAAAACTTTGAACAATTTGAACACCTTCTTCGTTAGTTTTTCTACTATGTTCCTATTAAATTATTGTAGTTATTGTTGTCAAATATTAAATTAGAGTTATTAAAGTAACCTTAAATTTGTACTTAATCATTAGTAGATACATGTACTGTAAAACAACTATGATCTCAATTTAAAAAAAAGTGGTAGAAATGCATAGTGATCTGGGGGTTGCATTGTGTGTTGCCTATTTAAAAAAATTTAGGCTCGGAGTATTAAAATGGGCACTATGTACATATAAACAATCTATTAGATGCGAACGGAACTAGCTATGCATTCGCCCCGCACATCGACCGAATAGAAACACTACCCCGCACCTATCACAAGCGAACCAACATACTAACACTCCAAACATACGGCGTCAACTCACTTAAACTTATGCTTTGCCTGCGGATAGGTCTTATTGTATTTAGAAACCAGAACTTTTTTTATTTACAATTTACCTAAACGAAATTTTTTTATAATTCTCGTTTTATTACTAAACAAATATGAATGAGTTTTTAAAAATTTATAGCGGGCATCACAGGCTAATTAGTGAACTGCGACACGACCTAAATTATATTTCATACCTAGGTAAGTCTATAGAATTTACAAAACATAGTGTTGCAGGGTTTTGAACAATACATTTTTTAAATATTTAAAATTTTGATATTATTTCACTTCGTTGTTGTAGTAGTTCCAAAAGTTCTCGTAACTTGTAAAGATTGTGTACCCCTCGAACGTTCCCAATATCAAATTTCATATCGATCTGATTACTCGACTTTCAATAAATAGGCATTAAAACACAATTATTCAAAAATTCATAGAATCCGTCACGTATTAATAATTAGCAGGGGTACACAAACCAATTGTAGTTCATTCTCAGTTCTATAAGCCTATAAAATTCAAAAAATGAAGTAGGCAGTTTTTTAGCAATAATCTATTTTAATTTCCGAAGTTTTTGAAAATATTTTCATTTCATAGCTTTTAGTCTTTCAAAATTTTTTGTTTACAGTTACATTGTATATCTATAAAGCTATTGCGATAAAAACTTTGAACTCGATTTTTCAACTTATTTTTGAGTAATTAGGCGCTAAATTCAAAATGTTAAACAAATTGTAGCGATCGCTATTTTAAAGCTACAAAGTTTGGAATGAAGCGTTGAATTTGCTCTAAGGTCTTCTTTAAGGTTCCCGTTTTCTTAAAAATTTAAATAAACAAATTTAAAATTCTCTTTATTTTTAGATTAAAGTTGATGCAAATTTAACAACACGATATTTAAAAATTAGAATTGAAAACAATCAGTAATTGCCCTTGTCATGTCATGTAAGGTCATTAACCTCATATAAAATAAAGATTGTTATTCTTTATGTAGTAAAATATAACCGTTATATATTTTTACGAAGAAACAAAATTATTGGTTAGATTAAAGTGGCCACTTTGACAAATGCAGAATGTGTCCTATAATTTAGTGTTGGTACCCCTTTTAATGTTATTTAAGGTACTTTGTCACGATAATTACACACCAAAATGAATTATGTGAAAATGAAAGTGGGAATGTGATATAGTACTGTGGCAATACTGATTTAGAAATCTCTAATGTGTTCACCTTACAAAAAAAGACACCCCAAGAAAAGTTTCTCACATAACAGTTCTGAGAATAATTCTTTAGAAAGTAATTTCAAAAAACTATGATATATAGGTTGTTTCAGAAAAATTCTATAAATTTAACAGTAGATTCAATGTTTTTCTGGGAAACTACAGTCTTTTAAATTGCAAAAATCATCATTTTCCCTTTTGTAATTTTTAGATTTACACTTTTGTAGGAGCTTTTTGACGGAAACGAACATTTGCTGCTTGCTGTTTGATAATAGTTATTTGTTTAATAAGGCAATAAAGCATATGATTGAAAGCCGCGGCTAGTAGTTTCGCTTTCAGCCAGCTAACAATTAAAAATCTTTTGGATATCTGAAAAAAAAATGCAAAAATTATTTCTACTTAGCGGTCCTCGTGAAACCCACCTTCTTGATCGGTTTTCAGTGTTTCTAATATCGAGCTACGTTTCCTTATCTCAAAACAGATATCTTCTTCTTTAATATTGGGTTTTTCGATACCTTTCAGGAGCGTACATTTCTTAACAATATTTAGAATGCAAGTGTAATAAAATGCATTGTAATAATTGAGAACTTGCTAATGAATTTATTTTTTATTGCTAAAGCTAACAAATCTAAATAAATTATGGTCACACTAAAGACTTAACTTTATTTATTTCTGGAAAATTTATTTAAGATAATCAAATTATTTTCATTCTTAACTGCTGTAGGTACATATCTTGAAAGTTATCACAGTTTACCGATAACTAGGCTCCTGCTACAAACAAAACGTAAACTTTGCACTAAAAGCACATAGTAGGGATAGAACTTATTTGTATAAAAAAATCCCTTGACCGCTGTAACTCGCACTGTTAAATGACAGTAACGTCTTCATGATGCAAGAGTTCACCTTCATTTAAAGAAGATTTTAGGGCAGTTTTTTTAGGAAGTAGTTGAATACATTATAATCTAGCAACTTCATTGCACAACATTTGTCGAAAACTGTCTTAGTTTACCTTACATTGGGACATGCACAAGACAACTCTCCTTATAAGCTATCGCTCTAACTGAAAATTATTATTAAATGAGTTGCATTTGTAGTTTTGTTGGTCCGAAAGCTTTATAATAGAGAGAGCCTTTTAGCGATGCATTTCGAATTCGAAAATCTCGGAAACAATACACTGCATGTAAAAATGGATTAAATTTATTGCGCAAGCGTGTGTTTGTCTATTATGTTAGCGTCGCGACGAAAGCTCAGTCGACATGCGGCACGCAACCGGTAACTTCAGCAATGGAATTTCAGCGGGCGCGTTTCATGTGCGAAGTTGTCGCAGCGGTGTTTACGTTGCTGATACCTACAACTTCAAGTCTCTTAGGTAGTATTATTAACTTTTAATATTAATTTGTGGTATTGTCTTGAATATTATTAATATATTTTTAATGTTGTTATATTTACTTTAATTTCTATAACAGAGGAACTGATTACATAAATATTTAACAAACTTTTTTGTTTTTATTGTTAATTTACTGGTATTTTCTTGCATGGATCGATAGAACGTTTAATGTACAAATAAAAGACGAAAAATAAAAATACTTCTAATAAAATTATTATAACTTCTAGCATAACCCAATTGTCTCAATTATATAATTGTTGTTCTTTCATTAGAGTTATATATACTCCAATCTAATATTGAACTAAGTATTATTTTTCTGTGGGTCATTTTAAAAGAATATTATAGCTTACCAATAAAATAAAAAGTTATATCTAGTTCTACGTAAAATATTTTTCATCACAATAAATGACTGTATTGTAGCAATTTATTATATGAAATTTTTATCGGTTCTTTTATAAACTGTGCATTTATCAAATTATTTTGTAATGTGTTATTGACAAAGGATAGGTTATGCCCGACACGCACAATCATTCATATGGGATTCATATTTAGACCACTTCGTTATTAGGAAAGTATCTTTTAATTTCTTTATGGTAATAATTTCAAGAAAAGATATCAAGGCGTAATTCTAACCCTAAAACCGCTATCTATAGTAAAATATGATATGTCATAGAATTGTGACTATCGTGTAATGTTGAATGAATTATTATTACTGTATATTTTGGTATCCTTATTTGATTCACTTACCGATTAAGGGTGTTTTTGAGATTTCAATTGGTGCTTTTATATTGGTATTGAAATTAAGTCATAAATCAAAAAGCGCCCGAAGGAGGAACCGCACTATGGTGACGCTCCTGAATTAACTTTAAAGTTTCTGAAGTAATATCGAAGTGCATAAAATACTTCACAAGTATCGTATGTAGTTTTGTAGAAAGCAAAATACCTCGGATGTACGTGAAGTACTTCAGAAGTTTGTGAAGTATATCTAGTGGAAAAATGCTCTTATTATTTTGTTGAATAAAAAAATTAAGATTCACCCTAATTTAGCATTAAGCAAAGAGGTATTCTTGTTCTTGTTTAAAGTCTAGTTTAAGGTAACAATTACAATCACAAGGTTAAAGGTGATTGCACAATTTATTAGAATTGATAAATGATGCAATTAGAGGCCCATCAATTGAGTATGTTAATGTGGTGGTTGAATAGACACATCTTCAATTGAACACTATTGCTACTTCTTAAAATGTTTTAATTGCTTCCATAAACAATAGACAAACAAGTATATCAAATTAAAAAACGGCTACATAAAATATTCCGTTATTTATTCATTTTAGTTGGAGCCGTGTATAGCATAATTTAACTGTACAGGGTAGGTGATTAATTTAAATTTTTATTTTTGACGCAATTATCTGCAAATTGTTACTCTCTTTGATCCTGGAAAATATTCAGAATATCCTGGAGAAATTCAGGAAAATTGCAGTGGAATTTATAAAAAAAGTATTTATTTGCGGAAATGCTACTTAAAACAGTTTCTTGAGTCACTTGAAAATCCCGAAAAACGTACAAACATGTTATCCGCAGCGTTTATGATGGCCTGTTGGACGTTGTAATATCACTGAGCAGTGTGTTGTGTAACTGCATTTTCGTTGTGATCTACCCATTAAGGGTATGCATGGGTTATTAATAAATTTTTATTTAATACACACTAGCCGTGCCAGGAGCGTAGTGAAAGGCACAAGCTACTAGCGCGCATAACCATGTGTACAAAGTGGAATAACATTTTGAAATTTAATTTCTTGCAAAAATTTATTATGTGGCTTCTGGGTATTGGCATTCAATTTTCTGCAGTTTTCTCCATCTCTACTTTTAAATATTTACTTTCATATTATACAGTGAAAAGTAATATTGCAGATGAGGTAACAAAATTGTGACATGAAATCTGTACAATATTGTTAAGTATTATTTATTTATTATTAATTAGGGATGTACCGAATAGTGATTTTGGCCACTGGCCGAATACCGCATATTCGGACAGTCTCTCACGGTCTAATACCGAACATTCGGCCAACTATTCGGCAAAGTATTCTGCCAAAGAACCTAATATTCTGCTAAATATTCGATTAAGTACCAAATATTAGACCAATTACTTGGCCACATATTGGGCCAAGTCCAAATATTAGGCCAACTATAGCTAAGTACCGAATAGTACCTAACTCGTGCAAATTATTCGGCTTTGTACCGCATATTTATACGCCGAATACTGCCGAATATTGCCGAAATGTGTAGGTTAACTGCTTTACATAAGCGGATAGCGTCTAGCTTCGCCAGGAAATAAACCGCAGGCTAAATTTTGTACAACTTTCTCTTAGTAACGGACTTCCTTCAGACTTCCCCCACTTCCTCCGGACTTCCCCCGGAATTCATTTGGACTACCTGATTTCCCTTGAACTTCCCTGACTTCCCTTGGACCGTCCCCGGAGTACCATCGGATTATTCCTTGTAATTTCGAAATGTATTTGTAATAAGCATGTTGGTTTACAAAACAATACAATTATAGGTCATACAAAAACGTATAATTATTTTCGGTAATTAATGTTATTTTTGTAGTTACAAAACTATAGGATATAAAACTACTCTGCAGCTTAATTACACAATACGTTCTAAAAATATATTTAAAGAAACATAAGTAAGACATAATAAGCTTATAAAATAGACTGCAGTTAACTTCCAATAATATATTATTAAATGTGTATGGAGTCGTATGGTGCCTACGAGCTTACTTTTTTGAGATCTTTGTACTTATTTTTACCTTCCTTGCTATAAATAAAATTTATTCGCTACGTGATTACTTGCCAATATACGAGTTATGCTTAAAGGAAAGGTACTTTTATGGAAAGAATTTTCTACCTACACGTTTCGGATAAACTAGGAAGGGTAAGGGGTGTGTTTAACTTCAATGTAGAGGCGCTGGAAAAAGAGCCGTTGATTCGTATTTTAGACATGTCATATAACCGATCTGCGGAAGCACGATCTTCCCACCCCCCTCCCCCCCAATGCCCCAACCATCAGTCTTTCGTTATATCAAAAATTAATGAATGCCGGTTTTATAATCGGTGTTAACATATTAAATGTCGATGAAAAACATTTTGCACTCAGAAAACACCTATAGGAGGTTCACTTTTGGTTGCTTAAGACGTTGTTTGCAATAATATACGCTGAAAAGCATAAAACGTGGTATCTGCTTTAAAAAATGGTTCTACGCATATCAAGTAGCTGATTTGCATAAGTTCAATTTTCCTACCATCCTCCAATGCGCCCCTCGACCCCACCATTATTTATTTTCTTCTTCAGTGTCTACGATTTTTGCTCCATAATCTGTAAATGACAATAGGAACAACATTTAAGAGACAAAAACGTTGTGGCAGCTGTTCTTTTGGTCGCTTGCCAGAACACTTGACAATCGTCAAAAAAAAGATGCACATGCACTTTTGTGCAGTGCAAATAGGGTTTGTGGTAAACATTTACAATAAAAAAACAAAAAGATGGGACCTATTTCAATTTATTGTTTATTACTTTCTCACACGACATTTAAAAAATCAGCAGCTATGTTAGATTTTATGCACGCATTTAGTTTTAAGAATATAACTACCAAACCTCTGAACATAGAGAGAGGGTTGTTTTTTTTTTAATTTTTAGCAATCTTATCAATTCTGTATCTGCACAATTTTAGGATAAAAGGAAAAATTCTGACAGTTTCGAAAACAAGAACCTTTTTATTTGTAAATTAATTATTACAGAAATAAATAACAATAAAAATTTGTTAAAGCAAATGTTGTTAAAAATTTTGTAAGCTTTAGAATGGTGTATTATACTAGCAGGATATTTTATTTCACAGCTGTGAAAATGGATGTGTTCGCAGTGCCATGCCAGTCAAAAAGAAAAATATGACAGATTTTCAATGTTCTTCTGTTTTTCTCTTTTTGTATTAATAATGATGTTATTAATAGTCTATTATATGTTATTCTCCGTTTTTTTGCCACTACTGAACCTGATAAAATACGCGAAAAGAATGCTGACGTGCAGTAGCTTACGTTAGCGGTAGTACTGCTGGTAAGTTGAAAATAGCACTTATACGCTGCTTTGCCAGTGTTTATATAAATGCTGCATCCAGATTTATTAATTCTATAGCACTGAACATTTATTCTTCTGCAGTTAATGCTTTCTGTAATTATTGGCTACAATAAACCCTGTCTGCATATTTACCCCCCGGATTGAGCATACGGTGAGCCCAATATACGGCCATTTTTTGAAGCTAACCGAATAATCGGCAAGTATTTGGCATTTTGTGTAAAAAATGGAAACAATACTTAATTGCAGTTTTATAAAATTGCGATGGTATAATTAAGACTAGATGCATTGAAATATAATATTATAATTTGGTTAGCCAAACGGTACGCTGTCAGCTTATGTTAAACAATTAATCCACACATTTATGCACCACTAAGTATTCGGCACATAGCCGATTAATTGGCTCGAGTTGCTAATCTTCGCCAATTAGCCGAATAATTGGCTTAATATTTGATACTTGGCCGAATAATTAACCTAATATTTGGTACTCGGCCGAATAAATATTCGGCACTTTGGTCAAAAATTTCAGTATTAGGTCGTGAGAGGTTGGCCGAATATTTGGCACTTTAGTCAAATACTTGGGCAAATATTCGATATTAGCTCTGTGGCTAAAATTACTATTTAGTATATCTCCAATTTTTATTGTTTTGATTTTTTCGAAAATAAAAACTTTGCAAATTTTTTGATATTTTCAATAGTTTCTAAATTTTCAATAATTTCGAAATATACGAAATCTTTCTGTTTCAATTTTTTTTAATTTTTAAATCTAATGAACTTTAAAATTTTTTGAAAATCTCGTATTTGTAAAAAACTGAAATTTATTTTTCATTTTTAGCAAATTTTTCGTAGCTTTTCTAATAAGCTATTTACAGCGATTTGTGGTTTAATGCGCGCAGCGCAATATTTAACTAGGCGTAGGGCGGTTTTTCGGTTTTTTAATTTCGTGTAGTTTATTCGAAGTTACCGCTGCCTACTATGCTTACAGTTACAATAATAAATCCTATTGTACAGGTTATTGCAAGTTTAAATTTCCGCTGGGGCGTTACTTTTTTAATTTCTTTCTTTTTTAAATTTTTGATAAAACGGTGTTACTCGGGCATTTATTGGCGCGATAACATTTAAAACGTAAGACTTATGGGAAAATCTCAATACTGAAAATAAACGAGTATATATGTATATACAGGTCGTCTATTTTAACTGGGACAATACAAAGATCTCAAAAACTATAACACATACAAAGTCGATTATATTAGATAAATGTTGCATAGTAAGAGGAACAACCTAATGGCATTGTTTAAATCATCCATAGTTTGCTAGATACGAACAAGAAACAAAAAAATAATTTCTTTAAAGCAAAATATCTTTGTTCATAGTGAAAAAAATCGTAAACGAAAAAGTTCTAGATCTATTGAAGCTGTATTAGGAAACGCTATTTTCCTAACTGTTCTGTTTCGTTATTAATCGAATGCATGTTTGTGTTACATTTCGAAAACCAAACAAAGCACAATCGTTTCTTAATAGAACTGCAACGGATCTACAACTTTTTTCTTTGCGATTTTTATTTTTTATTTTATTACGAACAGAGATATTTCACCTTAAAGAAATAACTTTTTTGCGGTTTCTTGCTTGTATCTAGCAAGCTATGAGTATTTTGGGCAAAACAAAATTGCAGTTACATTTTTGCCCTAACTAGGCAGTTTTTATCTAATTTAACCGACTTTGTATCTCTTGTAGTTTCCGAGATCCTTATAGTGTCCTGGTTAAAATAGACGACCTATATATGTAGTAATCAAACGTTGCTGATTGCTGTTGCATCATGTATGTTGACCCATATGGGCATATTTAATACGCCTATTAAAAAGGATGTTATATTCTCCATCGAGTTTATAGAGTATTTTCCATATAAATGCAACTAACTGCGGAAAGAGACTAGAAAGTATAATAGCGTATTATCCACAGCTGGTTGGATTGGTATCACATTTAGTACGATACAACATTACTGATAGCAGAAACCAAATAAATGTTTTATAGTGAAGCTTTGTTACACAAAATTATACAGTTATACGAGGATCGTTCGAAATGTACGTGGCCTAACAAAGAAAACTAATTTTTTTTGGGCAAAAAGTTATTTTATTTTTCAATATAGTTTCCTGCTCGCGCAACGCACTTATTTCAACGAAGCTCCAAAGCAGCAATGTCGTTTTTGTAGGTCGATAAACCCAAATCATCAAAATAGCTATTTACAGCAGTGATTACCTAGGAATTAGATGAAAATCTTTTACCGCCGAGCTATTTTTTCAGGTTTGGAAATAGATAAACATCACTGGGAGCCAAATCTGGCGAGTAGAGAAAATGAGGCACTAATTCAAATCGCAATTCTTGAGTTTTTTCCATGGCGATTGCAGACTTGTGGACATGTGCGTTATCTTGATGGAAAAGCACCAATCAAACAATTCAGTTTTTGCTCCGGTGTGAGCAAACGCGGCACCCAACGCCCGGAGTATTTTCTCATTTCCAGTTCTTCAGTTAAAATTCTGTGCACACTGACATGTGAGATGCCCACTATGTCTGCTATCTCGCGCACTTTTACTCGATGGTCATCCAATACGATACGGAGGACTTTTTCAATCATATCCGGGGTAGTAGCCGTTTTGGGCGTTCACTGCGGGTTTCGTCCTTTGTGCTCACACGACTACGCTTTAACTCGGCAACCCAGTTTTTAACTATTGAAAACGAAGGAACGGACTTTCAAACTGTCGAGTCCAACTCTTTGATTTCGGTTGGTGTTAAGCGTTTTAAATGAAAGTACTTTATCACTGCTCGCAACTTAGTTCCTTCCATTATTTACCAAATCACTCGAGATGGTCACTTTGGCGCACTGTCAAACACAAACTACTTGACAGATCGCTCTATACTATTTCCAATTAACTAGTTGCTTTTGAAGAATAGTTTAGTTGAAGTATGGTAAGTGAAGAGTTAGAATTGAAGTTTCTTTTAACACTTCAATCGCCATCAGATTTTTTTTGGTGTTTTCAGTGTTATATAATTGCAGTTTATACTAATTCTGCGGCTTTTAAAACAAGTTTCTTACTTCAGTTGCCGAAGTCAATTAATAATCTATATGTTAAATTCGAATCCCTTTCACCTGTATAACTTTTTACTAACGACCGCCATTAGAAGCCACATCTATATGCGTTAATAGTAGAAGACACCTATTCGTATGTAATACAAGTAAACTGGGTTTGCACTGCTTCTTTGTATTTTTGAAACATAATCTACTGATATGCGTCATTAAGAACACAAACTTCGAAAAGGTAACAGCAGTGCAGTGAGCAGTGACCTTATTTTTCTTGTGTTGATTAGTTAGGCCTATTTCCATTACATTTGTTTCTATTAATGCAAATAAATACTTTAAACTTAGGGCTTTTTCAATCTCAGGACCTCTTATTTATTAGAACGTCAAACATTAACCCTTCATAATTAAATTAAGTATGAATGCGTTCACTTTAGTTGTTTTTGCGGCCGAGTTTGCATAATGTGATTTTGTTCGGTTAGGATAATGTCATATGAACACGTACGTGAACATGACAATACGGTTATTTATTATTTAAAAAAGTAGTCTAACAAAAACCGTGGGGCGTAGTCCACGGGCTCGGCTACAAATTATTAATTTCTTATATAACGTCAATTTTAAATTGCACCTTTTTCCTTTCTTATACTTTCAGAATAGAGAAGTAGGTATATTGATGTATTGGTGAAGATTTTCGAGTTCGAAAATTTGACAAAAATACAGATTTTGAACTAGTAGCAACTCAAAACAGTGGTTTTTAGGAAATATCTGCTTGTGGGTGAGTAGGTGTGTAGGTGGGTGAGTCGATGTGTAGGTGGGTATGTGGGTGACGCCTCGTAACTCCTGAACGGATGGTCCAATTTTGAAAATCTTCGCAATGTGGGGTATTTCAAAAATTCATAAAAATATTTGTTTAAGAAAAACCGAAACCGGAAGCGAAAGTTATAAATGTCTTTTGGTAGCATTCTATTCGCAAAGTGAATTTACTAAATTTGAAAACGGAATCTAGTAGACAATCTTAAGGGAAGTCCAACGCTTGGTTTTCTACCTTTTTACAATTAAAATGGCGGTTGCAGCAAGTTTAAAAAAAATTAGACTTTAACGCCTTACTACTCAAAAACGAGTTTTCAGTATGGGTTATTATATGATATTATAAGAGCCCTAAGACAGCACAATATTATACTACTATGTAAAAAAAATGTTTGTGCATATGAGTCTTTTAACTTTGTAGGTTTATATAGCTTAAAATGACGCACAATTGTTATGGTGTCCCAATCCGATATATTCTACAAATTTTTAAAAATCGAAAATTCATGTTTTTTATTTAATAAACATAGAACGATAAAACAATTTTGTTTAAACTTTTAATTGCTTATTAGCAATATCAGAATAATGTTTAAAGAATTTTTTCTTAATGAGTATAATTTTCCTCTTCCCCGCCGCGCTTGAAAAAATAGAAGGTACTTACTGGATTCAGATTTTTCCCCAAAACTCGCAAAATAGTTTGATAGAAACTCCAGTCAGGTAAACACTAACCGTGCAACTAATGCCCAAGAAAATTCCCTGTGGTATTCGCTACTTACCGGTGCGTTCGCGCTGAAGGAATACCAGTGGTGCGGCACAGTCTTTGTCAAAATACAATGTTATATAAGTAAACTTTGCAAGTCACAATATCTAAACATTGTATCGAACTTATTTTGGTCTGTTAAAATAATTTGTGCTCAGCTTAGTAACCTGAAAAATTTAACTCAAAACTAGTTTGTTAACTCCTCTCCCTCTAAAGTATACCGAGCTTGAGCGCTCATTTCGAAAGTGAGAGTAATTCACTCTCTAAGTAAATTTCCTTCAAACCAGGTCTGGATTCATAAAGTCGAGTATTTTACATTTAAACTTCAAAGAGTTGACTGGCCTTCCTGATCTGGTATTATTGCAAACTTAAATATTAGAGCTATCAAAGTTCGCTTGTGATAATTCTAATAAATCTGTTAGAACCTTTGAATTTGATTCAAACCGAAAATTTAAATTTCGCCGAATTGGCTGAATTAAATACGAACTTGTGCTTAAGACGTCACTATTCGTCTGTATTAATATTCAGAAATAAAAGATTAAATTTGTTTCTAAATTGAACTATGGAGAATATCACTGTTCCTCAAAAACAAAAATGGAGTGAATTCCAAGTGTGAGCTCTGGAAGTTATACGTCACAAAATAGATCCCGACTAAAAATTTAAACTCCGTAGCAACTATATTCGTAAGCTTGTAATATAGTGAAGTATAGCCGTAATAGGACAGTTAACCCTAATCCGATTTTACTACATTATTTAAAATTGCCGAGATATTCATTTTGAATTTAAATGTTTTTACAAACCTGTGAGAAAATTGAAAAAGCCTCTTCAGCTACTAGGTTTTGTTAAACTTAGTCCCGGTACTGTGCATTAACGAAGCGTAGTTAGGATCACGAAACTTAGAACTATTGGTCGTTTTTTAAGATCTCGACGAGTGTTGAGTGTAAGCGTCGCACAATTATGAATAAAACAAAAATATTATAGCTAGCAAGGTAGCACAACCAGCGGTATCCACAAATTTAAACTTAGTTTGTAGATTTCGATTAAGTGTTTTATTCTATTGTCATTCCATCCCACTGTGAGTTCATAATGGATATCAATCGTCAAACGTTTAAATTAAGTTAAGTACCGTTATTCAGTAATAAATAGTGAAAAACCAATATATTCTGTTCGGTTAACAATATGATATTTACTAACTATGTCATGAATTTTACATTCACAATCAGGCTTTAAAGCTAAGCCAAGTGTGTTCTGTGTCCCGATCCCGGTTCAAATGACAGAAAAACTAGCTAATTTTTTCGATTGTAACATTTACGTTTACCAAGACAATAAAATTTCAGTGATGACCCTGCTGCCGTACCACCCTAATTTTTCTGTAAAAATATACATCTGTATAAATTTTTACTTCATGAAAAACAGATTAAATTGGCAAATAAAAAATTCAAATCTCTGATCAATTTATCTAACTACGAATAGGAAACGCATTTAACTAAAGGCAGTTGCATTGTGTAATAACAGTGACGTAACAAGAAATAAGGGTGGAAACTTCGGTTTAAGGGAGGTTTTCAACCTTAGCTTTAGAAAACTTAAATTAAATAAGTACTTAGAAATAACTTACAAATGCGGGTCGTAGATACAGATCCAGTCAGCTTTATAAACAATAGTGAATTAGTTTTTGTAGTGACAGTTCCCTCGTTTTCTCTCTATTTTAAATAACGGAAGTCGCTTTATATTTCCTAATTGGACCCTAAAACAATGTTCCAGCACACATTTAATTGGGAGGCGGAAAATGTGTCCATTTGGCACACCTCTTGAAAGGATAAATTGAAGAAAGCTTCTATAAAAACCTTCATTACGTTTATTTTTCTGAAAATGTTTAAACGAAAAGTCTGCATAATCAATGTTGGGTGAAATTAAAGGAGGACGTTATGATCCAGTCATAATAGCGTAAACATTGTGTATTTTTAATGTCAATTCGTAGAATAAGTACAATATTAATCAAAGGTGTGTTATCCTTTTACTAAATTTCATTAAAAATATATACAATTATAATACTACAAAAAAGTTTGAGGAGAAAGGAGAAACACACATAGTATTCGACAGTAGTGAAAGAACACAACCATAAACGCTTTAAGCGATTGGGATAAAAGTGCTGACTATAATCTTTGTGTATATCTTTCTTTAAAAACATTTTACGAGATAACAAACAAAACTTCCATATTTAAACAAGAGGTTTAGAAATCGCAATTCATACTGTAATTATTGCGTAGAATAGAAATATTATTTATTTTTCACTGTAGATAACCAAAGTTGTTGCTTTTCTTGTAGACATGAAAAGCGAAAAAGATTTTCCAACAGAAAAATTACTTGCTTGCAGCAATAATAAAATATGATATAACGCTTACCTTTCTCTTGGCGGTATAATTTTAATTTAATGTTTCGAACTTATACTGGCCTTTTATGTCTGTCTTTTGTTCGTGTTTTCATTTGGCTTTCAGTCTACTAAGTTATACACCTGTTTGTGCAAAAACCATTTGTTTGTTTTAACAACATATTTGAGTTTACTCCTTTATCGTTTTAATTTAATAAACATTGTATTAAATTTTTATGGTGGCTAATTATTATTTTCTGTTTTCTGGTGTAACCAAAATCTAAATTGTTTTATTTTAAAGATGTAATTGTTTTCTGTGTGTTTGGAGTAGTTGTACTACTTCAGTATTGCCCTGAGTTAAGGCGCTATGTGGATGATTATAAATCACCACTTTCTTTTTGCAGTGCAGCATGCGTAACTGGTGAGGTAATCGTCATAATTTTACATCAATATTTGGATTTTATAGTAACTGTTATGATACAAAATTAATTTGTAAATATAAAAGTTGTGATTATTTTTAAAACATGAAAAAGTTCAGGCACATAATGCTACAACAGTAGCAAGAGGCAAAGTAAACGGATTTTAAATTGGAAACATAAATGACTTCGAAAGCGACGGTTTTGACAATTTTGTAAACATCTACTGCTGAAATATGATTGTTAGCCTCTTTTAAAAGTATTGACATTATTTAATTAGGGTTCTGATATTTCTTGCGGATACAAAATTATTAATTTTATTAATGGTTTTGATTCTTGGAGTAAGGAGCCACTGCATGTCACCTTTATTTTTTTAGAACCATACTCTTCAAGATTGTCATCACCAACAGAGAGGACTGTATCCAAATTAAGCATTATTCTTTAGGCTGCGGATGTAGTTTGATTTACAGACGGCTCGAAGACGTAAGCATATTTCGGCGCGGGAGTTTATAACGATAAGTCAAAGTTTTTGTGTGTTCTCCGCAGGTTCGCCATAGTTTTTAGTGCAAAATTGTTTGCTATCTTAGCCTGAGTTTAGAAGAACCTTTGAAGGAGTTATTCCAACAAGCGTATGTATTTAACGTACTTATATCCAAACGGTTTCAAGGTTCTTGGATCTGTTATGACCAACCAATGCTGGCCAAGGATGATCGCCACGCCCTATGCTAACTTGGCTTATATAATTGAGTTAATCTAACAATAGTGGAAACGAAGAATCTGGTTTCTTAACCAGAAGGGGCTCATATAGCAGCCCCTCTTGGGTTCAGAGCCGACCTTTGTACTCATTAGGAATACTACAAGGCGACAAATAGTTCGCAATTGGACTTGCTTCCAGTTCAAAATCAGCTTAAACTTGCATCTTAAATTGCACCAGTCGCGGCTCCTCATTTGTGACCCTTCTTCAAACAAGTCCCACGTTTAAGTAGAAAGCAGCTGAGTATTGTAGTAGGTTTTTTGCTTGCCATAGTTTTTTTTAGCAAAAACCTCTTCTTCTTCTTCCGGTGCATCTCCTAATGGAGGTTCGCTATCATTAAGGCTATCCGGACCTTGGACACAGCTGCTCTAAAAAGTGCGGTGGTGCTTGTATCGTACCACTCTCGTAGGTTTTTCATCCAGGACGTTTTTCTCCTTCCCACCGATCTTTTTCCTTCTATCTTCCCTTGCATTATTAATTGCAAAAGGCGGTAACGTTGATGTCTCATTACATGTCCAAGGTATTCTAATTTTTTTTTCTTGATATTTGTTAGAAAAAAAACCTCTACATGTCGCCTATTCTATATCTATATTTAAAATAATATACAATAAAAGCAATGGAAAACTAAATTTAAAAAAATACATATCTGAAGTAAATAAGCTATTACAGTCGTTTCTTACATTTTTCCAGTTTTTTAAGTTTGTTTCCGCATTCGTTGCATATTATCCCATACACGGTACAAGATTTACGAAGCCAATTTAGGCATTTCACACACCGAATCTAATCAACCATATTTTTAGTTAGATAATAATTTTTAAGACATTCGGTGCAGTTGTAGGAATCTTCGGATATTTTCTTGGTTAGTTTAAAAGTGCTAGGAAAAATCATGTTCTTCTTTTTATTCGAACTTTTTCCTCGGTTTCCTTTTTTAGTAATGTCTCAATAGCTGTAGCTTTCATTTCTTCAGCTAAAACTTTCTTCTCTTCGACTAAAGCTTTCTTCTCTCCAACTCTAGCTGTTTGGTTAAAACTTTCTTCTCTTTAGCTGCAGCTTTCTTTTCTCCGGCTTGCTTCTGTTTTAAAATTTCTGTAAGAATAGCGGCAGATTGCTTTTTCTTGCCGGTTTGTAGAGGTATGGTAGTAACAGGGGCGGATTTCATTTGGAAATTTAGATGAAATAGGCTTGTCTTCGCATTCTCCAACTGGTTACAATTTTAGCACCGCACTTGTGTGTTGTAAATCAATTAATTATATATTTTTTTGATTCTCGAAAAAAGTCTTGAAGTAAATTAATTATATCAAGAAATTCAGTATAGGATGTAGAATTGCTGGCGCTTGTACTGTGAACGTAATCGATTAAATTACTAGTTTTTGCTTATGTTTCGAAGCGGTTAGAATAGTCGGATATTAAAAACAATGGTCAGGATTTCTAGTGCGATCGGGAGGATATATTCCTAAAACCTCAAACGCAGATGTGCCATTGCCAACAGTAGCTGAACTTTGCCAAGCAGTTCCGATTAGTTTACCAGTTTGTTCCGTCCAATTTTACTGTCTTTATGGGTCAGCTTCTTGTCTAAAAGAGTCTTTTAAATGTTTGAAATAAGACATATCAAGGGGTTTTTAAGTTTGAGTAGTATGACTTGGTAAACAAATCATTTTCACGAGCCACCACTGCGTAATGGGTGCTCATAGTTGAGGAGCTTATTTTCAAAACTGAATATGTTTACCTATGATGCAAAAATAGTTTTAAATTATTTCTATGTAGAATCCCTGAATTGAACACGCTTTTGACGTTATTTTTGTTCAAAACTGTACAAATGCTATGGTAAATTAATGGTAGACATCAACGTTTTGTACAAAAGTTACCGAGTTCTTTATATATGAAATTCATCTGTATATTTTTGGTCAAATTTCAACACATCCATGTAAAGTAGCATTGCGCTCCCAAATTATGTTTCACCATATATGTACCTTACGTATTATTTTTGAATGAAATTCCAGTTCTAAACGAGTTAGTAAACGAAATGTAATCAAAAGTGAGCATATCCTGTTGCTTTTACTTTAAAACTAAATAGGCCTAACGTTTGCAAACAAAGCGGAACATGTTCAAAGAATTTTTATTAGTATATGCTAACTGATAAGATTGACAAATACGAAATTTTGGTATTATAATTCTCAGGTTAAGTATTTTTATTTTCCATTAAACGAAAAAAACAAAGTGAAAATAAGCTCTTTAGTTATGATGGCAAGGAAATTGAATTAGCAATAAGAAGTATTTCGGTTTAATCTCGATACTAAAATTGAGTATTTTATTCTATAAAGTAACTCTTCTATTTTTTAGAAAACAAAAAAACTGTTTTTGTCTGGTATTATAAATTCTACATATTTGATAAAAAAAATGGATCAACTGCTATGATCTAGGACTTTATTTATATTAAAACAGAGAATTAATTCTAATTTATTGGAAAAGATTATTCAAGCTCCATTTTAAATTCCATACAGATTACAACTGCCATCTTGCAAAATTTAAGCATTTTAAAAGTGCACAAATTCATTTTTCAACTAAAACCGTTTTTATTAATAATCGTTTCATATAAGCATTAGTAATCAGTTACACTGTTTAAGCACTCACGGATTTATTTTGCTGGCTGATGAAAAAAAGCCTCAATTCACTCGACCGTCTAATTTAAAACAAACCACCAACTCTACTTTCGCATCTATTAAAGTCGTGCCACGTCCTAAAGTTGTAAATTTAAATTCGAATTTTAAGTACAGAGTTGTATTCTAGAGCTCGATTTCATTAAAACTGTAAGGTTTTTTGGTAGTCGCTTGAAATTTACATGCTAGGGTGAGCTTTAGGTAAAACTTTTTGAAGGCATGTCAAGAATTCTAATATTCATACCTTTGGGAGTGTATGTTTGTTTCTTCAAGCTGTCATAGATTTTAAAAGATGTAAAATGTAATGAGGTATGTCATAAATAGTAAGATAAAATTGTACACGCAATTTTATAAACTTTATAATATAAATTTCTTGGCAAGGTATTTTTCAAGCGGTTGGTTGGTGTGTTTGCTTTCTATAAATGTGATAAATCTTACTATGAATTGGCCAAACCAGCTTGTTAAAACTATTAAAAAGCTTTCAACAAGGTATTGTACTGATCGGTTTAAATATGTTTAAAAAATGATTGCCCCTTTCTGTCAAATAATAGAATTTGAACAAATGTACACATCAAATTAACTGAATGTTGGATAGAAACGAATAGTTTGATTAATAGGCCTGCGTGAGGTTTGCATATCAAAGTACTGTTGTAACACGATGAAAGAGCTAAATAATACGATTAAGGGCACAATAAATTTGAATTGAAAGGACCAACAAGGTTTGTTCAGTTGATTTACTTCCGGGATAACTAGCAGGCAGATAAACTGCGCATAAACTAATTTATCTCTGTATTGATTAATCGGTACATAATATAGTTTACATTTTCCGATATCTGCGTTATTAATATCGAAAGAAGAACTGAGTAGATATTTTGTTTCCTAATGTTTTTGAGTTATAATGTAATTCCAGATATGAAATGATACCAATTAGGTAAAATCGAAGTATATGGGAAACTAAAATGAGGAACTGTGATATCTGTTACATATGTTTAAAATACATCCGCAATATATTATGATGCAATTTTAAACTAAAGAATTGCACTCAGTCGCTCCAGTATCACTCGACACGTGAATTAAAACAAACGATTGTGGAAATCTGGCTATGTCTGTCATAAGTTGAACGGAGATAACCACAAAAACTTGCAGATCTAGGATATGCATGGAATAATTAATTTTCTTTTTGGTCGTTTGAATATCTGTTAAGCCAAAGGTGCGTTAGTTTAATTTCTGATTTGGATGTAGACAGTTTTGAAACTGAAATATATAACACTAGCAGAACTTGTAGGCTACGCCCTACGCTTTTGTTGGTGACTGCTTAGAAAAATAATAAATAAGCTTTTTAAGCTGTAGGACATGTATTTAATGCGTGCACAGTGGCCTAACTGCAGTTGCATCGGAGCCCGTCATTAAGAGAAGCCCAACGGCGGCCGTAGGCTAGTGGTAAGAGCGTTGGACTGCTATGCTTGAGATCTGGGTTTAAAATTCCGGCCGTCGTAATTCTGCATTTTGTCTGAAATTATAAGCTAACTTCCTTCCTTCCTTCCAAAAGTGATTGTGTAATGAACTTACTATATTGTCACAAAGCAGAATGCATACAATTGAAGAAATTCAATGGAATTTAGTTAAACACAAAGTTTCAAAATGAATTAAAGAAGTAAGAAGTTATAAAATTATTTCTGGTTTACTGACAACAATAGTTGTACATGCTGTTAGGAAAAACAAACGGATTAAAACTCTACATTTCTTATTTTATGCATTACATATGCACCATGTGATGGGTAGGGTCTTAGCAAATCTTTATAGGCAAACGCGAGTTTAAATTCAGTGCGTTCCAACCAGAGTTCTAATTAAGTCTGCTTCATAGTTTTATTGTCTTCATGGAGGGGTACAGAAAGAGACATACCTAGCCTCAAAAAAATTAAATTAGAAAAGATTTTTACTTTTCGCGCTATACGAAGTATAGCTATGGAGGAAGGTATTGTGGTCAATAGGTTGAATTTTGAGCAAATACCTTCATTCAGCAAAGTTTTTTTCGCTTTGAGTTTACTGGACGATATACTAGTTATGTCTAAAAATGGCACTTTTATGCCCAACATTTTTAACTTAAGCAGTTTGACTAATAAGCAGGTTTTAGTGCCTTGTGAGACCAATAAAACAAACGCTGCAGAGGTGCCTGTCTGTGTGTCTGGTTGAGTGCTTGTATATCATATAAAACAAAATTGGCTTGAAGATTGCTAATTGCAATAAGATGAAACCGCAAGAAAATGAGGCCCCGGGTTTTTTTTTCGTTTACCTTAACAGTTTAACTAAGTGATTGCAAAAATACGGCTATCGGCCAAAAGTCTATAAGACGTGAAAAATCAATTTTGAAATTTTAATGGATAAACATTGGTTGCAACTAGAAAACGCAAAATATCATAAAAACGGACCTACATTAAAAAGTGGGGGGAGGGGAAGAGGTTACAAGACAATAACACTCACGGTTTTGACACTTATAGAAAACCATCGCATACAGGAGTCGCGATAGATAATATATCAGACCACGCTTTATCTCACAAACTGGCAGCTTTTAATAGTTATTTAGATCATTTAATTGTTTTTCCTTTTAATAAAGAAGCTTTTGGTAGAGAGTTACATTTAATTAAACATACAACTATCAAATTTAACTTTGACCCAACTATGATAGATAAGTTAGATATTAGAAAAACCAATCGTAATTGAATTAAGTTAATGTATGCGGCTTCTTACTAATACCCCTAATAAAAAAATGTTTTTCCATAACTTACATTTTTAGTGAATGGTTACCTTATTTTAACGTATAATGAAAGTAGTTTTGTTGTTTATACATAGCAGGCTTTGATACCACATATCACCTTGCATATAACCAACACGGTTGCCCAACCTACGGCAATTACCACCACCAAAATTTGTACGACCTAAAATTTTATCGAACAATTACACCATAATGTACGACTGTTTGACATTTTTTAAAATTTTTCCAATATTTCGCATAGTATGTAAAAAAAATTCTATATAAAACTTGCTCGAACTTGCTCAATTATTTGGTATTGCTTGTACTACGAGTAGTATGAACGGTCATTTTGACAACCATAGTCGTTTTGACTTCTTTTGTCACTGCTAGCAGTTTTGTTGCAGTACACGTAATAAAATTGTAAGTGGCTTAAAGTCAGTTTTGGAAAATTAGGGTACTTTAACTTCGATAGAGGGCTGAGAAACAAAAATTTTGATGTGACTAACTCTATTTTTTTTTTAATTTATATTTTTAGAACTAAACTACTCTGCAGAGAAAGTTAAAGCTAAGTATGTACTTAAATATTTCTAAATATAAATGCGAAATTGAAAGTGTGAAGCTTCTAAATAAAATATTTAAATCTTATATTTGATTACAATTTTACATTTTCTGATAGAAGAGGAGTTTTTTTAGCTATTTGAAAACTAATGTCCAGGAACGGAAAAAATAGATATTATTTACCAAGTGTAAAAGAAGAATCATTTTTATTTTTGTTTGGAAACATATTTGCAAGGGAACGATAAGTATAAATTATTTACTATATAAGAATGTTATGTAAGTATTTACAGGAACCTTAACTTAGACGTTACAATATACATACATCTCTACCTACTGTGGCATGTTTACCATCGATCGATACGTAATTACGAATTAACAGGCACCCTTTGCCCGTTTTATGTGATGAAGGTTAACGGCAATTTTATTGACTTTATTTAGTAATGATGCATTTTATTTTCTTAATAAATCGTACGCAAGATACACCAAACAGAATAAAGTTTTAAGCTTTGATTTAAGTCATTAGTTTCATTTTATTTACTATTGTTTTTTTTTGTTTATTCTAAAAGACTTTTATATTGCAATTATATTAAGAAAGAAAAAATAAGTATTTTATTTATATAAAACGTTTATATCATTCACAACAAATTCTTGGAAGTTTTTAGTAGATAATTGAGAAAAGAGAACTGAACTTTTCTTACTTAATCTAAGTATTTTTATTAATTTTTTTACCCTAACTCACGAGGAGTTCGTTGTGATTGATTGTTAGTATTTGCTATATTCTAAAAATGGATAAATGTGCGTTTTGAACGAAATTACTTGCTTCAGCGCTGAATCATTGAAATTTTAATCTGCAGTTATCGAATTACATGCAGTGACAAACTACTGTCAGTAGTAATAACCCAAGGACATTGATAATTGTTCGAAAAAATTTTATAACAGATTTCGAAAGCATGTTGCTTGGAAATAGACCGACGCCGTAGGCGGAGAGAAAGCTTGAGAAAGTTGTTATAAAATTTTTGAGCATTTATCAATGTTCGAGGGTTATTCGAATAGAAAATTTTTTATATTTGATTCGATAATTTCATCAATCTTCTCGTTAGTATTACAACCAAACCGTGACATTTTTAAATAAATTAATATTTGAAACGTCAAAATCGAAATAAATCAAAATGTATCCATAGCAACGTAATAGAGTGAAAACAGCCCATGGAATCTGTTTTCGGTACAATGTTGTTCTGATTGGGTGTGTTCAATCAGATGACCTCAAATTAACTAATTTCATTGGATTTCTACTTGAGCAAAAAATTTTCAAAATAACCAGTTGTCTCCAGTAGCAATTCACAAAGATGTGGTTAATAGAACCAGTGTTTTTGCTTGTCAAAGTGATAAAAGAAACTTGGGCAATCGCCACGAGCAGTTTTTTTACCAATTTTTTTGCTGTTGAGAGTGTTTTGGATATGTAGCTTTATTGAATTAAATTTTGTAAGTGATCAATTAGGGGGACAATAGAATGTTGTTTGGAGGGGATAATCCCGGTTTAGGTTCTCGTATGAACAGTTTCCAGTTGAGCGGTCCTCATTTTGACAGTGACCTGTTTCAGCGGTTTCAGTTTTGTCAGTACTTGCTTCAGCGCTAGAACAAACATATTACATACTTCAGAAATAATGATCCATACTTGGAGTGGATGGGTGATAATTAGCAAATAGAATAAAAGTAGTCAATTTTACAAAAATAAACGTATATTCCACACAAAGTGAATTAACAAGCTACATATTATACGTATATGTTTTGACCATACCAAAAAACGATGAAAAAAATCAAAAATAGGGCAGCTTTAGTCTAAAAATGTACAAGCAATATATCAGCTAGAAATAATATAAAAGGTAATTAACAACACTTATCAATAGTTATAACTAAAAACAACCTAACCCCAAAATCATCATTACAAAATCAGAAACGATCAAAGATCATAAAAATTTAAAATCAATTAAAATTAATGATAATTTTAAATGTGTACTTGATGCCCGACCTTCAGAAATATTGCGGTTGGGCAGAGGGTATTTTTACGAATGGTCTCTTTTTCCCCCTCTAATTGTTGGCGCACTAATCTCATGTCTTTGCGGTTTCATGCCAGTGCGCGATCTTTAAACCCTTGTTTGGTTTAAGCTTAGTGCAAACATAGGGACATGCAAAAACAAATATGCCTTCACGCTATACACCTTGATGTTTTTAATACTAGTACACTCTTAAACTGTTAAGTAGCTGTCCCATTAATAGGATATTTACTTTTCTGTTAGAAAAGCTGGTTTTGATAATAATAATAATAACAGTTGTCTACGAGGTAGACGAGAAATTATTAAATGGGTTTACAGCGGTAAATAAATACGTGTAACACGACCTTATTTTAGTCAGGTAAACAAAATTTTTGTTTTAGTTTCGTGTTATGAATATATTTAACAGTACTGCAACGGTGTCTTGAATGTCTTTATGTTTGCAATAGCCTCACCAATCTAGACACACAGACACTATTTCAAAAATCATGTTTGTGGTACGGTTACTTAAGAAGTCAATTTTGTAGCATAGCAATCCAGAGAGTAATGTAGTAAATTGTTTTCGCTTTCCTGACCCTTGCTTAGGTACAATAAATATTGATTTATCTTCCTATCTATAATATAATTAGAAGTTCGGTGATGATATTGGACAAACCGAAGATCATAGTGTTTGTAAACTTGTACAGATTCCAGCAAAATTAATTAGTTTGAAGCACCACATAAATCTAGGCTCGAGAGTAATGATTTACCAGCTGCCAAACATGTATAGACAGCCTGTGATCTTATTAAAACTATACATTATAATTAAATCCACTTCACAGACAGAAGGCGTTGAGGTATATCACGTAAATTAGAACGTCGCATTGCCGCGGGCTTGGTGCCACTTTTGCGGTCAGCATCTGCAGTTTACCCTTTCTAAGAGAGAGCAGAAATTGGAGAACATGTCCTAGGTTTCTTAAACAATTTTATACAAAAGCTCCAGCTTTTTTCATTAAAGTTTATATTGATATTAAATAATAGTTATTTATTGTACAAGATGATAAAATTGCACTTTATCTTCGAGAGCGATTTTAGCATCGAGAAGATAATGAAATTTTATCGTCTTGTGGAACACAACATTTTTTTCTATATAAATTGTTAAAGAAGACCAAAAAATGAAGAAAAATCAATGATAAATTTAATTTAAAAGTGTCAGGAAAAAAACAGTTTCACGAAAAAATGAGTAGGTGGCTTTAATAACTTTTTGGTTGCTATAGAGTTTGTTTAAAAATAAAATACTTTATCTATCCTTGCTGTTAAAGTGCTACTTTTCCCTCTAATTTTAGTTAATAATAGCACGTTTTAACAGTTGCTATAGAAAAAAATACTTTATTATACTTCAATAATAATTATTTATCTTAACCTTATCCGTATTTTGACATGGTTATACATGCCTTTATGAAAAGTAATAATAAAAGCAAACAGTTGGTTTTATTATAGAAACGAAACAACTTGGTGACTTTATCTTGGTTATCAGTATTAGCAGGTGATTTGATTTCTCACATTGCAAAACGTCCAATAAGGGTGAATTTAAGAGATCAGTTTGCTCATTCGTTGAAGGTACTGTTTTTAAATGTTTGAAAAATTTCAAATGGGCCCAGTATATCTAATTTATGTTCACCACAAAAATGTACAAATTTTGAAGTGTTATTAGATGTCATTAAGTGATTGTGTTCTAATGAGTGGTTAGTGTAATTTGGTTTATGTGAATGTTTATATTTGTAACAACATACGTGTGCTAAAATCAGGTTTTAAAATTAAATTGTTGGCATTGTAATCGGCCAGGCAATTAGAAATTTTGATATTAGGTATAAAGAGCGCGTACGTTGTTACAGATACAAACACCCACAGAAATCCAAATACGCTGAACACTTATTAGAACACAATCACTTAATGGCATCTAATAAAACTATAAATTGTTCACATTTTTGCGACGATAAACGTCAGTTAGATATACTGGGAACATTTGAAATTCACAAACATTTAAATGATCAAAGTGATCTTTTAAATTCGCCCTTATTGAACAATTTCGAATGAAAGAAATTAAATCATCTGCAAACGCTGATAACCAAGATCAAGTCACCAAGTTCTATTGTTCATATAACACCAACTGTGCTTTTTTGTATTACCTTTGATAATGACATGTAAACATGTCGAAATACGTATAAGGTTGAAAACAATTCTTGGTATTAAAGTATAATAAAGTGTGTTATTCAATGTTCATAAATAATACCTGTTGTTTGCATAGCACAAGATATTTCTAGAGTTTTTGTCAATTTTTTTACAATTTGTCATTTTTAATAACCACGAAGCCAGTTCAAGGATTTTTCTTTCATATAAACTATTACTGTTTTTCCAATTTCATTTGTTTCAGAAGCCAATTAAATTTATCAGTCTAGAGAAGTAAATTTAGCTTTTACAGGATACAAGAACTAATCTCATCTCCCTTCGTATACCTTTCTTATAGACTAATATAAACCTTTTCAAGAACATTAATTCTTTATGGACCTTGTTTGACTCGGCATTTTAAATTCTAGAGATATAAGTGGTTTCTTTATAATAAAACACCAAACTTATTACTTTTTCTATGTTATCTATTAAAAACTCAATTTGGTTCAAAAAAGTAGTTAAATTTTAATTTTTTCATTTATTTTGTTTCGCCGTAAAAAATTCTAAATTCTTTTTCTTTTGTTATCATAATCAAACAACAACAAATAATGTATTTTATCAATATTAAAATTTTTATTTATATTTATTTTATTTAATTATTATCTAAAAAAATATTAAAAGTGATAAAAAGCCATATATTTTTCTTTGGAAACTTTACATTTGATCTTGGTTAAAACGCAACTGCATAATCGAGCAAATCGTTCACGATAATATTATTTAAAAAAATGTCATCTGAACTGATGGGTGTCAGTTGACCATTTATGGGATGTTCAACCAAGATAATGAAAATAAAATCTTACACGAAATTATAGAAAGGCAAACAAAACATCGATTTTCTGTAAAAGTTTAGATTGAAATGTGAACCGAGAAAGTAATAAGTTTTTCTTTCACGAAGGACATCTGAAATCACAGCATTATCTTTAATTTTTCTTATAAAAACCTTGACATAGTACGAAGGTACTGAAATATTTGTATCAAATGCTTTTATTTAACATGAAAAGGAAATATGCTGGTGTAGTCAGTGCCGGATTAACCATATTGAAGGCTTTAGGCTACAGTTTGTTTAGCTCCTTTTTTTCAGTAAAATAATTAATAATCATTGTTCTGAATCCGACAACATTTTGTATAGTAAGTAGCAACATTGCCAACATCTGTGAAAATTTTTTCAAAAACTAATATATTTAAGAAAATATAACGCACACCTACCTCCCTTCTTTTATATTTTGCAAGTTTGCTCTACTTTCCCTAATCTCGGCAACATACATCAGTTTTTGTTAAAAAAACGTCTAATTTTGGCACTTTCTTTTAATAGTTTTCGCTTTTGCGCACCGCTCAATTTTTTGCTCAATTTAGTAATTAGTAGTAATTCCAATGCGTAAAAGAGAAAACATATACTACATTACATTATACTCATATGAATACTGATCACTGATCAGTGATCAGGAATCTGGGCTAAATACATATTTTAGGGAGACACATAGAATGCTCCTCTATAATTTCAATTGTCTGTTATGCTTTATTAGATTAAACAAAAATTTATAAACTTTTATATATATTTCAGTTTGAAAATTTATAATCCGTATTTGTTCTTCAGTTTACAAGAAATTAGTATTAATATTATTCCTGTGTATAAGAAAAATTTAAAACATTACAATTTTAGTGTTAAATTATATCGGCAAAGTTTTATTTTTAAACCGATGTGTGTTTGGAGTACTACTATATAACACGGGTTATTAAGAAACGCACTCTTTGAAAAGAATGTGCTTGTAAATAATCATGAAATACGATAATGTAAACAAAATAACCCTTTACACAACTACATGAAATTTATTAAATAGACGAAGATTTGATATTTAACTTTGAGAAATCCACAACATTGATCTACAGACAAATCAGATAATTTATGCAAAGGCCGCACTCATTGAAAAGTGCTTTGATTTCACAGAATCTTGGTTTGAATACGTCAAAAGGAACACCATTGTTCCATGTAAATTAAAGGCAAAATCTAAACCACAGAGAGTTTTTAATCTCAGCTGCAATTCTGGTTCCCCGAGAGGTTCATTAGCAATGCAAAGAGGCTAATAACAGGGAATATGTAGTAATTGGAGATACTTTGGTGCTACGTTTTAGGCTCTCTAGCATTGTTTCCGTCGCTACAATTAAGTCTAAATCCATTTCTGTAAAACGTAATAGACGTTCCTAATAGCGTGGTTGTTTGTAGGAAAATGGTTATAAAAGTGAGAACTTAAATATACACAAAGTTCCTTTAGAAATGTTTACAAAGAACCAACTTCCGCAATAATGTTTCTTTAATTTTCGTTATTCTTTTTGATATCTACATGCAGATGTTTATTATAAAAGGTATAAAATAACGCACAGTTACAAAAAAATATTTATGTTTTCTTATATACATTGTTGGTTGGTCATTATTCATTAATATGATTAAAATGTAGATACAGAATCTATTTATAAACACATTGAGAATTTTTATGACGTAATACAAGAGCAGTGCGAAAACTTTTAAGTTTGAACAACTGTAGTGAAATTCTTGCTTGAATGAATTGCAGAGTACCTCTAGTTTTTTTCATTGCATTTACTGTCAAATTTTTAAAAAGCGCATATTAAACGTGAAAGTTGGATATCTAAAGGAATAACGCAAAACAGTTTTACAAATTTCAATTCTTTTGTCTTAAGACTTCTGCTGACAGATTGCGATACAGTTTTTATTCTTCTTTTCAAATTAATATATTTTCCGGGATGAGAGCGCGGCACCTGTTGAAAATTATCGCGCTTGACGAAAAAGAGTGAATTTATATTCTACATAGTCGATTTATGCAAATACGGCATCTACATCGCTCCATATTTAACCTCATAACCGCTTTGATCTTTTTCGAAAATGTTGGATTGTCGACTTTAGTATAGCAGAACAAAATATTTACGAAAACAACATTTTCCAATAAAAATTTCATTCTGGTTGATTGTCTGAGAACGTATAACGTGAGAACACTCAAGCAGTCGAAAGCATAGCCTTTTTAGTACTCAGTGTTAAGTCTATATACTGTTACAAATATCCAGACGAAAGTATTTAAATAATAGACAATAATCCACGAAGCATAAACAGTAGCGTTCCTCCATCTACACAACGATAAAAGAATATAAATATTGAACACATATTTAAAAAAACGCGCATTTTTTATTGTGTACTTGCTGAAAGGCTACAGTTTATGCTCCTTGAGATGTTGTTAGCGATAATGGGATAGTAATGTCGCAACAAAGTGCACATAGTAGTGGGGAGTGAACCACTAATAGAGCAGTATTAGTTATAAGTGTCCTGGGTGTATTAGGAATGATAATATGCTCGATGGTGACGTAAAGCGTGGCACGAATTTATATACTGCAGTCATTCAAAATATGGCGCGTTTGCCGTGTAAGCAGCCAATAAGAAAGTTGAAACCGGATATTATACTTGCTTATTTACAAAATTTTATCGAGAATAAATTTAAACTTGGCGCATTCGCGCCGCCGCTATGAATATTCAGGCAAAACTAACACTCGCTGCTGCGCAACAAGTTTTCGTAATATTTGTCCGATTATTTGCTTAATTTAGTGGTGGTATAACTGTTGCATTGATTGTTGTTTTAAAATTATTTATTTTTTGATATACCTTGCTTTAGAGTAATGTAAGTCATATTTTACTTTTTATATTTCTACTTTTGAGTAGTCCTGTGTATAACAATGTCACAGCCTTAAAGTATCTAAAATATAGCTAGATATCCGAAAAGTATCTGTGTCTGCATGCCGTGGATACGTTAGAAGTTTCATAAGTATTTAAAGCTTCACGAAATATTTTTTTTTAAATGTTTTAGAAAACATTTACAATTAGATTAGACATATTATAAATTATAACAAATACACTATGTCACAATGCGACAATACCATTTACCACACTCAATCACTCAACACCAAGTGCTGCAGTGCTAGTAATAAGAGCATTAACAGAAATACGAAAAGGTTGCTTTGTGTGTTAAAATTACAGCAAGCTTGCAAGTTTGCATTTGTAAGCTATAACGAGTAATAACATGTGTGCGCCTGCGTCGACTGCACCAAAATTTAGTTATACTTTGAGCTAGAGACGCGCAAATTACAGGGTACTATTTACGAACGTTTTTACGCACACACAGAAAGTTTAAAATACATTTCAATATTACAATTTATATTCTGCTTAAACCGCGCTGTCTTTTGAGGATTCCACCCAGCATAAAGAGGTAAGAACCGATCTGTAGCTTCTCTGCCTTTACAAGCATTTGCTCTTCAAATTTAAGTCATAGTTGCTCGTGGGCCCTGTCTGCCTAAGCAGGGCCGTGTTTAGATTATTTGAACCTTGGGGCAAACAAGGATTTTATTTGCCACGACAAAAATACCCAATTGGCTTCTGTTTGTTAGCTGTTTATAGGATAGTCGTTTGCTCTGGGAATAATATGGCTAGTTGGAGGTCTTTGATAGGCAAGTGAAAGTGACGTCCCCCAAAGGAGTGACGTGTCTGCTGCCATTAGCGACCTAGGCCTTAGAAGTGTGGTTTTGCTGTGGCTGCTTACGTCTCCTCACATATCCGGTGTTAGTCCTTCAGCTACCGGCCAATGTAATCAGACGGACTACTATCTTAAATTGGCGGAACGGAGATTCCTAGTAAACAAGCGTCTAACACCTAAACCATCACTGGACATTCCACAAGTGCAGGGCTGTCATTATTGCTGCAACGATCTCAGGGAGCATAAACAGTAGCAGGCCACTATGTGAACATTAAAAAACAAATCAATAAATTACCATGCACAATAATAAATGCAAAGTTTTTTAAATATTTAAAACAAAAACCTCCGGGAAGTTGAACACAAAACCACCTACACTATACATGGATTCTAATTTATTACGTCACTGCATCTGTTACAAGGAAACACTTAAACATATAATATAATTTACATGCGCGTCTGCAGGTTGGGAATGATAAATTATGGTTCAAGAGCCTACACGCTATTTGCAAGTATCCTATACTTGATGCAGAACCTTTAGCTGGATCGCAACTTCCAGTCAGTGACTGTGACTAGTACCACGTGGGCAAGGATAGCTCTACGGGAATAGGCTCCCGGCCTGGCCAACGGGAAGGACCATCGTGTTACCAGTGGTAGGCATGTACACTGTACAGGAAAGGATTGTCTTTGTGCCTCTCCGCCGGGTGAGCTGCGTCGAGTACTGATATGCTAAATCGGTAGAAGTTTCAGTAGTTTTCTCCAGTAGGGACTCGGCATCGCAGCTTTATGTCGAACTGGTAGCTTCTTCTTGTCTCATCATGGGCAAGCACGCTAACTGGGCGTATCTCAATTTGTCGTCAGTGACAGCCGCGGCGGGTAAAGCCTAAAGGGCTACAACCCCACGTTAGGTACATTAAATTCATGCCACTTATGTGAGATACTGCAGTGCCTTGTAGGTGCTTAATTATTAAACGAAATTCGAATTTTAACTTTAAACTTCATCAAACAACAACTTGAAATAGACTAAACCATTTGTCATAATTTTTCTAATTGACTTTTTGTGTCAAGTAACTCATCAAACTTAACAAATAAATTGGCAGTGGTTTTTTTAAATTCGGAAATAGGTTCGGTAGTTAAGTTGGGTTTTTCGGGGTGGGGCTTGTTAGACCCGTTTATAGCACTACGTGTCTGAGCCGAAATAAGCAGAGAGGGGGTACAATCTCAGTTATATTTACGATGTTTGTAATATAAGCCAGTAATACAACACGATTTGTCATAAATTTTGTATTATCTTTTTATTAAAAATACAAAATATTCTGTTGATGTCATAATATTCTTGAAGTTCTATTAATTCCTCTAGAAAAATATTTGTCTGATCGATATCGGTAATCTGTACGTCTTGTGCAAACCGGTTTCACAACGTGGTGTTAAGTAACAACAAAACTACTGAAAGCTATTGCCATTCGCCAACCATTCTGACAGTTTGGGGTAGAGAGGCCAGGCAAGCTCAACAAACTAACAGAATGGCAGGCCGACCACCCGATCAAATCAGATTACATCTATGACATGTTTACCATTATTAATGTTTGTTCACCTAAGGATCGATATGAAAGCACCGCTGCCCGCTTTGTTTTCCGCTGAACACGTTTATACGGGAAAAACAATTTTGTTACCTCTGAGGCAAAAGGAATGAGATCTTTTTAGTATAAGCTATTTGATATACGCATTTAAATGCTTAAATGCAAAAACTCGATTCCATTATTTCTGCCCCAAGTTAAACTGAATTATTTATTAAAAAGATTTGCTTTAAAACTGAATAAAATTCCCCCTTTTCTCGCAAATATAGGTAAATTATTTCGTGGGAAACAATAAATTCGTTAAGCTGATTAGGACGGGGTGTCGCAGTCAGCTCGAGTTCCCATTCTCGCAATCGAGAGCTAATCCGAATGAACTGCTCAAGCAGATACTGCTTTAAATAATAGCGTTCTCTAATGCTCGCAGATATTCATATTTATATTCAAAGTTAATTTAGCTACGAAATTTACTCCATTATTAAAGAAAATGAAGTTTCAGCAAATTGTAATAGAAAAACATAAGCGAGTAATTTAAATTCAGGATTTAATCAGTGACACCTCTTATTTCAGAAAATCCTAAATTCAGTGAACCTATCAAAAATATTACCATTCCTGTTGGGAGGGAAGCCGTTTTCACTTGCATTGTGGAGGACTTGGGTGCTTATAAGGTTTGTAAATTTTATGTTTATATGTATAATAAATAAGATTGTACGTTTTAATAAGATAATTGTGTATTTACTTATTTAGAGACAATAAAAGTTTCGTTTTTATAAAATGTTGTATCGACAATTTGCAATGTGAGATCGATTATATGACTTGGCTTTTCTTTAAAATTATATCCCTGGCTACTACCTAACCAACCTAACGCAAATTCATTTATCTATGGACTGCTACAGTATAGAATGTCTTGCAGCATACAATCTAGTATAAATAATAATAGTTCGTCATATTTAAATTTACAAACTCATGATATAGTATAAAGGATGGTATGCTACAACGCACAGTTTAAGAGCCACTGTGTGACGTCATCAAGTGTAAAAACAACAGCAAATTTAAAAATTAATTGGCGGCAAGTCTGCAGCCGGTGCATTTTAATCTTTTTTTCAACATATAAATATAATAATTTAGTTACGATTATAAAATCTAAGTAAAAATTCTCGGAGAAAGTAAAATATTTCAAATTGACTGCATACCTGGGCTCATAATAATATAATATTCAATAAACCAAAAATTAATTTAGGTGGATCTATAATTTAATACTTAATTTTTGTCTTACTGTTATAGTTGGGGCAATTTTTTACATATCACTTCATAATAGAGTATATAAAGTAAATGAAACTTACTTTAAATACTAATTTGTTGACAAATTAGAAGCACTTAACCTCTTTATCATTCCACTTGACATTAGATAGTAACAGAAGTACACGTACTGCGCCTGCGCACTGATGAAAAACAGGGTTTCTCAAGTTTTTACCCTTACGCAAAAGTTGACCAAATTTGATCTTAGTAACAGCATACCATGTTCTATACTCTATCATGTTACAAACCGAGTAGCATAGCGTCACTGTCTTTATTGTGATTGTTATATAGTCGGTTAAAGTACCGAAGTGGATCATAATTTCAAGAAGAATCTAATGTCATTTTTAAATTTAACCTATGCCGTCAAATTTTTGTAATATTATGAAAAGCCTTTGAAAGATGAGTAATCTATATAAACAGTGTCTTTAATTACAGAGATTTAGAAAAAAAAGTTAATTAATTATTTGTTCAGGATCATATTCTCTATTCGGTTGCACCTTCAAAAAAATCCACTTCCGGTTGAACCGGAAGTGCATATAGCTTTTGTTTTTCAAATGGCACCACTATGCATTTTACAATTCTCCACTTTTTACTCTACGTACGTGTAAAATTTTTCTAGGGTTGTATAAAACGTTTTGCCGAAAATCGCGTCTAAAGATTGATAAATGCTCAAGGCAGCCGTTCAAAAAAACAAAGTAGCGATTGCCATGGAAGTCAGAAAAAAACTGATTTGTGAATTTGTTTCACATCCGTCACCTTGCTTCGGGTGCTGTTTAATGGGAGGTCAGTTATTGGGACCTTATTTTTATGGTGGCAATCTGAATGCTAGAAAATATCTAGATTTCTTAAATAACGAGTTATTTACGATGATGGAAGATTTTTCGCTGGCTTTGCGATAAAATTTGCACTTTCAGCTGGACGGAGCGCCAGTTCATAATGCTTTAATTGTTCGAGAATACCTCAATGAAACATTTAATGAGCGTAGGACGGTAGTGCTATGCAAATCCGCCTCAAAATGTAGAGGATTAAAAAAATAAATTCACCCGATAAAATAAGCAGAGCAACAAACCAAGAACTCCGAAAGAGATTAGAGGCGTGCGTTGCACAAAACGGTGTAAATTTTGAGCAATTTATAGATAGATAGATAGTGTTTTTCTATTTGTAATACCTAGTAGAGAAGATACGATGACGGTTAAATATGAGAAAAATTGTGAAACTTTACGCACACTTAAATCTAAAAAGAAATTGCAGGTGTTTAGGTTAATTTCTGAATAAACTAAGAACAAACCGAAATTTTGGATTCTTAGCTACAACTCATTCTTTACTTATATTACATATTTCTAGTTAACGCTTTATTGCGACATTTTTTTACGCTGAACCTAAACTTTTTATCTGATTTGATATAACTTCTACCATTGTTTGCTTTTGACTGCCTTCTTTTTCTTATGATCAGCATTTTAAATTTTTTTAAATTTGAATAAATTTTTTTATTCTGATTTCAACGGTGTGTCACACTTTGCATTTTGTTTCAGTTTCGAGCATTTTATCACAGAAATAGAAAAATCATAAGAGTGCCATGGAAAGACCACGGCATTTAATTGATTTAGAAAACATTATGGTAGGCCATGAACGAACGTTATTATGGAATTAAAACAAAACACTACTTGGACGTCCAGATATAATAGGCATGTGAAAATTTCAAGAAATTTTGTTTAGACTAGAGCATAGGCAGCAGGTTAAGCTATTTTTTACTAAAAATAATTACATGACAAAGTTACTAACACAAACTGCAAAATTTTTATTCAAATTGCTCTGTCGGTTGCAAACATAAAAATTGCAGGTGGAATAAACAACAAATTGTGTATGCTAGAAACGTCGTTATTTATTTGTTTTTGTAAACAACCCTGCTGCCTACGCTCTAAACAAAATATCTTAAATTTTCATCAACGTTTGAACTTCAAGATAAGAAGAGTAATACCCGGCAGACAAAAATAAATTTTTTTTTATTGGTGCCCCATTTTACCTATTTAAAGCACGCCTCAGCGTGTTTAAATCGAACTTTCAAAAACGCGCGTTTTTTAAAGTTACCATGGCAACATCAACAACTCGAGAAACGTGAAGTCTAAATGACAATTTTTTGATTATTGATCTGACAGGAGTACCTTGTAACGTCAAATAAAATATTACTAACAAATGCAAAACATCATGAATGCATGCACTTTTACAAATGATTTTATATCGACTCCTTTATTTATCCTCAACAAACATTGTAATTTCGAATGGATAGCCCACATAGTCGACGCCTTGTACTGCTATGACATTTTCTGAAGGTAAGCAAGCACAACTCGTTCATTTATATGTTACCTTTTGCTCTTCCATCCATTTGATGAACTTGTCATATTCTTTTTTATACGCATCATTAGATTTTTGCGGTATTAACCGCGATTCTGCTTTACTATTTAAAAAATCGATATTAGAATTCATTTTTAAGCAGTGCGGTGACAACAATTAATCTTTGATGACAAATTGCAAATTAATTTCTGTTTTTCTCATTTCCATGACAACGAAAGGTATACTGATGCCACATCACGAATTCAACCATTTTACATTATTAGTTCTTATTTCCATTTTTTGTAGTAATAATACCAGTATTTATGATTTCAAAGTGCACCAATAAAAAAAAATAGCGTAAAGTATTCGTGGATAACTGGTCTTTAAAACACTTGCTCTATTTCGAGCACTCCGGCTGCGCCGTCGTGCTCGAAAAATCGCGCGTGTTTTAAAGACCTTTTTATCCACTTATACTTTAATATACTATTTTATTTCTTTGAGAAACTAACCAAGATAGCTGCAATTTCTTCCTAGATTATTAGTAGGCTTTAGAATTTTACAACTTTTCACAAATTTAAACGTCGCAAATAAGCGAAATCCCAATAGTTAACACGCAATTTGATACAACCTGTATATGTAAGTTTTAATCACTTATTGGCGCTGGAATATTTAAAAGGTAAAAAGTATTGGAAGGTGCGAGCAACGTGCTTCGGCCATTTTTATTTTTGTTATTTTTAAAGACAGAGCAGTCTTTAAATTCGTTATTAATTAATGCTTTTTTTATTGCAAATTGGGATATTTTTTATATACAGGATGAGTCATTTAATTGTCGCCCAACTCTTATTTTCTACACTATTGAGAATATGAAATTTATTTCTTTAATAATAAAATAGTTGTCGATAATTAATGCTGCATAATTATATATTGTTGTTTTAAATATATTAATTGTTATATTTTAGTATTTCTAGTTTTTATATTTAATTTAGATACAAAAGTATAAGAAGCTACTATAATATTACAAAATTAATATTTTAGGTACCCATCGCTGTTTTCACAGGTAATTGTCATATTATAAGGTTTTCAGATGTGTGTTAAAAACAGCAGATTATTACATAGGGTGTTAATAACTGTATGTCCATTTTTCAAACTTTAAATGTCAATAACTTTTCTTTTTCAAATTAAACATCCTGTTTGTTTAACACCATCACATGTAGAATTAAATTATCTTTTAATTTGATATAGGTTTTCAGCAAGGGTCTACGGCTTGACCTTTCTGCACGCTTCGCGCAGATTAGGAGTAATTTATTAGTAAGGGAATGCAACTTTGTTTTCGTATTTTTTCTTTAAAAATATAACTGCTTTTAACCCTAACCTCGCGTAAACAGTAAAGTTCAACAACATTGTTTTTCAAAAAGCAACTGGGATTCGACCCCTCAACTGTTTATGCAGCCACGATGAACTTGTAGGCAGTCGCTAAAACACGTAACATAAACTTCTGAACAGTCCGACCGTGCACGAAGCCTCGCCTGCAGCATGGTTAGGACGTAAACGCTTTTTAGGTTTTTATACACCAAAGATTAAAATTTCTAAGCGTTGTCCTGTATTTTAGTTGTTTTTCTAATTTGCAAATTAATTTAGGTGTATTATGAAAACAAAATAAAAACTCTATTTTCTATCACGTAAGTAATAGCATCGTAGACAATTACTGAAACAAAATATAAAAATAATTACATACGCCTTCCTTTCCATGCGAAATACATAGTTACAAAAAAGTATTGCTATAGTCAAAATCTTGAAAGTTTCGTATTTTAACGGTTTCGCAATAGAGTCTGTGTGTGTGTCTGCTGTGTGCGTGCCTGTATACACTACACAGCTCAGACGCCTTAACCCAGAAAACCCAATTTACGTTTAAAATTGGTAATGACACTGGGATCAAATGGCAAGGTACGAGATTGGTTTGCACATAAAAGTGGTTGGAAGGGGTACTCTACTTCAATATAGACGCCCTTAAAAAATAGTTTAGATTTTCAGCTTTCTCCGAATACACATTGTTTGCAATTACAAAATACTTCTTCTTCTTTTTCTTGTATAATAAATCGGATGCCATTATTTTTGACAAAAATTTAGAGCGTGGACTCTGTTGATGTGCACCAGCTGTTTAGTGGTCTTCCTGGGTTACGATGTCCTGATTTCCAGACTCTGGTTATTTTAATTAATCTATCGTTACTTGCTGTTTCAATGCGATTGTCCCAGCATTTTCTATGCTGCTTTATAAACTTTGTTTTATCTGTTACGTGGCAATCTTCTCTTACCACCTTGTCTCTGGCTCTGCCCAGTCTTGTTTTCCTGATGATCGCTGTAAGAGTGTTTATTCAGTTGTACGCAGTAAATGCTTTGTCCTTGCCGTGTCTGCATTTGTCTCAGCTCCATAGGTAAGAATTGGCCTGAAGATTGTCTTGTATATTTTAACTTTACTGTGTTTATGTAAATATTGGTTTTACCAAGCTTTGTCTCTCAAATACCCAGAAATTCTAGCTCCTTTTTGTGCCTGTTTCCTTACTTCGCGATATAGGTTGCGTTGACTTGATACCTGCGCCCCTAAATAATTGAAATTCATCACTTGTTCGATTGGTTTGTCTTCTACTACTAGCTCACAGCGAATTGGTTTTTTTGGTAACACCATCGTTTTTGTTTTGTCTGTTAATACTAGATGTCATAAAACCAGTTAACTGTTTCAAAAAATAAGGGAATTCGAGAGGGGTGTTCTTTTTTAATATAGACTCGCTGGAAAAAGAAGCTTCGATACGTATTCCATGCATGTAGAATAACCGATCAGCGCAAGAAAATGAGAAAAATCATCCCATTTATTAATGCAGTACCCTAAACCACCATAAATTGCACCTCAAACCTCCAAAACTAGATACGTAGCTCTGAAAAAAAAAATGCAAAACGTTAAGCTTTCGTTTAGTAAAAAATTACGGACACCTGATTATACAATTGCAATAAAATGTTGCTCTTGGTCCTTGTAGATAGCTGTTTAGGTAACAATAACAACAATCTTGGGGCTCGGAAAGCATGAATTAGATCTCCTCACAGTCAGCAATTTGTAGTATAGAATTACCTTGATGAAATATACAATAAACATTTTAGTTAAAAGTAACTGCGCTTAGTGTAGTTCATCTACTTTAATCAATTCTTACATATATTACACAATACTATTATACAGAAAACGGGAAAACTGAATTTTAAGCAACATGCTTATGCGTGGAAGCACTCGTGGCGGTTGGCCTACAGCGAAAATGCATTATTGTTTATGATTTGATTGATAGAAGGTTTTTGCAAATTTATAAAATAAGATAATTGTCTTGAATAACTAACAAGGTATCGCCCAAGTAGGCTTTGTAAAACAATTTCATGTTAATAAAGTGTAGTTACTGAGGATAGTGGTAAATTGCAATAATTAAGAAAATAGCGTCATATACATACACAACAAAAATTAATAACGCATGTTCTAACCTATAAGAAAATAAGTTTCAATGTCGTTATATCAAGTTTTCTAAAATCGCCATTAACGTGTACGCTGATTTGACCATCTTAACACTTCGCTGTGTATTTTTACCACACTTTGACGTAGAATGTTTCTTATAGCCGTTGTAGTTTTGTTTTGAAACTCCTCAATATTCGGTTTTTCCTTGTACATCATATCTTCAAGAGTACACCAAGGATACCATAGCACACTCATTTGAAGTTTCACAGGTAGATGAGTTTGGTTTGTAATTTACATATGCTCAAGCTCTTTCTACGTTTCCTTTATAAATATAGCCGGGTAAGAAAACGATATTTATGAAAATAACAAAAATCGGTGGACCAAGGGCCACCATATAAAGTGGAACAAGCGACATTAAAGTTCGTAGATCGATTAGACTAGGGACTATAGATATGCCATCTTTCGAAAGAGTTGTAAAACTGTGGGTCCCGTGCAATGTGCGATGCCATTACACGTTAAATATCCTAACCTGAAGAAAACAAGGGTGCAGTACAATTTTCAGTTTATTACCTAGCGTCGGTCTTAAGCCTTAGCAAAGGAAATTAGGCCGACGTAAAATAACTATTAAAAAGTAAAATTTATATTGGAATCTATGTGTTTCGTTAAGAATTCAATTTCTTCTTTTTATGTAGCGTTACATATATACATTTTGTAAGCTTCGTTACTATTTCTGTTATAATCGTAGTAACAAAAAAGCATGCTCGTCTTTCTTCGTTGACCTATACATTAATTATATATTTTTAAAAACCTCAAATAATCGAAACAGCACCACTCAATTATTATTATTTGACAAAGGCAGCATTATTTGTTTGAAGCCTTTCTGTTTCATACCTACATGGATTTTATTTTGCTACTTAATTAAAGCTATTACCTTATTTTTATAAATTAAAAGGGATTGTTGGAAGAAAGCATATCAAACTTTATGTCAATTAAATTAGAAAAATAAAGCATAAGCGCTCACAGCTAACTACAACTGCCAGTTTAGGTTATGTCTCTAAAATAAAAAACGTCACAAAATTTTTAACAAATTCTACATCCAGAAATCTACAAAACTCTGCTTTTATTTTTGTGCTAATGCAAATTGTTATGGATTTGTTTAACTTGAGATAATAGTTTATTTTCAGTTTTTCAGAAGTTTTAGAAAAAGTGACGACGAAGGTCGAAGGACATTGTAAATAAATTAATATAAAATTTATTTATTAGTTCTAGCTTTACTTCGTTGAAGTTCATATTTATTTAGTAAAAATAAAATACGTTTTACTTCAACAATATTGAGGAAGTTAAAAGTATTGTATTTATCTTGATGTAAAACTGATTATTCTTTTTAAACATTTTTTATAAAAGTAGACCTTTCTCGTAAAGGTTTGAACTCTTAATGTTTTGCTTACAAAACAAATCTTTTAGCTCGGCGCTACGAAGACATCTGCAAATTAAATTTTGCTACCAGGTATATCAGTGCACTACTGGCTCAACGATTATTAAATAGTTTATTTAGAGCATTATATCTATTGTGACCTATATCGGCGCGATATTCGTATTTAATATATACTGCATATTTATAATATTTATTAGGTTTCAAATATATTATGAACATTCTCTATTACTTACGAATATTATTATGGCTAGCTTTTATTTGATTATTCAAACAATGTTGAGAAAGTCTTAGCAAAAAATAAGCGCTTGTAAACGTCGTTTATGTTGTAAATATATATTATTAATAAATGTTATTTATGCTAAATTTTACTATACATTTTCCAAAGAAAAACTTGAACCGGCTAAATATGACTTTTAAAATTTTGGAAAATGTTAACTAAACTTGAAATTTTTTTGTTGTTATATTTTTTAATGTTGTGTGCCAAGCTCATCTAAACAAAGCGAAATTTGCTACATTAACATTAATAAACGTTTAAAAAAATATTTCCACCTTGTTTCCTCATATTGCAAAATTAATACTTGCCCCTTAAATGTTTTGAGTAGTGTATTACTGACTGTTTAAGCTAGCAATATTTACCGAAGGCACGATATTAGTTAAAATTAGTCAAATACAGTATGCTGCTAGCAAAGAAGTAATAGAGGTTAGGAAGGAGCTTATGCACATTGGCCAGTAAACCTTAAAGGTGTCTGAACATGGCTGCCAAACTGTGACGTAGCGGAAGTGTCACCAGTGGCGGCGTCAGAAAATTATATTTAGGGCATATCGAACAAATTATAATGCTATATGCTGTTTTAGTTGCCAATTTATTATAGAAGGAAACAAAGTACAAGTATTTTATTGCCCATTAAACAAAATTAAATGGGTTAGACGACTTCTGCATTCTTTGGAAACCTAAATTTGGAGTTAGAGAAATATTGACCTCTCCGCCACTGTCTTAACCTCAAACGTCAAATTGAAATTTATTATTTACATTTGGTAAATTACTTACCTATGGAAAGTTATTCCTTTCTGCTTGTTAATTTATGTACTCGAGCAACCACAGCAAATACAACTAACCATATTTAGTAACAAAATTTGTAAACATACACAACCATCACCGGCACAAATGAATCACCAAAAGTGTCTGGATATGGCGGCGATGACGTCACATCCGTCACGGTGCTTTAAGTGCAACTAACTTGAAACCCTCCTTCCTAACCTCTATTACTTCTTTGGCTGCTAGGGTTAGTTTTGTTTTAACAACGACATTTCTAAAATTACTTTTAGGTTAAGCGCTAAACACGATAATGACAAAATCAGATATCATTAAATTTTCAGTTCTACATTTATGCACGAATAAATTAATTAGTTATTAAGTTAATTAACGAATGCATTGGAACGGTTCAGCAATAATTAATTTACAAACATTTTAACGTTCTTTTAACTGTTGATTTTAGTATATGCTATGAAGTCCACCAATTAAATATTTGTTATCTTGGATTTTAAAAATAAGTTATTAACGTAATAATAAATTAATTTAGAAATCTGTTATTATAGTGAGTTTCAACAATCAGTATCCTTCCTGTTTTCACGGGTACTCCTATTTTTAGGGGCTAAACTGAGTACAATGTGTGCTATGAAACTTGTAGTTACTGTTTTCCTATAATTTTCTATTAAACGTTCTTTCAGCCAGTAAAAATTAGCAAAAAAGTACACTTGTTGCAAGTCGCTATATCTAACAGTTGTCGAGATAATAAAGTTTTATAAAAAATTAAGTTAGCATTAAGGTCCGTCTGTTTTGCTAAAACGCGAAAATAGTTGATACAAACTTTGAGGATAAGTTCTACATACCGAAACAATAAAATAGCTTCCCAAAAATATGGGTCCGGAAATGCTTCCTTACTGTCTCTTAAAGATTTCTCACTTGTTAGATCTCCATAGTAACTCGATGTTATAAAACATTAAATTATCTTGAAGACTGTTGGATACAGCAACTTTTAACAGAAGTACCTTTTTTTTGTGTATTTTTGTATGAAGAATAAGATTTTCTAAACAAAACCAAAAAAAAATGCAAAGTTGTAAAACATTTAGAAGAAAATATTACGTGACCCCCCTATAAGAGACACACAAAAATCAGTGGAAACACTACGCTAAATTAGTAATGCTTACATATAAAATTTCAAAAACCTTAGTTTAACTACTGCGAAAGGTATCGCAGAGTAGTGATTAGACAGTTCTTTCTTCAGAAGGCTGTAACTCCATAAAGCAGCATTTTCAGATATATGTTTATATTGACTTTTCTTTGTGAAATAACCCAAGGAATTACCTTCTAAAGTTTTTGTACGTACTTAGAAAACGCCCTGTATTGCATTATACTAAATAATTATCTGTTGACAATCAGAAGCTAAGTAGTTAAATATTAATTGTATTTATTATGGCGTTAGTAAAAGCATGATGATTTATTGCTTATGTGAAACCGTGATCTGGAGTTACGTAATAACTAATTATATATATAGACAATTGTCTGAATTTCAAATAAACACACATCCAGAGCATAACATTTTAGGGATGTGTCCGATTTGTGTTTCATTGCGTATATGATCAAAAAACTAAATTTAGAAATGTTGATAAATGATACAAAGTCACTTTATAGATACTTCCTGAAAGTTTTAGACTGATTGTCACTGACAAATCGAACATTTAATGGAAATTTACGCACTTCTCTCTTGGCAATGTGTCAGGCGATGTAACTTAACTAACACATATATTTTGTACCTTAATAATGCAAACCGTTATAAATAAAAACCAATAAATTAAATGCAATTTTAACAATTTTCTGAAATGTTTTACACAGGTCTTTCTGTAAATATAATCGTAAATGGTACTATATATTTAACAAAATACCGAAAGTAAAATTTTTGAAAAGCCAAAAGCTCGAATTGTAATAATGTTAGTTATTTTGCTCCCGCTTTTAAATACGAATGTTGTTTACGTTTTGTTTATTTTTTTGATACGTTTTGCATACCATGAATAACAGGCATCTTATGGTCCTCCTGAAGATATTTGGTTACGAACGCTTAAACTTTATTACTTATTTGCAGCTGTAATTACTTGTATTTCGAAAAAAAGCAATAAACACTATCTGGCGTAATTATTTAACATAAATGACTTTTAATTGATATTTAATATAGCTTTCCGTAAAACTACAACATTACTACGGTCTCCACATTAAAATGTGGAGACTGTGGAGTGTTGTTAAAGAAATCTCCGATGAAGACGTATCACTACAAACTGGTCGAGAAATAAAAGGTATTCAATAAAAAACATTTTCACGCTACCGGCGATGTAAGTAGGCCTTACATCCATAGCTACAGGGATCGTAAGTGGCTGATAACATTCGTGTACTAGTTACCCTTGACGACGGAACTTAATAGTGTCACTTACGTTCCTAGGAAAATAATGTTGATTTCAACTGTTCGTTGATATGATAACAAGCACAGACAACTTAGAATAATGGGGCTTTTAAAAAATAATTCCGATGACAGCTGTCAAAACGAACTTTTAAAAATATGATTAAATTTCTACCTGTAGGCCTACTTACATTGCCGGTAGCGTGAAAAATTTAATAAGTAACACGGAATGTATCGACTAATAACATCCTCGGCAAGCGACAAGCTTCGGCTCCGCCTCAGCTCGTATTCGCCTACCTCGGATGTTATTACGTCCTTACATTCCTTGATACTTAAATAACTGTTATCCTTGATTGCTGAACAAATTGTGTTTTGACCAACGCCAGCTACTATTTCAGGCAAACTAATAAAGTGCAAAATTCCAATAATTTAAAAGGCGACATAGCAGACTTTTTATGAAAGCATATGTTTTTTGAAGAAAGCTACAAGAAGAAAGAAAAACTTTTTTCAAGCAATTTTACGCTGACAATTTGACGAGTAAATTAAGCCATACAGTTTTACGTTTACCGCCATATTATTGTATACCGAGTGATCATTTAAATTTCAGTTCTAGTTATCTATGGAAATTTAAATCATGACTTTGATTAATTTACAAAAACAATTGGAGAGGTCTATTTGCTGTGTTAACCTACGGATTGATATTGGTACGTTTGTAATTGTTTCTTATTTCTTGAATATTGTTAATATTTTCAGCGGTTCTCGTACTCGACTGGCACTTCTGGACATCTCTCGTAAAATGCTGCCATACACTCCGGAATTGAAAATTGCTTTTCGCGATTAACTATTTGACATGTACAAAAGTGTGCCTCAACAATAAAAGCTTTTTCTGCTGTAGTATAAACCGTTGTTAATAAAAATACTAAGATAATTAATGTTTACTACTTACAGTTCATAAATTTGACATTTCAATTAATTTTGTTTTTGTGAATTAATTAAAGCCATGACTTAAAATTCTATATACTATAACTAGAGCTGAATTTTAAATGATTACTTCGTATTTAATCCTATAGAGCTAATATGGAGCCAGTTTAAAGACAATATTTGCAAACGTAACCAATCTCCTAATTGATACAGAAAATAGTTACATAATCAAGAGGACTTTTCATATACAGCTGATAATTAATTTAGGTGGCGAGGGTGATATCGATAGCGACGGAGATATTTTGACTATTTAGATGAATTATGTGCAAGTGGACAATAAGTTATAAAACTTTTTTCAAAAAATTATACATTTATTAAAATACTTAATGTAGTTTTGTTGTAACACGTATGTAAGTCAATTATGTTTTTTAATATTGTGTTTACTTTAAAGAAATGATATTTGAAAATTTATTTTCAGAAATAAAGTCTGAAAAGCCGGTTCTGGCATTTTAGCTGCAGTACACGGCTTTAATAGTTTTTACATGGGATTACTACTTACGCTTTTATGAAGATATAACTAAATATGCTTAAGTTGACTATACTTGCAATGGTCAATTTTTACAAAACTGTCAAATAAAAATACTTTAATTTAAATGAATTTTAATATTAATGTTTTTTTACAATTTCTCAACGTGGACGAAAAGAACGTATGTGAAACTCGGAAGAAAGGGTTAATTTTTCTCGTGTGCGTTTTATTTCACACGTTGAGAGCTTGTAAATTAAAAAAGCGCTACTTCTGGAGTGTTTTTAGCGTTTCTTTTAAACGGTCATAAGCACAACTCTGCAACTTTTCCTAATGCTACATAGGTATGTTAACCTGACTGTTTTGGTTTAAAATTACATGAGAATTACATTAAAGTTTGTCAGCCTATATGTTGAAATATTAGTAAAACAATAGTAATTAAAAAACTGTATAATCTCATGCATTTCACAATGTGGCTAATAACAGTAACTGAATAATTAAAATTAACTGTATACATATAACAATATTTATTTTAAGTTAATGTTGTACCGACAATAAAACAATACTTTACCCTAGCGAGGAAAGTAACAATCGAAAATGCTACCGGTAGACTCCTCGTACGTGTGTAGGAGGTTTTGAATATGGATGCTTAGAGTAGGCTGGGATTTGCTTAATTTAGTAGCGTGATACACATGTCAAGACTAATTTGATACCCACAGACATATTCCCTTTAAAAACATTCATGTTACTAATATTTTCTGCACGACCCTTGAATGTTTGCTATTTTATTAATACCCTAACCTGTATTGAGTGTTGAAAAATAGTTCACTGTTTGAAGATAAACTTTTGGGATAGTTGTGTGTAAGTGAAAACGTAGAATACACTAAAATATTCATGATTTGTGTAAATTAGAATTTAGATATATGCTTGAATAAATCTATTTTTTTTTCATCGGCCAATAGAAAAGTTCATCCCATTTTTTTTGACTTTATTGTTAAGCTTGATAAATATTGTTAAGCAATATTTTGCTTAGCAACTGAGAGGAGACGAAAAATAAGCAAAGCACTTCTCGTAGTCGCCTAGACTTTCCTGTACTTTGAGAACATCCAGATATTAAATTTCCAAAAGTTAAATTGCAAAACGTTGTAGTACAAACAGCAGTGGCGCGTAAGCGTAAGTCGCTTAGGAGTGCGTCTAGGGTCCCTAATGTTTAGTGGCTCCAAACAGTTAATTATACACTGTTTCAAAACTTTATAGTTAAAAAATTTAAGGAAATAAAATAATTTGATGTAACATAATAGTTGCAGCAAATACGATGCCAATAAATGCCACAGTAATGGAAAATCACGCAGCGGCCAGGCCCTGAAAACTCCCATTTAATACCTATAATTATGCGGATACAGTATTTACCTCCGAACCAGACGGATTATTTTGACAAGTTATTGTAGTAGCCGACCGGCTCTATCTTGTCTAACAATTTGGTAAACAATTTTTTTATGAGAAAAAAAAATATGGAATTTATATCTTTTTTGTAATCAGATTGATTGGTAATAAAGATTACCAGATGCGTCATAGCAAATTCTCCTTAATATTGCTGCAGCTTAAAAGTAAGTGATGTCTCGTATTCTACTATCACTCATGAGCAATTTAGATTAAACAGAAATTATAAAACTAACGGGGAATTAAACTAATAACGCCCTCTATTATGTGCGGCGAGAAAAAGTTGCAAAGCAACAAACCGGCAAAGTTGCGATCGGAACCTGCTAAGCAGGTATCTGCGATCGCACCGGCCTCTAAGCACAAAACACAGAAACGCCCGTGTGGCAAGAAATAAGAAAAGATTTGGTTTCAATTATGGCTAGAATAGACCACTACATGTTTCGTTCTTGTTTGAACTCATCAGGTGGACATAATTCTAACCATAATTGAGACCAAAAGCAAACAGGCATATATACGCCAGAAAGTATAAAACTAACGGGGAATTAAACTAATAACGCCCTCTATTATGTGCGGCGAGAAAAAGTTGCAAAGCAACAAACCGGCAAAGTTGCGATCGGAACCTGCTAAGCAGGTATCTGCGATCGCACCGGCCTCTAAGCACAAAACACAGAAACGCCCGTGTGGCAAGAAATAAGAAAAGATTTGGTTTCAATTATGGCTAGAATAGACCACTACATGTTTCGTTCTTGTTTGAACTCATCAGGTGGACATAATTCTAACCATAATTGAGACCAAAAGCAAACAGGCATATATACGCCAGAAAGTATAAAACTAACGGGGAATTAAACTAATAACGCCCTCTATTATGTGCGGCGAGAAAAAGTTGCAAAGCAACAAACCGGCAAAGTTGCGATCGGAACCTGCTAAGCAGGTATCTGCGATCGCACCGGCCTCTAAGCACAAAACACAGAAACGCCCGTGTGGCAAGAAATAAGAAAAGATTTGGTTTCAATTATGGCTAGAATAGACCACTACATGTTTCGTTCTTGTTTGAACTCATCAGGTGGACATAATTCTAACCATAATTGAGACCAAAAGCAAACAGGCATATATACGCCAGAAAGTATAAAACTAACGGGGAATTAAACTAATAACGCCCTCTATTATGTGCGGCGAGAAAAAGTTGCAAAGCAACAAACCGGCAAAGTTGCGATCGGAACCTGCTAAGCAGGTATCTGCGATCGCACCGGCCTCTAAGCACAAAACACAGAAACGCCCGTGTGGCAAGAAATAAGAAAAGATTTGGTTTCAATTATGGCTAGAATAGACCACTACATGTTTCGTTCTTGTTTGAACTCATCAGGTGGACATAATTCTAACCATAATTGAGACCAAAAGCAAACAGGCATATATACGCCAGAAAGTATAAAACTAACGGGGAATTAAACTAATAACGCCCTCTATTATGTGCGGCGAGAAAAAGTTGCAAAGCAACAAACCGGCAAAGTTGCGATCGGAACCTGCTAAGCAGGTATCTGCGATCGCACCGGCCTCTAAGCACAAAACACAGAAACGCCCGTGTGGCAAGAAATAAGAAAAGATTTGGTTTCAATTATGGCTAGAATAGACCACTACATGTTTCGTTCTTGTTTGAACTCATCAGGTGGACATAATTCTAACCATAATTGAGACCAAAAGCAAACAGGCATATATACGCCAGAAAGTATAAAACTAACGGGGAATTAAACTAATAACGCCCTCTATTATGTGCGGCGAGAAAAAGTTGCAAAGCAACAAACCGGCAAAGTTGCGATCGGAACCTGCTAAGCAGGTATCTGCGATCGCACCGGCCTCTAAGCACAAAACACAGAAACGCCCGTGTGGCAAGAAATAAGAAAAGATTTGGTTTCAATTATGGCTAGAATAGACCACTACATGTTTCGTTCTTGTTTGAACTCATCAGGTGGACATAATTCTAACCATAATTGAGACCAAAAGCAAACAGGCATATATACGCCAGAAAGTATAAAACTAACGGGGAATTAAACTAATAACGCCCTCTATTATGTGCGGCGAGAAAAAGTTGCAAAGCAACAAACCGGCAAAGTTGCGATCGGAACCTGCTAAGCAGGTATCTGCGATCGCACCGGCCTCTAAGCACAAAACACAGAAACGCCCGTGTGGCAAGAAATAAGAAAAGATTTGGTTTCAATTATGGCTAGAATAGACCACTACATGTTTCGTTCTTGTTTGAACTCATCAGGTGGACATAATTCTAACCATAATTGAGACCAAAAGCAAACAGGCATATATACGCCAGAAAGTATAAAACTAACGGGGAATTAAACTAATAACGCCCTCTATTATGTGCGGCGAGAAAAAGTTGCAAAGCAACAAACCGGCAAAGTTGCGATCGGAACCTGCTAAGCAGGTATCTGCGATCGCACCGGCCTCTAAGCACAAAACACAGAAACGCCCGTGTGGCAAGAAATAAGAAAAGATTTGGTTTCAATTATGGCTAGAATAGACCACTACATGTTTCGTTCTTGTTTGAACTCATCAGGTGGACATAATTCTAACCATAATTGAGACCAAAAGCAAACAGGCATATATACGCCAGAAAGTATAAAACTAACGGGGAATTAAACTAATAACGCCCTCTATTATGTGCGGCGAGAAAAAGTTGCAAAGCAACAAACCGGCAAAGTTGCGATCGGAACCTGCTAAGCAGGTATCTGCGATCGCACCGGCCTCTAAGCACAAAACACAGAAACGCCCGTGTGGCAAGAAATAAGAAAAGATTTGGTTTCAATTATGGCTAGAATAGACCACTACATGTTTCGTTCTTGTTTGAACTCATCAGGTGGACATAATTCTAACCATAATTGAGACCAAAAGCAAACAGGCATATATACGCCAGAAAGTATAAAACTAACGGGGAATTAAACTAATAACGCCCTCTATTATGTGCGGCGAGAAAAAGTTGCAAAGCAACAAACCGGCAAAGTTGCGATCGGAACCTGCTAAGCAGGTATCTTTTTCTCGCCGCACATAATAGAGGGCGTTATTAGTTTAATTCCCCGTTAGTTTTATACTTTCTGGCGTATATATGCCTGTTTGCTTTTGGTCTCAATTATGGTTAGAATTATGTCCACCTGATGAGTTCAAACAAGAACGAAACATGTAGTGGTCTATTCTAGCCATAATTGAAACCAAATCTTTTCTTATTTCTTGCCACACGGGCGTTTCTGTGTTTTGTGCTTAGAGGCCGGTGCGATCGCAGATACCTGCTTAGCAGGTTCCGATCGCAACTTTGCCGGTTTGTTGCTTTGCAACTTTTTCTCGCCGCACATAATAGAGGGCGTTATTAGTTTAATTCCCCGTTAGTTTTATACTTTCTGGCGTATATATGCCTGTTTGCTTTTGGTCTCAATTATGGTTAGAATTATGTCCACCTGATGAGTTCAAACAAGAACGAAACATGTAGTGGTCTATTCTAGCCATAATTGAAACCAAATCTTTTCTTATTTCTTGCCACACGGGCGTTTCTGTGTTTTGTGCTTAGAGGCCGGTGCGATCGCAGATACCTGCTTAGCAGGTTCCGATCGCAACTTTGCCGGTTTGTTGCTTTGCAACTTTTTCTCGCCGCACATAATAGAGGGCGTTATTAGTTTAATTCCCCGTTAGTTTTATACTTTCTGGCGTATATATGCCTGTTTGCTTTTGGTCTCAATTATGGTTAGAATTATGTCCACCTGATGAGTTCAAACAAGAACGAAACATGTAGTGGTCTATTCTAGCCATAATTGAAACCAAATCTTTTCTTAAACAGAAATTGTTTATCTCGTCCGAAGCTGGGTTGTTTGATCTGGACTATTGTAGTTCCTAAATGGCAGTCTTTGGAATGATTGTTGCGTTTTATTTTACAATTGCAGATTCGTAAAGACAGTAAGTTATTGGCATTTAAACCTTTAAACTCAGGAATGCGTAATATTGGTATTTTCAACATTTGTGGAGTTTGCCTTCATTAAAAAAAATAGAGGAACACAATCAGATTGGTACGATTTTGGTTTATGTTAATTTTAGTTATGAATTAGTTTAGAATCGTTTAAAAAGTGTAAGATATAAGAAGTTTTAAACTTACTTGTTTTATGCATGTCATTTTTGGGGTTATGGATTTAAATGTCATTTTGATACTATGACAATTGCAAAACGGAACACTCGTTGATTAAGATTTATTTGTCTAGAAAACAGTAGATCCGGAAAGAATAAAAAAGAAAGTGGAATGTTGGCTAGTTACGTTTCGTCCTGTGAAGAGAGACGCAGAATTTTGGGACTCCTGAAAAAAAAAAGAGTAGGAGAACGAGTCCTATTGAATGAAAATAGCATTTTATAGTAAGATAAAATTTATAACAAAACAGATAGAAGTGTTTTGAATTATATTAAAAGTATTCAAAATTAAGATAGTGTATAAGAAATCCAATACGTGTTTGAGGCTACAGTGGAGGAAGCTGTAAAATTACATTACCGATCTTGAATAAATAAATGGTAATCGGATTGTTATTTGGAGCCGAGTGGTGTGTTTTTTTAAATAATCTAACCAGGGAAGAAAAAGTATATCATACAACAGCAACAACAAGTCAAGGACCAAAACAGTACTTGTGAAGAAACTAATATAAGTGTTTGTTATAAGAACAATTTTACATTTGTTTTCCTAAAGCTCAATAACAGCCCTAAGATTTGTAAAAATTTATTAAATATAATTGGTAACTGCAAGATACAAGCATCCAAACATTGTCTTCATTTAAGTGCGCTTTGGGGCTATATTGTTATGCTCATATCATAGCAATATATTGCTGCTTATGTTACTCCTTCTCAGGAACATAGCGCTTCTACAGTATTCGTCTACCGGGTCTTCTGGCTATTATTTTTAGCCTTCTCAATTCTTTACCTGTTGTTCTCATTTACTCTGCTTCTCACCTAACCTTGAGAATGCGTCTTATGCGTCTGTTAACGAATACTTTTATTCCATTTGTCAAAGTCTTGGTTACAAGCTACGTTTCACATTCATGAAAGACTACCGATTTTACGTTTCTATTGAAAATGCGTAACTTTGTTTTCTTAAGAGTATTGAGTGGCATTCCAGATAAGGAATATTTTTAAATGCGCTTTTTGTTTTGTTTGTACATGTCTGTACATCTAGTTTGCATCCACCTTCACTTGTTAGCATGGAACCTAAGTAGCATACACTCTCTGCTCGTTTTATGAGTGTGTTTTTCAGTCTTAATTTTTGGATGGATTTGTTCTGCCGATTCTCATTTTTACAGTTTTGTTGACATTGATTTATAGTCTTGCTTTTCCTGCTTCAGATTTTACTTTTGTAGGCTTCTGGTTGCATCATAATAGGTTGAATTTATTAGTTATATTGTCTGCGTAATCCAAATGGATTAATTGTCTGTTTAAATCCCATTGTATCTTAGATTGTGTTCCGTTGTTAACATTGCTAATAACATTATCGAAGACTAATATAAATAGTATGGATAGTAGTAGGCAGCCTTGTTTGACACCGAACGTTACTTTTATACTTTCTGTTAGTTGCTCATTATGTTTAACTCTGCAACTACAACTATATGTTGCATAGAATTTCTTAATTAGACGTATACATTTTTCGGGCACAACCCTCTTCTTTTCCACTTCTCATATAGTTTCTCTTTTTAGCTGATCAAAGGCCTTTCTTGAAGTCCACGAATGTTAAGTACACACTTGTTCTAAATTCTAGGCATTGCTTTATTATGGTTCTGAGGGTGTTTATGTGGTGCTTTATTTGGTTTGAAACTAGCTTGTTTGTTTAACATTATCCATGGCAATTTTAATAAGGTAGAGCACGATTCGTGTGAAAATCTTCGATGTTATGGTTAGCAACGTTATTTCCTGCCAATTGATGCATTCACTTAGGGTACCTTTCCTTAGTTAAGTTAAGTTAAGATTCTTTCGTTTCATTCATGTGGCATAGTTTCATTTTACCATGTTTTAACTAATAGGAAGTGCAAGATGTTTATTAATGTTTGGAGGTCTGCTTTTAGAACCTTGGCCGAAATGTTATGAATCCTTGTCAATTTGCTATTGTTCATCGCTTTTATACCATTCTCTATTTCTGCCTTAGTAGGAATAGGGTTTGTGTCTATTCTTAGTTTAATGTTTTCTTGTAAAATTTTCTCGTTGCGATTTATATTAGCTTTTTCATTGTTGTCGTTTTCTGTGGATTTTAATACTTGTGTAAAATACTCATGCCATCTTGTAAGTTGTTCTTTTGTGGATTTAAGTAATTTCCCTTCTTTGTCTTTTACGGGTTGTGTTCTGCGCATATTTCGGTTTGAAGGCTATCTAGTAGTGTTGTATAGCTCTCTCATGTTGTTTCATCTTGCTGCGTTTTCTGCTAGTTGAGTTGCCCATCTACGTTTGTCACTTCGCACATCCCGTTGTATTTTCTTTTGCTTTTCAGCATATCTCTCAGTCTGAGGTCTGTGTTGGTTTTTTTTTGAAGTTCATCATTTGCTTGAGTTTTTTTCTCTTTCTTCTTCGTTTGGTAGAGCTCAGCAGTTGTCTCTAAGGGTCACTGTAAAGTTATGTTTTCTGTTTCCGTTTGTCAGTTTTAACACATTATAAGCTCTAGGGATGTTGTTTTTAGGTTGTCTCTTATTGCTTGTTATTTTTATTTTGTTTCTTCAATCAATAGGTGTTGATCACTACCAATATCTGCTCCTGTTCTGTTTCTTACATCTACAAGTGATTTTCGCCTTTTTTTACTGATGGTACTATGATCAATTTGGTTCTTGGGGTGCCGTTTGGGGAGCACTATGGAAATCTTTGTGTGTGGAGAGAATTCCACCTATAACTAGTTTATTTTAAGTACAGAAGTCGCTAAACATCTCGCCATTTTTATTTGTTGTTCCAAAGCCACGTGTTCTTATAATTTTCTCGATTCCCGTAGTTGCTTCGCCAGCCTTGCTATTTATATTACCCACAAATATGATAATATCATGTTTTTTATATTTTTTTAAGTTTCTGATAGTTTAAAGCGGAGGATTTTTTAAATTTTGGGTTCATCGGTGTACGTGCGAATCCCGCATATTAGGCGGCTATTGGCATGCGCTTATCACGGACAGCTAACAGCATAATTCTCGGAAGTTGTGGGTTCGTGACCTTGAAGTCTTTAATGTGCAGATACGTCTATCCTATTTTAGCTTGTGTAATATGAATTTTACCGCAATGAGCTTTCTATTTCACTTTTATTTATTTGAAGGTCTTTCAAGCCGGTGGCTTTATTCGGTGGCGTATAGCTGAACTGGGGACTGACAGCCAAATAACCCTCGCATAGATTCGTTTAATGCGCGCGAAATACTCAAATATTCAAATGTTTTTGGATCCTGCGGCAGCTCTTTAATAAATGTTCTCGCATAGAAATCTCATAAAAAAAGTTAACTATAAAGTATGTTTTAAATAATATAGTGTATAATATGTAATGTACTCCAACACAAAGTAATTATTTATATTTTCTTATTTCATTGGGAGGTAAATGACCACGTGACCAAATGGAGATACCGCCACTGCTCTTTAGTCTCCCCTGTTAATTTTTAAAATGAGCGTTAGGTTCTCTTTTCTGGTTGACATGATATTAGCAGTGGAAAATAAACACACTGTAATTGATTTAAATTATTTACTTGGTGGTTGTGATAATGCTATCCCTTATAGCACAGAACAATATTGTATAACTTTCTTGTTTGCCCTGCTACGTCTCTGTTGGTTGTAACATTGTTGTATTGTAATACTTACACAAAGACATATATGCGAATGTTATTAGAACCGATTCAATATTATATTTTTAAACAGTATATAAAATTGCAAACAAGGGTTTTCTATACATACCCTTGCTTTGAGAATTTTCAGTCAGCTCCGCTATCTATTGTAGTAGGCAACAACCAGAAAGTTTATGCGACCGTTGTCCTACACAAATTGCTTTAAACAATAATTAAATCGTAGGAGCTATTGTTTGCTTCTCCTGATTTCAATTATGGAGACTTAATTGTTGGATAATATGTAATGAACCCTAAAATAATTAAAGCAACGCAGTAGTAGGTTAGCTAGGAAAATCAAATCTAATAAATAATTTTACATTCTAACAGCTTTTGTTAACAGATTATACAGTATAAGAACACTTTCGTCGTATTCCTTCATAAGCATAAGAAGCATTTTTAATCCTACCAAGTTGGTCACATTCTCAGTTTTCTTTTAAATTACATAATGGATAAGTATTGCGTATTTTAGTGACCTACATTAGTCAAATTTTGAATGTCGTTGTTAAGCTTTAAATAATTCCAAATAATAACAGCTCCAAATGTATATTTTTGTATTGACTCCAGGCGCAACACGCCTGTTCAAATAATTTATTATTCTTCGTTTCAATTTATTTTATTTTATAGTTTATTACTGGAATTGAATATGTACAGTCGAAAACCCTTTTGATGAGAATCCTGCCATGATTTACGGTGTTCTGTATTTGAGAAGGATGCGTGAAACGGGCTTATTCACCACAATGGGTTATGAGTTGATAATGAAAGTCAATGCACGTTATGCAACAAACATTGGAATGAGATTATCAGAGCGAGCAATTAGGGTCAGTTAAGATAAACAACACGTTAATTACATACCTACGATCGTTTATGAATAACTGAGATTAATTATCACTGTTACAAAGCCCAGTAAAAACTTTGATGTGGAGCTACTTGTACGTGCGTTATTGGAAATGAGCTGCTAAATTCAGTTAGGGTATTTATAGCTTGTACAACGTGTTTAAGTTTCTTGCTGCGCTAATAAAATAATATTTCATATTAAAGACAAAGTTAATGTGTATTTAATTTTACAAAGTTGCCTGTAGAATGTCTGAACCTAATGACTGATTAAACTGTGCTAGTTCTCCTTGAACTTTACCAGCCGCAACTGATAATCGTGTACTATCGATAAATGTGTTTTTGACTTGTATAGAATTATTTTTTAAACAAACAGACAAACTACAAAAAATTCGACCTTCTTTATTTTAACAGGAACATAAAACAAATAATCAGTTGACGGCCAGCAGCACTATCTGCATAGACCGTAAATACACTGTGTCCATAAAGTAGCCCCCCCCCCCCAACTAACTTTTAAACGACTTGATATTTTTCTACAAAATTTGGTGTGCTGTAATGGGAAATTAAATACTGTTTTTCAGACCATACTAAAATTTTGTATCATCCAAAATGGCGACTGGGCGACTACTTCTGTAATGCGTTGCTCTAGTTCTTCAATTGTTTCTGGACGGGTTCTGTAGACTTTCGATTTCAGATATTCCCATACAAAAAATCTAAGAAAGTTAAATCTGGGGAGTGAGCCGGCTATTCCACAGGCCCCTGCCTAACAATCGATCTGCCAAAAAAATGTCCGTTGAGAAAGTCAGAAACAGGCCTATAATAATGAGGCGGGGCACCGTCTTTGTGGAACATAACGTTTTCAATATTATTCCAAGCCACCTGAGATATTTCTGGAAAAATTTAGTCCTGCAAATGAAAAAGTGGACTACTGGATAAGAAAATCAAAACAATTTTGAACTGAGTGAGTCCATTGGTTTACAATCCGCCATTTTGTTATGGTTCAATATTTTTCTTTGAAATTCTAGGATCAAACGCAGAACTAAAAGACCTTTCAAATGAGGTGTCACTCGACCCTGGATAAAAAAATCAAAGCAATTTTGAATTGAGTGAGTCCATTCGTTTAAAATCCGCCATTTTGTTATGGGTGAATATTTTTCTTTTAAACTCTAGGACCAGACGCAGAATTAAAAGACCTTTCAAATGAGGTGTCACTCGACCCCCCTTTCTATTTAAAAAAAATCAAAATGGCGGCCAGTCGCCATTTTGAATGATACAAAATTTTAATATGGTCTGAAAAATAGTATTTAATTTCCCATTAAGGCACACCAAATTTTGTAGAAAATATCAAGTCGTTCAAAAGTTAGTTGGGGGGGGGGGGGGATTACTTTATGGACACAGTGTATAAGTAAAAGGTAGTATAGGCATTGATTCCATTTACTGCAAAGGAATTACAATACAAATTTGTCTCATTGTACCATATATCCGGGCTGGACCAAATACGCCCCACAAGGTATTTATAATACAAACTAGCGAAATTTCACCTTTTTTTAAATAATAAAGAAACTGCTTAAGTACATCTAGTCCTAGTTTTATAAATTTTATATACAGTCTAGCAGATCCAGTCGGCTATGCCCTACGATGTTTTTGTGGCTGCAGCTGTGATTATGCAATCCAAGCGGCGGGCGATAGGTATTATTTTTTTAGGTTATTAAAAACTGAGCGAAGTACTTCTTCTGGACTTTAGAATACTTTAAATGGTGTTTACTTATTATATGTTTAAAGGTATTTTAATATGAACATTTTACGGCCCAACATTGGCTGCAATAACATCCTACCATTCTTACTACTGCACCGAGAGCATAGCTGTATAATAGACATGTTATAAGAACATACTACATGATACTGAAACTTACACATAAAAATAATAGTATAAATAGTATAAAATATGTTTTTTGGCAATCTGAAATTAAAAAAAAAAAGATTTGTTAGAATTTAAAAAACAACTAAAAATGAGAGGACCAGTTTGTCTGCTAATAATTGAGCGGAAGGGGAAAATTTAATACCCTTTATTTTTGAGACACTTAGCAATTAATTTGTGAACTGTATGCAACTATTGTTCATGAGCAATTGAGCTTAAATAAACTTTTTATTGTCCTCGTTTATATTAAATAAAAGGGCATAAATTTTCAATTAAAAAAAATTCATAAAAGGCGTAAGATTAGGTTTTTAAATATTTATTTTGTTCTTACTTTTTAAACTACCTCCGCATTAGGCAGCTCAGAAAAATCGAATTATGCATTTTGAGGTTATGAGGCGTCACACACACACACACACCCACTCGCATACATACATCTATTTTTAAAAACTATTTTTTTGTTCCTGGAGGTCCAACACGTATATTTCCGTCAAAATCTTAATTTCTACAAATCTAAACTGTAGCAAAGTAAAAAACTCTTAGCAGTTAGTTTGTTATTCTTAGAAGTTCTTATCCTATTGTGAAACAACAGCGTAAATCGTCAATTTACCTTACTGTTAAATGTATAATAGCTTGTATAGTAAATTCGTAACGTAGTTGCATTAAACCAATATTACCTCTTCCTGTTAACAAACAAACGAAAATGTATCAATTTCAACATGCAGAATTTTTTTATTTCATTTGAATAAGTTGAAGATATATTACTATTTATTTGTTCCGACGTCGACCATTATTGATATTTGAAACGTCCAGTGTAAACTACTAAAAAGCATTTCTGTCTTGCCTAAAAGGAAGATTTTATTACAACGTAAAGTTTATCTTTATGTTAGTAAACCATAAATAACTAATTGTAGCAACAGTGGTGGCAGTAATTATAAATAACTAATTAGTGTCTCTTTCTTTTTGTTCCGACCGAAACAATTGTAACAGTTTGCAGTTTATGTATTACATACTAGTAGGGATACTAGAAGTTACTACTCCACTTAAAAGAACAAATGGATCCTATTTATTTTACTGTTAGTGTAATCCATAGTATAAAAAGGTAAACTCAATATTAGTTAATGATAGACAACCATTTCAACTTTTGGTTTAAGGTTAAAAATTATTCAAATTTTCATGTTGCTTGTATCAATACGTAAGAAATATTTAAGATACTTAAAGTAAATTTAACTATTAACTTTTGTTGATGGCTCTGACTTATATATACCCACATGTCGTTTAAAATGACATGAATTTTGCAACTAATAACTTTAACATAAAATAATTACCGCGTAATCTTGTTGCTAAATCACAAATAGGGTGTAATATTAAAAACATTATAAATCAAATTAAAGTTAACTTGATATTTTGGCACGGAGATTATGCTTCTAACTGTAAATGTATCGTTATTATTTTGATTTACGCGTAGTGATATTTAATACTCGTAAAGATTTATGGTCCTAACGTATACATTCACATTCTAAAATGTCAAAAATTTCATCAGCACCCCAAATGTCACACGTATTGCAATACTCACCCTTAAACATTTATTCTCCCTCGCAATCTACACTCGAATACAGATCATTAAATGTTGATATTCAGTGAAGTCAGATAGCTATTACCGCTCCTATCAGACAATAATAAAAAACATAAAAATAAATGACATTATGAATCAGAGACAGTAAAGATCACTGATTCTACATATTTAGCGGGTACGAATGTTGAGTTGATTGAATTATTATAAACTAAACTGTTCCATTCTAATTTGTTTAGGTGGCATGGTTACGAGTTGACACACAAACAATATTGACGATCCATAATCATTTAATCACCAAGAGCAATCGCTTTGCAATAACTCGCAGCGACAACAGGACTTGGTACTTGCACATACGTGAGGTACATGAACATGATCGTGGTTGGTATATGTGCCAAATTAACACCGATCCAATGAAAAGCCAAGTGGGCTACCTGGATGTTGTTGGTATGTGCTCAAATTTATTATTTGCATGTAATAAGTTTAGTGGTGCATGCGTATGTCTAGCGTATTTTAAATACACAAAGAAACTATCTGATTTGCTTAAAAAGAGTATGAGGTTTGAAAATGTATCTCTATCGAAAAGTGATTGTCATCGAGGAAAAGGACTGTAACGCTTAATTAATAATTAATTATTGGTTTGCAAAACAATCATCAAAAAATTGTTATTTTTATGCGAAAATGCGGTCTCTTTCCGTGCCTATTTTGACTTTGTTACTGTAACGGAAATGTAGTTTTTAAGAATTAGCAGTTTACGAAATATAAATAAAATAGTATCTAATTTAGACCTATTTGTATCTTGATGATTATAAAATAATTCGTACTACTTTCTACGTTTTGCTTTATGAAACTTTACTTTACTGTACTTTAAAATTAAAATCTGAGGTTGCGAAAAGAAGGGATTCGTACAATTTGGCAGAAATACACATCTAAGAAGTCAAATGTAATTTAAACAAATTTTTAAAAGAAAGCTGTAAAAAAACTTTGTAATAGAATTTAAATGGCGATATGTAATAATAATAACGCCAAACAGAGAACAAAGATTTGGCCATTGAAGTGCAACAATAATGGCAGATGAAAGCAGTAAATTACTTACCTTTAATAATATCAGCAACAGGAGCTATTCTACATACTCCACACGAAGTTCTTTGCCAGATGGGGGGATTGATAGCGCGCTATATCGTCCAAATCAGAAGCCTGTAGTCTCTAGTACTTACAAAACCAAAACCGTAAGGACGTTTTTAAATATCCATTTGCACCGCAATAGTCTACTTACCTTCAAGATTGCTTCATAGGTTAAGGTAGTTGATTAGGTCATCTCATAGGACGCAATTTTGGTGCAAATTAATTTTCAATGTGTTCAAATTTCAATTTTGAAACTTACATAAATCCATTCATAACTGACAACTAATGCGATACAGCTTCTGTTAGTTTGATAAATTGGGAACAAAAAAAATAGAACAGGCAGTTTATTTGTTGCGTAGGCAGTCGCCATATTGGTGCTGTTTAGCTGAATCACATATGTATTAGATCATCTACATTTGTTGACCTAATCAACTACCCTAACCTATCAAGGTCCTTGCTTATCTTTACCTTAATCGTTGTCACGTGCACAAATGCGAGAATTAAAGAAGGTAGTAATAATAATAGTAATCACTTATCAGGAATTGAGTCAAAAATATGAATTGATAAATACAGACGTACACAGTCACCAACTTTGGTGGAGGGGAAGCAATCCTCAATTTGCCAACTGCATTAGATAAAATTTGCCAATTTTTTTGGACATTGGATCAGCTATTTTATAGAGATTTTAAGTAAATTGGGACAGCAAAAATATGAAAACATGAACTCGTACCTTTTAGGAAACTCTCCGCTCAAAATATGAAGAGAGACTGCAGAGGCAGAGGAAAGATTGCAGAGGCAGAGTGCAGACTGATTTTCCGTGTTGCCAATAGCACTAAATCATTTTCCCTGCTCACTTGATAAAATTCCCCAAAATTCCCCGCAATAGCAAGTACTCGCGTTCGTTAAAAAAACCATGACGTCATTAAGCAAATTCGTCATTTTAGCATCTAGCTTCAGAATAATTAGAAGCTAATTTAATACCAACTACAAACTACAACTCTTGTGATGCCAACCCAAGTATAAAAATAAAAAACGATAAAACTGTTTTAGTCATAATAAGAAAAATTAGAAAAAGTTGTCAATTTTCTCCATTAACAAGCATTCCTTAAGAATTTTCTGCAAAATTTTAAATTTCCCGGATTTTGGGGAATTTTACACACATTGGCAACACTGCTGATTTTAATCTTAAAAAAACAATACTTATTTTCCAAGAATCTGACTATTGAACTAAACTGCCTGTGTCAAGTGTGTCATAAATTGTATGACGAGCGGGTGCGGCGTAAGCGTATTACGTTCCCGTTCCCGTTCGGCTGCGGCTCGTTAGGATCCTGACTGAATGCAGCTTAGCAGCTTAGCTTTTTAAATTTTTTATACGATATGCAATAAACGAGCCAATATAATGATAAATAATACCTACTCAACTTGATTAGAAACCAAAAACTTGAATTTAAAATTCCTTCTCTAAATTTTTAGTGTTGACGGCATTTTTCCACCTTTTCTGCGGTTGTGTTGTTTTTGTCACATTTTGCAACTTTTGCGTGGTTTTACCAACTGCCTTTATATTAAGAATATTGGGGGGGGGGGGGGAGAAGCATTCCTCTGGTTCTGTCCTATGGGTTCTTCCTTGGAGGTACAATACTGTAAGTATGAACCTGCACCAATTCTAGAAAACAATAGAGTTAAATTGCATTGTGGTAGATCGATCACATTTTAAGTTTTTGCACGTTTTTGAAGTTTTGTCTACATAATCTTATTCTTCGTACATAAATACATAAAAAGGTATTCTTGAAACAGTTTTCAAGATAATTGAATTATTGTGCAAAATCAAGTTTCCATGAAAATCTAAGTGACCCTTAAGACCCTATACGAAATAGTTCGTACAAACTAGAGGTAAGTTCTACACATCAAAGCAATTACAAGAAATCCGAGTTACCAAAGTTACAGCTTCTGGAAAAAAACTGTAATTGAAACGGTTCCTACTTATGGAAGCTGTAACTCTATAAGTAAGTGTTTTAAGATCCCCATGTTTATACGAGTTTTGTCATTGCTTCAAAGTGTAGAGCGTATTCTTAAAATTTGTGGAAACTATTTGGACAAAAGGGAAAGTTCAGTGGTTGTACAGACCTTTGTGAAGGGGCGGGCCTCTATGGCGGTATTTCGGACTCTAAACCAGAGCCCTAACTGAGCCCCTCTTCAGCCGAGAACGCATGGAAAGCATAATTTGAAACAACGAATTTGGATAAAGGAAGATTTCCGTGGATATTAATGTCCCAGTATTTACCTTATGCCCCAGGAAAACCGGAGGCAGGACAATGGGCCGAGACAGAGAATCAAACCGAGGCTTTCCGAATAACAGGTAGACGCATTTACTGCTAAGCCATCTCTGATGAAAATTGCTTGGGCATTTTGAGTAAACACTTAGATTTCCATGGTACTTTTACAAAACATTGAATTAGCTCGAAAACTGTTGAATCTAGCGAATTTCCACATAAGATTTGATAACCAAAAATTAAAAAGTTTAAAAATTTAAAATATTTACAAGTAAAGATAACGTGCTCCCCCCCCCCACCTGCACATAAGGCACTCCTGGTGCACTCAATGAAAGAAAAAGATTTGCAGAAATAGTAACCTAAATGAATAATGCTCGCATACAAAATATCAAAATTTCAACTACCGCGAAAGCTCTCCACAAAAAAGTGATTAGAATGTTCTAGCTTCAGGAGGCTGTGATACAGATACAAACTTTTTTTCATCGTGTCGTTATTCTGAATCCACCTTGAAAGTACGTCCTACATGTTATGAAACACTGTGTATGTTATCTTTTGAACTAACCAAAAATTACGGTCATTATAATAGCCGTTCCACAATATCTATCCAGCTAAAAAGTTTAAACGGCAAGGTATAACCTCATTGTTAGGTCCTTTTTAAGTTGCATTATGATGGGTTACTTTATTTTTAATTAATCGAGTTTAATTAAAATGCCAAACTGCAAACCTTGAAAGATGGTTTTGATCGGCGCATAAAATTTTGCGAAATGATGGTTCAACGCGTTTGCTGTCCATTGCAAATACGTTAAAAATATGTTTTACTGACAAGTGCACGTTTGCTCGTTGAATATATTTGTAAATAGACAAAACTGTGGGTGTTAATATGACGACAATTACCACATTGTTCGTAACAATCCGATTCGCTCAAATTAATAAAAGTTAACAATTCTTTGAAGCTTATATTTAATTCCATCTGTAGTATTCTCGAACATGGTCAGAAACGCCCTTTTTTCTAATAATATTAACATGACTTTTTAACACGACGGGGTTTCACTTTATTAATTGATTATAGGTTCACTTTATTAGTGCAATCCGTACGAGAGAGTTTCTGTAGACAAGATATTCTGAACGATAGATCGGGCAATGTGAGGCATTGGAACATTCTACGCGTTTGCTAGACTTAATTCCCTTGTAACAAATCTGTTATGCGCAAAACCCAATCGGAATTGCTTGAGGATTTGTGGCAGCGGATAGCACAAACATGTAACAGCATAACACCAAAAGCGTTCGGAAATGTTCAACAGGAACTTCAAAATAGATCTCTAACCGCTGAGTTTATGCCACATATTTCAAAAGTGCACATGACAATTTTATGATCAAATAAGTTTTACTACATTTAATTTTAGTTTTTAATAAATAATACTAAACTAAAATCATTGCTATATATGAGCAATAAAATAACATGGTCAAATTAATAACTGCTAAATATATAAAAAATTGTACCAAAGAAACATTGCAAGATATTGTTGCATTTTTACTGTTAAATGCATCTAGTTATTGTACTGTCAAACTATTTCGATTGTTAGTGAGCGTTTAGGAATTACAATTAAATTTGTATTGATACGCTTAACAAAGATTTATAATAGATACTAATTGTGGGAAGTACCAGACAGTTATTGTAAATAATAAATAATTATAATAATATAAATACCCTCTGTCGCAAAACCATTTATTTTTTTAATAAAAGTAATATCTCGGTTAGCTTTAAAATTCGTAACAATTTCACTGACAAAGTTATTTAAGTGAACAGCTAATCGATAATATTCTTAACACCCTCTTCTATTCAGGAGAACAGAACATTGTTATTTCTACTTAAATTACTTTTAAAAATTTTCCATTGTTTTTTTTTAAATCGCGTGGGTAGGAATCGATATGCAAAAACGAGTTATATAAGTAGAAGTTTAATAGTAGACGGAATTGTTTTAAGCTACTTGCGGGACTCCAACTACAAAGGTCATACGGCCGCCGTCTACCATGTCTTAATTTAGAAAAAATACATACAAACGCCCTGGGAACTGCAGTGAGTGGGGTTCTAAGCTACTTGCAAAACCAGAGACTCTGACCTCTACTCTACTGTCGTCTCTTCACAGAATTTATTACACAATTTTTAAATAAATTACATTTGTCTCTTTGTACAAAATAGTATTAACATAATAATTTAAGAATGTGTTGCAAATCTAGAAAATTGTTGCCTTAATATCATATAAAATGTATTTCGAAACTTGATAATTAATTTAATGCGAAAGTATATTTCAAAATTGCACGAAAATTATCATAATTCATATAAATATTAGTATTAGGATAGTGAAATAAATATAAATAATGAATTATCGACCCTATACATATTTCGTGTAGAAGACATCATAGTATTAACGAATTAGATATTTGTTGTGTTGTAACAAAGGTTACAAGTGAACTTTTAGTAGTGTTTAGAGCAGTTTACAATAAACATTTGAGCAGGTTTTGGTCAGCTTGCGTTTTGTCTTAGCTTTATTTAAAATATAATTACAAATGTTTGTAACAATCTTAATTGTTGTATTCTCAATATATCTTAAGACGTGACGTACGCCGGTCAAGGCCTGCAGCTGTAGTTTATCGTTGTGAGTATCGCTAGGCATACAAAAAAATGTATTTTTAGTGCCTCCTGATATACTTGATTATCCTACAAGCACTGATATGGTTGCACTAGAAAGTTCTAATGTGACTCTCCGGTGCGAAGCGAGAGGTTATCCTAAACCACATATAATATGGAGAAGGGAAGGTGGAGAACCATTTCGCTTACAAGGACAAGAAGGTTTGTACTAAAGTTTTTAACACTTAAAATCTCCCCATGCAGCCAAAAGTAAACAAAAAAAAATAACCACAACGGATTTGCAAGTATGATTGATCATAAAGCATCCAAAAGTAAACTCAATGACTGCGTTTATCTCTCGACATAATAACCTTAAAATGACCGCACTATTACTCAACGGTCAATCTGTTAGGTCAGTCTACGGTTGCCCAAAAAAGTTAGATATTGATGAAGTTATACAAGATGCCCAAAAGATTACATTTTTTTCGTTGCCAATAGTTAACCATATAATAAGCAAATTGGTCGACCTTTTGAGATGGCAAATTTTAATCGTTTATGATATTTATTATCTACCAGATAAATGATACCCAAGATTTAGATTTAAAAGACGCCTTTAAATTAATAATACTGGTGTGGTACAGAGATGGCCAGAAAATAGGGATTTTACTTGAATTTATTAATTATACAGCTGTTTCTAATTCGAACCCCACCATGAGGATCTCGCTTATTAAAAGAGAAATAGAGTTAGTTAAATTGAGACAAAGTTGTCAAATTTTATGCCTTACAATAATCTGTAAAGAAATTTAAAGTAGACACTCTGGTTTTTCAGATATATGAAAATAACTGAAAGTTTAATTTTTTTTATTTTCTGCTATAACTCATTAATCATTAATGTTCCATGTTTCTAGTTAACGTATTATTAGGATACTTTTTTATGCTGAATTTTTATCATATTTGGTATAACTTCTACCATTATTCATTTTCAACTATCGACTTTTTTTTTTCTTTTGGTCGGCATTTTAATTTTTTTCATATTCGAATAGAGTTTCTAACTCTGATTTCAACGATGTGTCACACTTCGCATTTTGTTTAAGTTTTGAGCATTTTACTACAGAAAATAAAAATTTCATAAGAGTGCCATGGAAAGACCACGCCATTTAACATATTTTGCAAAAATTCTAGTAGGCCATGAACTGATGGAAGTAAAACAAAACACTACTTTGATTTACTTTACTTTTAGATACAATAGGAAAACACTTTCCGAAGGGGTTTATGTGTGCATTTGCACAATAGCGGGTGACGTCATGGACAATAAGCTGCCTAACATCTTACCTGTAACAATGTGTAATAAAATAAAGCGTTTAGAAGAACATTGTTGAGTATATTAGGAATTTAGTAACAGTTTTCTTTGATGGAAAAGTAAACTGTTAATCGTTTGTTAAACTTGAGAAATTTTTAAACACTGTTTTAATATAGTTATTTATATTGTGTTTAACTAATTCTAATGGTTGCTTAATAGCAGCCTGTTTTGGATAACTATTGGGTGAATTTTAAAGACATTTATTGAGCTCGTTTTAAAAGGTAACCACTGTAGGTAACGTACAAGATGCGCGACCAAATCCTATACTTTAATGCTACTCAAAAGTTAACCTTTTCGGTTCTACTCAAAAGTTAACCTTTTCGGTTGCTATAATGTTAACAATTTAGAGTAGGTAATTGTTTGTTGAGTATAAGTTGACTGTTAGGAATATTATGCTGGGGGCAACCGTTACGGATGCGTAAAATACATCTATAGAGTACTACGATCAAGTCATCTTTGCGGGTCAAAAATGATCGCATTCTAAAAACACAAGGTTAACTTTGGCTGTGTGGGTCGTTGGAGTTTATAAAATTATTAAAAGCATACTTAACTTATATATAGTAAATGTTTTGCTTTACTATTTACAGTTTCAAGTACAGATGGGTCGGTACTTTCTATAGACAGGGTTAATAGGCGAGATATGGGACCTTATTTGTGTATTGCATCTAATGGTATTCCACCGTCTGTTAGTAAACGTATAATGCTAATAGTTAACTGTAAGTTATAAAATTAACTAGTCTAGGGTAATTTACATTTTTGTTCTTGCAGTTTCTCCTAGCATTTATGTAGCAAATCAACTATTGGGCGCTTATAATGGTTTACAGGTGACTCTTGAGTGTCATTCGGAAGCATTTCCCAGATCAATAAACTATTGGACCAAAGATAACGGAGACATCGTGCCTCAAAGTACGTTTAATTTTTATTGTTTGTTTTTTGTTATTTTTAACTTCATCTTAAATTGAAGGATTAATTTTTTTGCCTAAAATTTGTTGATTTGTAAATTTCTGCGAGCAGTACGCAAGAGCTTTCGTCTTCAATAGACATAACATTAATAAACTATTTAAAACTTGCCAAGTATCTAATTGAATTTAATATTGACGTAAGGAAATTCTCCTTCAGATGCTAGAATTCGTTCGGAAGTTTTGGAAAATATAAATTATAAGGTGACAATGAGACTCACTATAACAAGCGTCAGCACAAGTGATTATGGAACCTACCACTGCGTATCTAAGAATACGATAGGTGAAGCAGAAGCGACAATCAAACTTTACCGTATGTATTTTTGGTAATAATGCTTACGTGTTCTACTATATCAAGTTTTATTTTTAGGTATTGAAAATTTCAACATCACCAACGAATTACCAAAAAATGGTAAGTCATAATTTGTACTATTTTATTTAACGCAATATTATCAAAAATAAATTGCATTGTACTGCTAAAACTTTATCCCGAATTTAAAGTTGTCTTAGTTAGAAACTTTTGGAATCTTCTTCCTGTATATTCTAATTTTGTTTAACTTTGTCAATAAACTTTTGTGTATAACTGAAATTTATAATTAACTGTAAATTGCAAAGTAGGTATGCATGTTATTGTAATGTGAACTGTGAATTTATATAAATAATGTGTTTGTTTCCAAAGGTGTCTATCAGGCAGATCTGTCGCGAAAAGGTAAGCTTGCTGCAACAAAATCTTTATGTTTCTTTAAAATTCAATTTTATTTGCATGATTCAAAACCTCCTAGACTCCCTATTCCTAGGGGATGGATATTATAGTTCTGCTGCAGAAGATCGCGCAAACCTGCTGCTTCTAGCGACAACCTCGCTCTTGCTTACGCAAGTTACATCCAGCTTATCAGCCTACGCGTTGTGAAACGCATCCTTTAAAACATCTTGAGTGTTGAGGTTAGGGTTAGGCACATTTGCACATGTATAATATATGGGTACATAACTCCTGTTGCAAAGGAATCTGCCGACAAGTGGATGAATGTATATAATAGAATGTCGAGCGTTAACTTAGGTAATTAATTGCTATTTTTATACGCTTTAAACATGTAGAAAATGTAGAATTACAAAAAGAATAAAACTTTTTAAAAACTGAGTTTACGAAATCTTTATAAAGAACGAATGCTTATACTTCTTAGCACAAATCCAATTAGGTACTATCACTTTGCACTGAAATAAAGCCAGGTTGCCAAGAAACCAACTCTATTTACCTAATTGCTCGAATAACAAAACAGCACTGGCGGAAAAGGGCAATTACCAAACTCTAATAATTCTAGTTAGAAAAATTACGTTCCTGGATCAGTCTCATTTATGATCTATTGAAACATCTTTCAATTTTTGAAACATTTTTTCATAAAATAGCAAATGTGTTTAAAATTAGTCATAACTATAATTACCCAAAATTAAAGAAATGACAAAGTTATTAAACTTTAAATATTATATTGAACATTAAAATAAAAATTAATAGAGGTAATTTAAAAGCATTCGATTTTATTTAATACAAGAAAAACATAAGCTATAATACACAATAAAATTTAAAAGAGCTGCATGCATTTGATATACCGATCTTCGTCTTCCTGTTCCTTCTGTTTTTGTAGCTGAACAAGCGTTGTGGATGCTCTGCGGAACCAGTTCAAAACGTGCAGTTTAATCTGGTCCTTCGTCAGGGTAAGATGGAACTTACTGAGCATGCCTACAAACGAAATATAATATTATTAAAAAATGTTCGTTCTTGAAATTACCTATAGTGTGTAAATAAAAAAAATGTATAATGTTTTAACCCCAAAATGGATTCAAACAAGAAATTGAGTAGAATTTGTTTGGCTTAAATTAACTATACAATTAACCAATTTTTATTCTAATTAACTAAGGAAATAACAAAACAAATTAATGTATCGACAATAACACAAATTCTGCCGCCAATTCGGGGTTAGGTTTCTTACCACATCAGCTAGTATAGGTTTAGTATTAAGTGTCAAAATAAATAATTGTGTACCTTATTATCATCACTACCAAATATTGTGAAAATTTAAACACCACTATTTTTCTTCTGTGTTGGTATCAATTTCTTTTTCCAGGGACTGCAGTCTAAAAGGCCTATTTGACCCTAGTCAAAATCCGTTTGGCCTCGCACTAATAGTCCTGTTCTTTCAGGTTTCTGTTCGAGGTTCAGTTCTGGTATTGCAAAATGTTATAATCTGCGGGCCGTTAATACCCTGCAATAAGAACAGTGAAGGGGTGTCTCATCGTCCTCTTCACATAACCTGCAGCGCGGGTTTTCTATTGCGTATAGATGTTTGTTTATACTACAGTGTCCAGTTAGAATTCTTGTTGTATGCATTGGTTTCTCCCTACTAAATTTGAGGCATTTTTTAGACACTTTCTTGGACGGCCCCCCGATAAAGGAGTTTAAATGTTTTATACCCGGGTGTCCGTATAGTAGTAGTAAATACCACTACTACTAACTGTTAAATAAAAAACTAACTACAAGAAATAAACGTAACTTATAACTTGGAATTTATCAAATAATTGAACTCATGATTTTCTTTTACAGTTAACCTAAATTGTAAATTGTTAGAAAAACATAATTACACTCAAAAAAATAACTAAACTCGCATAAAGGAATAAAATAATAAAAATCATAACTGTACATTTGTTTCGATTATTAGACTTTCTCCTGTGTTCAATTACGCCGATTTAGGCATGTTAAATTTTATTATACGTTTCAAGTAGTGCAGTAAGTTATCCTTAAGATTTTTGAATTTTGTAAAGTGTTGACTGTTGTAAAAATTTTTTAGATTATATTTTCTCAAGGCTGATGATGGGCAGGAATTAATTGCCGGAAAACCGGTTACCGTTTAATTAAATATTTTTGCTGAGAAAAAAGGACTTTTAATTCTCCTATTTATTAAAAAAATTTCCTCTCATGGGTGAAAACCAATTTTCTAACTTGAAAAAATCTTTGCCAAAAGAACACTACCTCAATTATTACTAGCACATTCCCTACCATTGGCAGTACGAAACTGAGTATGGGTATGAGAAAAAACGTCAATGTCTGAATTAAGTTTGTTAAAATTAATCGACATAGCAACTACAGGTCAATTTAAATGAAGATTTGTACTATAAGAGCAGGCAAACGTGAATTTTCAGATAATTTTTATTAAAAAGTAATTTGATTTAGATCAATTTACATTAAATGCTTAAATTCTTGATCAATATGATAATATACAGTTAATCTACTAATGTCTATAGTTGTAACAAAATGTACATTTATGGTTTTACTATTAAATAAATTCAATTAATTAATTTTTCTTAATTAAATACAAAAAAATGATTGCTTTTTAAATTTGGATATATTCTAATTAAGCACCAACCAAAAAACATCGTAGATATTCACATTTATAGTAATATAGTACATGGAACCATACATAGGTATACATAAATCAATAAGCGACCTGCTTTGGAGGTAAAGAATATTGTCGTTATAACTTTAGTGTTTTGAAATGGTGTTTTATTACGTGCTACTTAAAATTAAATAGTGACTGATAATGTGACAATAACATTTTATATTGAATATGTCCTTAAATACAATACCATTTTCAGCAGAATTCAGAGTACATTAATATAGGTATACAAAATCTAAATAATTGCGACTAAAGGTGAAGTAATTAGTTATACAAATACACTAAAAACTTCCGAAGGTAATCGTGTGCAAGATCTTTGTTTTGTGTTTAAAACCAGATCTGCAGTAGTGCTGGGAAAGAAACGAAAATTGTGGAGACAGCGAAAGGTAGATAGCATGTAATCACGCGATTCCAAGTTTCCTAATAAGCCCTTTGTGATATCAGACTGAAAGAACAGAACATTTTCAGTTAATGGAGTCTAGGCACTACTTCTAAAAACTTTTAAACATGGTATGAGAATCTGCTTTTCTGTATATTTTATATTTAGATATTATTGAGAAAGATGAAAATTGATTTTGAATATCAGAGGTAAAAATACGCATTATGAAAATTTTTTCATTTTTATATTTTTAGCAAGCAAAAATTATTTTATTCCAATTCATTTAAAAAATACATATTTTTGTATTCTTCTGTGCCCTCTTTTTACCCTTGCACATTACGGATGGCGTGTGTGGTTCCGATTCTGAATCATTTTCATTTCGGATTTGTTTTGCAGGACCTTTTTATTAATTCATAATATAATTATAACAACGTTATAAATTGATTTTAAAATTCAACGATTGCTGAATTGCTGACGATGTAATATTATGTCTATTAACTTTTGGTCATGCAATACAATTTCCTATTCTTAAATTATATAGATAAATCGTCACGTAAAATTTAGTTGTAATATAAGTACAGCGCCGAGAACACCCTTAAGACTACCCAGCACAAACTAATTATTTGAATGTCAACTTCGTTCAAGTTTAAAACAGAAAGGGCAGAAACACACAACAAGAAAAGGGTAAACAATTAATTCCCCCAACGAATTCGAACACAGGCTTTTGTATTAAAGGCTTTAAACGAAGATGAAAAATTACAATGACACAGGACCCTATTTAAACGAGTTGCTCTTTTTTAGTTGATAATTAAATACAGAACTGCTTGTTATTAAAACTATATAAAGGGCGCTTCAAAAGTGCTACTTTGTCCATCAATTGGAATGTTTGCAGCCCAAAGCGTAGCCGAGGGCTGCAATTCTAAGGAAGCGACAATGGCAGTTTGTGCTCGAGGTGCACATATTTTACAATGGTTTTGAAAAAGAATTTTTAAAATTGTAATTATTATAGATTATTTTATTGAAATAGTTTTTTATCAAAGCTGCAATAAAAGTGTATTTCGTCCGTATCCAAGCCACCATTCAGCGAACGGTAAAGTATTTTATTTCATACTGTACGCTATATACAACTTTACGTCATTGATTTGAGTCCGGGAAATGGCACATTACAGGCCAAGGTCGGGAAGTGTTACTTAGCAGCCCTTCCCGGACTGCTTGGAGAAAAATTCATCAAACACATCTATTTGTAGCTAAGCGACGAGAAATACCAACAGCGAATGTTTAATTTGACAGAATATAAGTTTTAAAAATGACGTTTTTATAAAAAGAAAATATTCAAATAAAAAATGGTTTTGGCAGTAATAAAATAAAATGTTGTACGATACACGTCCGTGAAGTGATTATTAAAGCATTCGTTTAGAAATTTCGGACTCGGCCCCTTTCGTCGCCTCGTCCGCAAATATCTAAACTCATACTTTAATATGTCACTTCCCGGACTAGTGACGTAAATAACTATTTTGCACGATTGCATTTTTTGTTTACTTACTAGCGTTGCTTTTAACCGGAGCCTTCGATATAGTTATATCGAAGGCCATGTTTTAACGCATTACGTTATTGTTACCGCCCTAGGGCTCGTATAACCATTACGTACCTATGGCATTGTTTTTTGTTTATGTGATTCCCTAGCAACCGTAGAATGGAAATAGAAAAATGTAAGTAGCTGACTTAAAACAAAATATTTGCAAAGTAATTTTCTGGATATTTTAATTTTACAATTTTGATTTAATTAATTCGTCGATCATGCAAAAAATACTATGGGCGACGCGTGTGTTACGTTCGATTACAGGTCACGGGTAATTTGAGGACCTTGACAAATCTCGGTCCTACAAACATTACCCTTGCCGTGGTAAGTACCACCCTTGTAGCTTAATATACGATTATGCACAACCGGTTCATAATTTATGGTTTAGCGCCTTAAAAAACGGGCGTAAACTAATACTTTACAGCCTTAAGACGCTAAAATGTATTTAACGCCCTTTTTCCTTGTTGTTTACAAAGTTATTGCTATTGAATCAATTAAGTTTGAATTTACTGTAGTCATTACACCATCTGCTTTTAGAAACGTAGCGGTTTTTTCAATATTATGTTATGATGACAGTTTTTATTTTTTGAACATTAAAATTATACGATCATGCATCAAATTTTGTATGTACCTCGGGCGTAACTAGCGTTTTCGACGCTAGTCATGTTATAGCCCTCGGCACTTCGCGCCTTGGGCTAGTATTCATGGCTTGGACCGAAAACGACTGTTTAGACTCTTGATACATAAATAAGTATTAGCGCTTGCCGAGCGGTAAACTGGAAATTGTCGCTTGTTGGTAAAAAATGACAACTTAGCGTTGTCAAATGAAAGCGCAAAAATCTACTTTCTACTGAGATTGTCGAAACAAGTTTTTCTTGTAAATTTTTACCTACTTTTCTGCACACTTTGAAACTTTTTTTTATACATTCTGTATCCTCTGCGACGCGAACATCATTTTTTGAAATCGCATTATAGCTATTTTCTGCGCTTTTTTGATAAAGAATTTGTTGAGCTTTTAATGATATAAAACTTGTAATACACTTATATATCACAAAATCTTCGAAAAGAAGGAGAAATCATGATAGGAGTGCATGGTAAACTATATTTCTTTTCCTTGCAATCAAGTACAATTACAAAAAAAAAACCACAAACGGATCGGCCGTTTTTCATTATGTTTAAAATCTAAAGAAAAGAAATGACTATTTTTAAGAAAATTATGTCTTTAAGTTAGATATAATATACTGCTATGATATTTGGAGTTGTTTGATTTGACTGGAGTATTGTAATTCCTGAAAGGCAGTTTTTGGGGTGCTTGTTATAATTTAATTTACGATTGGAGGTTTGTGAAGACTGTAAGGTTTTGGTATTCAAAGTTATAAACTCAAGGTTGCGTATTATTGCTGTAATTTCTTGTTTAAAAATTCAAATATTGTGGTTATCTTTATATCATTTATATTTTTCATACTTGTGAAGTTTTGTTTACTTTGAAAGAAAGAAGAACACAATCAAATTGATACGATTATTGTTTATGTTAATTTTAATTATAAATTAGTTCAGAAATGTTTAAAAGGTTTAATATATAAGAAGTTTTAGACTTACTTGTTTTGTGTATCGTTAAATGTCATTTCTGGGGTTATGGATGTGAATGTCAATTTGACAAATGTATAAAAAGAACATTCATTGTTTCACGAGATTTATTTGTTTTAAAAAAATGGGAAATCAAAGAGGAAGACAAAAGCAAGTGAAAACTTATTAGTCAGTTACGGCTCGTCCTGAAAACAAAGACACAGGATTTTTATTCTCTGGTAGAAAAAGACAAAGAAAACGAGTTATAAGAAATAAATAGTGATTTTGAATTGAATAGAAGCTATAATAAAACGGATACAAGTGTTTCTCAACTAATTTTGGAAATATCCAAAAGAATAATATTACAGTTATCATGGTAGAAAAAGCCAAGTATTAGTAAACATAAAAGCAGTCCAGTACATATTGGTACTACAAAGGAGGAAGATTCTTACTAAAGGCGAGTGCTGTGGTTTTTGTGGAAACTGCAAACCAGAGAACAGGGAATTTATCATTCAACGATTGTCGAGTTAAGGATATCTTCATAAAGAAGAAACAAAAATAAGTGTTCAGTTTTAAGATTAGTAGAAATAAAAGAAATTTCTTGATTTTTCACAAATGAAACCTCAAATTGACTTCTAAATAAAAAAAACTGTTGTAACGTTGATATTGATTTGTGTATTTTTTTTGTTTGAGTCTTATTTATTAATACCATTTCTTCCCAAGCTTAATAACGACCTTGAGAAATTTTATAAAAGAGTCTCATATAAAATATAATTAGTGATTGCGTAAATTGCAGGCATTTAAGGAATTGTTTTTCTAAGTAAGTACATAGCCTCATATCATAGCAATACATATATAACATACAATACAAAACAACAATTATTCAAATACTTATAATACTTGTGCAATTAACAACTATTTATATTTCAGATAATAAGTAAAATTAATCTCCTTAAAACAATGTACAAAACGATGTTAAAACATTGTCAAGCATTTGACAACTGTACTTTCCCTATTTTTTGCGTAATATGGGCTTTGAAATTTTTTAAGTAGCCTTTCAAAAATTTAGAAATTTAAGTTGGGGGATCGAGGCAGCTATTCAACAAAACTCCTCTTTCCAATATATCTGTTTTTAGGCTGTTGTTACGATTCTGAGCCGTTTTCGCCTTTTTTTTTACAAAAATTTTGTAATGTAAGAGTTACAAGTTATGTCATTAAAGAGAGAAAACAGCTCTATAAAAAGACCGCACAGATAAATAAAGCACTATTTAAAAAAGCATTAGTGTTACATCGCTTACGGCATTGGTCAAAAGAAATATGCAAGAAAGTAGAAACAAACATTTACGCTACCAGACCCATTGTGCCATACTTTCGAAAGACTTTTCAGTTCAGTTGGCCCTACTAGAAAATTTTACATGATTTTTGTAATACAGTTTGTTCAAAACTTTTATATGGCTACGGAATTAGAGTATATTTGCAGAATACTAGAATCTACGTGCTGTGCCGTGAATTTCTAACAAAAGGCATGGCGTAGGCAGTTTCTGCAAATAAATTCGGTTTTTTGATACTACAAATAATATAAAATTAATTGTAAAAGATAATTAAAGACATGCTACGTAACATTTTTTAGTCTGGTAACCGTTTTCTTGAATATTTAGCTAATACAATGAGTTCTAATGAGGCAGTGTTTGGATGTCACTGTCTGTACGATCACATTGTGTGTTGATAATCATGTGTTCTACATCGTAAAAAGCTTTCTACATCAAATATAATTAAAATCGTGTTTCTAAATCTTGCCACATAAATTACATTTAACAGAAAACGATTTCACTCAATTTATGAGCAGTGTGTTTTCTAAATTTACTTTTTTGTAATAAAGCAGTTTTCTTATTTTGTTATTTACAACACAAAAGTTTTTGATGGGCATAGGAGAACGAAAATTATATAATTTCTCTAATTATGTAAGTACGATAATTTTATATTTCGTGTTAGCCTTTGAAATTAGAAAATTATAAAGTTCTATTTCAATGTGTGCATTTGTAATGGGTAAAAATACATATCAGAATTGGGTTTCTTAAAGCACCAATGTTTGCGAACATACTTTTAAGTTTAATTAAATAAATAAGTTTCATAAAATTGCTGTGATTGCTCTTAATATGTTTGTTTTGCATTTAGCATCTAGCAGATTTTACAAACCTACTTGTCACTGGTTTTATGAAGGCAAACTCTAACCTAAAATTGCCGACACGGAGAAGCAACAGCATAAAATGATGCGCTACTGAATTTAAGGTTAAAGTATACTGCATAAAAACCATTGCCGTCTGGGTTTTCGGGCGTACGTTAAACAGAGATCAAAATACAAACAGTCTTAATGACTTACAGCATGTGCCACCTAACCTTGCAAATTTTAGTGGGCTTTGATTCGGCTACTTACGCTTTGTTTCGTCGGTAGTCGTAACTTAAACTAGCTTTAATTGGCTGTTGGACAGTGTGGTACACTCTACTAAAAAGTGAAAGTCAATTTATTTATGGTTTACAAAAAATTGTGGATTTTTTGACAAATTAAAAGGCCGTGCGCCATAAGGTTAGAAACAGTTTGCTTTGAGGAAGGATTAACATAATAATGATATAAATAATTAACAGCAACTAGATATTATACTAGCTTTCAAACTACGGGATTGCTTTTGCTTGAGAATGTAACGGCTTCTCGCCTTTTAAACTTATCGTCATTTTTTTTGCAAGGTTAAATGGCACTTGCTGTACGTTCGTGCAGTAGGTTCAAAATGTAACAACGCTACAGAGTGAAAGGTAGACGAGTCGTGCGTCGCCACTCATTTTTGCTCGATAATTTGGTATCCACATAAGAGTTTTAGACAAACTACACTTTCCAATTGGTCTTCTAAAAAGACTTTATGCCAAATTGTAAAGTGTCCTGAATATAGTCAACGCTGTCATACTAGAAATAATGTTTCAGAGTTTCAGTTTAAGTTTAAGTTAATTAAATAAAAATTTATGTAACTTGCTACTCAATTTCATTAACTTAACTAAAGTGCTACATGTTTCGGTCCGATTTATTTTTCAGTCATTCAAACAAGAAGGGACAGAAACATGTGACATTTTAGTTAAATTAATAAAAATGAGTAGCGAGATTTATAGAATTGTATTCGAGCAACTTACGATTAACGTCGCTTATTAGTAATGGAATTATTTACACACTAACAAGCTGCAGTTTGTTATTTTAATTTATTTTATAAGCTTGAATAGATCTCATTCTTGAAATAAATAGCTCAGCATAGATATTCAACAATACGAATGAAATGCTTGAAATTTGAAGTTCAATTAAATTAGAATTTTTTTCATTTAAACAGCGGGCGATGGGTTCGACCTTGTCTTAGTCATGGTGTTTCTATGTGTTTTTATATATAATTAGTAGGTATCTTTCATTTATATGACAGCAAAAAACACAAAGCAATAAAGTTTTTTGTTTGATTAGTGTATGTTTGTAGTAATGCCTGAGTCAGTACAAAACGCTGCTAAGCTCAATACCTCGCATCTTTCACTTGACTGATTTATGAAAGAAGTCCAATAACTTGAGGGTATCAACATGCCACGGAGACACTTATTTGCTCCATAGGCAACAGTTTGAAAGTTATACAATTTCTTATGGGTCAGTCTCTCGGGGACCACCTGTTATCGAATTCGTATCAACGTCTATTATAACCGATCAGCTGGGGCTCTTCAAACGATGTTCGACCGCCGTATAAAGGAATTCTACGCTGATAAAGAAAGGTACACCACGACAGACAGTGTTTTTCTTCTGAGTAAATGTGTTTGAATCAATAAATGGTAAGTATACGTAGGCAGGAAATGCCAGCAAATGTTATTCGTTTGTTGGAATGTAAAGTTAAAACTTTATTAGTGCTTTTTTTTAGTAAAATACTGCGGTAACTATTTGTTTGTACAATTTCTAAACAAAGTTAGAATTGATAATCGATGACATGAATGTTCAGTGTTATTGTTGGATAAAACACATTATCTCCATTTATCAACAATAATACCCCAAGTGCATGTCATATTGTACTAATAATTTTGCAAGTCATCACGAGTGGTTGTTGAGAGATTTCTATTTGCAATTGTAAAAGCATGAGCACAGGTACAGTACTCATTACCCCTAAACAAACACCAGTAAAAATAAACAAAAAAACCGAGTAAACATGGAATGTTCAATATGATTATAATACAAACTGGTTTAAGTTTAAAATAAACGTAAATCAATACAGTACATGAATGAACATAAGTGTGTCCAGTCCTACGATCACATACGAACGATTATCATTTTTACAAGGTACCCAGTTAACAGCGTTGTTTTATTTTCACGTCACGTTATCTCATAGGCGTAATTTTGATTTGATTGGTGGGAAACTTCGAAATTGAGTGCTGTGATTGGCCTGATAACACCTATATGCTATAATAACTGTAACAGAATTAGTAGCAATGTGCTTGCAAATAAACTGTCTGTTTTTAAGCTAGTAATTTACGAAAAAAAATTCAACAATTCACATTGTCACACTGTGCAAGTTAGTATGATTAAAAATAACAAGATGAGAATCAATAATAATTATTATTATTATGACATCCGCGTCTATCAGCTTGATAAATGAAAAATTAGTCATCTCCAAGTCACTTCAAATTGTCGTTGCAATTATTGCACTTTAACACACTTTAGCAAACATTATTTTTTAATGCAAACGCCAAGATCTTTTTGCTAATAATGTACGTGAGTACCATTTTTCATGTATTGTCTTTTGAAGTAGTCGACACCATTTTCCAAAGCATTGTTATTTTTAAACCTTCCAATCATTTCATTTTAAGTCGTCTCTGCAGTCTAATATTTGGTTCGAATACCCCATTTCCCTATCTTTTCGAGGTTTATGTAATCATTAATCAATATTTCGAGTAATGGATCAACACGAACAAATTAGATTATAGCCAGTCAAACCACCTATAATATTTTAGGTAGTTTTTTCTAAAATAATAAACGAGACAAAAAGATATAGGTTGAATTATACAGGGTGTTCTTTTTAAGATTACATACCATTGCAGTTTTACAATCCGTAAGAACTAAATATCTAGTTAAATGAAAAAACAAGTGCAAATATTTACGCTTATTTAAATGCCGTTTACAAAAAAAAAAGCTTCGTCTACTTTTCGAGTTATTGCACAAAATATGTTTTTTAATGCAACACATTTGTGACGTATTGTCGTGCTCAAAAACAAACTTTTAGAAACGGCAGGGTCGCCACTGGAATATTGTTGTTCGCATAAACCTAAACTCCAGAAGTAAAATAAATACTTTGTATTTTAACGTGATACGGACTGCACTGACTTTTAGTCGTCAGCGTGAGCCTGCCTGAATCTGACAGCGCGTCGTGACCAAGTTCTAAAGTTATTGGTTAGTGGTTATTGGTAATAGCAATTGCAGAGCACGGTTTTGTGAGTCCCTGAACACCCCGGCCAATAAGGCCTATTGTGATTCTCTGCATTTGTGTTTTGATCTTAGGTGAACAGGTTAAGGCCCTTTCCTAGGCTTAGTAACCTGTGGACCAGATCTTTTTCCGGTAGGTATGCCTAAAGTTACACATATATTCAACAGTTTGCATGAAAATCTTACAAAAATAACACACAACGACGTATGCTCGAAACAATTTACTGTGTTTTAACTACTTACAAATTATTTAAAAAAATTCATAACAAATTGAACAGCTTTCTTAGTAACTATATAAAAATAACATAATTTAATTCCGGTTAAACACGATACGTAGAAAAATAATAATATAAATTCAGCAATAATGCTGGCATGTGCGGAAAATGATACTGGTATCAGGAGCACGTCCAGGGGTTCGAAGCGGTCGGGAGGTAAGCTAAATTATAAACAAATAAAGGGTACCTAAATAAACAGGTTTTACAAAATTGCGAAGTCCTGGGATTCGAAATAACCTCAGATGGACTTAGAGAAAATACAAATCATCTTTAAATACCACCTGACACCTATGATGTGTGCAAGTAAGTGGTAACCTAATCTTTTGACTTTGTTTAAGTTCGAATGTCATTTCACTGGAAATGCGGCAATGCGGGCTGTTGACCTTAATTATAATATTTATGTTTTATTCAAACTAAACTGATCGTCACTTTTAAAAATTCATTACTCGTCTAATTATCTTAAAACCATAAATATGGGCTAATTTACCAAAATTTACGACGTTTTGTTTATCACAAGGCTGGAAGAAAACGTAGTGAACCCAGACACGTGAATAGACCTGTCGTAATTCGACATGAATTTAAATAGAACTATTAAATTTTTTTTTAATATACATTTATTGCCAGATCAACAATCATTTGTTATACATAGCATAGGATTTTGTGACATATTATAACATAGAATATACATATATTGTAACATAGTGCGACAAAAATAATTAGCGCGGTGAATTCACTTTTGGTTAATTTTGTCTATGATTTGCTGTAACTAGGTCCTGTGGTAGTTTGCGTTTAAGCCTGGTGTGAATATTGATTTCAAAGAGTTGATAGAATTCCGCACCACTGCATTCACTCGCGTTTGAGAGAAATTTTTCCGCACAGTTCTTGATGTGTTGATCAATAGGTAAAATGCCGAGTTCTTCATGGAGTTGGGTATTTCTAACGTACCACGGTGCGTTAACTATTATTCTTAGAATTTTGTTTTGGAGGCGTTGTATTTTCTGAATGTTGGTGTTTGAGGTGTAAACCAGACCGGTGATCCATAAGACGAGAGGTCTAATTAGGGTTTTGTAGAGTAGTGTTGCACATTCAATTTTTAACGAGGATTTGCGGTTGATAAGTGGATATAATTGTTGTAATCTAGCGTAGCTTTGGGTAAGCTTTTGATTTATGTGATACCCCCAGCTTAATCGAGTGTCAAGATATAATCCCAAGTATTTAACAGCACTGTTGTTACGGTTCCAAGGTATTTCATTGTTCTCTACTTGTATGCAAAGAGGATTATTGAGCCTTCTTAGTGTAAAAATTTTGGTTTGGCATTTATCAGGATTTATTCTGATGTTCCAGGTTCTGAACCAAGTTAAAAGTTTGTCAGTTTCGGTCTGTAATTTGGAGATTGCTTCGTTGAGATTATCGGATTGCGTGAACATAGAGGTGTCGTCTGCGAAGGTAGCTATTGTAGCACCAGGCTCTGGTAAATCAGACGTATATATGTTGAAGAGACTCGGTCCCAGGATGCTGCCCTGGGGAACTCCAGCAGGGATCCTGGTGATTTCAGACAGGGTTGTGTTGATTTTGACAGCAAATGTTCTGTTGTCCAGAAAGGAGAATATGATTGTTTTGAGATAGGCGGGCATTGTAATATGAAGGATGTTCTTCTTGAGGCCTTCAATCCATACCCTGTCGAACGCCTGCGCGACATCGAGGAAGATTGCTGCCGTAGACTAATGGGTCTATAGCTGTTTAATTTCTTTTTGTTTTTACCCGGTTTTGGGATCATTACGATCTGTGCATGCTTCCAGGTTTGTGGGAAGTAGCCCAGTCTCATGCAGGCGTTGAGTGTTGAGCTTAGATGGGCTAACGTCTTCTTTGTGAAATGTTTGAGGATATTGTTGGTGATTAGGTCGTGTCCAGGAAATTTTTTATCTGGGAGGTTCTGTATGATGCTAAGGAGTTCACCGGGTGAAGTTGGTTGGATACAATCAGGTATAGGTACTCTTCTTTCTATATCATTGATGACTTGGTATTGGTGGGTGGACGTGCAAGTGATTACAGGAGTGAAATTACTTTCAAGATTACTGGTGAAAGCAGCTGCTTCTTCGAGGTATGTGGTATAGGTTATGTTATTATTTTCGGAGGATAATGGGGGAAGTGAACTCGATAAAAATGCCTTAGAATATCTCAAGAACTCTACATTCAAAGTCTATGACCGGGAAAAATATTAGATACCTATTGAAGTTTGTATTTTATAGACTAACGGAGAGTCAAGGCTAACTTTCGATTTGAATATAAGTATAAATTTAAAGGATTTAGCGAGTTTTTAGAAAAAATATTGCAAACGTATAAAAGTTTGTAATACACCAGCGGGCAGTAAAATCTAACTTCCGAATTGAATTAAAAAGTCTGCGACGGGTCCTCCGGAATTATTACAAAAGAACTTCGTTTTCACAATATTTAAAATTGTAATAAGAGCCGAGCGGAAGAGCTAGTAAGCTCTTTGGACTTCAGATCAAGAATTCTTTTTTTCTGACTGCAGAACGCGTTTTAAACGGTAGCTGGGCTGGAGAAGCAACTACTACTCTTACATTTTTGTGATGCTAAACGTAAATTAGATATACTAAAGCTTTTGAAATTCGCGAACTTTTAATGAATGAGCAAATTGATCTCTCAAATTAACTCAGAAAGAAAACGTTTAATTGGTTTGTTGTACGCGACGTCTTAATCAACAGAAAAAGTTACACTTCTTTGTCTATTTAAACAAATTTGTAGTTCTTGTAGATTCCAGAATACCAATGGTGTGCATCGTGAAAAAAAAACCTGTAGGTATGTGCTACAACTACTGAACTATACTATACTGGAACGCGCACTGGCGGTTTCTACCATACAAAAGAAGTGAGCCGAGAGAGATAGCGCGCAAGGATCATTCCTGTCCTTTTCGTACCGCTCCGCGCATGCGCTGCGCGAGGGAGAAGACAGCGGCAAAGCTGTCAAATCAAAACAAACTAACCCAATTTTAAAAATTTATGGCATCAAACTTAATTTTAAGTCTGTGAGTTTGATTGCGTGTGATTGTACAAAGTGTAAATTAGTTTCGGATCATTTGTACTATCTACTATACTATTTGTATTACTAGTTGTACTTAATGTTCGCATGTATTTATGTACGTTTTATTAAAAACGTATATTCTCTTACATCCATTAAACCACCTTAATATATATTTCCCAGTGTTTCAAAAACGTGAGTTCCTTTTCAAACGTTGCGACATGACAATCGACTGCTCTACGCATGCGCATACTCTCGAGAGTAGGACAGAGATGATCCTTGCGGCCCTCTCTCTCGGATCGGGCTGGCGCGGCGGGCCGAGCGCGCGTTCCAGTATAAGTATAGTTCAGTGGCTACAACAAACGAAAGAAAAGTGAAGTTAAGTTAGCATTGTATGCAATAAGTTGCATGGTTAGAATCGATTTAAAAGAGGTAAGTTAATATTGAGAGAAAAATTGGATGGATATAGGGTCAATAAATTATGGTACTTATCCGCGCGCAGTCGGTACCAGACCTTGCTCGTCATTCGTCGGGATGCAATTAACGATTAGGGGAAGTAACGAGATTCTCACAACATTTTTACGGACACACTTGACATAAAAAGTGAGAATTGCGTGTATAAAAAGCGTAATGTAAGTCTAGATGAACGGACTCATTACATCCAATAAACCCAGGTGTGTATGAATGGGAAGCTCGACAGCGAAAGGTATAGGAGGATATGATTATGAAATGAAATGATTGTTTATTATGTCGAAATATAGAGGTTCCACGGATAAAAATGAAAGTGGAAATGCAGTAGCTTCAGGTGTAATAATCAAGAAGCACTTAATAATTCACAACTTGTGTTTCAGTTTTGTTTAACAATGAATATAATAACTTAGAATATATACCTACCTTCAATGCCACGCTAGGATTTACCTCAATCTAAAGATTATATATCGTATAATATTAATGATAAGACAATTTCTGTTTAGACAGGACAAAGTGAAGTGCTTGTATTGCTTGAGCTGTACTGAGAAATAAACTCATGGGAATAGGTAAGACGACATTTTCGGAAAACGTGCTACGACATTCCGAGATGTCTCTACTTACTTATTGAGATCAAAATATGTGGCAAATGTGTATGTTGGCAGAAAAGAGAAAATGAATAAAAATTTCCTTACTGATATCTGAATATTGCGATAACTTCTAGGAAACATTTATTAACAGCCAGAATTGAATGTTAATATGAATTAAAATTGCATGTTTATAAATCAACCTCTTTTATCATGTGCCGTTTATATACAAAGATGGCTTTAAAATGGAATTATGGTATTTATCGCAGTTTTCAATAACGTATACAACATCAAAGCGCAACCAATTTAATGTAGCAGACATCTTAGTGAAACCTGAAAGATTAATAATCATTTCATGAAAAGCGCTCTGGTGAAATAAAAGTCTTGTGATGGTTGTTGTATTTAGTTATTTATATTAAACCGTTATTTAGAAACAAAGCTAAAACAACACAAAGAATTAATGCTTCTGCTGTTACAGAATACAAAAATAAGCACGTCATTATAATTTCCGACTACTTACTTAACTTACCTTTTCCGCATTGATGTTCTTCAGAAAATATAAAAGGCAGCATTCGGAATAACAATTCAATGTTTACGAGGCTGACATTTAACACGACTTCACTACAGGTGACATTTTGTGTATAGTGGATTAGGTTGATATGCCTGATCCCCTCGAGCGTATTTGGAATGAAAACGATGTGGTTCTTCTACATTCTAGTAGAATGTTTTCGAATCAGAATCATTACCTGTACAAAACTATTATGACAAGTACTATAATGGACAATAAACTGCATCTTCTTTTGTAGTTGCATGAAAATACATATTAAATTTTTGTGACTGTTATTATTAATAAACTAGCAGAACTCGGGGGCTACGCTCCACGCTCTTTTTTTGTAATTTTTTAAATATAAACAAACAAGCTGTTTTGAACTGTAAGACATGTACTAAAGCGTTAGCACTTGCGTAACTGCCTCAAATGCAGCCAATGCAGTTGTATTGGAACCCGTGATTGGGAAGGTCCCAAGTTCGTGGTATAAATTTTCTGTAATGTATTTAAAAGTATCGTTTTATAATATACAGTATTGTTGGGATATTTGGTAGCAATAATGTATATCGATTAATTTCAGGGGAAGAAGCAGTCTCACAATTAACCGCCACTGAAGCAACCAACACACTTCCATTAGTACCAGGAGCTTTTGCATAAACATAATATACATATAGTCTTAGATTATAATACTAATGTTAAATATAAAATTTGTTTAATGCAGCCACTAATAAAAAAATTATTTAATATTTTTCTTTAATTAGGTCTATTTGATTTTATTATTTAAAACAAATAGAACATTGGTCCCACCGCAACTGCATTGACTGAATTGGCGCAGTTACGTCACTGTATTGTATTGTATTTAAGAGGTCTAGGAAAGTTCACCGAAAACAATTCACCGAAAACAATTCACCGAAAAACAATTCACCGAAATAGCAATTAACCGAAATACAATTCACCGAAATACAATTCACAAGTTCTTAAATTCACCATTATTAGAAGTTTTGCATAGTTATTATTTAACGAGCATGTACTTACTTTAATCGCTACTTTCTAAAATATTTGCACTCGCCACTCTTGATGACCGATAGGTAATGTTGTTATACCCGTGCAAAGTAACATTTTCAGCTTCTTATTTTGTAGTTTTAGAAAGTAGGCAGTTTTAAAGCTTATCCTAATGGCCGTTAAGAGTATAAATACATAACTACTGTATAGCAAGTTTTATTGCGAAAGTAGTTGTGCTGAAGTAAACGTTGAAATGGCTCTTCAGTTTATTATTAGTGAAAAGGAAAAACGCAAACTGTTGGTTGATGGTCATTTACACTTTAAAGGCAAACAAGTTGAAACACCAACATATTGGAGCTGTGAATACTATCAAAAAGTTAAATGTCATGCGCGTGTGAAGACAGTGGATGATAATAATAAAAAAAAACAAAGTAATAAAACAACAAAAAAACAACAATAAACAAAGTAATAAAACGACAAAAAAAAACAAAAATAAAGTAATAAAACAACACAACGACAAAGGAATCAATTTCCAACTTTTAAACACGCCAGAATTTTTCGGCCAGTCCTAAGCCTGGATAAAGTGTGAAGGAAAGTTGAAAATAGCACAATTTGCCAAATAATAATTTCGGTGAATCGTACTTCGGTGAATTGCTATTTCAATGAATTGTTTTTCGGTGAATTGTATTCGGTGAATTGTTTTCGGTGAACTTTCCGGCACCCGTATTTAAGATCTTATAGCACTTAACGCAACATTGTCGGGCCCATTGTGCGTACTACCTTAACTAAATTCTCAAAACCTACTTTATCTATTCTATGTTAAGAGTTTTCCAGGAGCTGTACACGAATTAGGTACATGTCTTACAGTTCGAAAAAGTTTATTTATTAATTTAAAAAAAATCTACTAAAAGAATAATGAAGCGTAGTCTACGGGTTCTGTTAGTTTACTTATTTCAAATTTCTCAATTTATATTGTAATTCTCTAACTGTCTCAGCATAACAAACTTCGAGAAATAATATTCATGATTTTGAGCCGATGTTTATTTCAGACACATAAACCAGCGGGGCAAAGAGAAATATCTAAAACAGTGCGAGGCAGAGTTTTTCGGTGTTCATTCATAACGGCTATTTATTATTGTCAGTCGCACATCCCAAAATATCAGGTATAGCCAAATGAAATTTAGTATGTCTTAGACGCGTTTGTTAGTTTGTTTATAAATGTGTCAGCACTTTACGAAATCTTCTTTTAAAGTCCATGTTTTTGCAAATTACATTCCTGTTTGCGATGTGTTTATTGAAAATAGATATTTATAAGTGTATTGATGAAGTACGGGTTTGTCTACTATCTCTCGATATATTCTACATCGCCACATTGGTAAGTAATTATTAAAAAGATTCTGCTAGCGTTTGGCACAGTAAATAAAACATTTAACCTTTAGCTTTTTTGTGTACGTTTGCCGATCAGCTAATCCGAGAAACGAAACCGAAAGGTTTCATTTATGTAAACACGTTAACATTTATTACATATTGGGCGATTTGAAATAATTGTTTCATATAAATTGAACTAGCAGAACCCGTAAACTCCACCTTTTTTTAGTATTTATTGTTAAAAACTAATAACTGAGCTGTTTAGAGCTGCAAGGTATGTATTTAATGCTGCACAGTAGCTTAACCGCCAATGCAGGCATTGGTGCCCTAGTTCCAAGTTTTTTTTAAATAAGTAATATAAGTAATGTAATTAAAACAGGCCTAAATATTCAATAGAAGATAAATATTAAATAGTTTTTAACTAGTGAGTGTATTGAACAAATTTTACATTTAACATTAGTATTAAATCTAAGGCTAAAGGTGTATAATAGTTACTTATGCAAGAAGCTACTACATGAAGTGTATTCATTGTTTTAGTGGCGCACCCGTGAGGGAATGTTGTATGTTATCCCCCTCCCCCCAAAATTAATCAATGTACATTACTGCCCAAATATCAAAACAGTACTGCTTATTATATTAGCGATATGTTTTTAATATGTTACATAATATACCTATGAACAGTCTTAGATTGTAATACTAAAGTAAATAGTTAAATTTCTGTATGCACTTACTAATTTTAAAAAGATGTGAACTTCAAGTAAAGTTTTCAATACTAGATATTAATACTTACCGTAGTTGCAAAAGTGTAAATTTTATAATTATAACTTTGTACATTTCACTAGCTAAATAGGCAACCCTCTATTCTGGCCATACCCAAACTATTTTATTACAGCTGTCACTTTATAACACCAGTAGAAATGATGCTAGTAGCCAACAAATTCTAAATTTGATAGCCAAAAAATTAGCAGGAGGAACATGCAGCCCCACCTAATATAAAATTTCCTAAAAATAATATTAGATTTTAGTTCTACTAGTCAAGATGAGTAATTCATGTTAAGCAGAAGTTAACATCTAGGCTTCCGGGTTGGAGCCGCGTCATCGGTGCTTAAACTGCCGACGTTTCGTCCTCGGTTGCACGGGACATCTTCACAGCCCTGAAGATGTCCCGTGCAACCGAGGACAAAACGTCGGCAGTTCAAGCACCGATGACGCGGCTCCAACACGGAAGCCCAGATGTTATTAACAACGGCCGCGGAATCCTGCAACTTAGATTAAGCAGAAGTTATTTATTGTTTCCCGTTTAATAAATAAAAGGTACCAGTTTTTGATATTCAAAAATTCCTAGAAGGTGCTACAATAAAAGTATGGTATTCAGCAAAAAACAATATTTAAATATTTGTAATTTATATTTTCTACAATAGCCTCACTAAGTATAATAGTGTATCTAAAAACTATTAGTAAATCATGGTTTTACTAGTCATGATGAGCAACTCTGCGGAAGTGAAAGTTTTTATCGGACCCTGTTTTAAACAATGCATAGAGGGCGCTCGCGCCATAGTAAAATTATAGCTTTCAGTAAAGCACCAAATTGCAGCTAATTTTCGGTTACCAAATTTGAAAAAAAATTTGTGAGCAGTTTTTAAAAAATATTTTTTTGAAAATATTCATTGAGCGCCACTGCGATCGTTTTCAAATTTTCAAAATTATATTTGATGCATCGTATACTACCTACAAAGGGCTCTTAAACAAGTCGTAGCTGATCTAAGAGACCTATTTTTTAAGTAAATGGACATTAAAGTGGAGATTTTCACAAAATCGTAGCGGTCGCCATTTTAAACTAGCAAGTTCGGCAAAAATTTTTTTGAATTATCTTAAGTTCTTCTTTAAGATCTTGTGCTCAAATTACTAAATTTAATTTTGTAAGCGAACGCTACTAAAAATAACATGTCGTTTCCGGTTTAGGATTTTTTTAAAACGCTGAACTAGAACTACAATTTCTGATCAGGTACCCACAAACCCACACATCCACAAACCTAAAGACAGACATTAAAAAAAAACACTTTTTTCGTTAAAATCTAGATTTCAAAATTTTCATGAAATCAGTACTTCTCTATACTGAACGTATAGGAAAGTACAGAAGCTGTAATATTTATCTTCTATTGAAAACTTTGGCATATTCTAATTACATTTGATTTTACTATTACAACAATACATACTATGAACTTGGGTTCTTCTCAATCACAGTCTCCAATGCCAAACTGCATTATCTGTATTGGCGCTGTTACGCCACTGTGAACGCATTAAGTACATGTCTTGCAGCTCAAAACAGCTTATTTGTCATTACTTTAAAAGAAATTACCAAAAACAGCGTAAAGAATAGCCCACGGGTTCTGCTAATATGTAATAAATCTTAATGTGTTTACATAAATGAAATCCTTCGGTTTCGTTTCTCGCATTCGATGGTCGGCATCTACGTAAGCGTACACAATAAATATCAGCAGAAGATTAAATCACTGATTTACATCCTACATACCTTGATTTATATTAACAAATATTGTGTTTAACTTTTTATTTCTGGATGAATTAAATTAAATTGACACACAACAGTTGCGCAACAACTTAACGATTTTGCTGTCCACTTTGAGAAAAATTAAAACCAGAATGGTAGTATTGTTGATTTAATTATTTTAGCAATTAGGAATTAATGCTTACACTTTACTATGTTTGTTCAGTCAGCATTCAACTAATAACTACGTTTGTTAGATAAATATGTAATCCTATGAAAGTAATGATGTTGGGAGTTGAGCTATTCGTAATATTAATTCAAATTATTTTTTGTATGAATATCAAATTACACGCCGCATTTATTTTATTGATAACTTAGTACTTGTGTGTAACATTTTTGTCATTACAGTAATGGTCTGGTTAACGTTTCTAAGTTGATTTGAAATATTCGAAAATTAGTAACGTAATTATGTTGTTATGCATTTTGTAGCAATCTAACAAACATCAGTTTTCTTGTAAAACGTTATAGTTTGGTGACCTATTCTTCGTACTATTTTAAAGCTTTTAATTTGTTTTTTTTTAGTTTTGAAATGTTTTACTATTTTATTAGTGGTTGTAAAAAATTATTGCAATTAAAAGAAATATTAATTGACATTTATTAAAAATCATCGCAGATAAACGAAATGTGCACAAAAATAATAATAACACAAATGTAATTTACATAGAATTACCATTACAATTGGAATGCTGCATTCGTATTTGAAAACATGTTTAAAGAAAATCGAAAATCCGTAGGACCACCCACCTTAATAAATTGTTGAAGTGGAAATAACGGCGCTTTAGATGTATTTATCACTTGCTTTTTCATCTTATTTGCAGCTGCAGATAGAACCAAATCATTTGGCTGTGTGTCGACTACATAAAATAAAACATGAAATTATACCGTTTTTCCCTTTGCCAAATCGTTATCTTCCCTGAATACGCGTGCCAAGAGTTTTAACTGCTACATTTCCAGAAGTGCTAATGAAATTTATCCCGCGTTTCGCACCTTTACATACAAATTGGTTTATTAGCCTCTTTGATAATACAGATCCTGTGAAATAATAAGAAACAGAAACGGCTCATCAAGGTTTTACACAAATAGCATGTAGGACGTTGTGGGCCAAATGCGTTCCCTTAAAAGAACTCGAGCGGAAAGCGAGTTACACTCATTTTATGCAGATGCTCTTGGAAAATAAAAACAATGTAAGAGTAAAAAACTATTTATTTTTGCACTCCACACAATTGCGAAATACAAAATGGTACGTTTCATACAATTAAATATTATAGGAATCGGGAAGTGGTGTTATTACAGCTACTTATATTCTACATACTTTTTAATATAATTAAATATAAACGAAACATCAACCTATTTAGTCTAAACCTTCTAAGGTATGAGGCATAAAGCATTTCTACATGATCCTTCTAGATAATTTGCGGTTTCATTTTCATTACACTTATTACATGAGTAGATTTATAAACACCTGAATGGACTTTTGGATAAATTTGTGTACCCACCTTGTTACAGTCTATTTATCATCTAAAATGCATTGGGCGTTTAATTTTAACACGAAAAGGGTATCGTCGAATATATAATAGGAGTTAAAAGCAGATATATCCGCTTCCACACGCAAGATTAACAGAAAAGTAGGATGGTCAATGCGTTAAATAAGAAGCACTACCCTTAGGAAATTAACTATCTGTCTTGAAATATTGCATGTATTTGCACGTCCCTAATGGATAGCTTGCTCTAATTTAACATTTTACTTTGAAAGGGCTAATATAAGCATGTACCCAAATATAATTTACTCATGATATAAATATTGACGTATTTATATAGCAGGTAGCACATCCACCTACATAAAAATGGAAACATTCAAACAGTTCTTTTGTAAAAGTAAAACGATATAAATTAAACTTCTGTAATGTTATTTGCTGCTAAATTAATTTTCAAATTAACATTCCTAAATCGAAAAACTTTTCTGTTTGTTTTTAAATAATGACAGGGGTCTCAAGCACCTTGATAGGCGCTCGCATCAAATAAAATGTCAAACACGTTTGAAATTTCAATTAATAGTTATAGCTGGTAGGATAAATTTGAAATCAATAGTTATTTGAACGGTTAAATTCAATTAGTAATTGAAAGTTTAAGATTGAAAATCGCAGACGATGTAGTATAAAAGTGTGAAATTTAATATGATACAGGACAATAAAACAATGAATTTGAAAACTTGACGGCGCTAACAACTCAATAAATAGTAATTTGATGCAAAACGCACTCGTTCATATTTTATTTTCATTTTACCGTTTAATGTTGTTGAATCTCAATATAAATTGCAGATATTAAATCAAGCTTTGAAAAACATTTATAGTAAATGTATTTCTTTGACTTTGAACAGAGGAAAATAAATTTTCATATACATAGCAACGAATAAATTGAAATACATTCAACAGCAACCTTTCAATAGAGGTGAAACCCTATGGAGTAGGAAATGAGGTAAAGTCACATCATCTTGTCCAAGGGAGAATACTTATTGATCTGTATAAAAAACTGTGATACCTAGTTTACATTTCAAAATCAAGAATATTTAATTCTAAAATATGAAGTTTTAGAAGCTTTTTAATTTATTTTAAATTTTATGAATAAATGGAAGTCATGCTAATGATATCGTTTGAGTATTATCAAACTCATAATATGTCGACTAGTCACTAAGTTGCATTTGCCGATTTAGCAGTCAATAAAAAATTTAACCCGATTATTTTTGATGTACAAATTTTATTTTGCTTTTAGTTGATTAATTTGATAGCTTTAAAAACAAATTATTCTGATAGTTCGATAATTATGCATTAAATAATTCAATCATACACCGGTCGTAATTTGAAAAAGAATCGGGATAAGTTGGTTAAACCTCTTGCATATCAAATCAATTCTTTTTTTTAAATTTTACTGGAAGCATGCACGTCTCATGAAATTGTCAAGCAAAATAAACACTGGTTGCTATGCAACACGTTGTTGTAATTTGTTAACCCGCTTAGTTTTCAATCGACCTCGCCGTAGAACTGTTGGTAAGAAAAACGTTGTAACATGGCTTTAGATTTCGGAAATCATATTGTTTCGTTCATGATACGATTGTAACAAAACCGCACAGTTTCACGACTGCATGATATATTTATGAATTCTGATTTCCAAAATATGATAAGCCAGCAATTATAAATATTTTAACACTAAAAACTTAATTATTATTATGGAACATGTTAAATTTTAACTGCAAATTACTATTCTGCTGATCTTAACAAATAGAGCATTTGTTTAAAATGAATGACAAAACGCCATTCTTTATCGTTTCTTTCTAATCATACGTTGTATGATTTTCTGTATTCTCGTTAGAAAACAAAAAAGCTATTTTAACTAATTTGAATTCTTGAAGTTCATGTTAACAATTTAAACTATTTTTTCGGCAATTATTTATAATATATTAGTTTTCAGGTATTATTATCTTGTGCTTTGTTCACCCAATAGTCATAATATGTTCAGATGATGTAATACCTACCTACAAGACGTAGAAAAGTTCCTCGAGAATATTAAGGCTATTGTTCATTTGTGTCTAAAGCCTTTTGTCATTCATATCAAGCACAACATAAATAATTCTAGTAATGTTATTTCACTTAAGCGAATTAAAATGGAATCAATCTAACCTAAATTAATATAAGTATCTAAATTTACATCTACATTTATTTCATACAGGAATATGCGTCAGTCACAGAAGGCTTAATCTATATTTTAGTCTCTTTAAAAAGTATTTCTAGAAATATCATTCCCTTCTCTGTTTCTTTAATGCATTGCAATCACTTAAAGTACGAGTACTTTTTTACACCGTAAAAGGTAAATCAACCAGTAGAATGCATACAGTTTAGAAAGACTAAAACTACTAAACACTGTTCTGCCGCAAAGGAAGCATATAAAAATAGTTCGAGAACAAAGTTCTTCATTTTGTACACGATTTCCTTTTATTTGCCTACGTTTGTTAGAAGAATCTATGTACACAACACAGCACAGGGTAAGATTTATTGCAGAAGGAGAGGCAATGTGATCAAAACAGAAGTGAGGATTACTTTACTCCTCACACGCTTAACGGCGCTGTAGTATTCTTCTTCTAACAACAATGAATCTGGCTGATCCTCTACGTCTGAAACAAAGAGTTTTTTTTACCTGACATTGTTTCACTGTGTGTGTCGGCGTATAAAGCTGTAGGGTAGTCCGTAAATTAATTTGAAATTACTCTGTGATGCTAATACGATTTTATTAAAAGTTTAATGCACCAATGTTCTAATAAAAATTAATACACAAAACATAAACTTTGCTTCTTAAGGAATTTTTGTTTTTTTATCACTTTATATATCCGCTTGTGTATTTTCTTAAGTGTGCGACTGCTGCTTTTGTCGTATACAGGGTGTATCAAAAACAGATACAAATATTCAAATCAATAATAGATTAACCTAAGTAGAAATTAGTGGTACTATTCGTTTTTCAAAAACCTTTCGATTTTTTTTAATAAAAACAATATAGCAAAATAAAATAAAATTTTGTTTAGGATCTGCTGATATTGATAGAAAACGCATAATCTCTGCAAGGTTATTACATAATTCTATTTTAAATCCAATGTCGTAAAAACGTTAAAACACACCTTGTAGGTGATAAGAAACTTTTTACATTTCTTACTCTCACTTTTAGTTTTGTTTTTTCTACCGATAATATGTCTTATTATTATAGTCCGGACTTCTAGTCTAGTATTTTGCCAGTATTTAAATCATGAGGCAAACAATTATTAAGCAATTATATCATTATTCCTTTACATGTATAGTTGGCGCATACCTAAACTTTTAATCGAATTATTTAGGAGCTTAGAATGAATGGTAACACATCCATATGTTTGACCTTAATTTAGCCTGTGCAGGTAGTTATTATTTATTTGGTTGACTGAAATTAAAGCTTATGTAATAGTTAAATAAAATAAAACAGGGTTCATAAGCGTGGAATAGAAATGGTCATGAGTTTTAAAAGTAGTTCATGAAACAATTTTATGTAACTGCAAAAATATTTGTTTTAATTGAAATGTAAAATAGCAACCACGCATTAATGAAAATTGAACGTGTAAATTCATTAATACAACAAGAATGTTCTGCGAAAGAAAATTTTGGATTATGGACTTAAAGTCCGGTCTTCACTTATTATATTTCCGCAGTACTCACACAACTTTGAGCTAAATTTTCAATAATTATTCTATCGTGCTGTAAGGGCCTCTTTTACAAAAAATGTTTTTGGTGGTTGTATATACTGTAATCTACTATGGGTTTTAATATTTGTACTTATTTTTGATACATTTGAATAACATTTCTAAACAGAATTATTATTTTTGAGCCGACAATTGTTTATATACAGTAAGTCGAAATGCCAACAAATCTAGATATTTGTAACCGACCCAACCCAGACCCAGCAACACAACACCTAACCGACCCGTAGACGGCTCCGAACTCAAGCCCGTTTTTAAATAGGAAATTGGTCTTGAGCAACGACGCTCCTGCAAATATGGGACTTAAAAAATCCTAATAGATGACAGAGCCACACCGAAACACTTGTAGACTGCTTTTGCTTTGGCTTCAGTTTGTTGTGATTTGTCTGAAAAGCTTTCATTTTGCGGGCCCAACCTGGACGCGCACGATTTACCAGGTCAAAGGCGTACCCAATTGACAATTTAGGTAATCGGGCCGTATTTGTAGACCTGACCCGTATCCGACACGAACCGAACTGACTTACCCAGTTAAACCCCTAAACGATTGACATACCTACTTAACCGGGTCTTATTTTGTAGACTCAACCCGGATAAGACCCCTACCCGACAATAGTTCAGTCAGGTCACGCGGTTAAAATCGCGTTTGACCCGTACCCGACGATAGTCCGATCAGATCACCCGATCTAACTCGCACTCAATTAGTATATTTAACAGAAAGCACTAAGTAGTTAATTCTGACAAGTTTATCAGATACTTCTGTAAATACCTACAAATGATTATGCAGACTGGGCGGTTCAACAAGAATTGACAGGTACATTGACATGAAGAGCGCTACACAGTAAATGTATGTATATTTATGGTTCAAAGATTGATATTTTTAAAAATGTTATTATTCTCTAAATTTTTAGCAATTTTTTTAAAGTATAGTTTGATAAAGAGTAATGCTATTGTCGCCACTTTTAAATATTTCTATTTTTTGGGAAATGGGATGCACTAGAGGATGACTTAGGGGTGCTGCTTTTAAAATATAAAATATGAAAATTAATTTACTTTTATGGGAACAAGGCTGTAAAATTGCTACTTTTATTTACATTTTTAGAAATATTTATTTTTAAAACGGCGCGGTGAAATCAAGTTGGTAATGCTACAGTATGACCAAAAACTAAACCCTATAGTAGAGTCTTTGGTATGACCAACCAAATTTTAGACAATTTCATGTCGAAACTCAATTCAAATCAGTCACAAACTATCACATGTGTCTTGTTTTACATGGATAACCCTTAAATACAATTTTATTGATCATACTATATTTAAAAAAAGATGAGCTGTGCTATTTTTATTTTTTTGCTGTTAAAGACGAATTGGCATATTACTTACGTATATTACAAATGACAGCTAAACATCGTTTTACTAAGTTGATGGAGAGTAAGTATTTGATTTGTTTAAAGGCGCTTATGCTGATACGAGGTCTTATAACCAGAAGGTGTATCATTTTGTTTATTTTATTTTTTATTTGAACTCAGTTCACACACGAGGAACACTTTAAAGTGAAATAACTTAACCGTTGTTGGTCTGACCAACAATGAGCGAAGCGCTTCGCCTAGGCTTCCTTGTACTTTCGATATTGTTGCTTATCATATATTCAAAAGTATGTTATTATTAATGTTTTACGCCCTAACACTGACTAGAAATAACATCCCACCACTCGTACTTTTGTACTGAAAGCATAGCCGTTGAGTAGTAATACTATAAAAACATACTACATGCTACTATATCTTTGTATATAAAAAATAGTATAAATGCTTTGATCATCTATAGATGATTGAATAAATGATGATATATCATCATTTATTCAACACTCTGCACATATTGATATGACAAAGACAATATTATTTACCATTTTGGTGAAATGAAGTGAAGTAGTGGGAACTAAAAATTTCTAGAAAATTAATATTGCCTATATACAATGTATACTTACACAGTCTTTGCTTAAATTACCGCGGCAGAAAAGTATAAGAAATTATATTTGTTTGTTTTTGGGAGAAGATTAGCTAACTTAATGACTTCAGAAAAATTAGACCAGCTAAAGAAATACAGGGTTTACTGTAGGATTACGATAAATAGATAATTTTGTATTTCAATATTTGTATTGAAAATATTGTGTTAAATAAATCTGACATAGGTAGAAACATTGATGAGTATGAATGCTAGTTTGGCTTTGTTTATTTGTTTGTAGTACTAAACGAAAATTTCGTAGATCATGACTGTAATAATAGTAACATGCCAATAACAGCTGTTGAAAACATATCCCGAAGCGATACAACTTTGAAGTTAATGCACATGTGATCGGTGAACTGTGAAGGTAGGCATTACAATGCGCCGACAGATAATCGTAAAGTATTTACGTAATTTGATGTTTCTTCTTCCTTACATCTGACGCAGTTTAGTGTTTTTCTGGCCTAACATCTGCTTTGAACATATAAATGTAATTATCTGAGATAGAGGGGACCTACAGCATTAGGTTGCTGCCTATACCGCTTCTATTTCCAGAAAACTTTTGGGTTATAAAGACCTCCCAACAAACTGGAAAGCAACTTTGGAATTGTGTCCAGCCGCATATAAACACTTAATACTTGTATACCCTCACATACTTTCATACCCAAAATTTAAAAGAAATAGTATATTATGCAACGAATCTATAATGATAGCTATTAATACACAAGTGAGATTACGGCACGAGCGGCAGCGAGAATTGCAATTCAAACGGGTGTATTAATAGCCATTATATGAGTTGCATGCACTGTTTTTCCTACGAACAGTTAATTAAAATAATTATTTATTAAAAAAATTTATTTGAACTTTATACTTAAAAAAACTGTTCAGCGATGTTAACTGAGAAATGTCAACAACTCTTGTAAACATGGTTACCAAAAACAATGCTTTGCTGCTATTGGTCAGTTTGGGTCATTTCATAATGAAAATCTGTATCGAAATGGGTATCATTATAGTATAGGCAGCGCACACTTGATAAGTAAATTAAAACATGGGAGTAGAAAAATTTCCTTACAGCAAGCTCAGAATTTAAACAACAGCCTATCGTAGTCACAGTAGTGTGCTGAGATATTAATTTGATTTCTTTTTGCAATCAAAAACAACCGAAGACATATCAACATATTAATAGTTATTATTAGCAATGATATAATTACCAATGATATAATAATACATATGTTACGCATATTTTAGTAGACAAGGATTGTTTGTAACCACTATTTAAAAACAGAAGGAGAGACCTGCTTGTAAAGGACGAAGCGGTAAGTTTAGTCCGCGTGTGGTGGCGAAGTAGTGGAAATGTTACAAACGAGTAACCAATAGGATATTGAGTATGGGTACAAGATCGTGGCTTCACACAAACATAGACGTTGCCTTTTACCGCTATTGTGTTACTGAGCACGGCTAGGGGATTAATGTCAACCGGCTGCTGTTTACATCAAATTGCAAGTGCTACAGAAGCGCTAATAATTGTTGTTTAAAAATGTCGTATCTGAGAGTCAGTTAGTGACAGGTTAGCTTAGCTCTTACATAACATATTTTATACTACGATACATAGATAACGCTTTCTGTCTTTGAAACTATGCCGATATAACAGTCAAGGCTAGCAATGTTTCCATTGTGAAGCATACCCTCATTTATACCTATCTACATATTTGGCTGTCTCGGCTTACGGGTGCCTACGAGCGCGGCCGATCTTTGCTTCATTATTTTCCTATCGCCTGCGCTCACTCACGCCTCGGCTCTCGTGCGGATATGCAGAGCGCGAACATCACATCAAGCCCAAGAGAATGTTTCAAAGCGAATGTATATATTAAAGGCCGATTTTGAGCTGTGTCTGCTTTTGGCTGCTTGCATGCAAGCCGATCTTAGCCTTGTTATTTTTCTTCCTCCGGCACTCACTCAGCGCCACGGCTTTCGTGGAGGAGTTGCAGCGCGTGAACATCACATCGAGCACCGACGTAATGTTTCAAAACGAATCTATGTAATAAAAGTTGATCTACGGCTGTCTCAGCTTTCGGATACTTGCGTGCACGGCCGATCTTTGCTTCATTATTTCCATTCCGCCTGGGCTTACTCACGCGAGCGCGAACATCACATCAAGTACCGACGGAATGTTTTAAAGCGAATTTATTTATCTATATATTAGAAACTGATCTTAGGCTTGACTCACCAAATTAACGTGAAATAAACGTTTTATGTATTTTTATCATTCCTAACATCACGTAGGTGGGATAAACGTAGACAGACCGTAATTCTAATAGCAAACGTAAATAAAATGCATTGTTCTCAAATTGTTCTAACGGTTGAAACGTTGGTGTGCTGTAATTTCTAAACATGTTATAAATAACGCCGTAGTAGTTTAAAAAGCCACAAAACCAACAACATTCCGTTAACACCCTATAAAATAGAAATGCGTGTAACAGATCTATTAGCGGAGCAGTGAATAATATACAGTCTTGGAGAGTGGCCACATATTCAAAACTATATTAAACTTGGAATACACTCCTGTAGTTAGGCAAATTGCAAACTCTGTCACCAGACGCGAATAGTTATATCTTTATTTTATTAGTGATTACTGATTATAATTGGCACTGTTGTTAAAAACGTATAGAAAAATCTGATAAAAAATTATAGATGATCAAATAAAGCAAATGAAGTCGGTGACAACTGTAAAGTGTAGTTAAAACAAAAATGACACTTTATTGTCAGTAAGTAGAATTGTATTGCAGAAAGAAGATAAGGAATTCTAAAAGGTACATAATGCAAAAACCAAAAAAAGTGTGAAACAGAAACTGGGGGTACTGGCAATAACTTACAGGCTTCCAACAACAACAAAATAAACAATGCTATATGTAATAAACAAACACAAAATTTAAAACGTTTGTTGTATGTGATAACGGTTTGAAGGCATGCATACTTTTAGATATGAATATAATAATAATAATAATAATAATAATAATAATAATAATAATAATAATATATATCTAAAAAAAGATTTAAAATTCCCTAAAAAGTATCGAAAACTGAATTAAAACTAAAAGAAAGAGATATTCATAACCTTGATGAACACAAACGTCTTAGTGTTAAACGGTCAATTTTTATTCGTCGAAAGCACAGGAAAACAAGAAAAAATACAAATACAATTTTAAAACTAATCCCAAAATTAATGTTAACAAACTCATTAACATAAACAATATATTTAACCAGCCGAAGTCAAATTAATTTAATAAACAGCAATTGCTAGAAATTATAGTGACCATATGTATAAAACCTAAAATTAGCAATGAATGATGAAACTGAAGCAATATATAGAAACTATTAACAACTATATCACTCGATTAAAATATTGCAATCAATAAGCAAAAACAAAACGTATTTCACAAACGATAAAAAACATTCGAGCGCTTGATGAACGCTTCTAGAACGATAAATAGTATATTATAGACCAAGGTAGAGAAGACATTTTTCTCAGCCGGGCACAATTAATTCCCGAGATGCGAAGCATCGAGGGAAATAAGTTGCGAGGCTGATAAGTCTTCTCTACCGTGGTTTATATATTATTTTTTCCACTACTAGCACCTTTATTCCTTTTATAATTAATTGATTTTACATTAATAAAAAAATAAAATTACAAATGCAAATATGCACAAAAATAACGTAGCCCTGCTTGAAAACAAGAGAATAGTTAATTTCAATTGACATTTATGTAAAATATATATTTTATGATAGTGGTTATAAAATGTCCAATTTTGATGATTTGAGTGAAAACTGCACTCCTCCTGAAATTAGGGAAGGTGCAGAAAGTGTTGCTGAACAGTTATTACCAGTAAAATCAAGCGATTTTTACATGAAAGTTTATGGTGAATTTAAAGATTGGTAGCAATTGTTTTCATTATTAACCAGTAGTTAATAATGAAATATTAGTAACCACTAGGAAAGAAATTCATCTTCTTGGCTCTAAAACAAAGTAAATAATGATATCGTTTAATGCTAGTAGTAGAAAAAAACATTTACTCGCACAACATTGTTGACAATAGCAGAACAGCAACTACAATTTAAATTTAATTTGTGCTAAAATAAATTTATATTTGTTACGAGATGCGGAAAGTAATGTTTTAAGATAAACTTAATTCTATTTCAGCTACAAGGTATTGAGTAAATACATCTTTTCGAGCTTGTATGCATTAGCGAGGTCATACATTAACAGTCTGGATAGACCCCACAATTTAATTAGGCTATTGCAGCACAAACAACTCTTCCATGTACCAACACTTTACCATAGTTTAATCAAAGTAACATCTTTATTTAATAATTTCCTTATTAATGATACGATAAACTTTCCTTTAAGTTCTCTATAGAGAATCAGAAAAGTTATTGCCCTCACAAACTTCATGTTTTGCTTCGTGAACCACTAACCCCTGCAGATATTAGCCTGATATATTTTTAATGCAAACAGTGCGTCGGTATATTGTAACATAAAATGATGTGAAAATGTTTGTAGCGCAAATTTAAAGGTAATTCGTTACGGCAAAATTAGTTTTCCTTTTTTCCGTTTTTACTGTTCGTGTTGTGGGTCTTAAATTCTGTGTTTAGAGTTGTTGCGCTTCTCCTTTTCTCAATGTATCTGTCATTATTTTGGAGTCTACAGTTTTGAAAGGTCACGTACTCGTATTCAATGTGTGGGATGGATGCACTACGCACTTGATTTTGTTTACATTTTAAAAACTCTGTGAAGACCATAATGTATCTGCATTTATTAAATAAACTGAACTGCTACGATTAATTTTAAAATAGTTGAAAATTTTAGCGAATCCTAATAAAGTACTTTAAATAGTCTATCGAACTAATAAAAGTTTATAACGATCGGCGTTTGCGTTTTTGAATAAATAATTAATCAACTTCAAATTTTTCAAATATTCCTGGAAGGCGTCAAAGTAAAATTTGGGAGATAAGTAAAAAACAAATTTGCAGTTTAATACAAGCTCTATCGGCGCAAAAAGTTAAAAAAAAATTGTGTGGACAGTTTTTAAAATATTTTTTTTTTGAAAATGTTCAAAATTTTGGAGCAGCGCCATTGCGATCGATTTCAGATTTTCTAAATTAATTTTATTTCATTGTATACTACCTAAGAAGGGCTCTCAAACAAGTGATCGTTGATTCCGATCAGACAACTACTTTTCGAGTAAATGAGCGTTAAAGTCGAGATTTTCAAAAAGCTAACGGACGCCATTTTGAAAGTTAGAAGGTTCCTTATAAAAACTTTTTAATTTGTCTGAAGTTCTTCTCTCAGATTTCGTGCTTAAATTTCCAATAATTTAAATTAAAAAAAAAGCGCTAATAAACAGCATGTCTAACTTCCGTTTCCGGTTTCAAATTTTTTTGAAAAGCTTAACTCAAACTAAAATTTTCGATATACCTCTTGACTTAAAATTTCATCAAAATCAGTTTAGTAGGATGGCGCATCCTGCCATACAGCAAAGCTCTCGCTTTGGAGCTTAAATGTGGTTATGTCCAGCAAGTGTCGGTAGGGGTTGTTGGTACGCTGAGACTTGTAACCACGGTGGAAGTTGTGGATACTGGAGGGAGTTATGGACAGTGGAAGTAGCGTCCAGGTTCACCGCTTAATATGTTTCACATATCTATTTTGCATTGTAAAATGTGATCAATCTTTTTGGAGTTACTACTAGATGATAGAATGCAGTCAGCTAACCCACCTACCTACCAATTCTTAGGTAGATATTTCGGACACACCATTAAATTAAAGATTCCAAACTTATTTTTTAATCCCACGTAAAGGTCATACTTGAATTTATAGAAAGAATATTACTTTTCGCTTTTATATTCATGTTTGAGAGCATTTTGAACAACCAGTTTTCCAAGGACTTATTTTTAATTAATAATTAATTAATTAGTTAAACAAAAATAAAATTCAACGCATTTCCCTAAAAGTTTAGAAGTTGATCAAACGTAGGCTCATAAGTAAATAAACTCCAGTTACTGACTAAATGAGCGAACTTTGATAAAAATCTCTGGAGACGCAACGCTCCATTTTGTTTCCTATTCCTTTCTTTCAAGCCCCATAGCCTGAAAATTTTGTCTGAAACGTTGTTATGGCTTTGTGAAACCAATGCGTTGATAATAATTACGTTATACTATTATATGATCGACGAATTTTTTATATGGTGATTGGTAACATATTTTAGTGGATTTTCCCCCCGACGTAATTAAAATGTAGAATATTTATTTTGCCAGTGCGCAGTGCTTTTACAAACATGTTTTTGTTGACTTTAAAGCAACCAGCTAAAGCGGAACAAATAAGGGTCTTTTATTCTTCTTAGATTGATGTCTCTCTAGAAATTAAGTGTGAAGAGAAAGAAATCGTTTAGCTTGAAAGTGTGCTCTGTTCTTATGACTTTAAATCCTCTTGAATCGAAACTGTAGTATATCAGAGTCCAAATCTATTTTACATTGCCAGCCTTGCTGCTTTCTCTGACGATCGTTAGATCAAAAACAGTTTTCAGCTTTATACGAATCAAGCAGAATCAAATAAGGCATCTTACTTCAAATGCAAAAGCTTGTACGTAAAGCAGCAATGCATAATATGGAAGATTAATTTTCTCACGGCGATATTAAAATTCTACTCAACTACCGTTTTTTAGGAACATAATTTAACTGAAGGAATAAAAGTATTTTTCAATTCCGGCTATTACGGGAATTAGTTTTCGCTCTAATAGAGAGTGTAGACCGTTAAAGTGGCACCGGAAGTGCGTTCGTGCCAAAAATGTAAATTTGCTGTCTCTTCTTGTGTTACGGAATTTTCCTTATATATCAGGTTTCTCAGAAATCACGTACCACGGTAAGTTTCTCACAGGAATAAAAGCATTTTAACAAAGCTGCATTTTCAAATTCAGGCCTACCCGAATACAGCGCAATTTTCCAATTTATGAAAAGTCTGAACGCCCGAATCGAACTAATGCCCAACAAATTAAGATTCCGTCAAATCTCGCAAACGCAGCTGTTGCAACATTTTTCGTGTATAAACTAGAAGGCTATTAATATCATCTACATCACGGACGGGTGAGCATGAAAATTTGACTACCCTTCTGTTATAAATACGCAGATTTGGTAGACTACTTTATTTGAATTATTTAAATTAACCTATTACTTCTTTCGCCTCAGTTAATATAAGCTTGAAATTTTGGATACCAATTAAATATAAATTTGTATAACTCACCTTCACTCTCTGATATGTCTTCAGTATTGTTGGGTACGTCATTTGTTTTCTTCCTGTATTTACCTGGAGTTAGAGAAGACAGTAAATATGTAACATTTATCTACAGCACACATGCGTAAACGGCAATGATTTGTAAGTGAAATAAATTATACGGTTGCATGTTTACATGACATTTCTAACTAAAATTCATTCTAGCAACTCAGAAGTGTAGAATCGTGCTGTTAATCGTGACAGTCTGCGCCATGCTGATCCTAAGAAAATTAATCATGACGCGCGAACTATGAAAATCTCCGGTCGAAAAAGATGAGCAAAGAACTTAAAAGCACGTCAAGTATTTTATCTCCACTCATTTCTAGTGCTACAATTTCCTATAGTACATTTATAAACAGATTTCGTGCGAGCACGTGTTCTATCAAAGTTCTGATTTATGCTGCACAATAATTAATAACTCGAATAGCTGATTGTCGAGAACATCGTGCAGAAGAAGAAAACGTAATTTATTAGTTTGGTAAGCGTTAAAGATGCGGTGTTATTAATCATGACTTGGACTTGTTTTGCACACGTTTCTAACATTAGACTTCAAAAACCAACTTTAAACTTACCCTTACGCGGAGCTTTTGATTTGTAGGAAGTTGAAGGTTTTGGAATGGCTGAAACAAAGCAATATTTCGATAATTATTGTTATTGTTTTAGATACTGTTTAAGAAGTAAGTAATGATCAAATTTCGCAGTACAAGAACTTGATTTAGTTATCAGTAAATGAAGTTATAAAATTCACACAAATATATACATAACGAGTGGTCAAAGAAATTTATTTGGTAAATACACTAATACGTGATTTTGTTAACATTAACGCATGTCCTAGCTTATTACTTATGGTTCATACAAAATGTTCGGTTGTGACAGTTGACAAAAGTGATATTGTGTTACATGTAAAAGTCATGTTAAATATGAATAAAATAAAAGTCCTTATTTCTCTCAAGATTTTTTATTATAATATGTAGGAACCGGTTTCGAGTTTTTTTACAATAAACTCATCTTCAGCCTAAAAAGCACTACTCTTGAAGAAATTATAACCATAGTCATCTATGAAAAATAACATCGAATGAAAACCACAATGAATTAACAACCAAAAACAATTAATAAACACTTGGAATGATAAAGTAAGTCAGTTTTTAAATAACACAAGTTGTGTTACTTGCAGTCGTAAGTCACTATTAAGAAAAGAAAGCAACTGCGGTTAACAATGATTGTCGATTTTAATTGCACTGTCCCAGTATGCCATCTATTGCAAGCGACATTATATGTGCAGCTTACTACCGTACAGCGACGGTTAAGATCGCACTGCAAAGCGACCGCAAAGCGCAGTAGTAAACAGGGAAATACCTGGGGACTAGTCGGTGCACCTAACTAAATTACAGCCAAACCTTTTTCTGTAATTTTGAGAAATAAAATCGAGTTATTGTCTAAAGATGTCTAGGTATTAAAGAAAAAAAGACAACACAGCAAAATTATCCTCAAAAAATTGGGCGGAAAGCGTAAAATGAACCACCTAAATATTAATCACCTAAGAATTAATTTAGTTTAAGCATTTATATTTCATGGTCCTCTGAATATAAAATAAATTTGCACAAATCGTTGTGTTTCAAAAATTCATAGATAGCGTCACAACAGCATGAGTGGACTTTTAAAAAACTGATGGGCCTGTTTTTGAGAAAATACTTTTGAAAAAGTCCAAAATTTCGACAATATTTTGCTTTGCAGTTCTCATTTGTACAAAAAAATTTTTCTCGTAGGGCTATTGTAATACAAAATTTCATTCCGATCTGACTAAAAACGGCGTTACTGGCAGAATTTTCAAAAACACGTAGTAAACTATGCGTAAAAATTCGATTCCAATCGCTTTTGATTTGGCTTATTGTTGCTTATCTTTTTATGTTTTTAGTTCCGCTTAAAAAAATAATACCCAAAAACATGTATAGTTTCCGATTCCGGATCACAAGAAAACACTTATACTATAATAAATTTCATTAAGATCGGTCCAGTAGTTTCAAGAGTTCACCTTACATACGCAACCATACAGACCTACATCTTTGGGGTTTCTGATGTCCAAAACTTGCATTTCCGTCAAAACCACAGAAAAAACAATTTCATGTTTTTAATACATTCCCATACTGTATGGGAATGTAAAAACGATATTGATGCCGAATTAACTTTATTTTCAGCTTTTATATTAATTTAAAAACAAATTGAAGAGTATCGAAACTGTAATCGTAGTGTTTTAATTATCGACTTCAGAACTTGCAACCTGTTTGCTACGAAAATATACATAAAATGTGTTCGATTTCTTTAACATTGCCGTTTTTGTTTCGATGTTTCTATTTGTTTCTTGGCTGGCTTAATATACATAACTAACACATTTTCAACACAAATTACGTGAGGTTGTGATATTGTATTTTAGAAACGAGGATATTTGCACTAGAACTGTCTCCCCCTTTCAGGAATATTAGGAAAAATTTAGTTAAATGCTTCATAGAAAAGTGTTGAAAGGGAAAGATAAAAACAAAATCAGTGGTGAACTTTACCTGAACTTTCTCATATTTCAAAAAGTTTTATTTTTATTTTTTTCACCCTTTTTATATCATTTTATATCAGCGTACTAGCCCTAACAGTTACTGTAAGATCACAATAGTTGTAACACTGTATGGCAATTACCGCCCTCTCGTTTGCATACCGTGAGCTTCCGATACCTATTCAAGGAATATAACTGCCGTAAGATAACGAAAATGTGCAAGTTCCTGAAAAAGTGATTTTTCAGCTAACGATTGCTTGACCTTACAAAACATGCTCATTGCATTTAAAATATTTTATGTAACTCTACCTTCCTAGCAATATAAAAAATTGATACTTCTGAACTGGAAAGTGTCGTCTATAAAAACAATTGATTTTCATTTCAATTGTCATAAATAACCAACACACGAGTTTTAACAAATTTGGAAAAAACTCACTGCAAACTTCTTTAAATTATAATTAACACGGTTTTTGCATTTTCGTCTATCTATTTTTCAGTTTTAACATATAACGTGCAGCAGCAATATTTAAAATAGCTTAAACAAGGTATATTCTCATACAAAGTAACGAAGGAAGAAACCTTAAATTCTGTTTTGAAAGAATCAAGCTGGCTTTTTAATTTCTACAAAATAATTATGATGCCTGAATATACAACGCAACAGTTACAACCACTAAAACCACGTCAACATTTTTTGTCTGCGAAAATAAACACACTCAAAGTGTTCGATAAATTACTTTTTTCAACAGTGGATGGTATACTTGTGCTGTGAACTAATAATAAACAAAGTACATGTTTGTAAAACTGCGGAGCTCCGCAGAAACAACACACTAAGAAAATGCTGATCTACTTTTATAGTTATTGCTGTCTTTTCAGAATTGACAGACTGAACGAAATCATAATCAGCTTGTAAGGTTTAATAATTTTATTGTAATTTACAATTCTGGTGGTTGTTTTGAAAGTTTGTTTCTAAGAAAACAATATGAAATAGATTAGATAACAAAATTGTCAAAATTTAGCCTCTACACGATTAAAATTATATTACGTAAACGTATCAAGCAAAAAATAAAAGTCAAATAGTGCAAAGAAATGCGGATAAAATATTTAATCTTTAATTGCAGTTGGATAAATATTTCACTGGCAAACGTGAAACTTCGATACGACTAACTCGAACAAACGTTTATTTTGCTTTTTATTTTTGCTGCCACTTTTAGATTCATAAAAGTTTTGTGGTTTTGTGCTACGTTTACGGCACTGGAATTAATGCTAATAAAAATGATTGTAAGAAATTAAAAGTAAGTTGGAGAACATTTCTTAATATTTTGTTAATAACCATAATTTCTACGAGGTTCTTCTAGTGCGTATAATTGAATTTGTAACTACAATTCTTTCTGATTTTTACCAATAATTTTTACGTTTCTATACTTTTATTGTTATTGATTGCATGAAAATGTTCAAATTCGAGATTTAGAACGAAATGCATGTTTTGGACTTCCGAGGATCCACAAAAATATTTTTTATAAATGTCTGACTGTCCGTGAGTGGATGGGTATGTAAGTATGTGTATGTAGGTATGCATGTGCAGCTCATACCTCCCTAACGGCTAGGTCGATTTGAGGAGCTTCAGAATGTGGGGGCATATCAGAATAGTCGATAAAATAAGCTTAACGAAAACTACGAAACTGGAAGTACTTTTTTGTTAGTATTGATTTCGAAATCTGATTTATAATTATCTAAAAACGAAATTTGCTAGAATATCATACGGCAATACCAACGCCTTTTCCGACTTTTCTAGCTTAAAAATGGTCGCTGCGATCTTTAAAATTTAACGCCTCATTACTCAAAAACGAGTTTCACAGATCGGAATGACATTGTAATATCTCTAGGCATGACGCACTGTAAAGTAGAAATTATTTCATTATATTAGAATTTTCTAAAAAGAAATGATGTTCAAACACTGGTCAAACAGTTTTGTTTAATTTTGTAGGCTCATAGAGTTAGGGATAGGCTACAATTTGATTGTTGTTCCAACCTGGCAATTTCTCTGTGATATATTTAACGAATTTTTGAAAATCAGTAGTTTATGTCCTTTTATTTAATAAACGGAGGACGATAAAACCTTTCTGTTTAATCTAAATAGTTCATGAGTGATAGTAAAATGAGATTTACAACTTATAATTTTTAGGTGCGACAATACAGGGTGTGTATAAATTGGCGAAAGAACTACACGTGGCGATGTTGGTCATAAAATACTGAGTCGAAAATCTTAATACCTAAATATTGTACCATGCTTCCTGGGTATGCACGGGATCTTCAAAGTTTGAAAATGAAGTCTTTCAATAAGTGTTTTAAATCATTATCTGTTGACAGAAAGAGCTGCAAATTAGAAGAAATAAGAATTGTAATAAATATTTTTTCATAGATGTTGCTTTTCAGCCCCAAAACCGTGTTTTAAACATTTCTTCGTTAACTTATTATTGTAAAAAATACATATGGCAGCATTGTAAAACAATATTCGTTTACTAACAATGGATTTTACGTTGAATGATCCTTAGTTACCGTGCATTACAACAAAACACCTGTGGTGTGTGGATCCAATGTTGTCAAATGTACGTTCCTTTAAAATGGTTCCTGAGGACAGCATTGTCCAACATTTTGGTAGGTATTAAGATTTTCGACTGTTATGACCAACATCGCCACGTGTAGTTCTTTCACCAATTTATGCACACCCTGTATTTCAAGAGATTAGTTTATTTTTCTTTAATCCTAACAAAGCCTTTTCTTGAAAAAAATACAGTTTTTTTCACAAACAAACTTAGAAATCGGTTTCCTTCTACAGTTCTAACGCGGTTCTTGCCGTTTGTATTTTTAGCGCAAAATTGAGCCACAATACAATACATTCGAATGGATTGGTATCTTATATTACCGCTTGAGCCTACTGCATTTATGCAAAAATACTTTTGAAATTATTATAATTTCAAGATTCTACTTTATAAGAAAGTACTTTGCTCAATTTTGATTGCATAATTTTACAACTAATTTGATGGAGCGCCATGCAATTTCGCTTATAAAATATAACGCGATCCCACTAGGAGGCCGTTGCATTTTTTTATAGCAATCACTTGTTATAAACGTACTGTTTGTCTAACACGTTTTGCTTTACATAGTTGTTATTTCAAACTGTAATTTAATAATACCCAGCTGCTATGTTCTCTAGTTCTCTAGTTTATTACGTTAGAAATCATTTCAGTGGTTTTTATAGTTATTCTGAGTTTACAATGATGGAGACCAAAATATTTTCATGACTTTGCAAAAAGTTATTGTAATTTTCATATTTCCGACCTTAAATGTTTATAATGATAGAGACCAAAATATTTTCGTAATTTTACACAAATGTTACTGTGATTTTCGTATTTACGTAATTAAATGTTTATAATGATGGAGACGTGTAAGATGGAATTTTCATATTACTAATATTAAAATAAATGTATCTAAAAAACATTTTGTATGAAATATTTATAAAAGTAGTTAATGATAAATTATCTAACTTAGCTTTTTCAAATGAAAATGGAAACAGTTATAACATTTCTGAATTTTCAAGTTCTGCAATGCTGCTCGAAATAATACAAAGGTGTATTTCGTAAAACATGTAAAACAGAACGTTTCAAACATGGAATGCTCTAGAGGCGAGTTATTTAGTTCAGTATTTTGCAGAAACCATCGAAGCGATTTATTAAATTGCTCGTTTGAACGGTCAAAGCTTTTATAAAAGTTTCTCGTAAAATACAAGGGTACAAGCTGCACAAGTTTGTCGTATTTATAGATCCGTATTTACAACTAATTAATATACGTGAGATCCACTTACGGTAGAGCTTAATGGTTCCGTCTGTATCCCCTAAGGAGTTTTTAGATACGCATTTGTAAGTTCCGTAATCTGATGTGCTCACTGACCTTATGGTGAGCTTCATGTGCACTTTGTATGAATTTTCCAACGTCATCGGTTCATACTTTCCACCTGCAAACAAAATTTAATTTTAGTAGGTAGTCGAGTATCACTCTGTAAACAAAAAAAAAGGTCTTATGTTACAAAAATTATTACTTTGTGGAACAATTTCTCCTTTATCTCTGGTCCAGTAGTTGATAGACTTGGGAAACGCTTCAGAGTGGCACTCGAGAATGATTTGCTGACCCTCGTAAGCACCCACCAACTGGTTTTGTATCCAGATCATTGGCGGAACTACAACAAACTTTATATTATTAAATTTAGCCCTATTCGCGCTGATAGACATGACTCACAATGGACGATCAACATAATTCGCTTGCTAACAGAGGGTGGAACTCCATTGGATGCAATACATAGGTAGGGACCCATTTGTTGCCTGCTCACCCGAGTTATATTCAGAATAGAGCCATCCACGCTCGACACTGAAAATGCCGTATTAAAATTATTGTTCACCCGCTTATTAACACGTTCTGGCTGTTCAGCTAGGATAACGCAATTTAATCATTTACACCTATAGTGCAGGCGGATCGATGGCCACTGGGGGTTACTTGTTACCCTAAAATGATATACCGCTTTCCGTTCAGTATTGCACTGGACAATGAATGTGTGGTTTTAATCGATTAAGCAAAGCTGTATGCACTTCAGTTACCAACAGTGAACATGTTGACGAACAGATTTAGAACGCTTTGTCATATCGAAGGATGGGGCTTTATTTGTTGTCGATCAAATATGAATGAGTCTATATAATGTGATATACAACATCGGATAAAAGTGTGCATTTTTTTCGCTACATTATGCACATATTACATAATTAAAAACCAGATTTATAAGCATTTTTATATTTTTTGCCAGCTAATTGCAGGTGCTTTCTGTTTCTTCTTTGCGTTTCGCAGAATTCTAAATAAATGTATAACATTTTGCTTTATGCATATGAATAGATATGTTAAAAATAAGTTCATATTTTATAGTAAGTATAGTATTCACGGGTTGATAACGAATTTTGTTTAGAATTGTGGACTTTTTGAGATAAATTATCACAAAAGGTCAAAATTAGGGCTAGACAATAATGAAAATTTAATATCGGACACCTATTCTAAATTTAAATCGATAATATCGTTACTATCGATATATTCACAATATTATCGATATTAGATATGTCAATATTACTCCGACTTCCTTCAACATTTTATATAAATAATATACAGTTTGAATAATGTTTTTTGCCGCTTTAATGGACATCGGTGTAACTCCTGAGAGTAACAAATTTTCATATATCTAAATTAATTAATTTATTTTATTGTAAATAAAACAATTCTTAACTTTAAGAGATTTTTTCCAGTTTATCTAAATTACGTTTATACCACAAAAGTGTAAACATTTTATAGTGTTATTAGATGTCATTGAATGATTGTGTTCTAGTACGTGTTTAGCGTAATGCGATTTATGTGGGTGTTTATATTTGTAACAACGTACGTGTTCCTTGTACCTAATATCAAAATCTCTAATTGTTTGTCTTATATAAACCGAATTACAATGCAAGCAATTTAATTTGTAAATGCCTAATTTTAGTAAATTGTTTGTTTTTTCTTTATCACTAAGAAAGTGTTTACAATGTTTTTTGTTGTTTTAAAAATCATTTTAAATTTACTTGTTTTGTTTATAACTCTGGCAATTTTTGTCTGATTTATTGCCAAAATTTGGAATTGACGTGTGTTTCATTTTATCTCATGAAATAGTTAGACAAATTTTCAGAATAGCTAATTAATAATATTACTTTTCAATTAGTGTATCAATAAGTTGAGTATTATAACTATTATTGTATACAATTTGTTTAATAACCCAAATTTTTCTATTATGACTAATTTCACCTAAAGGAACCATTAAATCCCTATGTATTATAAACCTGCATGCAGCTCATTTACGTGTTTTATGATGACAGGGATCGTGTGGTATTGTAATGTCTGTTTGTGTAGGTTTTCCATAAACAGAATATTCAAGTTTATTATTAAAATTAATTTTTGTATTTAAATCTAAAGGTTAATAGACCTATTTTGTTCAGTTTTTAGTGTAAATGTTATTTTTGGGTGCAGTAATAAACTTTATAAACGTTAAAAATTTATTGATTGACTCCTATAAACTATCAAAACATGCAAATCTGTCATCAACATAACGAAACCAAATTATAACTATCTTAAATTGGTTTGATTCAAATATTTGATCTTTTAGATTTTCCATAAATATATTAGCTAAAAGAAGTAAAGTTGGACTTTCCATGGGTAAAGCATTTTTTTGGAAATAAATTTTATTAATAAAAGTAAAAGAATTTTAATTGATAATTGAATCAACTAAGTCCGTTTTATTAATTCAACGTTTTTGTTAACAAGAATATCATTTAACAAAGGAATGCAATATTGAGGAGGTATTTTTGAAAATATGTAACTAACTAGCGTGCTGTGTGATAATAAATATTAGATAATTTATTGTTTAATTCAGATGCATGTTTAATGACTTATTTAGGTTTATAGGCAAAACTGGTAATTACGTTATTTAATATTTTTGCCAACGGGTGCATGTATGTGTGATACTACCGGTCTAATGGGCATGTTGGGTTTTTGCATTTTTAATAAACCATATAGTTTTGGTGATTGTGGTTTTGGATGTACCAGCTTTAGTGGTTCCTTTAGGTAAAATTAGTTACAATAGAGAAATTTCGATTATTAAACAAATTGCATACAATAATGGTCATAATATTTAACTTATTGATACACTAAATAAAGAGAAAAATTGTAAATTAACTATTCAGAACATTTGTCCAACTACTTTATCAGATAAAATAAGACACACGTCAATTCCATATTTTGGCAATAACTCTGAAAAATTGCCAAAATTATAAAATAAAACAAATAAATGTAAAAACAAAATTTGGTGTTTCTGGGATAAACGAAGTAGCTCAAGTTTTATGTGCGTTTGGATGACCTGCAAAATAAGCGTAGAAGAGTTACCAAGTATAAGTATAAACGATGGTTCTCTAAATACCAATACATTCTGACCGACAAAAGTAAAAATTGTAGACCAGATAATTTAGAAAGCAATTTCGTTTGCAACTTTAATAGGAATCGAATGAAAACGTTTAAATACCACTTACATGATCTATAATTTATAAGAATAGAGAGTATCGTTTAGTTTAACTTATAGCGTAACTTATCTCACTCAATATTTTGGTAAATACATGTTGTTTCTTTTTCCTGCGTATCGTGTTGTTTAATTGCATAATTTTACTTTGTATAGCTGCGTATTTGAAATCTTTTAGTGCATATAAATCCAACTCTTAATTGCTATTGACAATACAAATACTTCCTGTATCGTTGATAACGTTAATTATTAAAATGTTATGGCGATACAAAAAAAGGAACCTGTGCCGTCACGCAAGTTGTAAGTGAAACTTCTTAGCGTGTTCTCATTGAAAGTGTATTTTAAATTATATGATTTAACAGAAAAACAATTATTGTTATAATTCACTTACCAGTTAATTGTATGAGTCGTAATAAAAACACAATGGGCGTGAGTGAGTTAAAACTTAATACATGTAAATATTATTATATATCTTAGTGCAATTTGAATAAAATAATCCCGCCATATTGAATGTTAGCCCACGAACCAACTTTTATGCAATTCGAATAACTGTATGATATAATTCCGTCATCTTAAGACCGCCATATTGAATTTTTCCCTTTAGATCCTGGATTCGTAATAAACAGCCTAATTTTTACAAAAATTGGATAACTTATGAAGCCCTAAAACTCCTTTATTACTAATATTTATACAATTTAAATAGTTGTATAAAATAATTTTGCCATATTGAATCAGCCATCTTAAACGCAACCTAAACTACTATTAGTGAAAGTCCATACTATTATTTCAACACACCTAAAACTTTACAATTTTGTTAAAGTTACTTTCTTTGAGAATAATTTAAAACATACCTAAACAACTACGGTATTCAAAGAAATATAGGTCAAATACAGCTTTAAAACTAAAACAACTTTTGACATCGGCAACTTATTTACGTCCATGAAAAGTTTGAAGGCGCAAAGGTAACGGGGAAAGCTGCTCGATTTAAATGACATACATGAAGTTAATACAGTAAAGTCTATGTGTCTTGTAGTAGGAAATTTTTAAATTCGTTTGTTTAGATACATGCATTTTCACTGAAAGCTTCGCGTATTTCTGTAAACATTTTAATATTTTTTGATGTATGTTAAGAAACGAATTAAAAAATTTCTTTTTTATAGGAATGGTTTTCAAAAGGTCTAAAATAACACTAACACTACATATATACCTATAAACAATAAAATTTGTTTGCGCTACTAAAGTCATACAACAAGTGTTTTTTACGCAATACATATTTAAGTGTTCAAGGTACGTCTACACATCGAAACTCATTTTGCACATCACCAACAGTTTTATGGATTTTTGCAATTATTATTTTTTTCTAGTAATAGTTTAATATAAATTTTTCTTTTCCATCTTTCTAGTGTATTAAAATATTGATTATAATAAATTAGGTAAATTAGGTAGATGAGGTAGTGTGCAGAAGTGTATGTGTTTCTGAAGCTCCGATATAAAAGTCCAATTGGGCTATATCGAGCTAACTAAAAACACAAGAAAGTAGTAGAGCAGAGGAAATAAAGTGTCCTTAAAATCTGGAAAGATTGAAAACACAGGAACAGGCACTGGGAACAGTGAGTAAATTTGTCCTAAATAAGATTGGTTTGAGGTTAAAAGATAGTGAATAAGGTGGAGAGTTGCATGCAGCTAATTGATAAGAAAAATAACAATACATAAATTCGACCCACGAAAAATTTTTGAGGATAGGCAACACACGGTACGCTGAAGTGAGTATAGTAGCCTGCCTCCAGGGGCTAAGGAACAAAGAATTACACAAAGAAGTGCCGGCTCTCCGAGGTGTAGAACCGAAGTCAACACTTATCGCTGTGAAGAAGTAAACAAGATGGAGGAGGTGGCAGAGCTACTAAAACAGATACAGAACAGGCTGGATGGAATGGACGAGAAGCTGGAACAAATAGTCAATGAGATCAGCGCAGTAAAGATAGAAAATAAGCAACTGAAAGAGAAAGTCGAAAACCAAGACAAAAGGATAGAATTCTTAGAGAGAGAGTCTAGAAAGAAGAACCTGGTGATGATGGGAGTGGTGGACGAAGAAGGAGAAGAGGAGAACGAGACTCTGGAAAAAATCCTGGTGGTGATGAATAACCTAGGAGTAGAAATGGATAAAGAGAAGGACCTAGAAGACTACTTAAGGTTAGGAAAACACAGGGGGACAGGAACGAGACCAATATTAATTAAATTGAGAAAATACAGCAAGAAAATGGAAATCCTAAAACAGACCAAGAACTTAAGAGGCACAGATATAGGGATTAGCGAAGACTATCCTAAAGAAATACAAGACGAACTGAAAAAGCTAATCCCTATTATGAAGGAGGCGAGAACAAACGGGCATAAGGCGCTTATAAAATACAACAAATTAATAATAGATAATGAAGTATATAGTATGGAGGGAAAGGACCTAGTAACCCAACAACAGCAACAAAAAGAGAAAAGCGGAGAGAAAAGCACCAGCATTAAAAGATCAGTCACTGATAGGTCACCCAAAGAAGACATGTTACAAGCACAACTAAGAAAAATAACAAAGACGGCGAGGGAAAAAAACTAAGCAAGAAAGAAGGGGACAGGAAAAATGGAAACGACAAAAGCAATGGACACGGAAAAGAAGGAACACGGAGCACTAAATTAGGTACATGGAATATAAGAAGTATAAATGGTAAAGAAATAGAACTAAGTGAAGAATTTGAGAGAGCGAGCCTAGAGATATAGACTAAACAACACAGCACTTGTGGAAAAAACCTGGGAATGCAAACCACCGTGGAAGAAGAAGAGAGACAGACCAAAAGAAACCTGGGACAGCACAATAGGAAAAATCCTAAAGAAGAAGGAGAAAACATGGACAGAAGCAAAGAAACTCGCACAAAACAGAAAAGAATGGGAAAAATTTACAAAGAATTAATTTAAGTATGATTTGTATTATTATGAATATGAAATGTATTTTAGGTGAAATCAGCCCTTACACCCTTCGGGTAGGATAGGGATTTGATTATATATATTATAATAAATTAGGTGTTAAAGGCATAAAAAAAACGTTTGAAAAATTTTGTTAGTGGGTGAAATAGTGGGCGAGTTCTGTTTGTTCATTCTCTAATATCTGCAGAGTGGTTGGTACGTAGACCGCAACTTTATTCGAGAAATAAGCTTTTATACAAGTTTAAATTTTGACTTGCGTTTTGGTACGATTCCAATTTAAAAAAAAAAGCTCTCGGGTTAGGACGTAAACTATATTTTTTTTAAACTACCAATAAATTAGTATATTTCAATAAATTTACAAATATGTATAAATTATACGAATCAGTACTCTTTTTTGTCAACAGAGATCAACAGTATATTTTGGTCGTTTTATAAAGTTAGTACTGTTTTGATTTAAAAATAATTTTGTAAAATGAAGTTACAAATAGTACAAAATGTAAGCACACTTTCAAATTTTTATAAGGAAAATAAAGAGCGCTGTTCCCATCCAATATTTGCAGATTAATTGAAAATGGCCTACGGAGTGGTTTCTTCCTCTTCTGTTGTCTCTCCTTCGGTTTTGTAAATGTTATGATAGTTTCAGTTTCTAACTAATTAGTTATGAGCTTCTTGTCTGCGTTGGTCTGCAGTCGGAAATTGTAATTTAACTTTGCTAGCGGTACGGTCTACAAACGCTTACCATTTGTCAGTGCAAATAATTTTAGTTTCTTTAGTAATTACTTGATTAATGAAAAATAATTTCTTTATTAGAAAATTGACAAGTGCTCTAGATACGAGAGACAGCACGGAAAACTCGTTTATTTTTATTCTGTTTACAAATAAATTAAATTTTAACGTCATTGCACAACAAACACAACAAAGGAGAAAGAAATTGTTGAAATACTCGAGCTGATTTTCAAAGGAGAATGCTGCACTAGCTAATAAATTTGTAAAATTAACTGACTTTTAATAATTATAATGTAATTTGCCCACTTTCTACGTTATTTTATAAATTGTTCGTCAGCAAACATTTTTTTAAATATGGATGCAAGCAAAATATGACTCGCTTTTTTTTCGTTTATCTGTAAAGATAAAATAGAAATTTGGAGTGTTCATTATACAAATAAACTCCTATTTGTTTAAAGAAACAAAGATAAGTACAACGAAAAAAAAATATATATTAAAACTCATAAAATTATATAATTTTGAATTTTTCACAGCTTATGAAATTTACAAAATTTATTCCATTTTTAGAGTTTCTAAAATATTCAATCTATAGCATAAATTCAATTATTTGTAAAATTCAAAAAGCTGCAGTACTATTTAATTTTTAAAATTGTAAGATCTTTCAAAAAATTCACTACTTTAGTGCACGCTGCCACGGACAACGTTAAAAAAGTTACCTTTTGTCACGCTGGAATGGAAATGTAAAAAGTCATCCTGTTACAAAAAAAGACATATATTTTGACAATCAAAAACTAACCCTAAAAAGTTACATTTTTGGCGGCGGAAAGATAAACGTGCAAGCACTGTAGAGGAAGTCATTGAACGGATGCGCGTCTATCTTCACCGCAAATAAGTGTCTAGGTTATAGCATCGGTGCGTCAGTAGTTCAGTACGAAATTGGTCACGAAGTGGATTGCACGCAGATCACACAATTCTAAACGAGTGTATTATATTGCTTCGCCTATATGTGTAGCTAGCCTACGAAATTCTTCTTAAGTACGTTATTTGCTATACAAAATGACTATTTATGACCTTTTTGACCGGTACCGAACTTTTTAATTAATAAAAATGCCTAGATTTGCAATTTTCAAATTAGGCGTTTTTTTTAATACATTCAACGTAATATATCAAGAAGTACTTGGCATATCGACTTAATTTTTTTTTGTTTAAAAGCAAATGCATCAGCGCTGTCTGTGATCTTTAATTTTCAACAAAAATTTATTTTTGGTCCGAAGAAATTACGAATATGACTTTTTGCTTTCGATGTAGTGAACTTTTCACTAAGCGACAAACTTTTTAATTTGTAGGTTTTAACATATACATGCAAGTAACCAAATTAAGAATAAACCTTGAGAAATATTTAAAAGCAAAAAATATATATTATATTGCTTCTGATGGTTTGAATTTTTTATTGAAACGCTGCGACGCACACACTACCCACTGTTATTACGCGCAGACGGCGTTAAATTACTATGCATCTATACATCTGGTGCCACGTTTTTATAGCCATTTCTATAGCCAACTAAACATGCCATTAACCGTATTCGTTTTCTGTTAAATCACAGAATTCAAATAACCTTTCCAGTGAGAACACTTTAAGAAGTTTCAGTTGGAGCTTGCGTGCTTAGCAAAAATATTTCTTTTTTGTCTTTCTGTTTACATTATTATTCGTCGTTTTCACGATTGTTTTCATTTAATTATATCTTCACATCGGTACTTATTGTTAAAGTTCGCATAACTCCTAAATTGCAATTTTTATTTCTAAATCCATATTGTATTTTATCATAGAAGGAGCCATTTTTGCGAATCATGGAACAACTACCCAAAAAAATTTAGTTTTTAACGATACATTTCTACCATACCTAGAATTTTAACAATCTGAAATTATAGAGGGTGTTCCATTTAAAATAAGAAATCTGGAATTAATTTTGGTGAAAGGGGGAGTGCAAAAAATAGAGTTTACCATTCATAGAATAAATAAATGTGTATATTCCTTCGGTATACCTTTCATAATAAAAAAGTGTGTAATAACACAAGCTTTACTGTGAATTTTATGCAACAATTATGCAATGAACAGCAATGTAATGTTATTTAATTTCGAGTTTGTTTGGGGTCAGATGCAGTTATATATGATTAACAATAATCTTAATTTTCTACATTTCATATTTTTAAATTCTGCTTGAATTGCATCAACGCGTAGGATTTTCGCCTCTGCCAGCATACAGGTTTAAATGGGGCGGAAATTATCATATTTTTAGAAAATGTTGGTATTTGATTCATACTTCTATAAAAGTATGCATATTGTTAATACATCTTTATAATTTCGTAAAATGAACATGAGAAAATATAAGTAACAAAATATAGTATTTAGCATTCGTTGGTTGTAACTTTAATTTACCTAGAGTATTTGCAAAGGTTTTAAAATGCAGGTAGGTAACAGTAATTTGCTTCACCCTGCTTAAATACAGAAGGGTCTAAAACTGCAATTTGGCCGCGTATATTCTTGAACCCTACCACCAGCTTTTTCTAGAGAGCAAATAATTACTCATCCGCCCCTTCAATAGGTTACTGTTGATGGCCAATTACCTACCTAATTTCATTTTATGCTATTTTGCGACGTAGACCGCAGCTTTTACATAATATAAAAATTTATTTTAGCCGACAACCGTTGAACAGTATTGCTTGAAAATATTGAAAAACTGAAAATAATTGTCATTCGTTCTGTTACATATATTTTTTATGTTTAGTGAAAAATAAAGCTTTCTCATTGTTTATATTGTTTAAAAATAAAATTTTAAGTGTTTTGTTATTGTTTATGCTTTTACATATTTTTACTGGTTTTGCTTCATATTTCAGCAAATACTTCATGTTTTATGACATATGTTAGTAATTTTTGTTGCATAAAATTCTCTAGTGGTTAAATACAAGCATAGTTTGCAGCTGTGAAGTAAATAGCAATATTTTTTTGGTAGATTCTGATAGAGCACTAATTTTTCTATTCAGCTATGTACAAAAAAAAACGGTTATCCGCTAAAAGGTGTGGAAGCACTGCTTCGTGAAATTCATACTGAAATCTGCTGAAACTTTTTCGCAGCGGTCGGTGACGTTACAAATGTGGAATATTAATGGAAAATTGTCTTAACTTTGTTTGTTTATTTCATTATTTCAACTATTTTAGTTTACTTTTTATCGCTTAAGTGATGTAGAAATTTAATATCAGATTTCAAGTTTCAGCATTTTTCAGAATAATTTCGAATACCAACATGTTTTTTTTATAATTTGGTATGAAAGTTTATTTCCTCCTCTTTTACTTGACAGGAAAAAAACTTTCTGAATAAACCCTCGAAAATGACTTAAATTACCGTTTTTTTGAAAAAGATAGTCACTAAAATAGTCCAAGAAAATTGGAAAAAATAGGAGAAACACTTCGAACAAATACGATTTTTTGGCAGAGACTTAGGTTCTTGTTTAACATACTAAAAATCCCGATTTCCCGATTGATCCGATGTGAGTTTCAGCCGCCATTTAGTAAAAATGACACCATATAACAGTATTTTGCGAATATCTGGCGTACGGTAGTATCTTTATGAAAAATAGGTCTTAACAAAATAGTAGAGCGTTAAATTTCCGACAAAAACATTTAGTAACATGTTGTTGTCGAGGCAACTCTTTAGCGTCAAATCGACAAAAAATAAAATTAATATTATGAGAATCTGTAAAAAACATGACGCAAGCTTCATTCATATGTATGCATACTGGAAATGTCTCTATATCGCTATTTTCTGTTTTATGAGTTGTAGTGATGTGAGACGCGAATATTCGCAATCGAACATGTGGAAACATTCAGAAACTTTCGGAAATATTCGCTACCTTGAAATAGGTTTATGCACTTCTACATGTTTAATAAAATTTAAAAATAACCACATTTAGAGTCTGATAGGTACCGCATTATTTATCGCAAATTATAGAAATGTGAGCTTAAAAACAATACAATCAAAATTTTCTAAAGTTCCTTAAAATTTCCAAAAATTCGCAAATATTCGCGAATATTATCAACTAAGAATAAATTTCATGAAATTTTACATTACTAATGAGTTGTGATGCAATAAGGGTGGGTCACGGGCCATTTTTACTGACTAGTCAATTAAGTGGGGGTGACTCTGAAATACTCAGTTTTGAGAATGTAAGGGCAAAATTATACTTTTTATGTTTAGATTAACATCATATAATAATACTTATTTCCAAACTCTGACGAACAGTTTATCTATTGTCCTATAGCCATAGAAAAACGGTTGCATTTTATACATAAAGCTTGTTAACTTAGTAACTAACTACTTATTTTAACATTCCCCTAAAGGTAAAGTTTATGGAGCGGATTTTCTAGCGTGGTGTATCCAATAGTCTTAATCCACAGAACATCGTTTGTCTTGTTCTAGTGTCTAAGACATTATCGGTGGCATTACAGGTGTTAGTAGCAGCTATTTCATGGGTATCATAATCGGTATCCTTTTTATCTTGTTACATTTTAAGTTTAGAAGACTGTAATTTTTGTAAGCTAACGTTTCAGCACATCAATTTGATATTTCGGCAATGACATGCCTGGCCACGTCGTTTGGTGCTGCTACAATAAATAGTCTGTAAAATACTATGTGAAGCAGGTGGGGTTTGGTTAATGGTATGAGTAAAAAATTAGGTTTTGTTTACCAACCCAAATGTGCAGGAACCATTTTAACGCCACGCGACAATTTAATTTAACGGTAAACGCGATAACTGTGCTACTAACCATTGCTGATGCTGGAAAGAAAACTGTTCTTGCTTAATATGGTGTTAACAAAAACCAAAGAATATCTGAACAATCACCGTTTCATTTGTTTTAAAAAACGTGTTGCTTAAGAAAATACGCGTCTCACGTCATAACCCCCTACGGAGGATCCTACTTGCCTGCACAGTTATCGCTTTTACCATAAAATTCAATTGTGGCGTGGAAATTAAATGCCTATTGCAATTTGGTGCTAGCAAACAAGACCTAATTGTTTCGCCCATGCCATCAACTAAACTACCTGCTACAGACAATTTTTTGCAGCTTTACCAAAGGATGTGGTCAGGCATGCGGGTGCCGAAACATCGAATTAAAGTGCTCAAACGTTTGCTTACATTGCAGTGGAGTATCCTGTGTAAAATACAGTTTTTTAAACTTAAAATAGAACACGATGAAGAAGATACCGATCATGATACGGATAAAATAGCTGCTACTGACAACAATAATGGCACCGATAATTTCAACAAGCTAAATAAATACTGTGGATTAGACTTACCGGAAACACCACGTTAAAAAAAACGCTTTAGTGTAGGGTGGTGTAGAAATAAGTGGTTAGTTACTTACAGTTAACGGGCTTTATGTATAAAATGCAACTTTTAAGACAATAGCTAAATCGTTCGTCAAAGTGTGGACGTAAGTATAAGTACATGATGTAAATATAATCATATAAAGTAAAGTTTTGGTTTTCAGCCCCCCCCCTTGCCCCGCACGTGATTGACCAGTCAGAATAAATGCCCCGTGATCTACCTTTATTTCATCACAATCTGTAAAACATGAAATAGCGATGTAGACATAGTCCCAGCACGTATATTCTGAAACTGTCGTCATGTTTTTCACAGCTTTTTATATTAATTTTTTGTTCAGTTTTTTTGAGAAGCAGGAATTGCTTTACCGACAAAATATGACTGAGTATTTTTTGTGGAAAATGTAATGCTACATAACGATAACTATCTATAAATAGCGGCTAAAACTCACATCGGATCATTCCGGACTTTTAGTATGTTAAACAAGAATCCAGCTTTTGACGTACCATAAGTATCATAAACACTTGCAAATTTTAATTTGGAATCTGAAAAAATAATTGAAATTTTAGCTTGGGACATGTAGGATGACTCACCTGGTATATGCCTTTAAATAGGTTTTTTACAACCGAGGTAAAGTTATATATGTTTATCAGCATTGTTTTTAGAAAATATTCTTAACATTTCCACACTACTTAGTTTAATAATTCATAATTGTAAATGTAAAATTGCTCGGTTTTATTTAAATTTTTATACACTCCTATGTTTATGAAAAGTGTCCAAATACGACTTTCAATATGTGGAAATCTATGCAACCTTATTTGAATGTAGAAATACGGTTGGATACGTAAAAACCCACAAAGGATATGGATTCAATTTTGCGGTCACGCTTTATATTGATAGCCTTTTAGTTATTTTCGATTGCATTTCCGTACGTTGAATTGCAATTTTCATTTAATTTGAGACTTCACACTTGATAAATAAAGAACATTAAACCTGATGATGTGACAGTAATCAATTTTGAAAGCTTTTAAAAGAGGATGTTTGTACGTGCACTTGTACGATTATATTGGAACTACTTTGGTGGTTTACTATTTTGAAATACGTGAAAGATAAATTTGACATTATCAATTGTGTAGACCTGAATGCCTTTAATTTATTTTAAATTTTAAAACTTTTATCTACGTCCTTCAAAAGTAACGAGCAATACATAATTCTGGGTGTAACTAGTGGTTTAAGAAACAATTATTTTAGACAAAACTTTTTTAGACAATTTTTAACTAATTTTCTCACTTATTTTTAACTAATGCTGTAAACACTGTGACGAATTGTAATTTTTTTTAAAAGAGCGCTCTAGCCTTTTTTTGCGTACAAAAAAAGGACAATTTTTTTGTATTCAAGGAAATGATTGAAAACCCAAAAAAACTTCTTAAAGTAGGCTTAGAATTTGAACAACAATTTAATTTAACCACAGCAGTGTACTTTAAAATTTAGTTGATTTTATTTTACAATAAAAAATTTGAAAAATTGAAAGAACTAATTGCTACTGCTATCAACAAAATGTAAAGTAAGTTAAACAAGTGTTTAAAGCAACCAATGCCTATTGTGGTTTTGTAGTGTTTTTGTGTATTTCTTTAAAAACAATCTTAACATTTGAAAATTTTGTTATTCTGAAATTTTAACGCAATAAACTGACATGGAAGCATACAATTACCGTTTCTAGGTGTCCCTAATTTTATTTTAAATCTAATGGTTAAAAATTTCAATGAACCACGAATATGTAACCATAAACGTTACACTGCAACTGTTCTCGCTAGTTTGCTTAAATTGTTTTAATTTTTCTAACGCCTTCTATATAAATTTTCATAGATAATATTTTTCGACATGTTCTTCTTTCGAATAATTCATTTATAATAAAACGTGGTCTGTGTTTGTAAACAGCACGGATATTGGGTGTTCTATTTAAAAAACCATTGAAATATTGCGGTTTGAAGTTTCCGAGAAATGACATTAAATATTGAAACATTGATAATGCTCTTTCAGTACTACAATCCTCATCTCTTATAGTTGTTGTACCAACGTCACAATACATTGCTGGATAAATTCAAACAGTTAAATATTTTCTAAACGGCTAGGTTTAGATATAATAAACTAATAAACTATACATTATTAGAATAGTGATAAAACAGCAAATCCAAACGTGCAATAATACACGGGGTGGTCTATTTGAAATTAAGAAATTGAGTAAAATCAAGCAATACTCAAAGACTGTATAGTTGACATTAGTTTTAGGCTATGCAGCTAACCAAAAATAATAAAAGTGTTTATTTTTCAGACCCTTAAATTAAGCTAAAATAGCCAAATTATAGCAAGAGTAGTCTTATAGTGGTAAATCTTTCCTAGATGTAAGATTCGGTCGTTTTGTTATGGTGAGACAGCTACCGATTTATTGTATAGATACGCCAAATATTTTTAAGCGTGTGAGATAGACAACGATGCGAGATTCTAATGGTTGCATATAAGCTAATAAAGAACACTACAAGATCTTTTGTAAAATTTTACTCAATCGAATATTAGAAACATGGACAAAAAATCTATTTTTTAAAGTTGATTATCTGTTACAGTATTATTTAATGAGCAGCAATAAAATTCGCTTTCGTGTTAAGGTGTGATGTTTACCTGTTAGGTTATTTTAAATCAAATATTTATTCATTGAAAATTAAGGGTGCCTCTTAAAGCAGTATTTAAATTTTCTGCAAGTGCAAATACGCATAAAAACCTATTGAAACGTTTAATAATAACTGTAAATTGTAAATGTACCTTCGTCTCCAGTTAACAGTCTGATAGTTTCTCCTCCTTCTCTTCTCCATGCAATGACTGGTTCCGGCGATCCTTTTGCTACACAGCGCAAATTAACGTTGGCTCCTTCTCGAACCACCATATCCGTGCTTGTTGGATAATCCAATATATCAGGAGGCACTAGACAGTATTATAACGTAATCATTTTTATAAATAAAGCGTGCGAATCATATTTGCATTACAATATTCGAAAGGGGCCGACGAAATATAAATCAGTTTACAGGATTAATCCGACGTTAAGCTGCCCAGTATCCGACTGCAGCATGGAGCTATGTTAAATCGTTCCCATGGTTCAGTGTTATGTAATTTGATGGCTGTTTTACATACATTTGCATGTTATTGGATGGGAGGGTGGAGGATGTAACGCGACCAACTAACTAACCGCGCGTGTGGTGACATCTATTATATAGCAAATTTAGTGGCTTTTGGAGAAGTAGATTACCTGATGTTCTTGGCTTACTGAGTGGCTATGATACGGATCATTTACATAAATGAGAGTACGAACATATTAAATGTCGACTGCGTTTATTCTGCTTAAAAGATCGCTTCCATTTAGATGAACCGTTGTTAGAAATAGAGAGGTATGTTCACTTTTGGAAACAAGCATTTAACTTATCGATCGTAACTCTTATTGCAAATTTAAACAATTTTCAGTTTGATAACATGGTATACGAATCTGCGGTTTTGCCTCTCTCATCAGTAATTAATATGAAACGAATTCCCAACGGAAGTAGGAAAGGTTTGTTTGCTAAGAGAAAACAAAAATTTAAAAATAAGTACTATCGTGGAGGTAACTGATCGTAGCATGCAAATAAATCAGATTATCAGAAAAAAGCCTATACACTTTTAATTTATATCTAAAAAATCGTTCAGATAATTTCGAGAAATTTAAAGATGAATATCCAGCTTTATCTGTTCTTTTAAAAATGTATACAGGGTGTTAATGAATTGTAGGGACAAACTTCTAGGGCTTGCAAAACACAACAAAGCAAACAACGTTTGTTAATAAATGTGTGGTCAAAAGTGTTTCCTTTAGAAAATAGAGCCTCTTAAAGATTCTTTAAGAAGTACCTGAAAATAAGCAACCCAAATTGCATTTTCAATTATATTGCACAGGTCACACGAAATTTTGAAAAAAAACGATCTAGACATACATGCATTCAAATAACGTCAATTTTGACACAATTCGATATTTTTGTGATATTTTTTGACTTTTCTTGCATTCGTTTCTTTCTGTGTCTTTTATAATTCGTTTTTTCGTTTGGTGATTTTTTTGATAATTATTTTCTTCGTTATTTTCGTTCTGGGTTTCGTATTTTTGTGTTATGGCGAATTATACTTTTGCCCAACAGCATGACATGATGTTCATGTATAGAGCTGCTTGGGGTAACGCACACGAAGCTGCTCTCCTGTACCAAGAACATTTTCGAAATGGAATCAGCCATCGCACAAGGCCTTTAGTGTAGTTTCACGTCGGCTGCGGGAGGAAGGTACATTCGTTGTCAACAGACACAACTGTGGAGCTACCAGAACAAGGCGAACGGTGGATTTTGAGGAAGAAGTTTTAGAGAGAGTGGCTGAAAATGCTTCTACTAGTTTAAGAGCCATCGCTCATGAAATGGGAGTGAACCATGTTTCAGTATGGGAGGTACTACATGAGCAGCAGCTACATCCGTACCATCCACAGAAGATACAAGCCATGCTTCAAGCAGATTTTCCCAGAAGGGTAGAATTTTGCCAGGAATTTCTGCGGCGGTGTAATGAGAATTCAGAATTCCAAGTAAACGTTGTGTTTAGTGACGAGGCATCTTTTACGAAAGAAGGAATATTCAACAGTAGAAACAGACACATTTGGGACGATGAAAATCCTCATGCTGTGGTTCAAAAAGGATACCAGCAAAGATTTTCAGTGAACATTTGGGCCGGGATTGTTGGCGATAGACTCATTCGATCATATCTGCGACCCCAAAGGTTAAAAGAAGCAATTTATTTAAATTGATTGCGCCATGTCCTGCCTGAACTTTTGGAAGACGTTCCACCTCAAATGTGGCTACAGCGATGCACGATGGTGCACCTGCTCATTTTTCGGCGAAAGTCAGTGAATTTTTAAATAACACTTCTCCCAACAGATGGATAGGTCGAGGAGGGCACGTGGCGTGGCCTCCACGTTCTCCTAATTTGACCCCACTTGATTTCTATTTGTGGGGTCATGCTAAAACGTCAGTATATTCTTGCTGCATGTGAAGAAGTTCAACAGACTCCTGGTATATTTGGAGTGGTGCGCAGGAATTTACTTCGTAGATGTGCTTCGTGTGTAGATGCTAGGGGGCGACATTTTGAACATTTACTATAATTTTGTTAATTTTTGTATTAGTTATTGTAAATTTTTCAAGTAGTTGTTTTTTGCTTTGTAATTTTGGTTTTTTCTATTGCTTAGGTTTGAAACATTTTAATTAATTTATTTTAAAATTAATTTGAATTCGAAAAGTGGGAAAGAGGACTTTATTTATCCTGTATTAATTTCCGTCGTTATGAAAACAAATAGTAGTAAATTGAGTTGCCTACATTTAGGCGCTTCTTAAAGAATCTTTTAGAAGCTCTATCTCTGAAAGGAAATACTTTTGACCACACATTTATTAACAAAAGTTGTTTGGTTTGTTGTGTTTTGCAAGCCCTAGAAGTTTGTCCCTATAATTCATTAACACCCTGTATATGTCGTAGGCACATTTTCCAACCCCCCCTCTTTATGAAATGCCTACTCATTTTTTATAATACCGACATTTTGTCAAATAAAGCTTCGGTTTGCGTTATGCCGCAATAATATAAGTAATTGTCATTAATATCAGGTAAATTATGAGTGGATTATATATTTTTTATTTGTTAGTGTTAATGGCAGTACCGTAGTCGCAGCAACGTTCACACGGTTAGTCAACGGCACCTCTTATAGTGCATTTAACTTTGTTTTGGTAGTGTTTTCTGTAAAACTATAACTGTTCTTAACTATAACCTCGCGTAGACCGCCTAGATCAATGAAATAATTTTAAGAAAAACTTTGTTTTTGGTATTGTTTTCTGTAAAAATATAATTATGGTTATCTATAAGGTAACATAGACCGCCTAGACCAACAACATTTGTTTCATTTTGTTTTCTGTAAAAATATAGATGTTTTTAACTATAACTTCGCGTAGACAACCTAGACCTATAACATTGTTATACTAAAAAACTTTGTATTCGTATTGTTTTCTGTAAAGATATAGCTGTTTCTAAATACGTGTATAATCTCGCGTAGACCATCTAGACTAGCAACAATTTTAAAAATGAACTGTGTTTTGGTATTATATAAATAAAAATATGCTGTTCATAACTACAACCTAGCGTGCACCGGCTGGACCAACAACATTGTTTTAAAAACGGTTGTTTTTATATTGTTTTCTGTAAAAACATAGCTGGTCTTAACTATAGCCTTACGTAGACCGCCTAGACCAACAACAATGTCTTACAGAAGAACTTTGTTTCGGTATTGTTCTTATTAACTATAACTATTTTTATGTATAACCTAGCGTAAACCTCCTACACCAACAACATTGTTTTAAACAGAAGTTTTGTTTTTATATTGTTTTCATTAAATATATAGTTGTTCTGAACTATAACCTCGCGTAAATCACCCAGAACAACAATAAATTCCGAAGAAAGCAGTAACACTGGCATTATTAACGTAACGTGCCTTTTTGGTTTGCCTAGCACGTACTAGAAGTTTTACTAATTTCCTGAAATAGTTCGATCAAAATAAAAATTGTATAATCTAGGTACTCATAATTTGGCCGACAGTTTATAAATTGGTTGCGGCATAATGTAAATCGAAGCCTCATTTGACAAAATTCCGAGATTTTGTAAATTGATTAAGCATTTTACAAAATGACAAATTTTCTATTATTCCTGCAACATATGTACCCAGTGATCCACAAAAAATACATTAGAGCAAGTCTTAACCAGCGTGAATCACGTCTTAGCTATATTCAGTAAATTATTATTTTTTGTGGTTCTCTTAGTACTGCAGTGTAAAATCGCTTTGAAGAATATACAACAGTTAACGCATGCTATAAACAGCCTCACAAAATTGAAGTTTAAGTTGATTTAATGGCTTTCGCACTGGCCCTTTAAGAAAGTAGAATAAAATTTGCGTATGTTCTTTAAACTGTTCCAGAAATTATTTACAGAATGACCGTCGCTCTTAGTTAAACTCATTTTCTGACTGAAATTGTTCGCTTAAATTAAATACGGACATATAGACTAAGTACATGCATAAAACATGCCATTTGCAAAACAAAATTACACAGAGTGAATTTAAAAGCAATTTCGGATTTGTTACCACTATTTTCATTTTAGTGGCATGGAATATAGTGGACGATACGAATTTCATAGCACATTTCAGGGAAATAAAAGTTTTACTGTTTGGGGGGTTGTATTTTTAAGAAGAAATCTCGCTTCTCAAACGCAAAAAAAAATTGGTAAATTTTAAAAGTGAAAATACCACTGTGCAACATTTTTGAAAAATAGAAATAATTATCTTATTTGGTGATTTACGGCTGCAATGTGTTTGGTATTAATTTTTCGCCCGTTTTGAAAAAAACTGCATATTTTCATGATTACTTCAATTATAGAAATTGTTGTTGTCTAAACCTTTTTTAATGTCGCACAAAATAATGACGCACAATGAATATAATCAAATTTGTAACAAATATAATTTGTAAGCGTGTAATTGAAGGTATGCTTTGTGTATTTAATTTGTTTTTGTGTATTCGGGTTATATACGTGCTATTTTAATTTTCGTTTAAAAGTTTTTACTTTGTAATACACAATTCAATGAACAACGTACCTACGCAAAACAATTTGTAATTAAATTGCAGCTTTGATATGATAGTATAAAATAAAAAACATGTTATTTAAATCTTATAAATTGCAACTATATTAATCACATTGAATTTCCATCAAGCTAAATACTTGAAACGTTGAATCTGAAATATTTATATGGAGAAGGTTTGATTGAATTCGTTTTTTTTATTATTAATTCTCATGTGTAAATTAATACTTTGCAAAATTTACTAAGCCCCAATTTACATACATAAATTAATTTTTAACTTTCCCATGCCTAAGTATGAAATTACACTTAAACCAAAAAAGATAACCTCGGCGATTCAGAATATGACACCGACAGCTTTCCAGAACTTAAAAAGAAGTTATGCTTATGGGTTCTTATCTTTCAAAAAACCTGCTTCATTCTGTTGTAACGCGGTGTCGTAAGAACGGTTTAAAAGCAACATAGATTTTTCTTATAGAACGCAATTTGGGCAACGGCGAATTTCGTCGTTTTCTGTTACGAAATGTGCATAAAGAAAAGCCGAAAAATGTTATGTTACGAGTGAGATTGTAGGAGGGGATTATTCTATAGAATTACAAGTCGCTCGGGAACTCTTCCAATGTAGATGGTTGTTGAGTGAATCCTGCAACATATCCAAATAGAAGTAAAGCTAAGAGCGTGAACGAAACAATCCAAGCTCCAAGACTGCGAGCACTTGCTATTCATTACGCGTCTCAAGAGCCCCCTCGCGGCAAACCAACCTACTCCAGCATGGATTTGTATACAATTTGCCTTAGATCACCTTAAACTTGAACCAAGGAATTAGGGAGAACGGTCTTGTACGTTCCTGAACCTACTAAGTATAGTTATTGTCTAAGTGGGTCAGTTTAGTCCTTCCTTAGTGATAAACCCTCATTTTTCTTTCTGAAACATCTTGGGGAAAGTTACCCTTCTCTTACGGTTTAACGTTACAGAAGTTCTACTACAAACCCAACAAAATTAATCTCTATTATTGGCAAATGCTGAGAAGCATTAATGTATTAACTAAATTGGTTCCAAATTCCACTGCGGTAAATGGGTCTATGATGTTATTACACATATTAATGGGAAATTCAGTGTACCTACCAACAATATCAAGATATCCAACTTGACTTTTCATAGGATCGGTGTTGATTTGACACATATACCAACCCCGGTCAGACTCTCTTACTTCTCGAATATGCAGGTACCAGGTTCTATGTTCGCTATGTGTTACCCCAATTCGATGATTTTTTGTGATAACATGACTGTGTATTGTAAGTATTGTTTGTGTGTCCACCCTCAGCCATGCGACCTGCAAAAAATGATTTAAAATTAATATGCACCAAACTAAAATTTGCTAATATAATAAACATTTTTTTCTCTCAGAAATTTTAAATTTTAATATAACTTTATGAGATCGCTTCTGGATTAAACTACTTCTTATTACATTTTATTTTATATTATTATTTTTTATGTTAAAATATTTAGAAACATAATTAAACGTTTTATTTATTATTATAAATATTTTTTGAAATTCAATATTAGGACAAGCAAAAACGGCAGAATATTATATTGTCTTGATCTTCATGTTTTTGTACAGTTGTGAATGGCATACAACATGACATTTTAATATTTTCTGCATTGTTCCGCAAGCTACACGGGCCCTGCAGACTTGCTCTACAGCTAGATGAGAGGGGAAGTAACATCGAAACTTTCCTTTGTTTGCTACAGTTTTGCAGCAACACATTTTTGAAAGTACAAGTTATGCCGCAGTAAGAAACTTTTTATTTATTTCTACAGATATATGTTGAAAACTTAATAATTTTTAGAAATGTTGTAATACCAACACTGAGAAAATAATTAAATCTATTGTAGCATCTCCGCGCCATCATACCGTAATTGAGAATTTTTCAGTAATCAAACACGAAATTTAACCAGGAATAGATGGGCTAGTACAACCTGGCCCTGGAAAATAGTGATACTGGACGGGGCTATGGGACGGGGTTTGTTCAAAAAATTTTTCAGCGTTTCGTGAAATTTCAGAACTGCCGGTCGTCTCATTCGCCCCTGCACTGTTTGTTTCAACACGCAGCGTGCCATTTGCTAGTGCCGCAAATACAATAATTACATGCACATTTTTTTTCGTCCGTATGTATTAGGGTCACTATTTGATAAAGTTAGTACATTTGTCAATGTGCCACGTTGAAAAAAATATAAACAACTTGCACCTTAACGTTCCCTAACTTGTGGAAGGCAGAAGTTTGGCAAAATTTCCAACTATATAATGGTCTACCTTTAGAACACAGCCTGTATTTATATCTGCATGCAAACTCTAAACATAGTGTTTAAGAAGTTTCTTGGATTTTTCTAAAATTTGTTAATTTTTTTATAAGAGAGAATGAAAATAGATTTGAGAATAGTTTCAAAAAATAAAACTTTTTATTTTCAGCAAAAGCAAATGTTTTAATATTTTCAATTATCATTCTGAAGAAGTAGTGTATATTAAAATGAAAGTAAGAAAGTTAAAAGCTGATATGAAAAGAAATAAAGTCGCATTTAAGAAACATGAAAAAACTGCACATTAACGAGTGCCATAAAGGCATTTTGGAAACGAAGTATATACAATATTTATTTTTTACATTGCGTAAAATAGCACCACCTTTAACAAGAAACGGCGCGAATGTTTATGAAACGTAATTATCATTATAGCATTTAAAACAAAGCAATAACTGAAAATTTTGTTGTTAACAACCAAAAAGTTGTATACCTCTTTATAGCTCTAGTGATATAAAGTGACATTAACGGCATTTTTGCAAGATTTTAAAAGTAAATTGTTTAAAACAGAATTATCTTCTACCTCTGCAGATGTACTAATATATCATACTATGTTGCATAGGGAAGTATTTATTGATTTCAAAAAAAATTTTTGAATTCGAGATTTTATTGGAAATACATATTTTAAACCTCCAGAAATTCAAAAACGGGGGTTTTCAAATGTCTGTCTGTAGGTGGGTGTGTGCGATCCATAACTAGCAAACGGGTGGTCCGATTTTAATGAGCTTTGAAATGTAGTAGTATATCAAACATTCATCAAAGAAATAAGCTTTAAAAGATGTTACACATGTTTTTTGGTAGCTTTCTTTGCGGAAAAAACAATTTCAATATCTGAAACTAGAATATGTAATTGATTTTAGGAATATAAAAAACTTAATTACTTCAAAAATATTCATTTAATTTAACCTTATACGTATTTCGGCATGTTTACATGCCATTGTCAAAGGTTATATTAGAAAGTAGACAGTTAGTGTTGTTATAGCAATAGAATTTGGTGACTTGATCAGGGTAATCGTATGCAGATGACTTGATTTCTTATTCCAAAATGTACAGTAGAGGAGAATGTAAGAGATAAATTTGCTCATTCATTAACGGTATAGTTTTTAAATGTTTGTGAATTTCAAAAGCTTCATTTACGTTTATCATGCCAATTTGCCATATTAAATCCGCCATATAGCTTTTTATATTTTAAACCTTGGATAGGTAATTAACAGCCCCGAAACCCTTCGAATACCAATTTCTACAAAAAAAGCCTTCAAATAATCATAATTCGAAAAAACGGTAGCGCAAGTCTGGCGTGTATTAAAATTTAGTACCTAAAAACAAGTTTATTTGACAGAGGAAAATTCTTGAAATTATTCAGCAGAATTTGTGCACTAACAATCCAAGAAACCTTCGAAATCCAATACGCCCTACAATAAAGTTTGGTTAAAAATTCTTTACTTTTAAATATGAACTTTCCTAAGATATAAGTTTATTCTTCACTCACAAATACGAGCTTACGCAGAAACAACAACTATATTAAAATCCACAGAATGCGTCACCACAGCGACTGGAATAACAGTTAAGCATTGCTGCTTTCAATTCAACCTTGAGAGGCCAGTAATATAACGAATTTACAATGCAATATTATTGTAACATATATTTGCTCTGCCACATTAGAAAATGTAGAGGGTATGCGTTTTAATTGGCAGATAAACCGATAAGCAGTGATAGTATTTACGCATGTTTATTGTTAAATTGTTTTATCTAACAAATATTTCTTACAACATGAATGCGCCAACCTGACCTATTTTCGTCGGAGTCGGGCACATACTGGCTGCGTTGGCGGCCTGCGGAAGAAAATCAGCGCAAGCACGGGATAGTTCCAGACTTGCATTTACGTTCCAGGATTTCCATTCTAATTGTTCACAAGTTCCGACCGCCGCTAAAGAAGTTTTACTTCAAAAATTTGATGAAAAGTCGCGTTTACTATATGGCGTTGAAAGCGAATACAAATACTTTTAGCTATATTCCGTATAGCAGAGGGCGTATGCGACGAAGGTCAAGTATCGGAGCTAGCCAGCTCATCGGTTTCGTCGTTAAGGGTCAAATTGTTTCATTATATTTATTTACTAGATTTTCCAAAGTAAATAAGTTTTTGAAATATGGTGAACAACCACGTAAAAATAAATTTCCGGGGCTTTTTAATGTTTTGTAAGCAAGCTAAAAGATTCTGGTTGCTTGGGCGAGTAGAAGGTGGATATGAAGACATTAATTTTAAATATTAAGTATATGAACTCAATCAATGAAGTTTAAATACTTTAAATACACCTGCCGTTTTTATCAATACTATCCTAAATAAGTAATTATATTCTTCTTATTAATTTCAGCATTTTTATTAGTTTGTGGAATATGCCTTCCAACGTCAATATATAAAAACTAAAATTGCAAAGCATATCTATAAAGGAAGCGTTGTGTTTCAAGGATATCCTTTTATTTGTCGTGGAACCTTTGTATAGGTGTTTTTTATTGAATTATTCTTTGTATATTTATTCTACGTCTATTTGATTCGGCAGCAGCAGTTTTATTACATCCGCATAGCATTTTTTATTTTATATCTTTTTGCCCTTTGGAGATGTTCTTCATTTATTTTCACGTTTTCCGGGACGTTATTTTTTACTACTTGTGTAACACGTTTTAACTTCAGCGGTGAAATGTATTCCTAAATTTCGTTAAGTCTCGACAAAGGTTTGCAACATTGTCACGAAGTTTTATAAGACATTTTATAACCATTTTGCAGATATTATGTGCAGCTGTTACAGCAACATAGTATCTCCGAAACATATCCTTAGTCGTATTGTTACCCAACAATTTTTTAACACGAAAGCACTGGGCATTAACGCCTCTGATTAAAAGAAAAGCCATATTGAGGTGATCATGACTGTTTTTAACATTTTTATAAAGTATAAACATAGCATTTAACAACATAAAGAGAGCGTGAATTTCGCTTAACAAGCTTTCCATTAACTACTGCGCATAAATGAGGAATTGATGGAAGATCAAAAAGTATTCTAAAAGGGAATTTTTAGATTCTCATTTATTATAGAATATTAATTGTATACGGAACGGCTCTGAAAACCCTATTAGCATCCCAGTCAAATGTAGAATACATAAAGCTAGAATCTTTAATTAACTAATTTAAGAGTTTTTATTTTATTTGAACTAATTAACATTAAGTTATTCTTAATACGCTTTCAACACTCAGCATTAACTTAAAACAAACGTCTAATTTACTGTGTATATGTGTCTGCTCACAACATGAATACCATCAAAATGAGTTGCGCTTATTAGGGAAGATTACATGCGGCAATTTAATAACAGGGAGTTTAAACAGCATCTTGCAACACCCTTTACTAATGAGCCTGTTCCTGACAGACATGCTAATGAGTTTGACTCTTAGTTATCTCTATTTACGCGAAACTTAGTTTCCTTATGAGAAAAATATTTTCAAATACCACATTATGTACATAATAATATTAATGAAAAAAATGATTACGTTACTTATTCTGAAAGTGAACAGTCTAGAACTAAAATTACGCATTTTTAAAAAATATTAAATTATTTGGACACATTCTGAAGCAGTAAAAGAAAATAGTGACATATTTAAAATTAAAACTGTTTTAATTCTTATCACGAGCTCTAGATGTGTTCTACAGTAAAATTTATTAGTTTAAATATTTGTTTGCTAACAAATGAATCTTCTTCTAAAACCAAATAAACATGTGTTATTTGTTTACAAATGTTGTGCTTTTTTGTTAATATGCATGTTCACATATTTGCGGTAGCCAAATACAAAACCGACCAACAATTCGATCGAAGAATGGCAACGACCCATGCACAAGTAATGAATATTTTAGAACTCTTCAAACTAGAGATATTAGAGCTTTTAATTTTTGATGGTAGTTGTTTTTTATTTCGTTATAACCGTATTTATAATTTACGGTGAATGAATCTAAATGATCGCTATACAAATTTACACAGATTGAAAGTACAGTAGAAATGTGTTTGTTCGATGTATTTGGGGCTGACTGGGTATCGGCAAGGAAGGAGGACAAATTACAACTGTATTCTTAAGCCAATATTTCGGTGCTATTATACACCTTCGTTCTTCATTCAAGAGTCAAGAGTTTATAGTTGATTAATGTAAGCTTAAATAAAATAGACACAAATTAACACAATGCATTTTGAATCTTGTTAAGCACAAGCATCTATTTATAAAAACTTTGAATTAGAGCAGTTTCTAAAATTTCAAAGTATTTGTAATTCAAAGCAAAAAAATAATTTATTTGGCGAATTACAAATAAAGGTTGAAAATAATCTTTATCCCATAAATCTCACTGCTAAACACTGTATTAGTTAGTTTACTCTTGTTCTAACATTCTGCGACATTTTCTTTATCGTTTCACGAAACTCTTTACAGCGTTGGCAAAAATTTGTTGAGTTAGCATAAACACATTTTTTAATTGTTTCTACTAAAAAAAATAAGAGGTTAAATTTGGCGTATAAGGTGGCCATGCAATAGGTCCAACACGTACAATGATCGTTAAATTAGTGTTAGTTAAGAAGTGTTAATAAAGCTTTTTCAAAAAAAAAGACAGATGTTATTGAAATATCTTATAGCAAAAGATAGAAACATAACTTGATTTTCGTCTTAATCTAGGTTGTACAAAATTCGTATTTTTCTTACTTATTTTCATTATTTGTTTTCTTCTTATTTGTTTCCAACGTCCCAATTACTTATGTAAGCTTGCCTAACTTAATTTCACATTTTGTTTCTGTTTTCTGCTTTTTTATTTATCTGTAATTCTCTATCTATGTATTGAATTCGGGTTTCTTTCACTTGTTTCACCTTTAGACAACCATAAGCTAGTTTCCCTAAGCGAAGTCAGAGCTTTACAAGTCTATTATATAAAGCGCATATTCCTATGAACTACCGAATACTGCTATGTGTCGGCTCGGTACGTTTTTCGATGCGAACAAGAAAATTGAGTTTACAATTATTGTTTTTATTATTGAAACAAAATTTGCTGCTAGTCATTACAAAACAAAATCCTAGGAGGAAGCACGCAATCCGAGCAGCCGGCGCGGCGCGGCGCCTGTATCTTTATGTAAAAATCAGCTACGCTGACCTCCGCGGGGCCGCTGCACTTGATGCAACAAATTGCGTAGAGTTGCTGTTAAATATTGATTGTCTTCCTTATTGTTGAGACTAATAAGGTTTCATACACTTTGAACGACAGTTACAACTGTTTATTGTAATGCACATAAGCACTTCATACCTATTTTAGTCCACCACGTCATAAATCTTAAACAAGACTGTTTTGTAAGTGACTGTTTAGCAATCTTATGTATTTTACGAGTACTTGATTGTTGTTCACAAATTGTCTGATCAGTACGGCACATTATATCATATCTCTTTTAATAAATTAAAAAAAACTCATCAAGAAAATTGTGATGCATAGCCCACGGATTTTGCTAGTATTTATTTACATGTTTACATGATCGGTTGCATTTCTTTCTATAGTTTGCTGTCTATGTGCCGTTTATTTGTCAATAGTAAATCCGTAACCGTCTCACCAAAACAACACAACGGTCTCTTGGATACCGCTAAATTTATCACCATAACATGACGGCATCTCCTTGCAATTCCACTCTAGTGTAATAATTGTTGACGTCACTACTATTGCTATTCTTTGTTATTTATAGGGTACTTTAATTATGGAGGGCCGGCATACATAAACAGTTATAATATCAATTTATTTAAGTGAAATTTACAAAATTAAGCATGTGCAAATTTGAATAATTTTTGTTTGTTTATTAGAGGTAAGAAATAAAAGTGTCAGGCGTTAATGCAACTGCAATACAAACCAACGATGTTCCGATAATTTGTTTATTTATGGTTTACTATCGATAAACTCTTAAGCTGCAGTAAAATTTGCCTTCAGATAAGACATAATAAATGCTTTGTAGTTGTTTACGCTGGACGTTACAAATACCAATAAGGGTCGACGTTGGAACGAATACACAGTAATAAATCCTCAATTTATTGTTATAAAATTTAAAAAATACTGTATATTTAAATTTATACATTTTCCATTGTTTATTAGAGGTGAGAAATAAAAGTGGTTTCGGTGTTTTCGGAATTTATATTACAAGCGTTCATAAATGAATACCATCTCAAATTTACGAGATAACATTAACCAAGATGGTTTTGGTTATAGTAGTGACGATTTACACACCTCGCAGAACTAGCCAAACCTTACGCCATTACGCGTTTTTACTTTCTTATACTTTTATTATAAATTTCATGCTAAATTATGAATTTGAGATTTTGACGGAAGTGTATGTTTTGGACTTCCAGCAACCCAAAAAAGTTATTTTTAAAAATGTCTATCTGTGCGTTGGTATGTGTCTGTATTTGTTTGTGATGCATCATAATCCCTGAATGAATAGTCTAATTTCTATGAGCTAATAAATTAAAAAAAAAATTAATACTCATCGCGTGACACTTGCGTTGTTGCAACCGTATCCCTGTTAAGTTGAGACGGGTTGAAAAGATCTAAATTTAATACATAGAAACAATTACAGTAATCGCTATAAATTTCATAAAACTAGGACTTTGATCCGAGGTTCGCTATACTACCTACTTAATTAACTTATTTATTATAAAACAAACAAAATAAAAATATATGTGGCATAGTCCACGGGTTCCGCTAGTCATATATATCTAATAATTAAACGCTGTGAGTAATAATTAGACTATGAAGTTGGAAATTTGTATTTTGGCACTTAATTGTGTTTATCGGTCGTGTTTTTTATATATTTAAAGTCGTTGTTACACATTGCGTTAGTTTAAACTATTAATACATAGATACTACAGAAACGCATTCTTTGTTGTTGGGACGTGCGGTTTAATGCACTCCTTAGCAATTACTAGCAACTAAGCCTCAATTATTACGTATGATATTATTGTTCATAAATACTTGCTGGTGGATCGTTGCATAATTAAGAAAGAGCTTTCTCTTAAAAAGATACATTCAGTATGTCACTCAGGTCGGCTTTACATGTATGTACCTACAAGACGGAAACTTGTTTAGAAACATGCTTAGGCTATAAACATAAACTACATTTTGTTATCCCAAATATAAACGTAAACCGATGGCAGATTTTTCTCATGTTTTGGTTTATTGGAATTTTTTAATCCGACTGACATTCATTATATTTAGACTGGATTGGATTAGGGTTTGAAAAAAGTTAATCGATGCAGCAGAAAAATTCTTTTCTCTTGTTGGGATTCATAGACTTGGAATCTGGATATTAAAGGTACAGCTTCGGGCGGCTTTCACAGTTCACATCTGCGTGTCGCGGTAGCCGATTGTGGTACATATGCGGTTGTGCGGACCTATATTAAATATTTAACCACTCTAAAAACTTAACATGGAGAGCAGCGTAAGTAGTAGTAGGCGTAAATAATTGTAAGGGTCAGTTATACATACGCACTATTCTTCTTCCCATATATATGACGGGTGCCAATTTACATCAATACTAGCAGAATCTGTAGACAACGCCATACGCTTTTCTTTACCAAGAATTGCTAGCAAATTTATTAGAAAAGTTATACTGATATAATAATTTATACAATCCGCTGGTAAAGCAGCTTCATGGAACCTATTACACTGCGTGATTGTTACATAAATATTGAAATTCGTAAACATAAATAAGGTGCGTCGAGAATGCTACCATCGTCACTAAATGTTGAGACAGAGAAAAGGGATTCGGATTTCCTACAATCCCGCTACGCTATCTACTTTATTTGTTTATTCATTTTTAACAAAAAAAACTGGATGTCATAGCCCACGGGTTTTTTTTGTTAATCCGGACTTCTTCTACCTGACTCGAGTTTTAGTGGCGGGGGCCTCCCCTACTGGAAATCACATATTTACGCATCTATTATTCAAGGCGCATATTGGTTGACACAACGGACCGCTACAGTTTTCGATAAAGATACCTACTTTATTTGCTTGTTTGTTGTTACCAAAAACTACGGAAGGCCACGGGTGTTTACAGTATAATCAGGATCCCTTCTATCTGACTCAACAATTGTGACGAGGGGCCCCCGCTACTAGAAGCCACATTATTACGCGCATTCAATATATAAGGCGCATATTTGATGGTACGGCGGGGCGCTACAGTTTTTGATTAAGATAAGCAAAATTTAATATTTACGGTTTGTGTGTATGATTGAGACTTAATCTATCGATAGCAGGCAATCCCACATCAGACTCTTTGGGAACACACTTTGGGTTACAGATCTCTTCGATTGGGCAGACCTTTACCTACGGCAGGATCAGGGACAGATCAGTACCAAAATCTACTCTGGAGGTAAATGCAGGTTAGATCATGCAAACGATGCCGTGCGCAAAACTTAATTATAAATAACTCAAATCAGTTACAAATTACATTGCAGCTGAGATTTTTAGAGAGGTCAGCAGATATCTGGAAATGCAGTTTTATTGCCTGCAATTATTTTGTTAACCTCGCGTACTTGTTTGCCATTTTTAGTTTAAAAATACAGCATTTCAGATGCGACAAACCTTACCGAACTGAACCTGCCATGCACAATTGCCAATAATAAGAATCAAGGACTGATAATTATTTCTACAGTTACAAAAGTTTATAAAGTTTATGTTTATAACGTATGTTCCGTTCAGTCGCCGACTCTCTATATTTGAGAATATGCAATACTGCAGGATGCATTTGGTACATGTCAACTTACGCAAACTATTTATTACATTTTGAAAAAAGTTATAAAAAAAGCATGAGTCGTAGACCACGGGTTCCGCTAGATTTAATTATGCACAAATTTGTTTGTCTCACATTTGTTTACATGCGTTTTTTCGAATTACCTCTAAGACAACAAAAGTGCTGTATACTTTAAATTGCTATACCTAACTTATTTTGGTTTTACTAGTTTTTCTTTATTGTTATATTAAATTTGTTTTATTTTGTACATCTCTCTCTCTCTCTCTACAGACAATCTTTACAGTTCAAAAGTTGTTATGTGTAAAATTATTAAAACAGCAGCGACATGTAACTTTATTTTTTTTTATAAAAATATTACTTTTGTTATATTTGTTAAAAAAACTGGTGGGGCCATTTTTCAGTTCCAATCCGTCAGTAGTCATCGTACATAGATCATCCGTAAAATCAATATAATATTCTTTTACTAGATTCCATCTCATTTCTCTCTTCTTGTCAGTTATTTTCTATATAAAATGGTTTGGCATGCGTGGGACGGAGATAAGGGACGCCAACGTCAGACAGTCTGGATGTACGCCCTATATTATCTGGATTCAATTCTAGCTAATACCAGTATACCGATATTGCTTTTCTCAAGTTTACGAATTTACCTGAAGTGCTCTAAACGCTTAATCATATTGTTGGAAACATCTAAATATCTTTATAAATTGATTCATTAGTAAGTTTTTTGTGAGGTTTTTGCTTTATTATTAGCTTGTAGTTAGTTACATTCAAAATCAAACAAAACCCGTTTATTTAAAGAAATCCTCGTAATGGAAAATCGTGTTTTAAAAATTACTTATTCAGCAGTGATGACATGAGGAAATTAAAAAATATTCGGACAAAAAGTTATGTAAACTTATTGAAAAGCAATGATAGTGTTAGTTACGCGGGAAGTTTGAATAAATTTTCCCGGCTTTTTTTCAATTCACGAATAATATGTCGAACTCAAATTAATTTTATTTTTAATTCTAAACAAATAAAACACATAAGTAGTGTGTCGAAATTCAATCGCAATAAAATTTAGTGCTTCAACAAAATTTTTAAGCAAAATCAACACAATTTGTTATACAGGAAGTTTGAGTAACTGCCGAGATTGATTCTTTGTATTCACCAGTGGATTATTTGTCGCATAATCTATCGAATTGTCAAGTTCATTGTATTTTAAAAAATATCAAATGAAACTATCGACTAGTTGATAAAATTCATTCAACAGTTATACCACGAGTGTTCTAGAAAATAATAACTGGGCAAAAAATTACGAAAACTTGTTTGGTGGTAACGATTGTTAGTTTTGTTTGAAAAATCGTAACGGCGCTATCGCGCAAAGCAGCCACGAGTTGCTGCACAGTTGTCTTACACAGAAAACTAATAACAATAGTTTCTTGGTACTTTTAAAAACTCCTTTAAAAAAATAATAAACAGAATTTATCAAGATAACAGACATTTCAAGAATTATTTCAACAGCATTGTATATTCTCAACTACACAAAGTCAACGACTGTACTGACCTGTTGCTCGAATGTTGCTTATTTTGTAAGAACATTCCTACCTCGCGTTATCGACATCAAAAAATCTTTAAAATAAATAGACCCAAATCAAATTGGCCCCGTGCATTTGTGTTTCAAATTTTAATTTTCACATTCGAAACTCTTCTACCTGCAGAAATAATTGTCTGTCCTTGATCTCTATTAATGGTGATTGTGTATCGTACGTTCGGTTAGGTTAGGTTAGTCTTATCTGAAATTTCGTTTTTTTAAGTTGTAAAAAGTAATCCAGTACCAGAAGGTGATAAAATAATTGTAGGAAATAAAACAACATTTTCAGATATCTGCCCTTATGTAATCTCAGCTGCAATGCAACTTGTAATAAAACTTTATTTAAGTTAAATATGATTATCTTTGCGTGCAGCTTCGTTTACATGAACTGACCTGCACCTTTTAACAAAGCTTTTGGTGCCAGATCTTGCATTCTGCACTATTTATAAAACTGCACATTGTAATGATAAAAATCTCCTATCATTAGCTGTTTATAAGTTATATGTTTAATTATATAGAGAACAACCAGCACTTACAGTGCTAATAGTGTTCTTAATTTTCATTACACACGGAGAACACAAACCTTTTAATTAAGTACCAACAACCTAGAGTAAAAGCTGTTAAATGGTAAAAATCAGCTGCAAGAATTTTAAAGAGCAGATATTAAAACAAATGATAAAAGCGCGGTATATGTCAATATTTATAAAAGTGGTTTTTTTTCCTGTTAGTCATAAATCCACGGCTATGTCGCATTATTATTTAGACAAATTGTTGGGGCATTCTTAATGGTTCATTTCTATGAAAGCAAACGATATGTTCTAATAGAAGTATATTTTTTTCGTATAACTTGGAAATCCTTAAGGTTCCGTTTTGAAGTTTTATATGCGAATTGAGATTATTAAAAGTAAGAACTCTATTGATTTTGGAAGAAATTCGCTAAGCGGAAATGTTCCGTTACGTATTTCGACAAAAATGGACAAACCTGTATTCTCGTTGGCGCACAGCCTCTAATAAAGGGAATTTACTGCATAAAGATCTGCAATAACTATGAAGTTAAATATGCCATTGATAATTATTACAAAATATTTAGAGAAATGAAATAAGATTAGGAATTCACAACATCGCGAACAAGTTTCTAAAATTTTGATAATATTAGCTACCAGATCAGTGGCGTAGCTATCATAGCGCCAGTAATCGCGAGTTAATAGGGTCCCTAACATTTAGGGGCTCCTTGGGGGTTAATAGTAAAAAAAGAACAAATGCAAATAATTCTTAGTCTATGGCGTATTTCCGACCAAAAATGCTTTAAATGAAGGTATCACGTGGTAAAAAGGGGCGAAACAGATTGCTTGTACTTTCCCGTACTTTTTATTGCGTTTTAAACATTGGCGGGTCAATAAGTGATTGAAATTTACAGTGCAGTTTCTAGTCATCCATAGACGCTAGAACCTAAGGCGTTGGTACGGCACTGCTTCGTAAAGGCGCTAGCTAGATATTACGCTAACAACTTCTGACAAAAATTGTTATAACAGCTTTGTTTAAAAAGCTGCCAAAAATACGCACAAAATAAAACACATATTTTTTAATTTTTACCTAGAGCTAATTGTCAGCGTAGTTAAAACCAAACGTCCGGAAAATGCGTTCTTGATATTAAAAAGTGTCGCTTTTTTTCTTAATTCTTAATATGGTTAAAAATTCTTCTGAATCTCAGTAAACTACTTTAAATAAGCTATTGAACTGTTTAAAGTTTATAACGATTGGCGTTTGCGTTTTTGTATAAATAATACAATAAATCAGTACATTTTTCAAAAATTCCTTGAGGTTGTCAAATTTGGGAAACGAATAGGAATCAAATTTGTAATTCCTTGTAAGCTCTATCGGTTTAGAAAGTTTGAAAAAAAATGGTGTGGGTAGTTATAGATGAATAATTTTTTTAAATGTCCAAAATTTTAAGCAGCTAGAATGTTTACAATTTTCATAAATCGAAACAATACTTTTACATCTATCAATTAGCCTAAGAAGGGATATAAAATAATATAATTTGTATTTATTGAATATTTTGATTTTGAGCATTAAAAACAAAATTTTTTTAAAATACGGCATTCGTAGACAAAAACATTTATTTGCAACGCTATGTTTTTGAAATTCCAAAAAATTGCTTATAAAAAACATCTAGTCCAAAAGAACACGCCTGATTTCCGTTTCCGGTTTCGGAAAAACCTTACAGCGCACAACCTGCAACTAAAGGACTTCCACATACCGACCCACCTACCCACGCGCGCACGCTCCCACCCACACACAGATATTTTTTAAAAACAACTTTTTTGATTTACTTGGACCCCAAAACGTGTATTTCCGTTAAAATCTGAAATTCGAAAAGTTGCATGAAATCATAACTTTCCTTACTTCAGACAAGTATGGGAAAGTCAAAATTGCTTGACAACGCCGTGAACGCCCCCCCCCCCAAACTGTCTGGAAGGGGCCTCTCACTTGTTTTGCCAGCAAGCCAAAAAATCCTAGCTACGCCACTGTAGCAGATCTTTCGTATAACCAAACATAATATAAAATGATTAAAGCAGCAAGACTTCTAAGCAGTAAAAGCACACAGAAAGACGTATTAGTAAAAGAGAAACCTTATAAGCGCCAAGGTCTTCTACGAGGCATGCTAAAATGGCCTCTCTGCCAACAGCTACGGTGACGTTTGTAATCGGTTCACTGAATTTCGGATTTTCTGAAACAAGAAATTATGTTTTACCAATTGTGTTAATTGCCTTGTCAAGTTTTATGTTCAATTAATAATTACGTACAAGAAAAATGTTTGCTATAAATTTCAGTAAGCCGTGTTTATATTGAAATACACCATTAATAATGTAGAAAATCAGAGCAATGGTTAAACGGTTTGTGAAAGCAAATGTAACGACTATTGCACCTACAGATAAATTATTCATTAATTATTGATCAAATCGATTATTGACACGGTGGTGGTAACATGCATTAATAATAGTAAATCAACAACACTCAATTAGGTCGATAATAAAGTTTGCAAGAAAGAGACGTAACAGTGACACAATAAATTCACACTATATTAAGTTAGCTTGGTTTATTGGCAGTTGTAATAACACTGCTATGAACAACTTTAGTACAAATTTAATTAAAGTTTTAATTGGAAAAGAAAACTGGGCTTAAGGGAGGGTGTGATAAGTACATAAAAATATTAAAGATCGTCAAGCAGTCCCTAAGAAATGTGCTTTAGGAAACGGTAAATCTGCAATACACATTAGGTAGGTACATAAATTTTTTTCGGCGCAATTAGAAGTATATATTTGTGATTAATGTTTATCTAAAGTATATTATATTTAAAGTCTGTTTTGATACGTGTAGCTATAAAGTAGTAGTAGCTTAATAAAATAATACAACCAAATTAAATCAACAACAAGATAGCGATTAACAGTAAACTAACAGAACCCTTGGGCCATGCCTCACGCTTCTTTTGTTTCTTTTTTTTCTAATAATAATTAAGCATGTATTGTAACGGTCTCCGGATCTAAGTTCTAGTTCTATGAATTAGTCAGCAATTGTTGTCATTCTACATATTAAATCGGATCCCTTCAACCTGTGTCGACTTGAGAGGATTGCGGCTGCGTCGTCTTATGTGTTTCAAAGTTACCAAAACAAACCGTAAGACGAAGCCCACGGGTACAGTTATTTTTTAAATACGAGCGGTATTGTAAATGCAGCATTTTTTGCCTCCCAATATTTGGGTCAAGTTTTGTTTCTGTTTATAAATTGTAAACCTGTTGATTTTAAAACGTGAGCGTAATAACATCATTCACACACAATAAACAAAATGAAATCGGTTTATTCCATCTTATGGTGGCCGTATTTATTTTCTAAATTTATGAACAACAATCGCTTGTAATGTAATTGCTCAATATCTGATTGTCCAATTACTGCTTTTACTTGCACATATTTCCGGTTTTAATGAATAGATTTGCGCCTTTTGCGTAACAACTGAATAAAATTCCACAAAAAGTTGCAATGCAGTTGCACTGTGTTTGCTTTTATAAGCTCGGTCGAAACATAAAATACCTAGTCATTAAAATAGTAGGTGTATCGAAATTATAATCAAAATTACAAATCTATTGTTTATTGTATATACAATATTGTTATATAATATATCCACTTTTCCTTTCAAGTGTCCCTGTTCGTGAGTGTTCTTAATTTTGATGATACCAATGTACAGCAGAAAATGCTGCTTGTGCTGTTGCAAATGATTTTCTAGTTTACAAAATGTACATTAAAGACCACTGCATCTTTAAAATAAATTAGTGCAAACTCAAGCATAACCTATAGTCTAATCGCGGAAAAATATAGAAGCCTTCCGAAATTCAAATTTTATATTATCACCTAAAATGTTAAGTGCTATAGAAGTGTACTTAAATGACCTTAAAAACGTTTTGTTGTTTATTTTGGTTTTGGCAAATTAAAGATCATTCACAAGCATACCAAAAATTAAATTCAGCAACTTACAACAGGCAAAAACAGTTTCATAGTTAAACGTTAGTCAATATGGTTTGATGAACAATATAAATGTAGAAAGGTTTAAAATGTAGGACTCTAAAGAAAAGAGGGCCGCGTTTTATTCATCTTAATGCTCCAGTTTTAGATCTATCTACCCATCTAATCTAATATGTACACGCGAAGAGTGTCAAACTTTAGACTTTAAAAACGGATCCTTGGACGCTGTATGTAAACGCTATAGTCGTATAGTACATTCCGCAAGTTAATTTTTACATGCAAATACGAAACTTGAGTAAGCAGAGTTCTATTTTTAAGTGCACAGTTTCTTTGTCTAATTATAACACTCTCTTGGTGCCGAGAAATTTACAAACATCTGCTGAGAAAGAATAAAAGCACTAACTTATCCCAAATATAAATGTAAACCAATTGCAGCTTACGCAAATTTTTGCCATGTTTGGATTTATCCCCCAATGTTCACTATATTTGACATGATAAACTATTTCATTCATAAAAGGGCTATGTGTGCGTCCAGATTATTTATCTTTTTCTATCAAATAACAATATCGCTCACGTTAACAAATATTTGTAAGGTAGGAATTCATAAACATTGATTTACCCAAATATTTTGGGATACAATTAGATTGCCAAAATTATAGCAATCCGCAATCGAAAATTAATTTATAAAATTTTCTTTACAAACTACTGCTAACTGCAGCTAGTTTTATTTCTAATATGATATTTATTTGTACAATAAAATAACAGAGTACGTGAACTACTTTACAAACAATTGCTAACTGCGTATGATTTTATTGCTAATATGATATTATTTTGTTAAGCGCGTTTTCAACTTTACGACTAAATAGCAGAACCTGTGTACTACGCCATACGCTTTACTTTAAAAACAATGGCTAACTGCTAAGTATTTTATTGTTAATATGATATGACTTTGTTGAGCGCGTCATCAAATTTACAATAAAATAGCAGAACCTGTGGGCTACGCCACTCTTTTTTAAAATAATTACAATCAAATTTATTAGAAGAAATATTTAGATGTAAATAATACATTTCACCAGTATCGTAGCTTCATGGCACCGATTACACTGCTTAATTGTTACATAAACATTGAAATCCATGAAAATAATAAATAAGATGCGCCGAGAATGTTTCTGAATACGAAGTCACTAAAGTTGAGACAGGGGGATGGATCTGTATTTACTATAAGCTCGTTACGCTACCTACTTTATTCGCTTATTTATTATTAACAAAAAAAATAGAGGGCATAGCACACGGGTTGTTATGTTAATCGAGATTCTTTGCGCTTGACAAAGTTTAGCGGCGAGAGGATTACACTACTAAAAACCAATTATTTACGCGTCTATGATATAAAACGTATATTTGTTGTTACGGCGTACCGCTACAGTTTTTGATAAAGATAAGCAAAACTCAATGTTTACATTTCTTTTTATGTATGGTTAAGACATAATCTGTCGATAGCTAGCAATCCCACATTAAACTCTTCGGGGAACACACATTATGGATCCCATCCATTGGGCTAGACTTTTACTTAGGGTTGGATGAGGGACAGATCACTATCAAAACTGTTGCAGATAAATGCAGGTCAGATTATGCAAATGATACCGTGCGCAAAAGTAATCATAAATAACTCAAATCAGATTTACAAATTGCATTGCAGCTGAGTGTTCAAGATATAACAGCAAATATCTGGAAATGTTGTTTTGTTACTTACAATTATTTTATCACCCTCGGGTGCTAGATTACTATTTACAGTTTGAAAACACAAAATTTTAGATGAAACTAACCTTGCCTAACCTTTACATTTTAAAAAGCGTGGTATGTAGACCACAAGTTCCGTTAGCCTATATATTAAATTCTGAGCCCTTTTACCACTCTCGGGTACATATTCGTATGTAATGCTATGTAACGTCGCAGTACAGTTTTCATCGCTGAGTTTAAACTAAACTGCTTACATTTTAGAATACAATTAAATGAATTAAAGTATTTGCAAAATAAATAATGAAACTATTGAAACACTATTTGCGGTTTACTACAATAGCTACGTATTTAGCTTATTTATTATTTAAAACAGCGTGTGGCGTAGCGGGTTTTTGCTAATTTTTACTAAATACCTTAACATAGTTTTTTGTGTGTATTAGGTGTATCAATACTGAACTTATTTTGCGATTTATACATTTTGCTACAATGCCTTAACAATGTTTTTTATATTTTTTACGAAACATTTGAAGTTTTGTAAACCATTGAGTTAATTTAAGAAATAGTAGATGGTAGCGCAAATTCTAGCTTCGATTTGGCAGCCGCTTTAGATTTCTTGAAATTTTCACTTTAATGCTTTAATACTCAAAAACAAGTACCAGACCGGCTTAAACTTTCATTTTCATAATAGCCTCAACCCCTAGAGACCTTATTAATAAACAGAATAAAAGTAGTCAAATCCATAAAAATAAACGTATATTTCACACAAAGTGAATCAGCAAGCTACATATACGGATATGTTACGGCCGTACCAAAAAACGACAAAAAAATCAAAGCATCTTCAAGTATTGGAACAAAAAGCAGAATCTCTAAAATTTTGTAATATTATTTTTAGTTTCTATAGTATTTATACTGTTTTAGTATCACGGTACAAGGTCCGCTCCCTGTGCAGCGGTAAGAGCCATGTAATCTTATAGACAGTGACTGTCGGCGTGTAAAACTTGTACACAAAAATTCTTTTGAAAGTTTGATAAATAACAATTTTAAAATTTGTGCGTGCAAAATATTCATCAGTTAGTAGTCCTTAAAATGTTGAAAGTTTTAGAGTAAGCTAAGGCTGAATATACGCTGAAAGTTATTAGACAAGGTTGTTACTACGTACTAAATACTCGTTTCTTGCAAATAAATTTCTAAAAGAGGTGCTAAGGGAAATAGTCTGATAAGTTAAATAAAAAGAAAACAACTCGAAGTCTCCATAAATATTCGCATGAAAAAATGTTTTACACTTACACAAATCTGTGCGTGAGAACATGAATTCAACGTAGAATGTAAATATTTTTCAATGTAAACTCCGCTTAATACATACACCATAAATATACTGATGAATTTATGTTGGCGACGAACCTTTTAAGGTATTTTATTTATTACTCACTTCGTTTTTTTTTTATATTTTTCTAAAATAGCAAATTCACATATCAACATGTTAACAATTAAATTATTCTAGCAGCCTTAAAAATATCTGAGCAAACGAATATAGAAACATGGATTTGAATAGTTCGTTCATGTTGATCAATGCTCACCGATAAACTTTTATAATGCTACTCACATTCACATAGTCCACAGTTTATGTAAGATAAAGTTTTCGCTTAAGTTTCTAATTACATTGTTTACTTTATCAAATATTTTGGCAAGGAATATTTAATCTTTGAGCTAGAGAATTATTTATATCGGCTTGTCGACCTTCAATCTAAAATTTAATATGCTGCGGTAAAAGAATTTTTTGCGGTTTCAATAAATTATTAAAATCGAGCTTAAAGAGCAGCTCCTGATTTAGTATACTACGCAATATGCCTTTACCACAACAATATCTAGACAAGCTTAAACATTCATTCGTTTAGTTAAAATAAGCATTTCGAAATTATTAAATAAAAGTGGTTTTATATCTCGTATTTAATATTTCTAATCCTGATTGGTAGAGTACAATAGCGCACGATGTAATTAATTATAAAAATTTAGAACAATAAGCAATATGTATTAACGAAAACATACAACTTAATTTAGAGTGGCAAAGAAAAATGGGGACTGTTATGCTGTTATTACGTCGCTGCCACCACGACGTTCTCCTATTCAATAAGTATACGGCGGGAACTGAAATCAATCTTTTGTGTTTGTGGTACACAAGATTGTGTTGACCAGAAGTGGGTCGGGGATTTAATAATGAGAGTTTGGGGTCAAGTTAATGTAACGTAGCGCAAAAGTTCATGATATTCGTACATTGACATTTTACGAAATCTTAAGTTTAGCGTTTATTTTATACAACTACCTTTACGATTTACATCATTATTGAATATTATCTCTTAAATTACTTAATTTTTAGTATTATTTCTATTTCCACTCATAATATATTGACCAATCATTACGTCGCATTTGCTGTTTCAGCAGCCAATAGAAATGTTTAAACCGCTTATTTTTGAAGTACAACATTTTATCACTAATAAATTTCAGAAACTACGATTGCGTTTTAATTAAACACTTTAAAAACAAATTAATCTAACAATTCGATATTTTGTTCATGATATTCATTCATTCATATACCACTCGTAAATTGAAAAACAATCGGGGTAAATTTCTCAAGGTTTTAGCACAGCAACTTGTGTTTGTTTTGCTTACGAAACCGAAAAAAATCTCAATCGTACATCTTGACCATTACTACTCCTCGACATGGGTGTTTGTGTCCGTCTTTGCCTGTTACATGGAAGCTAATAACTAAAGTTGGGCAAATGCATATTTGCATCTTTTTTCCTATTGATCATAAAATGTTAATTTTTTGTATATACACGTTTCGTGATGTTTAGAGTCATAAAAAGTAAATTTTATTTTTCATATTTGGCATATATTGCAACTTTACGGCATACGGCATATATTAGTGCATATTTTAGCTTTTAATGGCATGAAAATACATATTATAGCAAAAAAAAATAAAATTTCAAATAAATTATCAAATAAAATAATCGTAGTTCTTAGAAGAAATTGCACATTTCTTCTAGTGAAACCACATGAACCCTAGACTTGCACTTTCTAAATTTCCAAGTAGGGGTAGAGGAAATAAAGGATTAACTGACAAAGGTTGTATTATTTGGGTAGGTCTTATTCCTTAGGTACAAATTTCTTTGAAAATAATATTTGAAAATTTTTCTTATACTTATTCTTAGAAATAGTTATTTATAATTTTAGTGCTTGACTAGTTCATTTGTTGCCTTGACAGTGAGCTGTTAAGTGTAATTGTCTAGTCTATTATTATTAAAAAAAACTGTTTACTCTGTTTAACGTTAAAAAACTTCAAACAAGCCAAAACAGCGAGTTAAAAATTTAATACTAATTTGTTATTTTATTTTATAATTAAGCAAACAATTTAAGAATAAAATTAGAAAGTTTTTTTGTGATATTGCAAAGGATATGGCACAGGCCACAGGGCACATTCAATTATTTTCCTTTGTGTAAGCTGTAGTAAATTGTACTTAAATATTGTTTTTACAGATGATGAACGTTAATAAAAAGTTTCAACTTGATCAGCACGTAGCCACCGGTCCGCATCAAAAAAGAAAAAAATAATACAAACGAGCCATAACAACAATTATTGCTAAACTGCTTAAATAAGAATGTCAACAATTTTAGCGACGGTTTGTGTAGAATGATGGTTTCATGCAACATTCCATTAAATAACATGGACGTTCCCGAATTTAGAAATTTCTTAGAAAAATATACAAAACAAAACGTCGTTTCCCGGAGAACGTGCATTCCAAAATTACACGAAAATAATCTTCAAAAAATAAGAAACCTTGTTTCGAATAATTGTATTTGGTTTAGTGTTGACGAAACCACCGATGCTAAGGAAGATATATATAGCGAATTTTATTGTAGGTGTTTTAAACAGCAGTACTTCTTCCAGTTATTTAATTGCTGTTAAACAACTAGAAAAAACCAACAATTTGACAATTTCACGTTTTGTCAATGAAACCCTTTCGTTACTTTATTTGCCAAATCAAATACCACCAGAAAGGATTTTATACATGGTGACTGATGGTGCCGGATACATGGTAAAAGCAGGTCAAAATTAAAAAATTTTTTTCACAAATTTAATTTCTGTAACTTGTTTGGCCCATGCGATGAATAGGGTGGCCGAAATTAATTAATAACGGAAAAAAGGTATTTTTAAAATCACCACTTCGCGTCGAAGTTTACAAAGACTTGCTTAAAGATGTGCCCCTACCTCTACAACCAATCCTCACCAGGTGGGGAACGTGGATAGAAGCCGCTCTATTTTATTGTGAAAATTACAGAGAATTTAAAAATGTTGCTAACACCTTTGATTCAACTTCTGCTCAGTCTATAGCAGATTATCAAGGTATTTTAAAGTGTCCGGAATTGCAACCTCAGTTGTCCTACATAAAAGCTCATTTTTCGGAAATTCCTAGCATCATTAATAAATTAGAAACACAAAACCTGCTTCTCACTGAATCTTTAGAATTAATCGAAAAATTTCATTCAATTTTGAATAAAAATAAAAATAAAATATGTATGCGTGCGTAAGCTAGCGGTTATGTTTGTTGCAAGGGAATAAATATTCTTCAAAAATAATTAATTTAGAAGTGAACATATTGTTACGACAACAATTTAAATATTTCTAATTAAATATAACTTTGGCTGTTAGCCTTCAGATATTTTTATAACAAAAATAAAATTGATATTTACCCGTACGAGTTGAGCACATTTTAATTATTTAAATCGCATCCTAAATTCAATTTAAGCCGAGAATTTATATGCGTGGTGGAGCATATGTAGTCGGTTTAGAGTACCTCCAATTAGTGTATGTTCCTTGTCATTAGTCTCTTTGTGTCACTAATGAGTAGTTTTCGTAAAGAAAAACACTTATACGCTTTAGGTTAAATTCTAAAGCTTCAAAGCGGCGTTCTCTACTAAATGCTAGCAAACCTGGAACATATAAGAGTGGCTATCCGAGAGGTTTAGGTCGGAAGTCCTGCAGTGCTTTGTTCATTCGCTAATCTATGCTGCTCTGGTTTACCCGAAGCGAGTCATTAACACACTCCATTAAATTACTGCAGTCAGGAAATGAACTGACACCGATATCAGAAACTTAGTTTAAAGCATTAGTTATGATGGCCGCTATTTTTTGCTAGCGAAGTTTTCCAGTCTTCCATACTCTTTTACCTACTAATTTTACGCTCGAATTCCAGTACGGCATCGGGTTTAATAATGCCCACTCAGTATTTGCGTTTGAGAGTTTACCTAACGATTAATTGAAGAAGGGGAAGAAGTAATTAAAATGTTTAGAAAAGTTTTACCATGCTAACAAATTAGAAGAAAGAAAACAAATCAATATAAGTTTACATTTCTCCACATACTTTTCAGATGACGTGTGTTTTCAGTTGTAATACAATATTAATCAATTCTACTTAAACAAATAGCCTTAAAATGTAAGAACTAAAGGTTTTAGTATCTGTCTACTATTGACAGCTGTTAAATAAAATCACTCATTTATATTCCATATATTAAAAGGCGCTGTCACAAGCAATTTGCAATGAAAATAATTACCCTTAAGAATATTTTTATATATTAAATTTGAAGTTATAAAGCACGAAGTGCTTAAAAATCGCCACTGTTTTGAGTTATCACCTACATAAAGTTTAAGGGATGTGGGGGGAGAGAAAAGGCACTAATATTATTATTATTATTAGGTCTTATACCAATGCTGTTACAACGACGGAACAATATTTAATTTATTCAATTTTAGGCAACCAGGTGTTATGTATGTTGAATATTTAAAACTTGTTCAAATTTCCTGAGCCCCACTTCTTTTAAAATATTTACTACTTACATTTTTTGGCGAAGTTCTACCATATTTCAGTGTAAACCAATTTAATCTATGAAATATTAGTTGTTCTAGGGAAATTATATGATTATAATAAAAAGTTATTTATATTTATAAGTTGTAATAGCCTTTAAGATATCGCATCCCTTAAAATAAAAAAGTTCTAAAGCTGGGGAGTTTTGTCTGGGACACCCTGTATTTAACAGAAAGTAGGCTTGAATTTCGCTGATCTATTGAGTCATGATTTGACAATGACATATGTATCAATGTTTCGAATAAGTGAACATCAAGCCTACTAACTTTGAAGTTACATATATGTCCACCTCAGTCGTTTTACTATTCCAACTCATTGCTGTTTTATTTTATATAAGTATACGGACCCATATGTCTTTCCAAGAATATTATTTTTTGGATTAACATTAAAATACAGAGGGGAACATTCTCTGCACATACAAACGCATGTGAAGATCTATGAAAGCGTTATTTTAAATTTTTGTTATACATCCATCATTGTCATTGTTATCCCATTTATGTATTAATAGTAAGAAGCAGAATATGTTTCAAAAATACAAACAAATAGTATAAATCTAAACTTACTTATCTGCATTGAAAACTGTAGCTGTCCACTGTACAAAGAAATATGATTATATGTTGGACGCGTAAATATGTGAGTTCTAGTAGCGAGGACCCCCACCTCTAAATGTTTACACAGGTGGAAAAGATCCTATTTAATATTTAGATACGTTTGTATTATGTTTACTATGTTTGAGAGTTCTCAACAAAACAAATTTGTAAAACACCCGCCGTTAACCGCATTTTTACTATGGCAATCTATTCTCTAAGGAAATTTTCAACTTTAATTTGGTTCTTCTGTTAGAACCGAAACCTGAGTTTGACCAAAATCCAAACCCCAATTGGGCCAAGGTCCTAACTCGAACTGGGCCAAAATCCGAAATAAATTACCATATCGCAATTCAAATAGTTTTTCAATGGGCAAATAATACCATGAGCTGTTTTAATAATTAATTTTGGTTGTGTAAATGGTTGCGCTACTAGTTATGATTTCTGGGATGTTTTCAATGGGACTACTGTGCCTGCAAGGCCAAAAGTTATTAGCGCGCAACTATATGCACACGGCCGGCTTACTGGTGACTATTTGCATGGAAAAACTGTTATTTATTTGGAACCGAGACGAAATTTGGAGTTAGGTTCTAACACTTATACAAGCATTAATGATTTATACGTTTCACAATATAAAAAATTCAATAGCAACAAAGGCTGTCTCTTCTTCACAATTAAAGACAGTTCTGTTATTGCGTTTACTGTTACCGTTTACGCTTTTATTTTATTTGATTAATCCTCTTTGAATGCAATAAATTAATCTAATATTTGTGGTGTATACTCTGTATTTTCTATTTCATAAACAACTATTACATCCATCAGACTTATTAACCCGCGTTCGGAATTATCGGGAAATGATCAGCACCTGTTACAAATATTAGACCAATTGTAATGGAGCACGTGGTGCAAGGTTTCGATAAACAACCCACAATTGACTACTTATTCGTTTCGTATCTGAAATATTTTTTATAGAACAATATGAGTAGAAATACATTTCCGAAATTAACTTTAGTCAAAATATTTGGATTATTAGCTTTCTTTATTTTGGTATAGAGTTTACGTTGATAGATATGTTGATACGATTGTTGTAGTAAGGTAAGTAATAAATGCAAATGATCTAGTAAACTACTAAACGTCTTTTTTATAGCTCCATTAATGTTCAGTAGGGTAAAGGTGTTTTTCTTCAAGGGCGTAAATAATTTGTTGTCGAAGTAGTGAAATATTTAGATAAAAGCTTTTAGTGTACACAGCGAGACCACTATTACGACAATTTTGAGAATAACTGTTTTTGTATGACTTTTAGTATGACTACATCAAAATTTTAGTCCTAAATTTGTGTGTTTTTGCTCTAGTTCTGGGCAAATATGAAAAGCGTTTCAGCAAGATGCGATAGCTTTATTGAACTAAAACTCTAGGTAGCGGCAATATGGTTGGAAATGTAATTAAACCCGTAATTAAAGTTCCGGGATACATGATGACAGTGCAGGTAGTTCTAATAGACTCATGGTGGATGTCCGTACAACGTTTATTGCTCATATTGACTCTTAATTTTTCATCAAATAGTGATTGCCTAAATCAATACTTTGTGTTTTAAAGAAATTGTTTGATTAACAGAAACATTAATTATTAAATTTAGATGTTACTCGTTTGCCCTGTAGTTTAATTAATATGCCGTAATGTGATACATTTATTAAACAAAGTTGCTACATGTACTAAATAAACAATTAAAAAACTTTTAAGTCAAAATTATTTAAAGAGCCACACACAAATTGCTTAATCTACTTTTTTTTATATCATTTCTACTTAGGATTATGTTTTAATAATTTTTCGTCGAGTTCGGCAGCAGACAGACGTAGACGCTCGAGCATATTCAATGCAGACATTATTGACATACGTCGGAACCGATTAAAACGGAGCATTTTTGTATCACACAAATACATATTTTATTCAATTGCTGTCAGAACTTGTCCAACACAGGGGCGACGTTTTTGCTAATTTTTTAATTATTATTTAAAATCTGCCCATCTTTCATCAAATATCTTAATCAGAATCGTAGTTTGTCCCATACAAACTTTTTATGGGTTCACAAACAGCTAACAGGCATAATCCGATTAAGTATTCTTGTCCTGGCAAACAAAATACATTAAGATCAAATCCTTGTCCGCCACAAGGCTTAAGTAATCTAAGGACACGGCCCTGTTTAGGCAGTCAGAGCCTAGGAACAAATATTGCTCAAACTTCTAGAGCAAATTCTTGTAAAGGCCGACAAGCTACAGGTCGGTCCTTACCTGATGATGCTGCGTGTAGTTCCCAAATGACGACGCGGTCTAAGCCGAAAGTAAATTGTAATAAGTTAATATTGTTGTAGGAACAGTGGCGTAACTTCAGCAAATAGCTACTAACTAAAGGCCCCTCCAATACCCATGTTATTTTATATATTTATTTATGCTTTTTACGGGAATTTATTAGGCGAGTAAAAAATATAAAATAAATTCATGTAATTTCCTTTAATAACAAACAAGCAATTTAATGTTACTAAAGGAAATTGCACCGAGAAAATGATTACAATTCTTATTATCTTCAGAAGATTGGCACCAATTAAGGGCTTAGCCATGTTATACAATTTATTTTTGTTTTATTTATTTTTTGATCATATCGCCCTACCGGATGGAAGGATATAATAAAAATATCATGCACGTAATGAACTTTCAAAAAAATGAAGGTGTACCAATAAGTCAATTACAAAATAAGAACATTTTAAACAGCAGTATTTGACACAGAATATTGAAACAAATCGCATGTTTTTTACAAACTGTCTAGCTTCTAGCGAGGTGACTATTAAACGCCTTTTATTCTTTTTCTTCGTCTTCTTTTATAGTAACTGTTACACCTGTTTTTTACGCTTTATCTTGAATACCTTATGGTGTGTCTATCGATGACGACAATTACCTTTTGGCTTATCTCTTTTTCGCACGGGTCTCTTTTTCCTATGAGCTTTAAATCTCTGTGTTTTTATTCCAAAATGAGTAATCAGATCGGCATGAAATTTGGTATTAACAAGAGCATAACATTATTCTACATATGCTGATGTTTCGAAATACAAAATAATTGTCAATAGATAAAAGATCATAATTTTAGATACATTTAAATAATAGATCACAAAAACTAAACGCACTATTTTTTCAAATTGTTTCTGTATGTAAATCTAGAAACGAGTTGCAACGTATTCCTACTGTGTCGCCTTCAATGAATTTTTGAATTTCAGTAATAATCGCTCTCTATTTCATAAACAAAAAACCATAAAATCATCAGGCACAATAAAACAATATTCTAAACTTAATTTTTAATGTATTTTAGTATTTAAGATCGTCTTTAGTTTCAAGCAAAATATTTTGAAAAAATTGAATATTGCCTTTATTTCGAGAGCTTTGGGCGTTTTAGCTAAACTTTTAATCTTATAGCTGGTGCGATTAGGATGTTGATATAATACGTTTGCGAAAATCTGAAATGTAAACACTGCTAAAATATGCTTAAGTCCAGGTGAAGTAATAGCACGCAAATAATTTTTGTATTTGTATAATGTGGAGCACATGTAAAACTATTTTTTTCAGAATAATAAAATTCTTAGATAGTTTTAATTTAAAAATACCACTGTGGGTATTAGTTTAACACTATCGCGGAAACTTACAACCAAAGTTCAATAATCCAAAGTTTTTATTTTTCTTGCAGTTTTGCAAGTTAGGTCTGTGTATAAGTGTGTCCCTAAAGAATTTATCTTGTTGTTCTTTCAGTAACTTAAGCTATTTATCATTATCATTCTTCGGGTTCTCCAAACCCTGTCCGCTGAGATTTAGCTAATTGATTGAATACACTAGAAATCTCCTGACACTTTTGTGAATTTGAAATCTTGTCGATCTACTTTTATCAGATAAACTATTTTATCCTATGTTGAAAGATAAACATGGAACTTTGTGTTTTATTGGCCATTACAGTGACAACATGAATACTATTAGTATATAATTTTTGCAAAAATATAGTTAACTTCTTAATGCTAACCACAGGAACCTAATTCTAATTTTGTACTAAATAAATAAGAATGTGTTGCTCTCGTGCATATCTTTACATGTATAGCAGCGATAATTATTTTCTAACTCAATTTTCTAGATATTATAAAATTTTTCAAGAAGTGTATGCTACAATGGTTCTGGAAATCATAAAGTTACGAATTTAAATTATAATGTTGATAGCTTTGTATTTCAAATTAGCAGGGGAACTCTGGATCTATCCCATCAACCCTCTCTCTAGAGCTTCCGTAATGGAATAGTAAATAGTTAGTTAACTTTCACGTTGAATTTGTCAGTTTGGTGGAGCACATTTTATTCTTTGCACCTGTCTTGTCTTATCTGCAAAATATATCAAATGTTTATCGACAACATTCGAATATATTTTGAAGTCGGAACACGACCTGTAAAAGAAAATACCGGTCTGATATATCCGAATGCAACAAACAGGTGTCATAAAGCAGATACGTGCGATCCTGCTATTTTATTGTGTGCGTCACAGTCACAAGCAACATCCACGACCTAAGTGGAAATTTCTCGGCTAGAGAAGAGGTTATATGGAATTCTTTCTTTTTTGTGTTTCCCTTTTGCTGAACTAATTTTGTTAAAATGCGTGCTCACTGTGAATCTAACTGAGAATATACGTGTGCTACGGAAATAGAGTACAGTAGTCTTTATTGGTTTCGTGTAAGAAAATTATAATTAACAATTTCGTGTTTGTTGTATATTTTTACTCATGTAAACGCTTACAAATTTGGTTTTAATATTGATGCTTAAAAGAATGAATTTAATTTTAAATTATGTAATTTTTAAATCTGTAAAAATAATAAAAAGGTATAGATTTAAATTACTGTAATTTAAGAACTAGAAAACAGTACCCACAGCAAAAATAAGAGATCCGCAGCATTTGAGAGAGTAAACAACTGATAGAAAAAGGGGAGAATAAAGCACAAAAAATGTGAAAAAATATTATTATTTTGTGGTTTCACGTCTACCTAGCCTCATACATAATGTTTTTCACAGTAGAGAAATAAACGAATGGCATGTAAACTATTTAAAGTGTGCAAAAACCGTATATGCTACACAAGAAAATGAATGTCTAGGGTAACAGGTACAGAAGTATTGATTTTACCTCAAAAGTTAACCAGTAAAAGATGAGGAAATCCGTACGCTTTTGAAGATGTATGCAGTATACTACTCAAAAGAATTTCCTTAAACAAAGACTAGCCGCAGTCTGTTCGAAAAGCGCAGCGTGTCTCGGTATAATAACGGAAAGCTTGGATATAGACATGCAATATATGACTATGTTTCATCTATTTAGTATTTACGTGCCATTTTTGACATTTACATATCAATTTGGGATGAAGCAGTAAACAATTAGCAGATATACCCGCTCTCTTTGACAAAGATGATTGCATTTTCCGTTTTAAAACCGCCATCTTGTTTCAAGATGGGGGAAAAATCTCTCAAATTCTCCCGGAATGAAATTTAAATCAAACGGCTCGTGGAAAACGGTTAAGTATTTTAGAAAGAATATGGAGAAACCATGTTCTAGGCCGCCAGTTCGTAGAATTTCTGGATATACGAAAACACACACATATATCTGCTTCATATGTAGATAAGATGGAGTTTGACAAGAAAAATTAAAATAATTGCCGACAAGAAAAAACTGTTACTGTCAAATATAAATTTTAAGTGAATTCGCGTAGTACAAATGTCAAATATTTCTTCTGTAGGATTCATGACGTTGGCAGTAGCACCATCAAATGCAATGAACAATACCAGTCTCCAACACTTTTTTGTTACTGAACATCCTCAAAGACAATAGAAGGTTGATAAGTACAAAATCTATAAAGAATATAGAGTTGTTTGCATATGTTTTTTTCATTGTCCTTATTCAGATTCCAGATTAAAAAAAAACCTCTTGGGTTGAAAATCAGTTTGCGCTTTTTTGTGATAAAAGCAATATTAGTGATGTGGCCCCAAAAGTGTGAATTATTTTTTATATCAAGCGGTCGCCTGCGAGACGTGCAGGACATTTGCCGCAGTCTGAAATTTTTATGTTAAAATCTGTTTTGAGATCGCCTTTGGTTTTAAATACTTTCGAATACTTAAACACAAAATAGTTTTTAAATTATTTAGTACTCTAAGACCTATCAGCGTTCAAAATTTTAATTTTCTAGCTGTTCTCGAATTGGGTTAGAACTACTGAACATACAAACATTCACAGATACATAGACGATGTAAAAATAAACTATTGTAAAACTTAGCGTGTTGAATTATTTTAGAGCAAAATAGTAAATAGGTAATTTGTTCAGTGTTAAAGGCTGCATCTAACGCATAATTTACATTTTTAAATACTAGAAGCATTTTCTATAAAAATGAAACAACCGCAAAAATTTAGAAAATTAATAACCGCTAGTCAAGACTTTGACTACTAAAAACAGTTACTGTTATGATAATAACTAATAATTACTATTATGTTTAGTAGTCTGCAATAACTATTAACAAATTGCGTGGGTGGTGTGCGCTGAAAGGATCGATTTCAATGAGGTTTGGTGTATCAAAAATTCAACGGGGAAATAAACTGAAAAAGAATCCGAACCTGAAAGCGGATGTTAGAATTTTTTTTGTCCGAAACTGTATTTTCTAAATTTAAATCCTACAGATGAACTTAGGGCAACTTAGATACTTTTTTGCCAACATCTTCAAAACGGCGGCTGAAACGATATCTTTGAAATTTTTTATTTTAACGCCATATTATGCAAAAACGAGCTATCAAAAACATTAAAAATATTTTTACTAAATCCTCGTGTATGATTTATACAACAAAGTTTTCAGACCACTGGTCTAGCTTCAATAGTTTAGCCGTAAAATACAGTGCGTGGGTGGCGTGTTACACGCTGCGCAAACGAAAATTTTTTTAAATATAGAAACTGCAAAGTAAAAGTTATTTCAAAATTTTGGAAATTATCATCATCATCATCATCGAAGAAAATATTGCTCAAAAATTGGTTTGAACCTATTTTCAATTTTGTAAGCTGATAGACCTGGAAAGGATCTTTAATTTGGTCGTGTCATGACCCGCTAACTTTTCGAGCGCTTGCTAAGAATTTTTGAAAATAATCGTTTTTATTTATTAAACGGGAAACAACAAAATATTTCGGTTTAAGCTAAATAAGTTATCAGTGATGATAGAATGAGAGTTAGAATTTAAATTTTAGGTGCAACAATATTTAGGGGCGTTAATTCTTTCCCTCTCTTCCAATTTTGGCTGCGAATTTGCTGTGTCTACTCGGTTTTCCCTTATACAAAAAAAATTTCCAAGAAAAATCAATAGGTTTAATTTTTTTCTCATAAATAAATTAGTTTTTTAAATTAAAGCAAATAATGCGGGAAAGGACCATCTTTGAAAAGCTTGTCTAGATTAATCATCTGCTACACAGGCAACAATGTGTCCACATAAAAGCTGTTGAGTGGCTGAGCAAGTGTCTTTAGGGGCTGTAGAATTTTGCGGCCTTTACTGCTAACAAATGTTGTGTGTAATTCCACACTACTGCATCTTTATTGGCATAGTACTTGCTGCAACTAATATGATATAGTACATTATTTCATTTTCGCGTTTAATTTAAGTTTACCATAAAGATGTATTCATAAAACTTTAAAATAGTGCAAATTGTTTTTACTTTTTGGAGCCGCTAAGCATTGGGAACCATAGACGCGCTTTAGTGACTTTCTTTATACTTTTGTATATATTGCAATGATATGCGTGTCCATGTACTTACTAGAAAACAATTCCCTAAATGCCCGCAATTCATGCAATTCTAAATTATATTTTCTGTGAGGCTCTTTATTAACTTTCTCAGGGTCGTTATTTAGCTTGTAAGACAAGTTATTAATAAATAAATTTGAGATAGGATAAACACAAAACAATATCAACGTTACAACAAAAAAAAAGGTTTTATTTAATAAATCAATTTTCTAATGAAATTTGCGAAAAATCAAATAAATTTTACTAATTACTATCGTCCTTTAAAAAGAGAACACTTATCTTAACGTCTCTTTATAGGGATATCCTTCACTCGAGCAAACGATGAATGTCCAACTTCTACTTCACTAGTTTGCAGGTTCCTCAAGTAACCACAAACACTCGCCTTTAGTTTGAATCTTCCTCTGGTCTGTTTTATATTATTTTAAACTTGGTTTTACCATCATCACAACTGGAAAAACTTTCTGGATCGCTTTATACTTGTTATTCTTCTAGACTTTTCACAATTCGTTGATAATTAGTTGTATTTTCTTCTTTTATATTCACAATCACTTTTACATTACTTTTATACTCGTTTTTCCTCTTTATTCATCCAGAGGATATAAAATTCTCTGTCTTTGTTTACAAAGACGAGTCGTAACTACCTAAAAGAAATTTTCCATTCTTTTGTCTTCTTCTTGATTCCCATTTTTTTGAACAAACAAATAAATCTCATGACAATGAGTATTCTTTTATACGTTTGTGACATTGACACTGACATCCATAATGACATTAATCGATGCACAAAACAAGTCAGTCTAAAACTTCTTATAAATTAAACCTTTTGAACAATTCTGAACTATATTATAATTAAAACTAACATAAATAAAAATCTTATCAATCTGATTGTGTATTTCTTTTCTTTCAGTAAAAACAAACCTCACAAATATGAAAAATATAAATTATTAGAATTTATAACAAGAAATTACAGCAATAATACGCAACCCTGAGTTTAAAAGTTAGAATATCAAAACCTTACAGCCTTCACAAACCTCCAATCTCAAATTGAATTGTAGCAAGCATCCTAAAAATTGCCTTCCAGGAACTACAACACCCCGGTAAAAACATACACCTCCAAATATCATAGCAATATAAAATATAAAAAATAAATAAAAAAGCTTCAAAGTAAAGGAAAGTCCAGGGGAAGTGCTTCGCTCATCTTTATTATTTAACGTCGACCTATAGGAGCTAACATTTATTCTAAATTAAGGTATCCACTCATCAATATACACAACAACCATGTTTTTAAATATCAAACAAAGCAAGTAAACAAATAAATTACCAGAACATAATAAAATCACATTAAGTAAATATAGAAATATCGCAATTAAGAGAAAAATCTGTAATTACATAGTACACAGAAAGAAAACAGACACGTTCAGTTCCACATTATTAACGTTCGAAGTACATGTTATAACCTAATCTGTATTCACACTGAGGCGGAAACGGAATGGGCGCGGAACTGCGAAACAGCCACGAAAAAGACAAAGACTACAAGGAATTGAATTTCCGCTGTGAACAATCTGTTTCCTCCTCACTGTGGTGTTGCGCTGTCAAATGCTTAAATTATAAACTGACCACTATCTCCTTAACGAATTGTTAATTGATTTAGTTCATTTGGGTTCTTTTAATATGAGTAATTATATCGCCACATTCATTACAGTTGTCTATAGTACACCTTCATGACATTTAATATCCTGGGAATCGTTTTCCTGTGATTCAGTAGATGCTAGATTGATTGAAAACATTTATAGTATTGCCAAGGACTATATACTGGTATTGCTTTTAATAGCTTCAGTAAATAAATTATGATTTTAAAAATGTACGTCTGTGGGTGTGTGAGGGTGTGTGTAGGTGGGTACGTATGTGCGGCTGATATCCTACAAACGGATGCTTTAAAAAAATCCAAAATCAGAAGCGATAGTTGAACATGTTTTTTTGATAGCATATTTTTCAACATCCAAATTGTTTTCATTTGCTACAGAAATCTGTGGACAACCTTAAAACAAATCCAATACTCTTTGTCTAAACGTCTAACTTCAAAATGGCGGCTTGTACGATTTTTTGAAAATTTTATCTTTAGTGCCTTATTACTCAAAAACAACTGTTCAAACCGGAATAAAGATTTTGTATCGTAATAGCTCTATAGTTACAAAATGTGACTATGCAGATAAATTTCTAAAAGGTGAAAACAGTTATGGGCGTGTTTAGGTAAAAAATTCCTTGTTCCTACACAATGTACATACAGTTTAAAAAAATACGCAAGAAATAAGTCGTGCTAATATGAATATTATGCATAACATAATAATGTCGATATTATCGTCATTCTCATACTATCAAAGTTATCGATATTGGCCGTATTATCGATATTGCCGATATAAATTCAACTTCGATTTTCGATACTAAATTTTCAATATCGCTCAGTCCTAATGGTTACGGCTAATGAACGTCTTTTTAGCTCACAAAAAATTAAAAAGTACTAAAATTTATATCACTAGCAAGATGTAGCTATATTTAGTGGCCAGATACAATTACTTGTAGAATACAATAACTGTTTTCAAATTCGAATGTTAATAATCCTTCTCACGAACACCACTAGTAAAAGACCAAAAATGTCGTAACTTTAGGCGATGTCCTCATTAATTATTTAATTAAAACGAAGCTGATGTCGAAAAAAATCCAATAAATGTTTTAAGAAACACGGCTATTAATTTCGCTAACAAACAAATTTCTTAGCTGCATATTCCTAAAAGATTTATTTAACGATGTTGTTGATTAAAATGTTAAAAATGGCAAAAAAATTTGTAAGATTTAAAAGAAACTTTCGAAATTAATCGTACGGCTAACTCTGCTATTGAGCAACTACTTAGTGGTTTGCTACCGGTATTGGTTTTTATTCGAAACTGAAAAGTTCGTTCATGTTACAGATTTAAAGAAATCATTCTTTGCTTAATGTGTATTTCAAATAATTAATAACTTTAATTAAGTTTATTTATTTTAGCCTTATAATATAATATGAACTTCAGCAAAGTAAAGCTGTAACTTATTAATTTTTTGCCTAGTTTTTTGATTCATATTCCTGTAGGATATTAGGGCTAAACACACAACTGCCACGCCGCATTTAAGATTGTATTATATTGTATATTTTACATTTTAGATATTCAAATGACCGCACGTTCTTTTAAAACTTTCACAGCAACTAAAAGTATTAAGAAGGTATAAACGTATGTACATAAATTACAAATCATAAGTTTAACTGGTTACTGTAACAAGCAATGTCGAATACTAGTAAGTCACAAAAAGAAAACGTTTTATTCCCCTTTATTAAAATATGTTGGAAACGTCGAATTCTATTTTTTATCGACGCCGCCGCCCGGATTTTAAGGATTTTATTAAAGTTGAAATGCGATAACCGCGTGCAACAGAGATATTGAATTTAACTCAGATGATTGAATCTGACATTTGTAGATTTAAACAGTCTGTGAAAATAACAAATACCTAATATTGCGCTCAATCATAAAATCCGGAGAATGCTTCCATTTACCCGCTGTAATATGAATTGAAATCACTAGACCGTCACAGCACCACTGGGGGTGTAGAATACGAGCGTAGTGCATATAAATACATCATAACAGAAATATTGGGGTACCTACCACCAAGAATTTCGTAGAATATTATAGTATACGACGGCATTTGATGTGAAGGTAAAATTAGAAAACAAAATTTCATTTCGTGGCTGTTTTCCTTATAACCCGAGGTCACGCTATTTTCAATTTCGACTTGTTTTTCTAAGCATGGTCACAAATTAATATTATATAGCGGCACCCTAAACATTTTTATTAAACGTTTATTGTTTCAAATCCGCTCCGTTATATTTAGAAACGTAATATTGTATTTCGGTTCAACGTTTCACCAAAGTGAACATTATTGCTTACTGATTTGTTTCTTCTGCGGTTTTCAAACGGAACAGGCAACTGGGAATAGGTGCTTATTTCAAGCTTCGAAAATACCAAGTTAAATTTGATGAACCAAACAACATTTTTTATTTGAAAATTATATCAGTATCTCTCGCCAAGTTTCTAAGGCTATGAAATAAAGATGTTGCAAACCTAACAATAGCAGTAATTTTTTTTATAAAATCAATTGCGATCCTTAATGTTAAATTTTGTTTTAACTGGCAACAACAAAAACATGAAACGCATTTCTTCGTAGGCGATTATAATTATTCAGTTTATCATTCGAAAAATATCAAGCCAAGCATGAAATAAATCAACAGAGAAGTAACTGACATAACTTAATGGAAAATCGGAAACATCAATATTAACACACAAATTATAAATGTTCTGAAATACGGCTTGCGTAATTTAATTAACGAGGACCTGTTTGGGTTTTGAGTTTGGCATTAATGATTTGCTTCATGGCGATGTCCAGTCTCCAGTACTCAACGGTTATTTTAAGCACTTTCTGATGGAACCCCCTTAAAAGTATGCAGAAATATGCACATATGTATTAACCTGTTTGAAAATTATGAATTCATTGCAAATTTAATTTTTGTGAAAACGAAAATTGAAATTGTTTTATGCAACAATATTGTACAATAATTGATGAACCCAGCCAAATGCTAGTTTTAATTATTGGTCTTTGCAACTGATGCTAAAAACAAACTTTACTGAAACAAAGTTTTCTTAAGTTATTTTAAAATTCTCAGGCCAAACTTCAGATATTAACATCATCAAAAAATTACGAGAAAACTTACTCGTAGCGAGTAAAATCTAAATCGATATGAAATTGGAACGCACCTACTTTGCTGCGACATTGCTTGCATATTAAACTAAGTATTTAATGATATAAAGTTGACGCAAAATTCTTGTAATATAAAAACATTGTGGGTAAAAGATACGATACCACAATCCAACACCAACATACGCATGGAAACTGTTATGTTAGAGTAAAAGAAAACTACAAAAGAAATATTAATAAAGAAGCGAACTTTTCACATTTCAACCCTGTGTGAATAAAACTTTTCCATAGTATACTGCTATCTGTTTCGAATATAAGCTAGTTTCATTGAAACTAATATTTACATTTTACGCAATAAAGTTTCGAGCTTCAGTGTAACCTTCTGAATTTTCAACATTGGTTAATTACTTTATGATTTTTACTTTATGAGATGCATATTAAATTCAAGTTGCATTGCATTTTAGTGTTTAATATTAAAACAAATTTTAAATAAAATATATCTTAATTACTTTTTTTATAAATTTTCATAGTTAATTTCCACTGCTTATCTATTTAGAAATCATTTGTATAATTTATTTGCTTCTTATTTGCTTCCTATTTAAAAGAACGTATGTAGTATGTTGTTTTTCGCGGTTGTGTTTCCCCGGAATACCACGCACCTTCTGGTACTTCGCAGGGATCTAACCTGGGACCACTGTTTTTCTTAGTTTTAATTAATGATTTGCCCGAATGTGTTAAAAACTCGTATTGCCAAGTTTTTGCTAATGGTTTTAAACTGTAAAAATCAATCTCCTCCGCTAATGATTGCTTAAAACTACAAGAGGATTTATATCGCATTGTTGAATAGTCAAAAAAACCATATCTGCTAACTTTGAATAGCAAAAAAATGTTGTTGTATGATATACTCTTGTAAACAACATTGTTTACATATAGTTACATAATCGACAAAGACACCCTAAATAATGTGTTAGAAAATTCTATCAAATGCTTGGTTTTATCTTGCGTAGTTCAACGCAAACGACAGAAATTTAAATACAGATTAAAAAGAAATGCCCATTAGTTTATTAACAGAAGGAACAAATTTAAATTAAAACAGCAGTTTCCGTTGCTTAGCAATGTCCAATACAATCAAACCAGTATATTAATTGATAACTTTACAGATAGTGCAGGGTAGATGAAATTATACCACATCATTTTATTTAAGAATCGTAGAATGCGAGTAAAGGTTAGTCGAAGGCACAAAATTAGTAAATCATGTGAGCCAAGTTTAATTTTTGTATATTTACTTATAATACCATGAGTAGTCGACAATTTTTACGGTGGTATATCACGAATGTCCATTGCGCTTGAACACGATTAGGACTCGTGCTGACGCACTCGTCCTAATCCCAAGCGAAAGAGATAGTATTGATACCACCGCAAAAATAATCTACGTAATTTTGACTAAGAATGGTTTTGGAGGGACTATTCAATGAACCAAATCAATATTGTTTTGATAATAGAAACTTCATTTGTTTAAAATAGTCACTTGAATATCCTCTAGGAAGATATATGTATCCCTATTTTTCTTATTGGTTGAGAAACACCAAATTCTGGATTTTCTTCGGTCAATTTTTGACAGATGACAGGTGAATTGAATAGTCTGTAGAATTTTCATATAGCAATGGCTTTGGAACAGTTACAGTGTTTGTTTTATTTCTTTTTATGTACTTTAATACATAACAAAGGTGCGACGATGGTTTGTGAAGCTATTCGTTACATAATACTATAGTTTTTAGAGGCAGAACGTAATTGGTATATTGTATATGGCATTGAGATATCTACCATTAATAATTTTGTTGTCTACTTAGAAACATATGGCTTCTAAAGGTGTAACACATATTTTAAGTTTTTCTCGAGCAAAAGCAAGCTTATTATTGTGCAATGTATCTGTCTGTCTGTCCTCTGTCAGTGTTTCTTTACCTACCTACGGCCACTTTCCAACAAAGCCAGTCGCACACGTAGAACAATTAAACTCGTACAACTAGCCTCTGAAAGGGAAATGCAATAGTCGTACAGAATGTTGCATTATGTGCAAAAAAGCCAATGGAATCTTATTATACAACCCCCAAAAAATTTATTTCTGTACGGGACAATTTTCTGTAAGACCAGGTTCCACCTATGTTTCTTGAGCGGATCAACCTGGGTTTTCAGTTCATTAATTCCTAGAACACTAGCAATCGGGTCATAGAGTTTGATTTGATGTACAAATGGTTTTTGATAGAAGATATACCGTCTGTCTATAAAGTAACCCACCTCCCTCCAACTAACTTTCGAACGACTTAATATTTGGCCACAAAATTTGGTGTGCTTTATTGGGAAACTAAATACTATTTTTTAGCCAATGATTAAATTTTGTATCATTTTTTAAATTTAAAGGGGGGTCGAGTGACACCTTATTTGACAGGTCTTTTAGAAGAAAAATATTCAGCCATAACAAAATGGCGGATTTTAAACAAATGGACTCACTCAATTCAAAATTGTTTTGATTTTTTTATCCAGTAGTCCACTTTTTCATTTGCAGTACAAAATTTTCATAGAAATAACTCGGATGGCTGGAAATAATATTGAAAACGTTATGTTCCAACAAGACGGTGCGCCGCCTCATTATTATAGGCCTGTTTCTGACTTTCTCAGCGGACATTTTTCGGGCAGATAGATTGGTAGGCGGGGGCCTGTAGAATAGCCGGCTCTCTCCCCAGATTTAACCCCCTTAGATTATTTTCAATGGGGATATCTGAAATCGAAAGTGTACAGAAACCATCCAGAAACAATTGAAGAACTGGAGCAACGCATTACAGTAGTTTGCAGAAATATCACTCCAGAAACTTATGAAAATGTAAGGCAGGAATTTCATAACCGACTTTTTATGTGCCAAGAAGTGAATGGTGAACATTTCGAACATTTAATTTAATTTCTTTTTGCTTTAATTCTTAGTTTTCTTGAATAGACTTTTTTATCGTCTTTATCTTTCAAATGAGGTGCAATTTGACCCCCCTTTACATTTAAAAAAAATTCAAAATGGCACCCAGCCGCCGTTTTGAATGATACAAATTTTAAATATAAGCTAAAAATTAGTATTTAATTTCCCATTACAGCACAATAAATTTTGTGGTAAAATATGAAGTCGTTCAAAAGTTAGTAGGGGGGGGTGTTACTTTATAGACCCAGTGTATACAAACTGGCATTAAACTAGTCAGGCAGACAAATACCACAAGATTCGATCTTGTTTTTGTACTATCTTAAAATGTACAAAGCACGTAAGATGTAATATTTTCAAAGGAGAGCTGTTCGTGCCCACACTTTTGGTAATGGCATTGGTGTAGGTAGGTTGGTAACGAGTTGCATGAAGCAGGTGAACTTTTCAGTGTTCGAAGTATATAATTTTCACCGAAAGTTTTATGCTTGCGCCTGGAAAACTTACTTCAACTGTAGTTACACCACTAGTTACCGACAATTTACAGTAGATTCATTAAACAATATATACGCTATGTACACGCCGAGAACAAGCAGTTAAGTAAACTAGTGCATAACTTTAATTTTATCTATTGTCTAGTACAATTTGTATCTAAGAACAGGAAGAACCCGAAAACTCTGACTGTTAGGTTGTAAATAACCGAACCGAACCTTGTCCGTTGCTTCATTTTGTAATTCCTAGCTATGCAAAAACTGTACCAAACACATCATCTGCTAGTGTAAATGAATACGTTACAGTAAAGCGAACAGTAATATCGATATCTGCAATTACTATTAGTAGCTGTAACAACCACCGTACCAGCTGGTGTAAGGGAGTTGATGTGCAGAACATACAAAAGTAATCTTTACGATCTCATACCTATCACTGCGATTGTATTTTTATACAAACGAGTAGACTCCTGTTGCGTGTTCTTTTAATTTAAAAAAAACGCGAGAATTTTTGACCTGTTGATAATTAAAGTTGATTGAGAAGATAAATATTTAACCTTCATATAACTTGCAGGAGCTAATTGTGATTAAGTATTCTCAGCTAACTACTATAAAAGTTGCTTGATAATATTACGTTCTACGCCTTCAAAACTGTATACATTATACATGACTGTGTGAAGTTCATTAATAGAATGAATTTTTATGAAACTTTTTACTACTAGTAGAAATATAAATTTTGCATCAATTACTACGGTGTGGTATAATTATATTCTCAATGTGACGCCTTTAGTAATAATAGTAGCGCATTGTTAATTACTGTTTTTATTGTTTTTGCTTATTTACATTAACTATGCAATGGACCTACTGCTGTAGATAAAATGCAGTGTCGTTAAACTAGCAAACATTAAGGGCAAAGCTAATGAATCAATTACCTATAAATAGCAATTTTTTTCCATACTTGTAGGTACTTCTTAAAAAATTGCATGTTGACAATGTAGGTAAATTCAAGTTTGAATAGTTAAAAAATATGGCATATAACCACACAATAAGTAGACATTTAGCTTTCGCAATATGGTAAAGCCCAGGTATTGATTTACTGAAGCTACATGGTTATAATTAAAGTATTAAAATTTTTATGCATACTGATACTGTCTACATTGGCTGTCACACTGAAATTGCACAACTTGATTAACAACACATAATCATGAAATAGAATTAAAGCGTTCGCGTTTTAAAAATGTCTAAACTTTAAAACCATGAAATTAATCTATGAAAGCATTAAATTTCTAAGTAATGAAGAAAGAAATTTATTAAAAGTTTAGAAACTTAAAAAGATCATTATCCAAATTGAATATGAAATTTTATGTTATCCAACGAAAGTGAATAGAGCTTTCAAGGAAAGTAAAAATCTGTCAGATTGACTATATTAATTACCTTTTTAAGGTAAGAACATTTAATGTAAGAACATTTTGCTCAGTATAATAATGGTACTGTCAAACCATATTTAGAACTACCCATTGTTAATTTATTTTTTTTAAATTGGCACGTGCGCCACAAAATCAACCAGAAAACCTACCATAGTTTCGTAAAGTTCAAACAAGATTACACGAAAGTTGCAGGTACAAGTTGAATTACCTTCTAGCACTTGCTGTACAATATTGGTAAGAAACTACTTAAAATATCCTTATAATCTTATTGAAAATTATGGATTACGAAAACAAGACTACAATACTGTAATTAAGATTGAATTCGCTAACTATTACACAAATATCCATGCAGAAAACATTTCTGAAAATTAAGAATAAAACTGGCGTATGTAAATGGCGAGAATCTTCGGATTTTGTTGTGCAAAAGGAACTGTAACAATTAAATAATTTAAATTATCTAAATGTTATCTCAAAACGTCCAGAAGTATATTGTAATAAACTGTAAATTTAAAAATAATTTTTAAGTATTTAAAGTTGCGTTTTCCAGTTGCAATAACAGTTGAAAATGTGCATTGGAATAGATTTAAGAGAGGAGTCAAATAGCATTGTTACCTTCCTCGCTAGGAAGCTAATGTTTTTGATTGCAAGGTCTTTAAGCAATTGTGATCTTTTGTAAAACATATTTTTGCTTTGAAATATCAATACAAAAGTATCCAAAATGTTTTCATATTTACAAATTTCGGCCTCAAAACAGTATGAGCATGTTAAATGACAATAGGAACAAGTTTTTATTAGACAACACCACTGGAAGGTTTCCTTTTTTGACGTTTACCTGAACAGATTAATTGAAAAAGAAACGGCTGTCACCAAATTTTAAAATTGATTTTGAAATTTGACGGGATAAACATTAGTTGCAACTAGTAAACACAAAATATCGTACAACTTACTTTAAAATAGATGCGTTCAGAAAAGAACCTTAGATTCGTATTCTACACCTATCGAATAGAAGATCTGCTCAAGCCCAACCTTCCTACCATCCCCCACCAACTATTTTTCCATATTTTAAGACGGAAAAATTTCGGCTCTAAAATAGTGTAAACATGTTAAGTGACAATGGAAACAATCTTTCATTGAGCATATCTGGGAGGTTTCCTTTTGGACGTTTACCCGAACAGTTTAAAGAAATAATCGCCAAAAAAACAGACTCAACATATTATAAAATTGATTTTAGATTATAACGAAAAAATATTGTTTATAATTAATACAATTACTTAAAACCAAAAATCTTCAAGTTTTCAAAAAAGTTTTTAGGTAAAATTTTCTTAATATTTTATAGTTTTCCAAAATTTGCTAGTTTTCAAAATTTGGACAATTTTCAAAACTTTCAAAATTAAAGTTTTTTAAAAACTTAAATTTCATAGTTTGATGAATCTTTTTTTTTACGATTATCCAATTAAACTGTTTAGGTAAAAGGAAACCCCCCAGAGATGATTTCTCGATGGAAGATTGTTGATCCTAGCGATTTTGAAACCAAAACACCTCTATTTGTAAAATACCGAAAAATAGTTGTTGAGGTGACACCCCTTCCTATTTATTGAATCAGTCGAGTGGTTTTATGATATTTTATGTGTTCTACATGAAACCAATGTTATTCCTCGAATTTTCAAAATCGATTTTAATTTGGTAATAGCCGTTTTTTTGGCGATTACTCAATTAATCTGTTCAGGTAAACAACAAAAAGGAAACCTCCCAGTGGTATTTTCCTAACAGACAGTTATTTCTATTGTCATTTAATGTGCTCATATCAACGGATAAACATTTTTATACAAAATTCCAGATATCATACAACTTGATGACTCCATCACAAAACCAAAGCGGTGCCGATTCGCATTAACGCCATATTTCCGCTATTTGTTGTTCGCCCCCACAATTAATTTTGCGTATTTTCAAAAATTTCAGAATTTTTACTTGAAATTCGTTATAAACGTGATAAACGACCATACCGACGGAGTTTGGGGAAAAGGGGAACACCTCAAAGCTTTCGTTAAGTTCACCTAACCAATAAGAAATAAAAGCTTTTAAAACGGACCTGATTCATCCCTTCTCTAAAAGCAACACCTGGAAACCACCCTCAATTGCACCCTTAATCCCTAATTCTTGAACATTTTAAAAAACGACGACAATCATTTCCGTTATTAAAGCAACACTCCCTAACCACGATTAATTGAAAATTCAACCCCTCAAAATTTAAAATTTGAAAATAAACGGTAATTAGCCTCTTTAATTAAGTAGTGCAACCATAAAGTGCACCTGCAACCGCTAAAAAGTAATAACATATAAAAAATGGAAATTAAATGAAACCTATAGTAAATGCTTCTCTAGGTTTGATTTTGGTTAGTTCACTGAACAGGTTAACTTAAATTCTAAAGTCGAAAGTAATGTAACAGACTGACTTATAGAAAAAAAACACAAGAAGAAGAAGCGGGCGTATGAGGGAAAAATCTCATAGCAGTTGCCGGACAGCTTTTTCTATGGTGCTATTGCATATTTATCTGTGAAGACCATAACGTGAAAATCAAAACAAATTCTTGGAAGGACTACACTTACATGGCAACCTTTGATTACTTGTTTTTGGTATAAAATAACCAAACAATCGCAAATTGTTTTAACCACTTCTGTTCTAAATCAAAACCGACTGGTGTCATTTAGAAATTATCATTTATTTACATCGTCTTACTTAACATGGTCATATTGGTATTAGAAGAAAATACTTAAGGGCGCGTATAAGAAATAAACAAACACTGACGGTATGATAGTTATTGACAGGAAGTAACAGAATAATAACTTCGCTAGGATTCGCAAGAGGCTTCTACGTACTAAACCGTTCGGTAAGCAACCGAACCAGATCCAAGATTTTAGAAAATTATCCGGTTTGTTTGGATTTTACACAATTCTGTAGCAAATAAAGATTATACCTTTTTGTGGAATATTTTAATGTTACCGACCAGAAAGACAAAGACATTCTTCTGTTAAGAATTTTTAGTCGTTGTCTGACTAAAGACGAAAAGAATGACAACTTTATATTTGAAACGTAGCGTGTGCTCCTGGCATTCAATTGCAAATAAATATTCTTGCAAAGTATTGTTATAAAACTTTTCCTTTATTGCATGTATCTGAGAAGTAAAAAATATCCGGTAAGTATTTTAAAATTTTTTGATAGGAATTTGATACATGGACATGATACACGCCAGCAAAAATTATATTAATAATGAAGTTCTACGTAACCATAAGTTACAACACTACACAAAGACTGCATATTATTCGATCACTGATACTGCAGTACGATGCATCTTCATGCTGACTGAGCTGTGTATCTGAAATTAAGAATTTTTAATACCAATGCAGTGACACACGGACATTCTACAAAATTTTTAACGTTTTTTATCTACATTTCTTACTGTACTATACGTATATGTCAAACTAGGGTTCTTTTCTGCGAAGCATTTTAATTTACAAAAATGTAAGTTAAAGAAGTGGGCGCAGGTTATCAAACGGCAGACAGGTCTCTGGAAATCCCATGTTACGCTCACAAATAGCGGAAAACGAAGACGACTTACAAAGTCTCCTTTTTAAATTTATAAGAACTGCCGAAAAATTCAACATGATTATATCCACAGAGAAAACTAAGTCAATGGTAATTTCTGAAAACCATATTCGATGTAAACTGATGGTTGGCGATGAGTCAATAGAACAAGTGACGAAATTCAACTACCTCGGAACGCAAATATCAAACGACAGAAACTTAATAGAGCAGGTCAGAGTGAACTCCATTAAAGCATAAAAATCTCCAGAAGCTTAAGATGGGTAATCTGGAGAAACAAATTTACATAAAAGAAGAGTAAAGTAAGGATGTACAAAACGCAGCTGAAACGCGCGCGGAAACGTCCAAAACCAAAAGACTGATGAGGAAGGAACACGAAAATAAAAAAATGAGAATAATAAAAAGAATAACCTTGCGACATAAGAGAAGAATTACAAATAGAATATGTAGTTAAATGGACAAGATACAGAAGACGGCAATAAAGAAACTTTATAAACAAAATGGACCCAGATGGAATTGGGCTAAAATTCAAAAACCACAAAGCAGAAAACTTCCAGGTCGACCTCCTAAAAGATGAACACAGAGCTGGACGTTGAAATCCCAAAACAGGTAGAAAGCAGAAACACAGAACAAAGTCCTAAAAGAAGAAGAAGACGAAGTAGATATTTAGCGTTTATAAGCTAAATCGGAAGCTTATTTTTTGAAACCTTGAACAAAATAGTAATAAACAGTGTATCTATAGTTGGTGAACTTACCGTGTGTTGCTAATTCGTAATTAGCAATAAAATTGTCCCTTAAGTGTGCATGTGAAAGTAAGTAAATAATTTAGTATACCTACACTAGATACAAATTATAAGAACGTAGGGCTGTTAAAAAAATTAAACGTTTTGGTACTCTACCTTTCATCATTTTTAATTTTCCATACCTTCGGTATAGGGACGTATCAATTTCATGAAAATTTTGGAAATCTAAGTTTTAACGGAATACACGTTTTAGAGCTTAAGGAACCCAAGGAAACTGTTTTGAAAATTGTTTGTCTATGGGTGGGTGGGTGTGTGTATAATAACCCTGAAGGCGAAAGTACTGGGCCGATTATGATGAAATGTTAATAAAGAGGAGTATAATTTAAGTTACGTTTTTCAAACAAATCCGAAAACGGAAGCGGAAACTAAATTTTTGAAATTTGAGCACAGGATCTAAGACAACTTAAGGCAAATCGAAAACTTTTTTACCGAACTCTATAGCTTTAAAACGCCGGCCGCTATGATCTTTTGAAAATCTCTACTTTAACGCCCATTTACTTAAGAAGTAGTTCTGATCAGGATCAACCACAACTTGTTTCAGAGCCACTTGTGGGTAGTATACGATGAAACAAAATTGATATTAAAAACTTTAAAAAAATATTTCAAAATTTGTCCACATTGTTTTTTTTAACTTTGTAGGACCGAAGTGTGGCTACAAATGTGGTTTTTGCTGAAAACCATAATTTTGCTGTGGTGTTTTTTTTTGAAAATCAAAAATTGGTACTTCTTTATTTATTAAACAGGGTGAGATAAAAAAATTTTTCTTAAGCAGATTTGATCATCATCAGCAGTAGACCCAAAATTAATTCCTACTTTTTAGATACGTTTATACTTAGTGGGGCTACTGTAGGAAACATAAATTCCAATTTTTGAAATTTTTAAAAACTAATATTTCTCAAAAACTGGCTTTACGTTTTTTTTTTAAACTTTGTAGTCTCATACAGCCAAACTAAGCTACAATTTGCTTTTGCTGAATATTACTGTGGCACCCTCTATGAATTTTTGAAACTCAAAAATTGGTAGTCTTTTATTTATTTAACGAGAAACAATAAATAACTTTTGCTCAAGAAGAATGATAGATTTTAGAAAATGTTATATTTGATGGGGCTTAACGCCCCCCTCTTCTAATTTTTTGGCTTACGAATTTAGGTTTGGTTGTGTTTTAAAAAAATATTCTCTCAATAATTTTTGGAGTTGGACAAGTTAAGTTCTGAGGAGGTATGATTACTAAGTCGGCATTTTTGCTGACGTCACGAGTGACTGACCTGTAATAGAGGTTGAAGTATGGATGGAATGGAGAATTGCCTATATAGCTTGTTTCTTTAGAAATTTAACAGGAAAGTGATATGTACAGCGTTATAACTATAAAATATACACATTTTCAAATAGGGAAAGTATTAATAATATGTAGTGTGGGACACTCTACTCGAAGTGAACACTTCAGCTTTTTAACATAAGAAATCAGTGAGGTTTGTCCATTTTTTGTTGACAATTAGCGGAAACTACAGTTACGTATTAAGGGTTGTTACGGTAACGTAACATGATTTTGGAAAATAACAAAAGAATATTATGCTTTGACTATGAAAAAGACCAATGAGCTAAAACAAGCCTAAAGGTTTAGTTCGTGGAGTAGAACAATATTTCTTGGGGCGCAAATGTTGCAATACAATAATCTAAAAACGATTAATAATTTATTTTACATACACATACTGTTTTATACTAACCCTACTATTTTTGGCAAACAAATCTTACAAATAATGGAAAAGTTGAATCCGATTATTTTTGACTTTTATGGCGGAAAAAATAATCTTTCGTTTTATTTACTAGTTTAAAAAATACAATTTGATATATTATGCGTAAAATAATCCAGATATATACCAGTCGTGAATTAAAAAACAATCGGGTTAAGTTACTGAAACTTCCTACGTACCCACTCATGTTTGTTTTGCTTTAGACAATTATTTTACCCGTAAAAGCATGCCTGTAACCAATGAATTAAATCACAATGTGAAAAAACACTAGTGATGTTAAATAAGTGAAAAAAATTTGGTAGTGACAAGGGCGACTAGTTAAGATCAGCCGCGATAGAACAAGCAAAACATTACGACCATTTTGGATAAGATACACAGTAATTGAAAAAAAATAAACTATTTTACATTTCACAGTGTGGGATACAAGCACTATAAATAACATGCTAAAAAAAGGGTTAAGTGGGTTTTGGATGCCACTGTTTTGCCGATCTTACTCAATGCAGCATTTGCGGTGTATGTACTATACTGGGTATAGGATCGGCAAAACAGTGGCATTCAAAGAGCACTTGACCGTTTTTTTGAACGCATATTATAACATCTGACTGCAATTTGCCTGGGACAAACTTGTGCTTATTGTAACTCGTTCTAGTTAATGTAGAATAATTCCACTTGCGCTTTGCGTGAAGTGATTATTATTATTATTTTTTATCGGAAATTCAACAATTTTAGTGATATTACTTGTGAAAATATATTACTAAAACTGAAAAATAAGGTGTTTCTGTTATGCTACTTTGTTAAAATTAATTAACATGTAAAATGTTGAATTGAACTATTACGTGCTCAATTTGTCGGCGAATTTTCAATAACTGATTGGTTAATCTATGCAAAACATAACATTGGGTAGTATTTTGTTCATAGCCGTCATAACGGGAACGCTAAAGTTTACGGTTACAAACAGCTACAAACTAACAGAATTTTTTTCACGACATGAAATTATTTTTTTTTCGTTTGGCAAACCAATTATATCAGATACAAACTATTACAAATTTGAAGTTGACTTTATTTATTCCAGTAATACATTTTATTAATGATCAATTGTAATTGTTTTCCGAAGCTTTAGCTAATTAGCGATTGCATGAATAAATAGAATATCGATTATCAGATCCGTATATACTAATGATCTTGTTCCTATATTCATCAAATGTAAGAACCTCTAATGGATGGGCGTTTTAAGGGGTGTATTGAAGAAGCATGTCAGCAAAACACGAGAATTTGGTTCGTTAGCGTCTTATGCGAACAATGCATTTCCCATAAAACTTTAATGAATCAAAATGATAATTCAGCGTAATAACAAATAAATGAGGCAGAATTCTCGATTGCCTCTTCCAGGCATATTATATTAGATAGGCACCTAATAGCGCTTTTAGTAAATGGTTTTCATATCGGAACATCGATCATGTACTAACGTTTAAATAGTTGAGGGTTGCCACTGCAGATGTAACCATTTCTACGTATACTGCTGGTTAATGAGGTTGGTTTTAAGTTTTACGAGTCCATAAAACGCTTCCAGTATTAGTTGTAGTTAAGGTTTGGGTTGCAGCAGGTGTGTTTAAAGGAAGGTAAAACATAACCCTTCAAGCTCTTTCCTTTAATAACAATTCTGATCGTCATTATACATTTTTTGACTATTAAACTAGTAAATATGTAATATAAAATGAGTTTTAGGATAATGGAATATTAAGCCGCTTAGTGGTTATCCTAGCAGTTCCCATTGAAGCGCGCACCTGCTGAGGGTGGCAGAAAATGCTTCTGCATCCTAAAATTTAACTAGGATTACGCGCCCAATAAAATCCACATTACACAGCTTGTTAAAGGCCGTAACCTCACATTAGAAAGCATCGCCAGCTTTATTATCTGACCGAGTTTATGGCTACTTTTATTTGGTATTATAAACCTATATTTTATTAACATACCTTGCAGAGACATTAAAGCGGAATATCGTAAAAATTGTAAATTAAAATGGCATAGTTAACAACTGCCGTAAAAATTTTATTTTAGTTTCGGTACGAAGGCGAAATCTAAAAGTTCAGAATAATTCTCGTCGAACGCAACGAAAAGGCAAGGAGTTCTTTATTAAATAATAAAACTGGATGTCTGCGGAAAATTAGCTCAGGACTAATTAAAAATCCCCAGTACGGCCAGGCCAGCTCAGATAAATCAACACTAGTCCTTGTTAGTGCGAAACTCGAGCTCCAGCTTGATTATTCATAGTTTATTCTTATTTTGTCAAGGGAGGCGAGCCTTTTTATTGTAATTTACTTAGAACACGAACAATAAATTAAATTTATTCCGACAGATCCTGCTCACATTTTTGTCCGAGATTAACTTACTAAGAAGGCTAATTGTATGCTCGGGGTGTTCCTTCTGCAGTTTCGTGCAAGTTGTGAATACTGCTGCGCAATTTCTATGCTAAATGCACTTGCATTTGCCTCGGTGATCTAAGCTCTTTCGGACAGAGCTATTTCCCGCTTAGCTTGTGTTTTCTCGCTGGTAAATGCGTTGTTTATCCCTAGGGAACTCATAAAAGTGATCCAATCATCTCCCACATCGTCAGCCACTACCGGTGGACTGAGTGAAACGTGCTGACCCCTAACTTCCAACTAAATTTGTTAGTGTTCACGTTCGTGTTGAACTCACGTGCATAAAACATGAACCTGAATAGCAAAATATGAATATGTTTCAATAAGAGTTTTAAAATTATAGCCTGCATATCGATCATGTTCCAGTTTTATGCGGTTGATGTTTCATTAGTGATTTCAGTGGCGTGATTGATTTTCGTTCGCTGAGTGATCCACAAACATAATCTGAACAAGTCGGTATAGGTAGTAACGTGGATACTTAAAAAGTCATCTAAAATTCTGTTTTACATAAATGTACACATTTCTTTTACATGAAAATATGGGTTAATTTCCAACACAGTTTTGATTATTCGAAATAATAACAAAAACAAAGAAAACCTCAAACTGATTCTATAGATTTTAACTTTCAACGTTTTTTACCCTACAGTTAAATAAATAAAACATTTAAAAAAACTTACATTTTTCTTGGGATTTAATTGAATGTATTTAATATGGGCTTTACGCACAAGCACCTTACGGGCCATAATAACGTAATACAACCACATATGTGGAAATTACACCACCGAATCGTTTGATGGTTAACTCAATGTATGTATTTATAATAATATTATTAAGCACTCAATACTGCTGATAATAATGTGCAAAATAACAGATTATCTTGTAATTGCGACTTCTAAACCTGAATTCTGATGTCACTAATGCACGATTTGTAACAGCAGAAAACGCGTTTTCGAATTCGTTATATTAGTCGGTGACAATAAACAAATTGATGGTTAGCACAGATAATTTACCTGCGAGAAAATTTGAAGTGTTATCTTGTTAACCTCCAACAGCCCCAAACGGTCCAATTAGGAGAGGGTAACGGAGCGCGTAGAGGAGCTTAGGATGAGATATGAATGGGGCCACTCGCAATCTGAGTCCCAATATCTTATAATAGCCCGGAATATAGAGGTGCTTTTTTGACGTTTTATGGATATTTAGAGTTCCTAGTTCCCTAAAAAGTTTTCAAAGGGAAAATGCCCCTCCAGCAAAACTGTATCCATACTTGTAAATTTATTATGGACATCGCTATAAATACCTGCACCAAAATATTGACTGCATGAAAGAAATGAAATAGAAAATCAGTCTTTATTTATTCATTGCAGTAGCCCTGCTATAAAGTATAACTGACCCTTGACCGGAATTTTATAACTGTTCGTTTGCTCAATCCACCTACTTATTTACAACTGTATGTTGGTAACGGGGCACGCGAATTTCAAATTTTCTATAATAAACCTAAAATAAACGTTATTTACTACAACTTGGGTTTACCTAAATCTTAACTTATGGTTATTTATAAACAAAAATTTTATATTAGTCAGCTAGCAGGAAATTAATAAGCAATTCGGTACCTACCTAAATGCTCTGCCGTGGCTGGTAAAAGGGTGAGCACAATTGCAAAAACTTCGACAGTAAGACGCGCGCGTCTGTCGGCCATGGGAACAAGCGTTGACCTCGTGCCGATGCCGCATGCCGACTAACGACGCTGCCGTCACGACGCTCTATACCTACAATACATGATGAAAACGCCTGCGTAGTGTTAAATCCACCGTTTTATTAAATACACGCAATTTTTCTCCAATGATTGTTTGAACAGTAATCCATTCAATTAATGTCGACTTCATTTTATGTCCATTTATTACAACCGTAACTGACTCGAGTCTTCGTAACATACGTTTCTTTTCCACATGAACGCTTCCGTAAAGTACGTAAAGAGCCTTAAAGCTAGAGAAATTACAGAACATAACATTCAAAAAGAAAGAATTACGAGTCCTTGTTAGTCGATTACAGAACTGTAATTTATGGCAGAATATTTACCACTTCCTGCTAATGCTCCATTTACACCTCAGTTATTTATAACTTAAATTGTACGTGTGGAAAGATATTTGAAATTCTGATTGAGTTAACTATATACGGGAAATTTTTTCTTTACTGTTGTTAGAATGAAAAATACCTATTGCTTCTTTTTATCATTCGCCCAAAAATTTGATTTTGTATTTGAATCGATAAAACTATTTAACATTTTAAGTTGATGAATGTCATATAATAGTTCTTATATTTTTTTATTGAGAACAGATTTTTAACTTAAAAAAAAGATAAACAACGACTTGCGTTAATCATTAAGTTTTCAACAGTATAAGTAAGTAATCACAGCATTTGCAACACAGAAATTAGTTCTAATAAATGATTAAGAAGCAATTAGTTTTATTGTAATATAATTTTATTTGTAAACGCCGAAATAGGAGAGATCGAATTTGATAATTTGCACATTTCCAGAATAACTGTTCTGTTAAACATGTCTTTTGAATTTTTGAAAACATACAGATTCTCGGTCAGAATCTATCAATAGGATGACATATAACTGACTATTTTATGCAGTCGTAGTACTGCAACGATCAAAGGTTCTTTATTTTTTTTACAACGTACAGTGGTTTGAATTCAACTTTCGAATAGAAATACATTTTATGGTAGATAATTGCAATGTAAGCTATGCAATTTATTTTTAAAGTAGGTTATTGATGTGAATAACACGTTTGAAGTTAGCTATTACCACGTGTAAAACGATGAATCAAAACTGTAGAAGAGTGGCAAACGTTTAATCATTAATTATTATTAATAACCGTTGAAAATTTCAATGAACTTATTTAAGTGTGTTTTTGTAGTAAATTATAAATTTACGTTATTATAGCAAACGAGTTTTAATTGTATCAAGACTATAACGGACAATACTCGTGGTGTACGTCAGATATAGTGCAATCCAAACGGCACGTACTGAATTGAAACAAAGTGAAGCTGATTGCATAACGGTTTATTCACAGATTACTAAAGTAAGTGTTCCATTTCAACTGTAAACATAAATACACTTTGAAGTAGTTTTGAAACATGTAAATATGTATTTTTTTTATTGGATTTTTAAATTTGCCTTACCATATTCGTATACTTACTACAATCATAATTTTTTACATTTTAAAAAACTTGGCTGTTCATGTAAAACTTTATGTTACATTTGCTAAAAAAACTTATGGACACTGGACGTTTGGGCATAAGGACATTTAGAAATTATAAAATTATTTTGTGTTAAATGAGTTGCTAATTATTTTGCTAATTATTCATGTAAAAATTCTCAATCTATTCTGGCTATTAGAATGTTAATTAATTAACGAAGAAAAATCAAATATTTTTTATTTTTTGCGCCGAAACGCTCTGCGCCAAAACCACTCGCCCCAAAACGTTTCTACGTCTAACCGTTTCTGCGGTCAACTGCCGCTGTGTCTATACGTCGCTGCGGACAAACGGCAAAGAACCAAAATGTCGCTGCGGCCAATCGTCCCTGCGTCCAAACGGCGGAGCCCAATTGACCACGTCTTAACGTCTTAGAACTCGAGTGTATACCCCTCACTATTAAACGCTTACAAAAAAAATGAATACAATAATTAACAAACACTCTTATTTACATTTAACCTATTATATTTAGCTTAATGTATTGTAACACTGAGAATTCTCTTTCTGAGAATTTGTAACGGTTTTAGAATTATTGCATGTTTCTATAAACAAAATTCCACACCTTTCTATGCTTGCTTCATTTTCTTTGTATGTACTAAAAAGAGAGTAGCAATATGCTTACTATAAATATTTGGAAGACATCCCTTTTAGTTTTTAAAATTTTTTACAATTTTACCGTTACAAAAATATTAATGCTAATTCAACATGTTGCTAAAAGTGAACCCCTTTACCGAATTCAGGCGTTGAAAATATTTACAAAACTTAATCAAACTTCCTTATCTGAAACCATCACGACTTCAGTTGAACTTTCTAGACAAGAGGTAAACACGGTGTTATCTTGATGATCCAAACGAGACAGCGCAATATCCGTAATCGTTTTCATATAAGCGAGGTCACTAGAAACATTTTATGACCAATGCTAAATCAAACTAAATGTGAAAATATTCAGTCAGAAAAGCGGAAATAGCTTCAGCGCTTTTTCAGAAGCTGTGTTTTTCTTCATACATCTTGTATTTATTTAAACCTCGTATTTACAAATGATTTATCTGCAAACGACATTTTTCCGTTGTTCACTTTAATTTCTCCCGTTTCATCAATTTAAAACGCTTTTGTTTCATTCTCGTATATTTTCACGTATGTGTACGTCATTCTTGTGTACACACAAAGGGACATTCTTGTTTTCATATCATATAATTTTGCTAATGCATAACAAAATTCTAAATAACATTTCGAGAAATTTGAAAAATTTAGTTAAGAGATGAGAATGCATGTTTTGGTTTGAAATTCGTGTTCCATACAACCCATAATGGTTTTTGTTCATTCGGTGATAAACATCCGTTTCTTAAAAAGGTCTAATAAACGTAAGCAAATGTATGTGAAACAATATTAATTTTTAATGAATATTCATTCACTGTGCTTTTCAATTTATTTTACCTGATATTTAAATGATGTAGAAAAATAAGTGTTGTGTTTTAATTGCTACAGTTCTTTGTGGCTTCTCCAATTACGTTTCGTGCATTTTCATTCACTTTACAATATTCTACCACATCACCCAAAAAAAAATATTTGTAGGTAGTCTTCTTTTTAAGCAGTCAGTCTTATATGATTATGTTATGTATCTTTGAATTCAACATGTTAAATCATACTTTCTTTATATCAATAAACTTGTAATGTTTCAGCAACTCTGAGTACCAAAACTTTGATTTACTTACATTAAATTATAGTTTCAATCATCAAAGCGAGGACCGAGGACCTGTCAAGTTACGCAAATAAGTATGAGACTGTAACTTTTGCATGTTTAACAGAGCGTAAGTCTTTGCTCGTTAGCAACATGTTACACAAGCAACCTTTAAGGATCAAATTACACCTACTTGAAAATTATCATATGGAAACTTGAAACAAAACCCACGCAGTTTTAAATGACAAGGCCTACGTACAGGGTGCTCAATGTTTATAGAATAATGGTTTTATATGACTAAACCGAAAACTACAAGTAGTGAAAATTAGGAGGAACAAACTTCCAACTATCTTTGTTAATACTTAAATTTGTTGTAATCTCACTACAATTTTAAAACAACAACGTTATACAGGGTGGGCCGAAAGTCAGTTTACCGATTTGGTTTAAATAACAAATAAGCAAGCATGTATGCATACGCATCTGCAGCTCCATAGCAGACAGATGTCAAGCTTGTAGTGACCACGAGGGCCGCCATTTTGAAAATTATCGCTAGTATTAGTACTTTTTTCCCTTTTACTTCTGCGACAATAAACTATTATTTACATACTTGCTTGTTTGTTATTTAAACCAAATCGGTAAACTGACTTTTTGCCCACCTTGTATTTTTGACTCACTCGATTGAAAATTGGTTTATCGGTATAAAACCGTTTTTATCCTTCATTACTTCTCTAGCAATTAGAAGATAGAAAATAGAAAAGATAATTTAATTTTTCCCCTGTTGCAATACGAGTCATTTTAAAACATAACAGACGCAAATTAAGATTTACCGCCGAAGATTCCCTTCGACCGATACAGCCAACTTTATAGAAGCACCCCGTACAGATTTACTTCAGTTACGTACTTTTTTGTAAATATTTTGTATATTGGGTCATGTCAGTTTGACGACGAGTACCTGCAATAATGCACCACCTGAAAAAGGCCGTTTTTAGAAAATTATTTACAACGTTTGTGATCGATGTGGTCCCATAAAAAAATTATAAGGATGCAGATTTCTTCTTTGCCAACCATCGTTTTGAAAAATATAGAATTTAAGAATAGTTACAGAACACAAAGCGAAAACATAAAGCAAAACACTGTTTTAAAACTATGTTTGGTACTGCGGTTTTGGAACCGCACTTAGTGAATTTTTTTTCAACAGAATTAAATTCAATCATGCTCATGCTCACCAAGCATGTGCGTTTCCACTACAGAGAGTATGTGTAAGATAACCAACTGCCGTAAATCATTTCATTTACAATTTAATTCTAATTTTTATTATGTTGATCTAATTTCATTTCATTTTTTAAATATGTTAACTATCTTCCAATTAGAAACGCAGGTTAAAATAAATTCAGTAAATTGTAAATGGTGGTCCAAAATATTTAAATGTGTTTAAAGTACATTTTCAAACCGACCAAAATTCATGAATACAGAAGCTACGTTATATTTAAATTTGATTTTGTAAAGATTATGTTTTTTAATTATTTACCAGCATGGGTAATAAATAATAGTTATTTACGTAACAAGCACTGGAAGTTGTGCTTTATAGGACGAGTAGGTAAGATCCTACTACTTAAGCATTCTGTAGAGACACTTTCAGTACGTGCTGCGTCCAATAAGTTTTCTTATTTTCTGAGAAAAAGTACAATTTTTTTTCTAAAAAGTTGATAATAGTTTTAGGCAATTCAATAAAATACAATTATCAATCTACCATGTGAAAGGAGACAACTGAAATGAAAACTAGATAAGTTAAAGTGTTAACTTTGAGTGGACTTTCCCATACTAGATATTAATACTTGCCGTATTTGCATAAGTGTATTTTCTTATAATTATAACGTTGTACAGTGCACCGACTATTAGATTTCGAAGAAAAGACGCAGCGAGAATTTGAACTTGCAATAGCTCGTGCAGTTGGTTTCTGTATTGCATCTGTACGCATAGTAGCAGCGACTTAACTGCACGAAAGCAAGGTAATCGCCGCGCCCTATAGCTATAGCTAATTACAAATTTCGCCTCGGATGTCAGACAAACATTGATATAATAGCTTTATTTGAGGAGCTATCAAAAATATGCAAAGAATAAAAAATACATTTTTTAACTAGAGCTAATAAAAAAAACTGTCGGAAAACGCGCTGTTGATATTAAACAGTATAGTTTTTTTTTCTAATTTTTAAAATAGTTTGTTTGCTGATCCTAATCATGTAATTCAAATAGTCTATCAAACTGATAAAAGTTTATAACGATCGGTGTTTAGGTTTTTGAATAAATAACTAATCGATTTCAAATTCTTCAAAAATTCCTGGAAGGGTCAGAGTAAACTTTGAAAGATTAGTAAAAATAAATTTGTAGTTCACTGCAAACTCTATCAATTCAGAAAAAAAAAACGTGTGCGCAGATTGTGAAAAATATTTGTTTAATAATTTTCAAAATTTTGAAGCGATTGCGATCGTATTCTGATTTTGGAAATTCATTTTACTTCATCGTATACTACCCACAAAGAGCTCTCTCAAACAAGTTTGAGCTGATCTCGATTAGACGATTACTTTTTGATTCAATAGGCGTTAAAGTCGAGATTTTCAAAAAGTTGTAACGGCCGCCATTTTGTAGCTAGAGAGTTAGGTAAAAAAGTTTTTTAAAAAACCTACATTTTTGCGTTTTTTGTGCTCCCAAAACGTGTATTTCCGTTAAAATATAGATTTAGAAAATTTTCATGAAATCAATACTTCACTATACCGAAGGTATGGAAAGGTAAAAATTGTGACGTGCAAATATATTATGTGCAAAATCTTCGATAAAATTATGGAAGAAAGTAATATTTCAAGTAATTCTGATGTATTGCGATTAGGAAAATTAATTTTTTTTGAATGGTTTGTTTTCTTTTTGCAGTGCCATACCCCATTCAGGGCGTTGGCGACCTCTCTTCTATGTCTGTGTTTGGTGCGCGGTGATAGATAGTTTGCACAGACAGACATAGAGGAGTTACACGTGGGCTCTGAACCACGGTACTAGTACCGTAATGATGTATTTTCTGTTGATTCTTTGGTTACCATAACATTATATTAGAGTAAAGAAACTCGGGTCTTAATGAAATTCGCTGTATTTCATTACAAAAATCTTAGGGTACGCAAACCACTTTTTAATAAACTTAGAAATTCAATAGGGAACCTCCATGTTGAGGAACAATTTACTAAGTATTTCAGCAAAACTCCAGTTTATATTAAATGTTTCAAACTACTTAGTTACTTCTGTCAACGTGATCATTAGACTATAGATACGCTACAGTTAAATAATGTCATTCAGGCAAGTAAGACATATACCTACACATTTTGAATTTAGATAAATTGTTTTATTAGGAACAGAATGGATTTGTCAGTTACATATTAATAGTACGCAAATCAGTTCTATTAGCAATAGTGTTTCTCCAAAAACAATAATTTGTTGACCTGGCATTAGATAAATTATAAAAACTGCAAGTTCTTCTGTATTTTCAAGAACAGTTTGAGCCAGCAAAAAGATGGTTAATAATATAATAAAAAAAACCTTCATATAAAATATTTTTCTATGAATCAAATATTTACGCAACCAGAACTTTTAAAGGACCCTGTATAGGTGGAAGTAGTTTAAAGAGAGGAAATTTTATTACGATTATAATTCTCTAACTGAACACAATTTTTGTCATCTTAAAACACATAAATTAACAGCATACAATTCCATGATACATAGGGCTTTAACGACTCCTTTGGGTAAAATTAGTTATAATAGAGAAATTTCGATTATTAAACAAACTGCATACAATAATGGTTATAATACTCAACTTATTAATGCACTAATTAAAGAGATAAATTATATATTAGCTACTCAGAAAATTTATCTAACTATTTCATTAGATAAGATGAAATACGCGTCAATTCCATATGTTGGCAATAAATCAGAAAAATTGCCAAAATTATAAACCAAACAAATAAATGTAAAATAACTTTTAAAACAACAAATAACATTTTAAAAACTTTGTTTAATGCTAAAAGACAGACAATTTACTAAAATCAGGTATTTACAAATTAAATTGCTAACACTGAAATTCGGTTTATATAGGACAAACAATTAGAAATTTTGATATTAGGTACAAGGAACACGTACGTTGTTACAAGTATAAACACCCCCATAAATCCAATTACGCCCCACCACTTATTAGAACACAATCATTTAATGACATCTAATAACACTATAAAATGTTTACACTTTTGTGACGATAAAAGTTGGATATACTGAAGCATTTAAAATTCACAAACATTAAAAATCTGTATCGTTGATGAATGAACAAATTGATCTCGTAAATTCACCGTTATTGGACGTTTTGGAATGTGAAATCAAGTCATCTGGACGCAGATATAGAAAACCAAGATCAAGTTATGAAGATTTATAATTCCTATAGCAACACCAACTGTTTACTTTTAATCTTGCCTTTGATAATGACGTGTAAACACGTTGAAATACGTATAAGGCTAAAACACAAACCTGTTAAAGTTAACAATTGTTTTATTTACAATAAATTAAAATGAACTTCAATGAAGTAAAGCTGGAACTTATTTCTCTTATTGCGCCGCAATGTCCCTGCGCCAAAAACGGCCGCGTTTAAACGTCTTCGAATCGCAAGGACGTATCATGCTTACGATTTCTTTGTAGATAGTTTTGTTACATCTCTTGTGTTGTAAAATTTATCATAACTTGGCACTTAGAAATTTTCCAATGAAATTATTAAAGTTTACGTCTATATCTAGTTTGAGACCAAAGACCAAAGTTATACACTTTATAACTTTGGTACGAGGCATGCATTACAGAAACTCTTATGTCTGGAAATAGGTGGTCATTCATCAACACATGAATGAGTATTGAATATACATAGACCGTAAAATACCAACAGTTAGTTGGAAAGCTAAGAGAATATAATTAATCTAATATAGTTTTAATAGTTTATAGTAAATAAATGAATATCACTTTATTGCACTAAACAAGAAAATACAAAAATTGTAACGGGAGAGTAGAGTATATTTTTACTGCCACAATAATATGATATTTACAAAAACTAACGGAACTCGCGGCCTACGACCCACGATTTTTTGGTAACTTTCTTTTAAATGTAATAAATAAGTTGTGTCGAGTTGCACGACATGTAGCGAATGCGTCCCGCAAATACAGAAAGTCGGTGACAACTGAACAAGCGTAACCACTAAGTAATCATACGAATCTTTACTATTGTGTATTTATACCCCAATCTAACGTTATCGACAACAAACAATCTTAAAAATAGAAGTGCAAACTTTTTCTTTAAATTGGCTCTGTTCGTTAGTGTTTTCAATTTAAATTTTCACATTGCAAACTTTAAAATATAAAGTGCGTTCTTGATTCCTAGTAATGTTGATTGTGTAGGGCAGGTTCGGTAAGGTACAGTTAGTTCTATTTGAAATTTTGTGTTTTTAACTGTAAATAGTAATCCAGTACTCGAGGATGATGAAATAATTGTAGGTAATAAAACAACATTTTCAGATACCTGCTGATATCTCTTGAAATCAACGCAGTTCGTAAATCCTTTATTATGTCTCAATCATACACATAACTGTAAACATTAAATCTTACTTATCTTTATCGAATACTGTAGCGCTCCGCCGTACCAACAAATATGAACCTTATATAATGAACGCGTAAATATGTGGCTTCTAGTAGCGGCTGCTCCTCGCTACTAAACATCAAGTCAAAAAGTGGAAGGGTTTTTGATTAACGTAAACACCCATGAGCTATGCCCTCCGTAATTTTTGCTAACAATAGATAATCGAAAAAGAAGGAATCTTTATCGGAAAATGTAGCGATTCGCTGTACCGAAGAATATGCGTCTTACATAATAGACGCGTAAATATGTGGCTCCCATCAGTGATGACATCTTGCCATTAAACTTTAAGTTGGTTGGAAGAAATCTCGATTATCATAAAAATGAAGCGAATAAAGTAGGTAGCGTAGCGGGATTATAGTAAATCTTGATCCTTTCTCTCTGTCTCAACGTTTAGTGACGACGTGTTCAGTAACATTCTTGACGCACCTTATTTATTATGTTTAGTGATTTCTATGTTTATGTAACATCCAATCGGTGCCGTAAAATTGCAATACCGGGAAATGCTAGAATTACATCATCTCTTCTAATAAATTTGCTAGTAATTCTTTGTAAAGAAAATCGTGGGGCGTAGCTCACGGCTTCTACTATTTTCTAGTAAAAACTAAGACTCGCTTAACAAAGAAATATCATGTTTGCAATAATTTCAGCCGCAGCTGCAATTGTTTGTAAAGAAAAAGTGTTGCGTAGTCCACAGGTTCCGCTATTTTATTGTAAGGTTTAAGACGCGCCTAACAAAGAAATATCATGTTAGCAATAAATTCATCAGCAGTTAGTAATTGTTTGTAAACAAAAGCGTGTAGCGTAGTCCACACGGGGAGTTTGACTTACGAATTAAGAATCTAAATTAGAAAATTCAAGATGGCGGGTCAAATATGGCGGAAACATTTCATAAAGTCATCCGATTTTGATAGAAATTGGTGTTTTCTTGGGATTTTGGGACCGCTACTTACACAAGACCTAAATCAAACATTTCAGAACCGAGCTTCAGTAAGTGTCACTTAGAACGTGCGTGCTCGGCACACGTTTATTTTTTACTTTCTTATACTTGCAGTATAGGGAAGTACTGATTTCATGCAAATTTTGGAATGTGGGGTGTATTAAAAATTCACCGATAAAATAAGCTGATAAGGAAATCCAAACCGGAAGAGGTGTTAGCATTTTGGGTTTTTCTTGTAGCATTGTTCTGAACACTGTTTTATTTTACTATTACAAAAGCATCAATTGTAGCCGATCAAATAAATAATAAGTAACTTAACGAGCTCACTTAAGGTCAAACATATAGTCCTAATGCTATAATAATCATCTAGATAACTTGTTTAAAATTGAAAAGTAGGTAGGACTATATATTTACAGGAATAATGTGAAAATTTGTTATTAATTTATAACCTCAACACTGACTAAATAGTAGACTATATATCCGGACAGTGGATCATTTGTATTATTATATTTTTTATGGGCCTATAAAAGGCTAATACTTATATAAGGAAAACTGTTTTCTTTTAATATATTCTAGTTGGTGCTGACGCAAAGAAATTTAGTTAATAATAAATTAGGAAGAGATAGAAAGTTACGTACGGTACAAATGCACCTGTCAAAATTTTTTGTGAAAATAGAACTTAAAGAACCTTCACTAGGTGACAAAAATTAGCTGCAATATTTTAAATTATATCAACAAACACCTAAATGTACTTAAATGAAATTAATTTTTGAGCACAATTTCAACTTCTCATATAGTTTTTCTGTTGTGCCTTACCAAAATTCACTTAGGTGGTTTGTAGATGCCTACTCCGAACTCTAACTGTTACCATAAAATGTGTCATAACTTTTATTAGGGTACCTAGTGTTAACATTTTCACGATGGACGTGTCTATTGCTGAAACGGTCTCGACGTGAACGTACAGTTTTGTTTTAAAGAATTAAAAACCTCTAATTTTCAGTTTTCTATGGTGTAATTTTTTTAATATAGGTGATACTGGGAATGTGTTATCAATGTTACTAACATTAATTGATCGAAAATGTACAGACATAATAAATAGCTATTGGTTTCTGAGTTAATAAAGATGTCATTGACAACGGCAGGAAATGCCTAGAACTAGGATTATATTATTATATAGCAATTTCAATTACATTTAATATCGAGTTTATTAGAAATTGGAAATTATAAGATCTGTAAATATTTTAATACGTATTTGGTCCCAAAAACATCAATTGCAGTAATAAATAATAAAAGAGGTGTAGGGATCAAGTGTCGTTCTTTACAATACCTAATTCGCTTATCAGTTGGTTAAATCACTGTAAATATCAGATTAGTATTTTTAGCAAACTGTTTGTTAAAAAATCGAAGAGTCGATACTATCTACATTTTAACGTAAAAAATTTCAAAATTAAGTTGTTTCAAAGGCAGGTAACAACATACTTTTAGTTGAAAAAACATTTTTCCTAAAATAATTGTTTAAGATGTGTTTACTTTATGTTTGTGCAACCTGTTAAATAATTGTTCAATTTACAGTACATAAACTATAAACGTTGAATCAGCAATAAAACTTACTGAATTTTATCTAAACCATGGCGAACAAACCATATTTTGTAATGAATAATATAATCATTTCTTTATTATTAGATTTATACATTTAATTGGTAGTATATTTAAATACAACAACAATACTAATAGTAATAATTAGTAATAAATTTGTAAAATTGTGTGCGATGGGCCGAATACATACGCCGAAGCAAGAAAATTGGAATAACAAACCCCAGATGGAAATAGAAGAAGCAAAGAACGATCACGGACAAGGTAAAGTGCAATAATTGCAGAAGATACCCTATCGAACCCATAATGACAACTGGTGAAATGGCAGAGGATGACGACAAATTGAAATATACCTATAGTTAAGTTAAGAAGTTTCCAGTTTCTTGACAACGGCATTATTTATCATCATCATCATCATCATTAGCTGACATGGAGCCGGCATTTCTGCCCATCATGGTTTACGCCACCATTCCAAATCGGAAGGTGGGTAGGAATTTTTGTGGGTGCAACTTGATTTTTCAAAATCTTCCCAATTTAAGGTTGCTCACTGTTTCTTTCTATCCATTTTTTTGTTCTCCTTTAGTGTATTTTGCTTCCCGCTTTATGTCTGCTTCTTGTTTTTCTTTGGTGTTTCTAGCTCGGATTCTTAGATACATGTGTCGTTTTAGTGCAGTTATCCAAGTATAAAATGGTCTTCTTATTTCCTTTCCTTCTGCTTACATGTTGCTGGCTTAATTTTTAATTTTTAGCGTGTAGCAATAAATATTTCTATACGTTTTGCATGTACCGCTATATCTTATAGGTTTTAAGAATACAATAAGCTTCACCTTTAAAACTTGTTCAAAAATAATAAATATGATTTACAAAAGTTTTCAGTTCCTAAGTTTATTAATAACAAGTTTATTGACAATGTATCAGTAAGGCCCAATTAGTAGCTATAATTTTGTGAAATCTGTCTCTTATTGGTAAAAATAATTAAAAACGTATATTTGCTTTTATTATGTTAACACTTTTTAAGATGTAGTAATTGGTACAGTTAAGAATATTGTTTATTGTTTACCTACAAAAATTAATGATTTCATAACCAATTCAAACTTAAAAACTTTAACTAGTAACCCTACCACAAATTATCAAAAAGAATTAAAACAAACATTAGAAAATTGCCAGATTTGTTTAACAGATTATCAAAAAAGACAAATAATAAATCCAAATCCACAACCACCAAAACTATACGGTTTATTAAAAATACACGAACCCAACATGCCCATTAGACCAGTAGTATCATACATAAATGCACCTAACCATATGCTAGCAAAAATACTAAATAATATAGTTACCAGTTTTGATTATAAACCAAAATATTCAGTTAAAAATTCTTCCGAATTAATCAAAAAGTTGTCTAACTTACATTTACCACCAAAAAGAAAGCTAGTTAGTTTTGATGTTACTAATATGTTTTCCCAAATACCTCTTCAAGAGTGTATTCCTTTGTTAAATAATATTCTTATTACCAAAAATGTTGAGTTAATAAAACGGTCTGAGTTGATTCAATTATTTGAACTTTGCACCAATCAAAATTATTTTACTTTTAATAATAAAATTTATTTTCAAAAAGATGGATTACCCATGGAAAGTCCAATTTCACCTCTTTTGGCTAACATATTTATGGAAAATCTAGAAGATCAAATATTCGAATCAAATCAATCTGAGAAAGTTATATTTTGGTTTCGTTATGTTGATGACATTTTAGCATGTTTTAATAGTTCATTTGATTTAATTAATGAATTTTTAATTTTTATTAACAGCTTGCACCCAAACATAAAATTTACACTAGAAACTGAACAAAATAATAAGTCCATTAACTTTTTAGATTTAAACATAAAAATTATTTAATTTAATTTATTAAATACTCAGTTTATAGAAAACCTACACAAACAGACATTACAATACCACAAGATTCTTGTCACCATAAAAGACATAAATTAGCAGCATACAGGTCCCTGATACATAGGGCTTTGACGGTCCCTTTAGATGAAATTAATTATAATAGAGAAATTAAATTTCAATTATTAAACAAATTGCATACAGTAATGGTTCTAATACTAAACTTATTAATACATTAATTAAAGAAAGAGATTATAAATTAGCCATTCAAAAAATTTATCCGAATACCCTAACTTCATTCGATACAATTAAATATGCTTCGATCCCATATTTTGGTGACAAATCAGAAAAAATTGCTAAAATTATAAACAAAACAAATAAATATAAAGTAAGCTTTAAAACAACTAGGAACATCTTAAACACTTTGTTTAATGCAAAATCAAAAACAGACGATTTGGTAAAATCAGGCATTTACAAATTAAATTGTTCGCATTGTAATTCGGTTTATATAGGCCAGACAATTAGAAATTTTGATATTAGGTATAAAGAACACGTACGTTGTTACAAATACAAACACCCACATAAATCCAATTACGCTAAACACTTACTAGAACAAAATCATTCAATGACATCTAATAACACCATAAAATGTTTACACTTTTGTGATGATAAACGTAAATTAGATATACTAGAAGCTTTTGAAATTCACAAACATTTAAAAACTGTACCATTAATGAATAAGCAAATTGATCTCTAAAATTCTCCTCTACCTGGACATTTTGGAATAAGAAATCAAGTCATCTGCAGACGATTACCAAGATAAGTAAAAAAGTTCTATTGCTATAACAACACTAACTGTTTACTTTTTCATATAACCTTTGACAATGGCATGTAAACATGCCGAAATACGTATAAGGTTTAAATAAATAGATATTGTTAAAGTGATTAAGTATTTTATATACAGATACTCATTAAATATGGACTTTAACGAAGTAAAGCTGGAATTGATAAAATTGTAGTAGATAGTTTTGTAGTAGCACCTGACAATAGTATGCGGAACAAATAAATACGCACCGAAAAACCTTGTGAGACGTTTTCTAATAATTCTAAAATACATGATTCAGTAAACTACATATTTTTCTCGCTTAAACCGAACCAAAAACAAGGTTATATCCCACAAATTAAAAACATTATTTTAAACCTTATCACATCATTAAGTTTCATAACAAAATTGTGATTGTTTTATCTCTAAGTTAATTGTTAAGTAACATTCACTAAACGATCAGATTTTGTTAAAAAAATTATAATTTAAACCAATTTTTTAAATTCTACAAATAGTTGTATTATACTATGTAAAAGGAAAAAAGTTATTAGCATAATTGGTTAAAAGCGTTTAAAATACTTTAGAATACGTTTGCACAACGCAACGTGACGACGAAACGTTTTAGAAATGCACACAAACACTGGTTTGTTTATCAGGAAACGTTTAAGGAGACAAAATTGAACGGACGTCTTAACCTTTCATAAACGTTTGAATGTTTACGTCGTGTACAACATTTTTCACAGTATTTTTGTTTTACTGCGTTACTGGAGAATATGCCTATTATTGTAAACAGCATTTTACAGTAGCACACGAATTTTCCAATACACTTTTCTGGTGCCTAACTGGAAGCAAGCAGTAAAAGTTATACCGTCATTTAAATAATCATACCGTTGTGCCCTTATTTTATGTTGCTAGCGTGATACATACCTGCTAATGCTATTGTTGCCTTCACCAAGTTCTTAAAGTTTTCTAGCTTGAATTGCCGTTATAAATAAACATATTTCCATAAACCACTACTATAACTGAAAGTTACCCTTTAACTAGGAATTCTCGCTGATTAGGACAAAATGTTTATTCGCAGTAGTAACGGTGGAAGCACAAAATAAATAACATAAAAAAGTAGAATCAGCTTACATAATAATTAGTTTTGTATGTTTCTTGTCCGGTTTACTTGTTAGCCGTAACATAATAATTAACAAAATTATAAATAAACAATTAATTATTTTACTAATTAGATGTATAACACTAAAAAAATAAATTGTTTATTAAATTCCCAGTGAATGCTGCTGTATTGATTAATTTTATGAATTGAAAATCTATTAGCAGTTTTACAATCATTTCATATAATAGTGAATAATCTTTTAACAGAACTATTGATAGTTTATATAAACACTAAGCGGAATACGTATTCAATACAAATACATGAATTATTGCTCATTTACTGTATACAGCATTTATTGGCTCTAATTTAAATCTAACGATTATAGCATTATGACAAGATAAAATCTGTTTCTAATTCAATTCAAACGGCTTACTTTTGTAAACATGTGTTACTATAACGTGTCTACTATATTAAGCATAACTGACCATAACTTTGGTTATGGTTTATGAAAGTCATAAAGCTTTGGAAAGAAATTGTAATTAAATATAGCTCTCTTAACAAGAGAATAAATGGACCAACCACGGAGCAGTGGCGCTGCGTGATATTCCAACTTGTTGAGACCTTGGTTTTGTCGATGGTATCAATAATTGAATAAAAAAGCTTCTTTCCGAACACCTAAAATGGCGACCTGAAAATAAATTTCGATTTTTGTAAAAGTGCCAAGATACAACACAATGTTACTATATACTATAATGATAACCACGATATCAAGTTTCCAGTGGCCTCAAAATTTGTTTTAAACTTTTTAGGCTTATAAAGCTAGGGAAGATCTACAATGCGCTTATTTCTCTGCAACACTTTCTATTAAGTTTTGAAATTTAGAAATTACTGTCCATTTATATAAACAGGGCACGATAAAACTTTCTTTTAAAGCTAAATTGCTAAAATTACTTTATCACTGATAGTAAAATGAGATTCCAACCTTAGTTTTTAGACGAAGTAAAATTCCCATTCTTGAGTAATCTTTTAGAAAAACATTAAAAAATTAATTATTTTCTCACAAAAACACAAAATTGTCGAGTATCTGCTACCTCTATAAATATTTGTAAGGCTTTGTTGGGACATTACGTAGACGAGTGGCATGTCGTATGCCCTAATAGAAATAGTATTCAGAAGCAGAAAGAGATAGGAAAGTTCAGGCAAAGGGCTTCATCAAGCTTTCACATATATAAGTAGGAATAATTTTACATTAACTTTAAATGCGGAGGCCACACTATACATAAAACTACTTAGTTTCTTATTGATATTTATAAAATAAATAGCCCTGAACAAGTAATTGCTTTTTGATTATTTTACTTTCCTCGTCAATAAGAGGAAGGTACTGTATTCGCCAAAATATTCTTGCGGTTTTAAGGGATAAGCAAAGGTAGTAAATTTCATATTCGTATTATTTATGTGTGCACATGTATGTGCGTGTGCGCGCGTATGCGCATACGTACCTAAAAACATACAAAATTGACCACGTTTCGCTAGTGCAAATTAGCAAGACAGTAAGATATTAACGAATCAACATAGTTTCAGATCATGATTAGAAACACTAAAAATCGGAATACTAGGTTGATTTAATAAAAATAAGGAAGTGCTTTGAACTGACGTACATTATATACCTCTGCCGGAAAAAATAAAAATACAATAAACTAAATCAGAGAATGAGGAAACTGGGTGCAAAGAGGAAGGTCTCGTGGGGTTGGTCCGACAACTAGTTAATAACACGGGGGAAAAGTGTAAATGGAATCTGAGTCTGTACAATAAACGTCTATTTGTGCCTTATTATAAATTCATCCTGTCTAAAACAGAAAAAGTGCTTTATTCCATTTTTATTTTTTACTAACGTAGTTGAGTTACCTTCAGGTTCAAAGTATAAACAGACAGTAACGCTATCGTAATTTACACTCAAAAACAGTAAAATGCAGCTAAGATTAACGATCTGTGATTAAATGCAATCTTAAGCGACAAATGATTTATGTAAAACAAACATAGCACTAAAACCTAAAGTAAGCTGCAGTAACCAACGAGTTCTCTATGCATGCTAAGGTAAACTTGTAATTGGAAAAGTTTTCATATGTCAATAAACAAAGTCCATTCGTGACGGTTTCCATAACTGAAGTGAACGAGCTGAACAAAGGCAAGTCTGGGGTAATTTGTAGGCCACTAATGAGGCGGCTATCGCTGCTCTTAGACGATCATATCGATATAAAAGTAATGTGGAGGCAATAAAATCCTATTTACATACTTAGGGAGTAGGAAACCTGTGCGTGCAACAGATTTTAGGGTTCATGTATTTTTAAAGAATAATAGTAGGTAACGTAAGTTGATGCTTCAAACACAATCCATTGAATATACAATATGGTAAATCTGGCATTAAAGCTTTCATTGTGAATAGTCTAAAAGTTTTGAAAAATGTGTTCGATATTGATGTGGAGTTTGCGAGATCGTTACGGAACTTAAAATATTCCGGTATATATGTTCGTGATTTTGTGCTACACGCCATTCGTCTTAATGATACCTCTACCGGGCCGCCGGCGACACTAATGTGGCTTAAACATGTATATTCGGGCATTCGTTTCACGTATATATTCTCATTTAAAAGCACTAAGTATTAATAAACAAGTAAATTTAGATTTCAGTCTCAGTTCTTTATCATTGTTGTTGATTACGCATAATGGCTGTTTAAAAATATGTGTGGCTAATATTATGCCTATTTAATTCCCTGTTTAAATTAAAAATTCAAATGGAAACGTTGTATTTAAAAATTACCATACCAGCACCCTAGGGGCATTTACGTCAAAAAGATATCTGATATCAAACCTTTTAAACACCGACCAAAATCTCAGTTATGATTTAGGCTTTAATTCAATCAATTAATTAATCAATAGTTACCAAAGTTTGCACGTAGTTTGTAAATAAACCCACAACTGATAAATATAATATTTTTTAATTTAAGTGTTGTTGCATTATAAATATTTGTATTGCGTTGTTTTTGTTACCATATTAACTGGTAAGAACAGGTACGAGAATGAAATTCTCTCTCTAAAAAAGTGTTTTCAATAAAGAAACATCTTACATTTTGTTTACTTCGACGAAGGCAAGATATTAATGAATACACGCAGACACAAGTAATAGAAGAAGAAACATGGGTGACGTACTTTAAGAACCTATATGAAGAAGATAAAATAACGATAGCAGACCACGATAACGTACAAAACGAAATAAGTACGACAATACTAACAACAGAGCAAGTCACCGAAGCCATAAAAAACAAAAAAGCCGGAAAACACCGGGACCAGACCAAATCCGGAACGAACTTTCTAAGTACGGAGGAAATGACCTAAGCAAAGAACTGAGAAAACTGTTTCAGTCAATACTGAATATAGGTACTCCACCAGAAGACTGGAAATCAAGTATAACGATACCCATATTTAAGAAAGGTGACAAGAAGAATCCCAAAAACTATAGAGGTATCACACTGCTTAATTGCATTTTGAAACTATTTACAAACATATTAAAATCGATCATTGCGAATAACGTTGAGCTAAGTGAAGAACAACAAGGTTTCCGGAACAACCGAAGTAAAACAGACGCAATATTTGTTATACGTCAAATCGTCGAAAAATCCATTGAATACAACAAGCCAGCTTTTTTGTGTTTCATCGATCTCACGAAAGCATTCGATAAAATAAAAGTAAACGACGTTTTAAAAATTTTAAAATAAAAACATGTACCCAAGGAAATAATACAGATAATAGCACAATTAAACACACATACTAAGACACGTATACAAATCAACAACAGATTAACGGAAGAAATCGATGTATCAGCCGGAATCAGAGATTCATTGAGCCCCCGCTATTTAATATAATAATGGATAAAATTATAGAGAAGGTAAAAAGAACTAACCACGGGTATAAAATGAGAGACCAAGAACTAAAACTGATATTCTACGCAGATGACGCCACAATCATTGCTGAAAACGAAGACGATCTACAAAGGCTGCTACCCACTTTCTACCTGACGGCTATATCGTACAACCTAGAGATATCAATAGGAAAAACCAAATCTTTAGTAATATCAAAAGAACCCAGAAGATGCAATGGTAATCAACGACAAAACCATTGAACAGGTAATGCATTTTAAATACCTAGGGGTGGAAATATCAAGCGACAGGAACCTAAATACAGATGTTAAATCTCAAATCAATAAAGCAGCAAGAGTATCAGGATGCCTAAGGAAAATAATATGGAGAAACAAAAACATGAACACTGAATCCAAGGTTAAAATATACAAAACATACATCCGTCCCATTATGACATATGCGGCAGAAACAAGGGCCGATACCGCACACACCAAAAGATCACTCCGCACCACGGAAATGAGAGTTCTACCAAACGAGAGCATTAAGCTGCGTTTACATACAGCGAAAGAACAATAGCAAACCGCCGAATTCGCATAGTGTAAACGGGTAAACGAACACGAACGAAGCAGTGCGTTCGCGTTCGCTGGGCTTCGTTGCTTGAGCGGTACATCAAAAAGAATTCGTGCGCAGTTTAAACGGTTTATTAAAACATTCTTCTTCATTAGCAGTTTGCTGCGACTTTCAAACCAATCATATTCAAAATCAGTTGCGGTCTTCTACAAAAATTTTGAAACTGCCCGGATGCTAGTTCTCCTCTTAAGTTGTTCATTAAATCTGTGCCACCATATGCATCTCTATTTCTAAATAAAGATGTCATCCACCAGCGCCTTCGGCGTCTACATTTTCGATTGGTAAGTAGACTTAGCACTATAAATGATGAACTTGCAACGATAACTTCCTCGTCAGACATTATAATAAATATTAAAATTCAACTCAAGTAGAACCGAAGCAAAAAGAACGTGAACATTCGGTTCAGTGAACGAATAAAAGCGAATTGTTGGAAAAATGACATACGCTTGCGAATGTTCGTTCGCTATCGTTCGTTCGTCTTTGTTCGCTGTATGTAAACGCAGCTTTACACTATGCGAATTCGGCGGTTTGCTATTGTTCGTTCGCCTTCGTTCGCTGTATGTAAACGCAGCTTTAGACAGACGTGCAATGTCCAAGATGTTGTAAGGTGGACGAGAAGACGCCGTAGAGAGTGGAATGAACACGTAGCAAGAAGGTCCAACGATAGACTGCCAAAAATTGCCAGAGATCACAAAACCAGGAACAAGACGCCTACCTGGAAGGCCACCAAAACGCTGGAAAGACAGCTGGATCTCTGTATAACAAGAACAATAACGATATTGGAAGAAACAGGTCTACGACCTATTGGAAGAAGAAGAAGAAGGAGGAGAAGAAGAAGATATGATTCGAATGTTTCTAAAGCTCAACTAAATATAATTTTTCTATGAATACCTCGTTTTTTGCAAAATTTATTTTTTGACATCTTGGTCTGTTTTGTATAGAATAATGTTCTTTCGATCAATAGTAACTTTCCTTTTAGCAAGATTGTACTATATATTTAATTTTATTTTTACTAACTAAACAAATATGTTTGGATGAATACCATACGAATGCACGTTTAAAGAAATTACGTGAAAATTGTTATTAAAAGTTATTTTTAAAATATTGTTTCAACAGTGAATTAATTACGAAGTAATTTTACTTGAAAATTTGATGTATGTATTTGATGCCTCATGATTTATAGCGAATTGTACATCGTACATTGCTCGTAACATAATTGCTGATATATAATTTTATGCATTTTCAACCTAACGAGGTCTGATGTACACCATTCCCTAAAGTTTGTCGAACAAATATTCTATGCAGCTTAATTTAAGTATTATAGGAACTTATTATCAGATAATTAAAATTTAAAAAAACTTTGTAAACTTATATAAAAGTTTATTGGTATGCATTAACGTGACCCTTCAACATTAATCGTTACGTACATTTATTTCAAATTCTTATTAAATAGATTAAAATTTACAGTAGACGCCGATTTTTCATAAATCGTAAAAAATTTTAACTCTTTCATTACTAACTTTTCAAACAAAGAAAGCTTTCAACTCCTAATTTTTTCATGCGTACTAATTGAAATCCTAATGGTGGTTTTTGCAAATCCTTTGTAAATATAAAAGTAAATTTTTTTATCAGTAACAGACTTCTTTGTGTAATTTAAATACTTTTAAATACAAAATATAAAATACCTACGTACCTTTTAAATAAGATCTCAAGTGAATAATTTTACTTTAACAGCATTATAAAAACATGTCGTGGCTATGTTACTGCAATAACCAAAGTTTGTGTTACAAGTAACTTTCACTTGTAAAAACGTACTAAGAATGCTATCTAGATTTTATTGGAAAAGCTCTGTTTAGTTTTCTCTATTAAGCCATAAAAATACCTGGTTGCAAAAGCAGAGTAGCCACTGGAATTTTTCTGTTTGAATAGAACCTAAATTCCAGAACAGAAAAATTACTCGGTACGACGTCGTGTTCTGTACGCCACTGAGTTCTTTGGTGTTGTCCAAACCTAAGAGCACAAACAGTGTCCAGGTGTGGAATTACATCTCCAACAGTTAGCATTTATTCTCCAAACAATAACTCACAAACGTGTCAAAACAAGCAATATAATGGGTTTTAACTATTTACAAAGTCAACTTAAGTAGGTATTTGAAAATTAGCCTAATATGCACAACTTAATTTTACTCAAAAACATAAACAATAAATTAATTCTGGTGTCAAAAATTGTGCGAAATAAAACGTAAGTTGCCTTCTTGATTAGTCAAAATAACAGAAAGGCCGGGCGACTCACAGCTTCCCTGGTTGGTCAGCGGAATGGTCTGTATTACACTAAATTACAATGAATTAAATGCAATTTAATAAACAAAAGTACGAATTCTAAAGATTTGAACCAAATACAAAAGAACTTTAAGTAAATAACAAGCGCTGCAACTAACTGATAAGCTAGCTTATCTGGAAACTTTATTTAAATATGAAAGCATTACATTTAGAATGCTATCGTGTGGTTTGTTCAACTAAACTATAATTTATATTTTAATTAAGCTGATCCTTACTTTGAAAAGTTCATTCCTCGTCTAATTATCATAAAACAATAAATACGACTTAGATGTACCTATAATAAATTCGCATCGTTTAACACAGAGCTGGGATAAAAAGTAGTAATTTTAGAAACGTAAACAATTATTTACTAATTTTTCTATAAATATAATAAACTTTTAAAGTAATAAGCTAAAATAAAATAAAATCATTTTGTACGGGACTTGTAACTTATTTGGGGGGGGGGGGGGTTCCTGTACGTTTCTCAAGTCCCAGAGTTCATTATTTCATTGAGATATCTTATAATACCGCTCCAAGCATTGTTTTAAACAATCTTAAGATTCTTATTTCAGTATTTTACAACCAAAAAACCTCGAGCGCTACAATATTCAAATTAGCAGTGAAATACACGAACAGGGCAGTAGGTTTCAAATAATAACCTTCAAAGCTATTTGACGGGTTTTCTGGAATTCTTACTAACTTTTTACAGTTTGCAAGATGACCAGATCGGGAGGACAAGTATAAGTATAAGTTCGGCGAAGTTCAATGGGGAAATTCTTCTTTTTCTGATCGCAGAGCTGGTTTTATAAGGCATAGGAACTGGAAATGGAACTACTCCTATCTAAGACACATATTTAGATGAGCACTCAAAAATAAATTAAGTTGGAGAGACGGAAGGTTAACGTACTAGTATGCACCAAAATCGAAAGGTTAAACTCAAAATCAGTTTTGCAGCACCAGCTTAGTTCGTTACAGCGCCTTTCCCAAAGCATTGCTCGCTTTCCCTCTCTCGTTTTTACTTAAGTATAAATTTAGTATAGGCACGTATTAATTGTATGTAAATTGCTGTATACTAGATTTAACGAAAACGCATAATTTAGAACTCTAGGAAACTAAACAAGTGCTTTAAAAAATACCTGTCTGTAGGTGAGTGGGTGGCTGACTGTGCGGCATATAACTCTAAAGCGGCTGGTCAGTTGTCGATGATTTTCAAAATGTGGGGGTCTATCAAAAATTCATTGAGAAAATAAGCTTTTCAAAATCATAAACCGGAAGCGTAAGTTAGACGTGTTTTTCTGCTGGCATTATTATCGGAAAGCAAATTGTTTAAATTTGAAATCGGAATCTGAAAAGAGATTTTTACAAACACGAAACTTGAGTGAGCAGACATTCCTTTTTGGGTGCACGGTTTCTGTGTTTAAATATAATATTTTATTGCTACCGAGAAGTTAATATATAATCTATAGCGCTATAATAGTATAATACATTCCGCCAGTTCAGTTTCAGATATACTAGAAGCATTTAATATTCACAAGCATTTAAAAACTGTACCGTTAATGAATAAGCAAATTGATCTCTTAAATTTACCTCTATTGAATAATGAATAGTTTGGAATAAGAAATGAAGTCATCTACAGTCATAGATCACCAAGATCAAGTCACAAAGGTATGTTGTTTCTATACTACGAACTGTTTACTTTTTAATATAACCTTTGATAATGGCATGTAAACATGTCAAAATACCAATAAAATTAAAATAAGTGAACATTGTAGAAGTAATCAAGTATTTTATTCATACTCAATATGACCATCAACGAAGTAAAGCTAGAACTTTTAAATAAATATAATATACATAATTATAATCAATAAATATAATAGCTTGTTTAAATCATCCATCTCGTGCAGAGGTAAATATTGTGACTGTATAATAGCTGATAAGTGGTAAATTTGCGGCCCCTACTGACTCACAATGTTGTATGTTATTTCACCATACTGTTTGATTATTAAATTTTTTTGGGATTGTATTTGCTGCACCTAATATGTTACATTATAGTATTTTAATTCCGTCTTTAATTTTTTGTTTACTATAAATATGTATTTATAAATTAGTGCCAAAATAACGTTTGTAACTGAATTACCTTTAAATTCGTCATTGCTGTTTGAACTACAACGTTATGCATAAATATTTTTGGAAATGTAATATGTAAACGTTTTAAAGTATAGGAAAGTCCAGCCGAAGTGTGATGCTTTTTATTTGTATTTTCCCCCACTTTTTGATTCAGCGTATTACGTTTTTAATTTCATAAACTAAGTTGTATTTTTATCAATCTATCTTCCTCTCCTTCTACTACACTTCAGTGAATAAAATAATTTCATATTTTCTTTTAATGTCCTATTAACAATTGCTTTTCAGTGAAATTTATTCATTTGCTAACCCAAGTTTCTTAATATTATAAAGTTTCTCTAATATACTGATTAATCATTTCTGCAGAAATAAAACCAACAGCAGTTAAAACGTAAAACAAAATTTGTGTATTAATTACCCAACATCACATTTAATAAAACCGTATTTAATGGAACTCCCGAAGTGTACCGAGAATATTAAACATAAGGGAATAACAATTTTCCTTATCAATTAATTCATTGTTTTAAACAACTCTTTCGTTTTTGGTTCATTCAGTTAATTGTTCCAGAGAAATAAAGTAATTAAACAAAATTAGATCCAGTTATAAGGCATAAGAAGGTAAATTACCCAGTTAGCCGGCTAAGGCAAGAATTTATAAATATTTTTCGCTGCAGTATGACCCGGAAGTGCGGAGGAACAGCGATTGAATACCACAGCCCGCTGTTTAATATTGTACGCGGCTAATATCACAGCGATGAGCGGATTAGACCCGGGACGTCCCGTCGGGATTAACCGACATTAGCATTATTGTGAGGTAGATGTGACGTGCATGTTAATCTATTATTCTTCCATGTTTTGTTTTACATGGATATCTGCACAGGCCGGTTTATTGTGACTTAAATTGTCGTCAATCAATTAAGGCATATATTATAAAATCTCACCCTTTTAGGGTCTACGCTGAAAGCTCCAACCCAGGATAGTGGAATTCATATTATTATAACACTTCCAAATGAAATGAAATATGTTGTGCATTTAATAAAGTTTAGGGCTGAATAACTACGTTAATGTTTAACTGTAGCTTCTTCAATTTTTAAACTATTTATGTTGGCATGTAATTTTTCATATTAAAACACCTAGCCCAACGATGCAATTTCAGAATTGTGAGATATGTTCTCCGTTTGACAGTGGATAGAAAGGAAGGTAAAATTTGCAAGTATATAAACTTTAATTTCCTTTTCACCATAGATAAAAATTAAATAGGTAACACCTAAATTGGAAGACTTTAAAACATGGTTTCGTGAAATTAAATTTTATTCCGATAAAATAATAACGTCTTGTGTAATTACTGTAGTTTATTTTATTTATACACATAACAACCAATCAGAACGCGATACTTATCAACACGATATTAGATTGATCATTTCCAACTCTACAAGCTATTTTAATCGCTTAAATTTCGATAACATTGCCAGTAAAAGTTCCTTTTTATTTGTTGTATTTTGTATTTATAAAATAATCTTGTGAATTTTTTTGTTAAATAATTAAACACAGTAATTTAAATTGTTTAAAATTTACACTATTTTTGTTATTATTCCTCAAGTTATCGTAATTTAACAGATAAATCAAACCTCTTATGGTATTACTAAAGACAGTATTACACCCTAAAGCCATCATGTGTTTTAACACTTAGCCGACCTTTAGCTACTATGTATTGAGCTTTTAAACTTTTATCATCTGCTATGGTTGTCTGCAGATTTGTTTCAGTTTGTAATCCAAGTGTTGTTCAGACTACGGACGATGACATTATCTTAAGGATTTACTTAGTGTATGTATTTAATATCGCATTGTTAAATACATAATAATGTAAAGGTGCGCGTCATTAGAATTATGTTTGTTGTAAACTGTTGAAAGTTGAACGCGCTTGCAACTCTTTTGTTAAAGTTGACGTCAGACTGGTTAAGACAATCCTTTGTTTAGAAGCCATGTGCTAGAGGGCCGTTGACTTCACCTTATTTCAGACGTTACACACTTTGGCTCTATAAACGCAGTAGTGGTTTCCACAGCGGGATCATTCTTAATCCAATTTACAAAAGTCACTATTACCCCTTCATATTCTTCGCTTTGCCTTTAACCAGAGCACTTGGTAACCTTGACCGTTCCCGTACGTTTCGCTTATCTTTGCTTGATATGCCTGTGGATCGATTAGGAGTTCATGTGCATTAATAGTAACAATAAAAAAGTTTGCAAAAATATTGTCAAAATTGCCAGTTTTAATAGATAATGGCAAATTCCAGGTATGAATAGTCGTAAACCCGCTTGGTTGTTATGAATTGTTTTATATGTTTTTCGTAGAATAACTCTTAAATCCTTTAATTGCCCCTTTAAAAGGGCGGTGGTCACATTGTCTTTCTATTTCAATATACAAGTTGTGTTGTTTAAGAATATTTTAAAAATGAAATTTTGCGATAACGGTGACAACGGAGGAGCGGCCGTTCTCTAGAGAATGAAGAGGAGCGAGTACCCCCATTCGCCCTCTGTAATTACGACACTTAAACCGGTAAAAATCGTTCCCATGGTATTTGATCATTGGCTAAATATTTGTATTTGCAGATTAAGTTTTACAAATGTAATAAATAAAAATCTTTCTTATTTCATACTTCAGATCTAAAAATACGTAGCTAGCTTCAAACCAATTATTTCCAGTTCATTGTAAAGGCTGATGAGCAGTACAATGTAGTCAACAATAGGGAGATATTTGAAAGTCTTCAAGCACAGATTAAATATGAAATAATTATACATAAGTGTATGCCATGAATTTACCAACAGATATTGTAAGCGATAAGCGCCTAAACAACAATCGATTAACAATGGCCCCTAATTACAATTTAATATATCGGTAAACGTTGGGTATTGACCGCTTTCTTAGTTGTTAATACTATATCAGGTAATAAACACAATCCAAAAACCTACCCGTGTTTGTAGTGAATAAAGAATTGAAAGAAGCTGTCCTATTTTATACCTGGTTCATTGTATAAGTAATAATACTTGATTTTTTAGTTGTTTAAGGATTTAAAAAAATATAAATAGTAAGAGCTACACATTGAGAATGGAAACTATTTTTGTTAGAAAATGAAAGTAACGTAGTTACTAACAAACTTTCAAGTAAAATTTTTTAAACGGATATAGTAAAATAAACGTTTATTAGAGTTCGGCGAACACACCAAAATACAAAAAATATATGTTTAAGCAACAAAGCACAATAAAAACTTAAGCTGCAAACGTAGTAGCCGAGCTGGGTCGGATATTTTTCCGCCTGCTTTTTGCTTGCTATTGACAGAAAAAAAATTGGTGTTAATTCATAATTCATTCCGCCTAAAGGGGCGTACCGCTATAGAGGTCTTTCAGACCCCGGCTCAGGAAAATCGCATAAAAAATTGAAGCCATAACAGGCCGGGAATCAAACCCTCCAAATGAAAGGCGGACGAGTTAAACGCGGAGCCACCTCTCTCGGTGCTATTGACAGTTAATTCTTGGTTTATATCAACGGACTCGACATTAACTTCGTAGCGATATACGCCGCCTCTGCCCTCTTGCGGTGGTCTGGTCGGACTGCTGCTGCTTAGTCGGGTAATGCGCAACTTGTTTTGCTCCTGGTGTACAGCGTGGCCCGTATAGATAGCGCTATGGTAGTATATTATTATGTGGAGTACGTGTTATGGGTGTAACAACTTCTTCTGTCGTTATCACTTACTCTACGAAAAAAAAAATTTTTTAATAAAAGTTTTTTGCTGCAGGCTACATCACAAACTACATCAAAAACGCTTTGTGCGCGATAGATCTTAGCTATAAAGTCAGCATCGTATTTTTAAAATTACATTATAACATTTTTATTGGTTGTTAGAGAGTTTTTTATTTTGCTATAGTAAATGTTTAAACTGCTCCGCAAATACGTCTTGATGGAAATGGGACTTGTCTGCAACGGCTATCGGTAACAACAACAACCGAGTATTTAGGATGTTATGGCTATGGTATAACCCTCCTAGTCGCAACGGCCTCCCATAAACTTTAAACATGATGGCCACCTTGGTCACAACTGCCACTTTGGTCACAACGGCTATTTAAGTCACTGATTATAACGGCCACACTGGTCACAGCGGCCACCTCTGCAGAAAAATTTTAACCTTCGTAAACGCTGGTCACAACGGCAAATTTATAAATTTGATCATAACGGCCACCAACACTGATTATAACGGCCACCCCGTTCACAACAGCTACTGCCCTTTTGCTGGTTATAACAGCCACTTTGGTTACAACGGCCACCCAAGTCACTGTGCATAACGTCCCCTCTGATCATAGTGGCCATCTCCGCGTAAAGATTTTAACACCCACAAACAATGGTCACAACAGCCAACTTTTAAATTTGGGCATAACGTTTACCAAGGACGTTTACAACGGCCACCCGCTTCTGCTGGTCACAACAGTCACCCTGTCTATAACGCCCACTATCCTATGCTAGTCATAACGGATACCCTGCTCACAACGACCATCCGCCTGCATCACAAAGGTCATTTGGGTAACAGCGGCCACTCGATGTCAATGTGGCCACCAGTCGAGGGGGGGAGACAGCTCTTCTAAAAGTACGTAAGCCACAAAGAATAAGAACATGGACGTCTATAACCACGGTCTAGGAATCTCAATAACCACGTCTAGTTACTTGATTGCAGAAAAATAGATACTTATCCGCGAGTTTAATAAATGTTCAACAACAACAAGAAGAAGAACAGCAGCATCCCACAATTTTGTAAATAATACATCATTAAGAGTAGTCACCACTACTTTACATGCTTTACAGGTTGGGGCACCATTATCTAGCTTCTCACGCCGCTAGTCTGGTCGTTTATGCCTGAATAAATATTGTTTTTAACGCTCTTATCAGTGCACCGTAACTGTTCTTTAGTCGGCCAACTAAACTTTTGACACCTTCTTAGACAAATGCAACATTCAATCAAAAAAATTATAAAACTTATATGATAAACTATAAAGAGCCAATATTACAAAGCAATTCGCTTCTAAAGAAAACTTATGGTACATTCAACTCATATAAATTACTTTTTGCCTAAATGTAGGGTCACACGAGTTACATCAATGTGCGTCGCAACGCATGTCACAACATGACACTAATTGTGATAAACTTACGTTATTAGTACTGTTATATAAAACTCGTTTATACAATAAAAAGGGATATCTTAATAGAAATTCTACAATTTACATAGTTACAGCCCTGTAACTTTACTTAGAAACTGTCTAACTAATAGAGCACAAAGGACCTCCTTATCAGATAGTATGAGCTGCATTTTCTAATATAATAAGTGGCATCTCACAGGGATCTATCTCGAGATCCAGTGTTTTTGCCACTTGCGATTCAACCTCTTTTGAACATAATAAATATTGAAATTTTCGTTTTTATGCCGAAGATACACAAATTTATATTCTTAAATGATGACCTAATGAATTATTAAGGTTTTCAGAGCAACATTGCTTTTAAATTTTTTAAATAAAACTAAGGTTAGATGTTTTGACCGCTAAAAATAATTAGAATGTACAGAGTGGCTAGAAAAACCCCGGCCACTTTTCTTGCGGCGGTCAAGAGATGGCGCATTAGTAAAGAAAAATTAAATTAAAATACTGGCAACAACGCAGAATCCAAGACGTTTTAGTTATTAAATACGCCCCATATTAAATCAAAACAACTAAAACGTCTTGGATTCTGCGTTGTTGCCCGTATTTTAATTTAATTTTTTTTTTACTAAAGCGCCATCTCTTGACCGCCGCAAGAAAAGTGGCCGGGGTTATCCTAGCCACTCTGTATTATTTACAATTTAAAAATTTTAATAGCTAATTAATCTTTAAAATTGCAGAATTTTATAAAAAAACGTCTTCAAATAGACTATAAATTGCGTTTATTACGAGCGTATTAATCAACGTTTCCATCGTGCTTACTGTAATATTAAACTATTTATATGAAGAGGTATAATTAATGTACCAACATGAAAATAGGCTTTTTCAATTTCCTGCTTCTACCACATTCCGATTATTGCAACGCTGTATACGGTCCTTGTATGAATTTTCTTGAAGTTGGTATTATAGCACACATACAAAACTCGTGTTTACGAATATTTCATAGAATACGTAAATTTAAAAAACTGTTACATAAAATTCAAGATGTTAGTTGACTTAATGTGGCTAAAATAAAAGATACCTGCAGGCTGTCTGTCTTTACCGAAAAATTATGTTATCTAAATATCAGCTGCTTATTTATTGGATAGATGTTCATGATTAAAATTTCCACGACAAGGATCTCTTGAGTCCTGTCATCCCTTCTTTACCGTAAACAATGTTTTACAAAATTGACTTCATACTGCATAGTCAAGTGTTTCAATAAAAGATAGGTATGCCAATATGCTTTCATCTGTAAGTCATAATACATTTAAAAGCAATCTGCAACGGATATTGATGAATCGACAGAAGCTATAGGTTGGTGCTAACCATATAACACCAGAACATAGCAGTTGAGCACGGGAAATGCGAAAAGCCTTTGTATTATCTCCTTTCACAAATTAGATTAATAAACGACACTGTCTAACTTTTGCTTGAAATTATTGTTAAATGTTTGTTTTGTGTCAGCAGAAGGCTGGAACAAACTAAGTAAGTCCAGACACATGAACAGACTTTTCCTATTTTAACAGAATCGTTTAGTAAACTTTCAAAGTTGCTATAAGTCACTTGAGGACGTTTTATATAGCATGAAATCGCTGTATGCGGAATTGTGACTTATTTGCGGGATTTCCGTAGGTACATATTTTGGGTGTTTCATTCCTAAAATAACACTCTAAGCATTGTTTTAAAGAGCAGTGATCAAGTCGAACACAATTTAAAACAATCTCAGAATTCTAAACGTTGTAGATATTATTACGAATAGGCTACGTTTTCACAATGCTTAAATTTTGCAATAAAATATAGCACGATCGGTGAAATCGGTTCCTGATTTTAAATAACTTTTAACCTATTTGACGAGTTCTCTGGAAACCTTACAAATGAACCTCGTTTTCACGATATTTGATTATGTCCAGGCCATATTAGGAGGGCTAGTAAATTCAGCAAAGTTTAAATGTGGAACTTTTAAAATATTTCTGAAGCTGTGAATACAAAGTGCTTGACGAGTTTACGGGAAAATATTACAAATGTATAAAAATAGTAAACAATAAGAAGCGGTAAAGTTTTGACTTTTTGTTTGAATACAAAGTTCAAAGGGTCTGATGGGCTTTCTGAAAAATATTACAAACTTATAAAAGTTTGTAATTCACGGGCGGGTAGTAAAGTTTAAGTTTCGAATTGAATTCAAAATTTGAAATCTTTTACGGGTCTTTCGGTATGATTACAAACGACCTTTTTTTTCACAATGTTCGAAAATGTAAAGACCGGAGTGGGTAAGCTAGTGAGGTCTCTTTAGAATTCAAGAGACGACTTCTATTCATTATAACTGCGGGGCGCGTTTTAAAGGAATCTATCCTGGAAAGAGAACTACCTCTACTCTTGATAATTTTCATGGTGCGCATACAAGCTCAGAATACCCTGGAGGAATAATGGTTAACGAACTGGTCTGCGTTAAAATTAAAAGTTACTGAACTAAACTAAAAAAGTTTATAACAGAGAAAATAAGTTCGTTGCAGTTTCGTACATCTACACCCACCGTAGAGTATTGAACTATACTTAGATCTTTCAAACTAGAAGTCAATTGTCTAGAAATTTGCAGGTTAAAAACTAATTTATTTTAAATATCATAGTATGAATTAAAAACGTCATAATTCTACTTTATGATGAAGTATACGATATAACTCCATTTGAAAATAAGAAAAGATAACAATTTATTCAAGAAATTAATGCTAATTCTAGAAAGGTAACAACATTAGAGGACGTAAGTTTGTTCGACTAACAAAAAACCCTTGTTAATAAAAAGTACAAATGAAAGGACAATTGTCCACATAAAATGTGGGTTATCGGTAAACAGCTACTAAGCAAACATAATTTTGCATTCATTTATGTGACAAAAATTATTTTTGTCTAACGCTGTAAACACCCTTTGATTTCAGGTTCCAATCCCGCAGGCTTTTCTATAGATATTCGTCTTACTCTTGTGCAGACAACAGCAAGATTATTGAAACATGTTTCCTTGAAATAGAATAAAGAAATTTAATTAATACTCAAGCTTGTATTAAGCTGAAACATTTTGTGTTTGTATAACGATATCTAAACCTAAATTTTATGGGAGCGTGTACAAAAAACTGAGGCATATCATTAAGTTGCTCATAGAAATATAAGATTGTATAACACCTGCAGAATATTTGTGGAAAAAGCGAGACGTACCTACAGCGAAATATACACTCAGCAGTAAATCAAATGGAACAATTTAATGATTATTGGACTTCAATTATAAAAAATATGAAACTCTAGTGGAATTAATTTATTGCTTCAATTTGTGTAGACTACACTGTAAATCATAAATGTGATTTACAGCGACATCAGACAATACGAGCATGTGGATGGAGCTGGACATAATTTCCTGTTTCCCGCAGTATATCCCAGGCTTCCTGTCGAATACAGGATTCACAAAATGTGCTTCAGTAAACACATTTAATAAAATTTAGCACAAACAGCACTTGGCGTTTATGCAATGAAACCTATTTTCAGCTAATTCTTGTAACGTTAAAACTTTATAATTGTTACGTATTTCGTACGAATTGAATGAATAATTTGAGAAAGGAGAGGAACGTAATAATTCAAATGCATTGTTTCTTGTGTAACACAGTGGAAAAAGGACTCATTATGTAATGTGTTTCCAACTGTAAAGATACTAATTATTGAATTAGACCTCGGAACGCTTTTCCATAAGAAATTTACCAACAACAATAATAATTTAAAAGTCATACTGCCAACGACCTAATTTAATAATATAATTAATTAGCATAATTTCAATATAAAAACTAGAATGTGGGTGGATACGAACTAGCGTAGTAATTATGCGTCTGGTGCACTATTTAAAATTAGAATAAGAACAAACAGAAATTTATACCGTATGGAAAGCTCCGCATGTGCTAGATGCATTAGTACATATTTTAAAAAATATTACCATGACTGACAGAATATCATAACACACTAATTTTTATTTTATCTGATTATTTTGTATCTTTTTTTGACGAAGCAAATGTAAGTGTAGGTGACCAAGAGCTAAACAAAACTGTAACATTTATAATTTTCTTTCTATACATGCAGTTTTGTAATGTGATGTTAATTAACACTAAAATTACTTTACAGTGTATCTTCGTAGGTAAGAATAAATGAGATATAATTTCAAATTAAAGGGCAGCTCTTCCAGCAGCAAATAATACAATAATGACGACGTAAAACAAGTCCAATTTCTAGATTCCAATTAAGACGAATAAACGAGACACGAACACAAAAGTACAAAAGCAATAAAGCAAAGGTAAATCCTTGCTTGATCCTAGGAGCTGCGGTCACTAATGGTATCGTGTCCAGAACTCACGCGACTGTAGCCAATCACACCGACAGGAATTAACAAGGCCTTGGCAGATCCCTTTCCTTACGTGAGACTCGTCCATCAAACTCGCACCCAAATTGTTAACTGGCTTTTTAAGTGACGAAGTTGGTAAAATGAATGCTAATTACTTCACAGTAATTAAAGTGATTCCATCTGAGATTGATAACTTTATAATGGTTTGTTAGTTGTATAACTTGCAAGGAATGCGAAATTTTCAGGGAAGCTTTAATTACGGTTAATGGCTGTTATAAGTTGTTACAAACTACTACATTCTACTGGAGTTTTATGGAAAAACTGCAATTACTTGGTAAAACTCTTTCCTTTATTTATAAATCGTTTCAGTTCAGTAGCTTTCTCATTATAGTGCTTTTAATAAGACTAACGCTTTGATAAAAGTTTACCTATAGTAGTTTTAGTAATAGTCAGGAAAAATGCTACTATATATAATACATATAGAACTTTACTGGCTCATTTTTTTTACGAAAATGAATTTACCGCATTAATTTAAACAGCAACTCAATTTATTAATAAGTTCTAGCTTTATTTCGTTAAGTTTATTTAAATTTATTGTAAACAAAACAATTCTTAACTTTAACAGATTTTTTATTTTAGTTTTAGCCTTATACGTATTTCGATATGTTGACACTAATTAAAGAGCATAATTATTAGTTAGCTATTCCGAAAATTTATTTTAACTACTTCATCAGATCAAATTAAATACGCACTAATTCCATATTTTGGCAATAAATCAGAAAACATTGCCAAAATTATAAGTAAGACAAATAATTAAAAAAAAACAAAAAACATTTTAAACACTTTGTTTAATGCTGAAGAAAAAACAGACAACTTACTAAAATCAGGCATCTACAAATTAAATTGCTCGAACTGTAATTCGGTTTATATAGGACAAACAATTAGAAATTTTGATATTCGATACAAGGAACACGTACGCTGTTACAAGTATAAACACCCCCATAAATCCAATTACTCTAAACAATTATTAGATAACAATCATTCAATGACATCTAATAACTAGATTAAATGTTTACACGTTTGTGATGATAAACGTAAATTAGATTTACTAGAAGCATTTAAAATTCACAAATATTTAAAATCTGTGTCATTAATGAATGAGCAAATTGATCTCTTAAATTTACCATTATTGGCTGCTTACAAAAGATATATCAAGTCATCCGAACGCAGATATAGTAAACCAGGATCAAGTTATGAAAATTTATTGTTCCTGTAGCAACACCAGCTTACTTTTAACCTTGTCTTTAAAAATGACATGTCAAGATGTCGAAATACGTATAAGGCTAAAACTAAAATAATAAATATGTTGAAGTTAATAATTGTTCTATTTACAATAAATTAAATCGACTCAATTATTTTTACATTTATTCTTACATTGCTTTTGAGAAAACGGGAAGTTAAAGGTTAAATGGCGGTGGTCATCTCTATACAATTTTGCAATTTTATAAAAATAATACTGTACCTATTTACTTAAAACGTTGCAATACATAACTTAATATACATTCAACGAGTTCTATAACAGATCGACCAATGTAAACTCGAAGTCTAGAAAAACTTTATTCATGCGTTTTACATAAATATGTTCCTCTCAGACTTCCCAAATATTCAGCGTCTAGATTAGCGACGGTATTAACACGAAAAACAAGCATGCCAACATTACTGCATTAGCAAAACATGAATTAAATATCTTACGTACTGGGGAAATGTCTCCCCCGTGGAAATCGTGCGTAACCTCTGCTAGTTAGTTTTTGTTAAAGCAATATCTTCGGTGCACTAACTAGAAGTAGCTAAACATCAATAAAGCTTAATCAATGTCAATGAGCTTTCTTCCACCGGAAGATCAACTAATGTAATTCAGTCGAATTCTCTCAAAATATACAGTTTTACTCTAGTTATATACACTTTACATAAATATGTTGCTCTGAAACATATCAAACATGCATCGTTCAGATTATCATCAGTATTAACATAAACAACAAGCATATATACATTACTGCATTAGCCAAACATGGTCACAATAGCTTTCGTACGAGATAGAAACCCCTCAGTAAAAATCTCACGATGCTTTTACTAGCTTCAGCATTATTCTCAGTGCGCTGCCTAAAAGTAGCTAAACATCAATAAAGCTAAATCCATGTCAATATGCTTTTGTGTGCCTGTCAAGGAATTTATTAGAAACCCAGGTATTTCGACTTTAAAGTATACATCTTGGGGATCACTGGTTATTATTCTTTTAATAAACTAAATCGAAGGAACAATAACTAACTACGTCTAGTTGCTATATCCCAAGAACGTAATTAATTGTATCAACGCCATACTTTAAACATTTTTGCGTGCACTCGTTCTATATAATCGCCTCTTAGGACTGGCTACCTGCCGTTCATATTCAGCAACTAGGATCTATCCTCTTGTCCCAAAGGGTGTTTTTACAATACAGACGCTTGATAGAGCATAACAGTTTTGCAGTTTGTTAATTAAATTCTAAACACATTCTTAGACCTATAATCCAATAAGATTACAAAACCTAATGTTATAATAAAATATAAAGAGTATATTCTGTAGTTTGTAATTCTAAGTAAGATTATTTTACAGACTAATTTTAGTATACCACCAAATTTAACTTTTTTGTAGCCGTTTAGTATACCAAACAGTGAAACGAGTTAAATTACATATAATGAAGCAGAAACACCTATCTAAATATTTTCTGAATCTAGAACATTTGTTCAACTCATATATAATTTGTTCAATTTCATCAAATACTTGCAAAGTTGTTTTATTTTATTAGACCGGGTATCGTAAATTTTTATGAACCGTAAAAAAACAATTCTTTTAACAGCTATTTTCAATGTCAAGTAGAGCATGCATCGCGCGTGGCTTAATGAGCTATAAAATCAAGTCACAGTAATTATCGTTGCAGGCTATATTAAAAAATCCCGTCATAATTAGTCAGTTTTAACTTGAGAGTCTAAGAGAGTTCAGCAACTGATTATGCTTTGCAACTTTTTTAACAAGTATACATTTACAGCAAAAACAATTTTCCTATACCTAAAGCATATAAAAGCACAGATAGCAAGAATCAAAAGTTCAAATCACAGAGTATAACATATACTTAACCGTACGCACGAAATCCGGTTGCTGGGGCCTTAGGGTGAAATAGTAATTTAGTTTATTTTATTTAAAAAAAAACGTATAAAAGTTATTAGAAATCAAATTAAACAGATGTTTATTTGTTTATTTATTCATATAATGCGGAACGGAGCTCCTGTGTGCACTAATATTAATTATTAATAATTTGGAATTATTAATTAATTCACTTTTGTAAACAAAACTTTAATGATTTTCAGTCGCCTTTGGAATATATGACACTAAACAGTTGCCTGCATATGGTAGACATGTTTCAAACAATTGGTTTTAAAATCTAACTCTTTTGCTACACTTGGTTAAATGAACAAAAACACACCAGTTGAATTCGTTTTCTAATTATCAACTGTTGTACGAATGGCTTGATCACATGATCTGAAATTACTATTTTCATAAAAATAAAAAAAAATAGTCTTGGAATTTTTCTGAAGCAATCATAATTAATTTTATAGTTCTATATGTTAGAAGAGCTATTTTTAATTACAATTTTCTTGATCAGCAACACAGGCACATATGAGAATAGCTAAACCCAAGATCGTTCAGCAGGAACCACGGTCACGCAGTTTTTGTAACAGGGGGTAAAGTGTTAAAATTGAGCAGCGCAGACGTCAATGACTGACAAAGGTGGCAAATAAGCGGTTACATATGGAAATATGAAGCGAAGAAAAGAGATTCAGCAATCTGTTGCTGTCTGATATAATGTAGTTTAACTCACCGGAGGTCCTACTCCTATCGCCTTGGTGGAATGGTTAATTCACAGCACTTAGGACATCTCATTACACGTTAATTGGCTACATCTCAAGGGTAATTACTTCCGCATTACCTGCCATTGAACGGTTGATCTTTCGCAACAATACCCAGATTAAACACCTGTAAACCAGTTTGCACTGCTGCATCCTCAAAAAATTCATCTAGGTGAAAAGCCAAATGCCTATGTCATAGTGACATCATGAGAATTGCATAGCATATCATACGATCCAAGGTTTGCAGGCTTTAATGTGCAATTACTTTGGTCGGCCTGTGGTTAACCACACATGTACAAGCACACCTGGCTAAATTTCAAGAGCTTTCACTTTTCAAACAACACAGATCACTGTAGCTACATACCAGAATAGTATACCAATCATCTACTAATTAGCCACTAGTGCACTAAATCAATTTATAGGTAAATCAAACAGTTTTAAATCAGAGCAATCAAAAGCATGCTAAATCACGCCACATGCAAAAAGGATCTACCTCATTTCAAGCACATGTGTTCACAACCCTTACTTAAGCATGTTTCCCTCGCCCTCTAGCCGGAGTAGTCTTGACTAATAATTTTCACTTAGCTACACCAATAGAATATTATGTGTAGTTTATTAAAACAAATTTACAATTAAAAAGGGCAAAACGGGTCTTTCCAATACGTTTTACGTTTTGAAAATTCTTGCGTCAAGAAATTTACATTTAGTTCATTTCCAGCCGGTACAGGTCGCCCGCTCCAGTTAGTTACGTACTGTACCCTCGCCGGCTAAATGCGCTCACGACCTCGGATCAAAAATTGTTATAACAACTTTATTTATAAAGTTATCAAAAATATGCAGAGATTGAAAAATATTGTCTTTTATTAGAGCTAATTGATAGACGCAGTTAAAAACATGTAACTTCCCAAAAATGCGTTGTTCAAATTAAAAAGTATAATTTTTTTCCTAATTTTTAATATTGTTAAAAAATTTTGCTAATTCTGATTAACTACTTTAAATAATCTGTCAAACTGTTTAACGTTTATAACAATTTGGGTTTGCGTTTTTAAATAAGTAAACAATTATTTTCAAACTTTTCAAAAATTGTTGGAGCAATTTCGAAACTAATTTAAAAAACAATGTAATTTATTGCAAGTTCTATAGGCTCAGAAAGTTTAAAAAAAAATTATGTTGACAGTTTTGGAGGAATAATTTTTTGAAAATGTTCGAACTTTTTAGTCAAAAAATATTTTTAAGCCACTTGATCAATAATGATCACACTTATTAAGGACCATCAAATAATATGACAATTTGTATTGATATTCTGTTTTTGAGTAATCGGACCCTAAATTCGTAGCAGTCTTCATTTTGAAGAAACGACGTTGGGAAATAAAGTAATTGCTTTGTCTTTAGACCTTACAAAGAACTGCCTACAACTAAAAAACCTCCACACTACAAATCTTATAAGAATCGGCCAAGGGGTCCCGGAGATATAAGGAAACGAACGCACCCACCCAGCCACCCACAAACAGACATTTTAAAAAAACACTTTTTTGGGTTCTTTCGACCCCAAAACGCGCATTTCTGTTAAAATCTGAAGTTCGAAACTTTGCACGAAAACAACTTTCCTTACTTCAGTATGGGAAAGTAAAAATTGCATTACAAAAATTACTCACTATAAAACCTAACTCTAATAAATAAAGAAAATTTTATAAGGTAACCAAAACCAAAATTAAAGATTAAAAAAAACTCGATGACGTCTCTGCACTGCATTGATAAGCGGGGGCTATTTTTTTTTCAAGTACACTAAAATGTTGGAAAAAACGTTGAGTTTTTGGCCTGTACGAGAATATTTTGTAAAAAACCTTTAATTATAGAGATAATACGCTTGTAATTACAGTTTATTAACATCGTATACTGATCTTACTTCTTTTCTATCATTTACTGACTTTTCACAGGTAATATCACAAGTGTCGTGAATTTTTTGGAAATTATTAGTCGTTTCCATTGAAATTGTTGCGTCAAAATTTCACGAAACAAAGTCGGCTCAAAATTAATTGACGGGTGGGTGATTTTATTGAGTGAAATTTGCAATAAAATGTATGAAAATGACAAAGCATACTCTAAAAAATTTCCTGTCACGAGTAGTATTTGGAAAGATTATTCAACAATATAAATTTTAATTATCAATTCTAATTTGTTTTTTTTATAAAATAATAATTATTAATATTGAAAAACTGTCAGTAGCTGACAAGCGCTTGCTTAATTATTTTTTTGTAAGTGAAAATTCTACACGTTGAATTTTCGATTAGTTTGTAAATGTATAAAATCGAAGTATCTTGTAATCTCTTGTAATACAGCGTTGAATAATCAATACATTAAAATTTATTTAATATATTTCATAAATAATTGCTAATCAAAATTACGGCTGCAGTACGAAAACACGTACAGACATCAGGCTAACAAAAGGATTCCATAGAGAAACCGCAAATATGGTGTGGAAGCCTGGATTTGCGGTACATTCTCGTACTAATTAAATAGTTCATTTACACCAGCACTAATTATATTTGAAGTATATATCTATTTTTAATATGTGTTTTATACAGAAATAACGTTTAAATACTAAAACATTCAGGAAAAAGAAAGTCTTTCAAACAAACTAATCGTCATATAATAACTAAGATCGATGAGGATTAAAAGTTTTGGAAATTTGAATCCAAACTAAAGTTTTAAAATTTAATTAATATTCTTACAAACTACGGCTTAGAAAAGCGTATGCTATCGACCAAGTTTAGCCATGAATGGAAGGCTCGCAAGATTTAATTTCAAACTAAAATTTATGTTACGGATTCGTTAAGCTTTCGTATGGTTTTATGATTGTGAAGTTATAAATGACAATACAACTTTTTTGCCAAATGTCGAAATACCTGTAATAATAAAACTATATTTAAAAAAATTAAGTTTGTTATATTTACACGTGCTGCTTTTGAAGATTTATTTAATTATGTTTTATAATTTATAAGTATTTAAATCGACGACATCTGCAACTTTAGATGATAACTGAAAATCGAACGGAGCTCGGCCGAGAGATTATAAAGGAAGTTTCAGAAAGGTAATTTTTAACTTAGTTAAAATTTGCTGATCCTATAAGAAGAAAGGGATAAAGTAATGTTATGATGCAGCAGATTTCGAAACTTCGTTTAATAAGCTTAAGCCTAGGTATTTCTACGATTCAGTTTCGTATGAGTTTAATATGTATATTTCAAGCTTGTTAGTTAGCAAAATTGTTATATCTATGATATTTGAACATTTCATATGACTTTAAATTGTGTTTTTAATTTTAGGCAACGTTCGTGAAACATTGATGGAGCATTAAATTATTATCTTTATATACGAGGGCGGTTCACGCCAAAACTATAAGTTGCGCAGTGGCATTATAAATTTAGTAATTCATGCAATTATTTGTTATGCACATTGCGCACGTACTCTACTTTAAACAGAAAACAGTACATATTTGTTTTCATGGAAACCGTTCATTTGTTATTCAACATGGCCATTGTGTGCGCAACTGTACTATGAAACAGCGTATTATAATTTTATTTTTCACTAATACTGCTCATTAATGAAAGCATCAAACCCGCAGAATCATCCCACACTATTCAAAAGTACACAATAGCTGTGAGACTGTTCGTGACAATCCGCAACAAAGAGGTTGAACTGTAGAAACACTTCTGCTTTGTTTCTTTTCTAAAAATGTTAGCTTATTGAAAGACTTCCGATTTTTTAAGTGTGTTTTTTGAAACTGTGAGCTAAAGCTGTATAAAATTTCAGCTAGATTGACGCCTTTATTAAGGAGAAATAAAATTATTATAATACGCTGTTTCAGAGAACAGTTTACATCGGTCATGTTGAATAACAAGTGAACGGTTTCCATTACAACTGTTATGTATTGTTTCTTATTTAGATTAGAGTACTGTACACAATGTGCGTAACAAATACTTGCACGAATCATTTAATTCGCTATATATCAGTGCCTAGATTCCCGTGTTGGAGTTAACTACACCCTCATATCAAATGTTATTTTAAAAATATCATTTTCTTATTTTGCCTTCAAGATATTATTGTTTATCAAGCGCAAAAAATCACACACAGTGCACTTAAAGTTTCCAACGCGGCACTAGAGCATCAATTGAAAGTGCAGCATCAAATTTCAAAATCGATTACAATAAATTTAGAGTCAGCGATACTAAAAAATTAATTAACTGGAAGTACACTTTTAAATCTAGACTAGAAGAGCTTTGTAATCAAAAACCAATATCAATACTGTAATAAAATTTGACACTAACCTGGAGAAATAGTAAAACTGAATTATATTCCAACAAGCTCAATCTCGGATTTTGCAGGCTTTGTTTTATGCAAGTAAATTAAGTACACTGGAAAAATAAGTATAAGTAATTCGTATTTTTCGATTACCAAGTAGTAACTCTACGCAATTGATAACCTTATCCTTTTACACTGATGTCCACTATCGATTTTTCATATTGTTAGAGATTTCGAAATTTTAATTTTAGATTTGTTTAATGTTGTTCGATTGCTTAGAGATATTACTGTTACTTGTGCTCATGTAAAAGCCACCACCCGCATAGCACGTGGGTCTGTAACTAGCTTTGACATCAAACTAGAGCAACGCTAGATGTGGAAAAAGTCTACTTTACACCGAACAGTTGTTTAACTCAGAAAGGGTTACACTACAATTTTGAATACAAAAATAAGTAAAATTATAGGCACATTAAAATAATAATTAGAAAAAACTGGAATTCCAAATAATGATAAACTAGAACTACAAATGTCGAAATTGGAAAATAACTAATACGTAAAAACTCGTCAGGTTACCAACAGACGCAAAGATTGCGCAAAAGATTAATCGTAAAATTTCGTATTATTGGTTTGTTAATAACGAATGGGAATACTTGATATATAAAACTAAAAATGTGAAACCAATGTCGCAGGAATAACCTTGGAAATTTTCACGCTGTAGTCTCTTTGTACTCAAATATAAACGGTAACCAACTACGGCAGTAGAAACTTAAACAAAGGATTTCATTAAGCAACACCACACTAAACTACAACCTATATTACTATAGTAATAATAATCTAACCCCGAAATTCATACATTTAACATTAAACATGCCCAGACAGCAAAAGTTCATTTACAACATAGTAACTGCAAAAAATAATACTCCTAAAATGAAAGTAAGAAAATAGGCAGCTATTAGTTTACTATTAGTTAAGAATGTACCAAAATTTGTAACTATCGGATGACTTTTCAGCTACTTTTACTTCAATATCACGCAATGTGACCACAGGTAGTAAAGAAGTTGTAAATGTAAAGACATTTTTAAGTTTATTCATAGTTACTCAATCTCTAATATATACTGCCCGTCATTTAAAGTGGATCACAAATGAAAAACCATGTAATTCGATATTTATAGAGTTTTATTACGATAAATGAGCACGCAGTGAATATTTAACATTCTATACATGTATTGTAGAGCATACATTTTACAACTAAGTAATATTAACACAAAAAGAAAATCAGTACCTAACATGCTACAACATTAAGGACGACTAAAAACTAAAAGCTACTTGTCGTTTGAGTAACTAATAGGGTATGGGACCACCTCTTGCACGGATAAGGGCTTCACATCGTCTTGGCATTCTTTCAATACAGGTATCAATTGTGGCTTAAGGTATCCTATTCCATTCCTCTACAATGGTAGCACTCAATTCGTCCAATGTGTTTGGCTGGTGAGCACGCTTTTGTAGCTGCAATTTTAGTGCCGACCAAACGTTCTCTATTGCATTAACATCCGGCGAATTTGCTGGCCAGAGCATACGGATGATAGTGGCGTTCTGAAGGTACTCGTTAACGATCGCCGCTCTATGAGGTCTTGCGTTATTGTCTATAAAAAAACGAAGTAAGGCCCAATACCGGCTGCTGTTGGGATTACAATGGGCTCTATAATGTTATAAAGGTAACGTCTAGCTGTTACCGATTGATTCCTGAACTGCACGAGTTCTGTACGGCCCCCTGTTCGCACACCACCCCATATCATTATCGAGCCGCCAGCAGACGGAACATGTAGCACCATACAGCACTCAAGATTTCGCTCTCCGAGCCCTCTCTAAACTCGTACTCTCCCATCATCGCCATGTAAAGCAATTCGAGACTCATCGGTGAACAAGCATCGTGACCAATCTTCAAATCCCTAATGTAGGTGATGTCTTGCAAACTGCAATCGATTTCGTCGGTGTTCTGCAGATAAGTTCGGATGACGAGCAGGACGTCTTGCCCTCTGTCCAGCCTCGTGGAGTCTTCTATGTATCGTAGACACTGAAATTGGCCGATTTACCACTGCCTGAAGTATGTTTCTTATACGTGTGGCGTCAATTGTTCGGTTTCGTCGAGCTGTTGTTCTCAAATAGCGGTCGTTCGCTGCAGTTGTGATGCGCTGTCTACCTCCACCATGCCGAAAGTTAGACGATGTGGTTGTCAAAAACCTATTCCATGCACGACTGATCACACTTTGGCTTACATTAAAACGCTCAGCCACCCTTCTTTGTGGTAAACCACTTTCTAGCATACCAATGATTCTATCGCGCTGAGATGCATCCAACCGTCGTAAAACCATTGCTTAAAATGTAATCTTGAACTTTGAACGGCAATTTGTTACTAACAATAAATTATTCGCGGTACAAGTACAGAACAGTCTACACAATAAATCACGCAAAGCAATTCTTAGACGTTGACCATTCTTTCCTTTTGTTGAATCAAACATATTTGATCTATTTTTTATAAAATTCTTATATAATAATAAAATCAACAGTGTGTACTAACTTCGGGTATTAAAACCCTATAATTATCTAGTTATATGGTTTTTCATACGTGATCCACTTCAAATGACGGCCAGTGTAGTAACAATATCATTATTTTCGTGGAGGATTAGGTCTGTTTGATTAATAAAAAAACGGTTTAAGTGTTGTTAATAGCTGTTTCGGCTTTTGGTTTTCTTCAGAACTTTATTTAATATTTAAATTTGTAGAAATGCTATTGATTGAGCAACAGTCTTTACAACTTATAAGCAAGGTGAAAAAAAAAAGAGAAAATGGAGAGAAAAAAATCGGTGTAGGTAGAAGCAATTAAATTCAAAATATGTTTATGACAAATTAGCGGTTGTATTATCTAAATTTAATTTTTAAGGTTTCCCACTAATGTGCAGTATTTCCCAAATTCATTTCAATAAGTTCCTACGATTAACAGCTATTTTCAAGTATGTTACATGTTTTTCTTCTTTGTCTTCTTTTTCAGCTGTTTTCTATCCGTTTGTGGAAGTAGGCGTCTCCATACTTCTTCGTTATTCTCTATTTTATGCTTTCTGATAACAGTTCGATGCACTTATCTTCTTTAGATGGTCTCCACATCGTTGTTGCAGTCGTCTTACACTTCTTCGTTCTCTTCAGGGCCTCAATTTCGTTATTTTTTTGATCAATTTGCCTGTGCTCCTAGTGACATATTCTGCTTAATTCTATTTTAGGGAACTTATTGTTTGTATCTTCCACAGTTTTTTGTTCGTATTTCCTGGTTGTTTTTACGAATTTTTAATGATATTCGTAGTATCAGGTAATTAACAGTGGTGCTCTTTGCTCTACCGATTAATTTATGTAAATTTGGTAAACAAAAGGTTATGTCAAATTAACTTACATGGAATCTAAAAATTAAAATTATTTTTCTCTGCCATATTTACCTAAATATAAATTAGTTACTAAATTCAACTAACCAGAATTTAAAAATAAATTCGTGTTTCGTTTTCTTTCATATTCTGGTTGCATGTTACGTATTCCTAGACGATTCAAGCAATTTTTGAGAATCAATATGGGAAATGTGTAGGAATAATGAACGGATCCATATCTTGCACAATTGCGTTTCAGAGTGGAGAAAAACTTCTGGAGTTAATGAGTTCTCCATCCTACGTGCTGCCGTGAAATTTCTTGATGTGTTTTTGATTACGTAGGTTGCCAAATTTCAAATACTCGATACAATCTCTCATGTTCTTGGTCAAATCTCTGGAGTTTAAGGCTGCTTGATCTGATATACCTGTCTTGACTAAATTAGCAAATCAAATATGACACGATAAGGCACTCTTGGTATTAGTAGTTCAGTGTTTCCTCTATTCCCCCAGATAATTTAACTCTATAATCATTGTAAATGCTTACTGAATAACTGAATAATCAAGCTTCCGATTCATCGACCGTTGGTATTCGATTTAATTGATATTTTAAATTAAACATTACACCAAACAGCTACTGTTCAATAGTTATTGCGATACATATTTTACTACAATTCCATTAACCTACAATACGATAGACTAAAAATTAACCAATATGTTGCATTGTTTCCACTATGAAAACTTAATCGCGTGTTACAAGAAAATTGTCAGTTGCATGGTTCCTTTGTCGATATTTATATAAAGAACTCTACAATAAAAGTTTCGCATCGATTTATCACAGTGTTATAAGCGTCAGTTCTCAGAATCGACAGCAGGGAGTGTATTTTAACATGCAATGCTTGATAATGACAGGTACTACTACTAGTTTACTTCCTACCCTGAAGTACGTGTGTATGTGTTACACCCACTAATTTCAGGCGATTTCAAAGCGCAAGTAGTTTTACTGAGTTTCTTAGAATTTGTAAATATAAAAATTTATAATAGAACTGATTATTATCCAGATTAGCCACAAGTCCATAATATTTTCTAAAAAATTGTTTGTGGAATGGTTCTGACTTATCAAATATTATTTAATGAAATAAATTACTTGAAATAGTAAATATGTTATAGCATCATTTTATTAAACTTGAAAAAGAAGAACTTAAATTTAGGAAAGGTTAAGTTTTAAGTTGTATGTTATGAATGCGAAGGCAATAACTAACATGAAATGGAGAACAATTTATTTTTAGCCTTTCCATTTTGTATGTTTTCTTTTAGTGTCAAGAAAAATAAAAATTGTGTTCTAGTTCAATAAATATCTAATGAACTTAAGTCTAGAACTTTAAAGGGAATAAAAATATAGAAATAGCGGTGAATTCTATTGTGAATTCTATTGTGAATTGAAACATTATACTTAATTCTTTTTATTTTATTTTACCTCTTGCTAAGAGGCATTTTATATTCTTGTTTTATAGCATTTCGTAAATTATGAACAGACACAAGATTAAATCGAGTTCTATGAAATTATTGTTTTACAGAGTTTAAAAACGCAACTTCCTTCTTTACTACTATTTGTATTCGTTTATATATTAAATCACTAACTGTCTCAGCACAACACCACTAATTCATGCATTTCGAAAAGATTTATCACTATAAATAACACAACGGCGGCCTTTCATGTCGGCTCAGTTTAATGATTGTTTTTAGCGAAAGTTTATGTTGCTATCATTTCTGTTTATATAATTTGTTTATTTATGGTTTACCTTTATTCTACGGGTCTAAAATGTGTAGATACTTATTGTGCTTGCAGGTTTCGATATTTACGTTTAAATCACGTAGGGTGATAGGGACCATGAAGCTCCGATATCACCAAAATGTGTTAATTATGACATCTCTGATTTATATGAATAGAGGCAAATTTGATTTTTGAATTATATGCAAATGTACAACAACATTTTTTAGTTCGTATTTATTAGTTCCATAACATTTTGAAAATCTCCGTTAAGTCACTTACCTGTGCATGAAGACAAGTGATAAGAGTACTAATGTTTCCCTTTTGTTGAAAAAAATTTTTCAGGGAAAACTTTTGCTTAAAGATGTTGCGGTATGTTTATGTTATTTCATCAAATTTGTTTTCCCAATCTTCGTTTTTTAGTTTTTTACGGGGCTGTTATTCCGGGCTTCTTCCTCCGGTTTTTTCTAAGATTTAATACATACTGAACATGTTCATCTAGATATAATATTCATGTAAGTTAAAAAATGTTTGCATTTTTATAATTGTTTCTAATGTTAAAATATGTTTAAAAAGCTTGAAAAGATACGAATAAAGTATTGAAACGTCGCTCACCAAATCAATTAGTTTTTATATATTGACCTAAAACTCATTTTATATAAAAGTCAAAATAAAAAATAAAAATTCTCTATTTTTTAATTAGCACTTGGGGGAAGTAAAAGTGCATTATTATCATCTACGAACATGTTCTGCGAGAACGTTGTGAGTAATTATGGTGACAAAGCTGATATAAGATTTTTTAGATACGAAAGTGATTACTACGATCAAATATTGTGTCTTTCAATGGGAAGACCGCTATCAGGTATTGTAGATAACTTGGTATTAGACAAACTATAAAATGCGTGTACAAAAAATTGCCATTTTTCATTATAAATATATTACGAAGGGCAAAGAAAATAATATTAAAGATATATTTAATAAATTTCACAAAAAAATGAAATTTACAGCTGAATTACAAAACGAAGAAATGTTAAACTTTTTGGACCGAAAACTTATCAGAAGAGACGGTGCAACTCAGCGTCACACTAAAAAACAAGTTCACGAAGATACCTAAATTACAATTTTTCTGCTCCTATCTATCAAAAAAGAAGTGCTATATAATGTTATTATTATTAACCAAGCAATTAAATACACCAATCCTACAAACAGACCTCAAGCTTTAGGAATGTAAAAACCATCTTAAAAGAAACCATTACCCTGAAACATTTTTCAGCAAAATAATTAAAAAAACAAGCCAATAAACTCTGAAACTCAGCACAAAAACCTAGTAAAACATTCGAAAAAGATGACGAAACCATAATCAGCATGCTGTAAAACTTAACAAAACACAAAATTAAAATTGTAAGTTCTACAAAAAATCCGTTAAAAACCTACACAAAATTAAAAACTCCAATAGAAAAGGTAAACATTACACACGTAGTGTAGCAGATAAACTGCCAAGACTGTAAAGGGGTGCTTATTGATCGAAAAGACATTGAATCGTTAAGTAAATGCTACCATAATTTAATTCATGGCTGCCAAGCATAAGGCATCTTATGTCGGAACAGTATGAATAAACGGAGACGTGCAAGTACGGACAAGCGCACACTAATAAAACATTTTTTTCTGCGACGGGAAAAAAGTTGAACATTTTGTCACTCTTGACAGGTACTAAAGTGTCACTTTTTGTCACTTTTTATGAAATTACTTTTTTCCCTCTACCCGGGGAAAAAAGTGATTACTTTTTTCCCGTGGGAAAAAAGTAATTACTTTTTTCCCCGCTACAACAGCTTACTAGTTTAAAAATTCAAATTCCACGTTGACCAATTTTCCGACTTTATTGTATATGTTTTTCAATATATTACATTTTTTCCCGTCACAGAAAAAAATAATGTATTATACACAGGAAAAAAGTAAGATTTTAGCTCTCGGTGTGAGTGTCTCCCTCCGCTTCGCGTCGGGAGACAAACAGACACCTCGAGCTAAAATCTATTACTTTTTTCCCTTGTATAATAAATATCTATTAAACAATCTGTCATTGCTTGTTCGACATTGTACACTTGTAGTATAGGTATGTAAATGTAAAATAAACATGTTATTGTTTATATTTATGTAACGAAAATTGTAATTAGTGAAAACTGTAGTACATATGTTCATCCAGATTTAATATTCATGTAAGTTAAAGAAATTTTGTGCTTTTATAGTTGTTTCTAATGTTAAAATATGCAAAGAAAGCCTGAAGAAGATACGAACAATGTATTGAAACGTCGATCGCAGAATAAATTAGTTTTTATATATTGACCTAAAACACAATTAATCACTAAATCTGATAATTAAACGCGTTGAGTGTCTAATGTGTAGATTAGAAAAATGCATCTTTCTTAACTTTATGTAAGTGCCATGATAGTATATAAATTCAAAAAATAACAGAGATAAATGTGTTTTACGTTTCGCACAGTCTATCGGCTGTATTTTTGCAATAAATTGTGTTTATTGGCTGTGTTTTAATCGCATATTTTTTGCTGTTAAAGACAAGGCCCGCGTGTGACTAGTTTAAAAAAATTATCTTGTTTTAGACGCGTTCATACAAGAATAATAATTGGTATTGTTGTGGTACAATCTGCTGATATCTTTCACAGCGCAAACCACTCGAGGCAACTCAACAGAGCTTATGTAAGCTGGCCCAGCGAACAGCTTCGGTGAAGTCGGTCTACCACGTTCTTTAATTTACACTATTAATACATACACAGACGCATTCTTGATTGTTTAAAATTAAATGCAAATGTCTTTTTTTGGTTTAACTCACTTTTTTCTTCCTGCTTTTCTTTTAAAGAGTCTACAATAGAATCTTTTATCAAGGAATGTTTTTCCGGAGTTTCCTTTCGATCTATTTTCGGAACTGTTTTTCAGTTTTTTCTTGTATTTGTTCAGCGGTTTTTTTTTCGGCAGCTGTTCTTAATTCTGAGACTGACTCAGTGAAGGAAAGCCTAGAAGTTACTAAAAAAAACTTGGGGGCGTGTTTTGCCACTTTTATATAATTTCTTTTATGCACAATTAATGTAATAACAATTTTGCACACAGACCATTATCAAAATTTCTATTACCGAGGACGTGGGCCTCAATATGAACATTGTCAGACCAAGTACATGATCATCTACAAATTTCCACTAACCAACAACTCACAAATTCGACTTGGCACTGAGACCATAAAAAAAGTTTATCATAATACAAGTATCTTGGCTGTTAGGTAAATAACAAATAGGAGATTGCTCAAGATATAAAAGTACGGATAAAGATCGCTCGTAGTGTATTCTGCAAATTGAGATCGGTACTCAGCAACCAAAACCTAAACCTTAAACTAAATGTTAATGGCCAAGTTCTATGTGTTCTCCCTTCTCTTGTACGGAGATCTTCTTCTTCTTCTAGTGCTTCTCCTATCGGAGGTTCGCCATCATCACAGCAATCCGGACTTTATTGACTGCAGCTCGAAATAGTCCAGTGTTACTGCAATCAAACTAGTCCCTCAGGTTTTTGAGCCAGGATACACGGCGTCTGCCAACATTTCTCTTTCCCCTAATTTTCCCTTGAACTATTAATTGGAGAATGGTGTATTTGGGGCCTCTCATTATGTGGCCTAGGTATTGAAGCTTTCTCTTTTTAATGGTGACTAACCTGTAGCTTGTCTGCCTTTGCATTTGCTGTAGAAGTTTGAGCAATATTTGTTCGTAGGCCCTGCCTGCCTAAACAGGACCGTGTGCTTAGATTCTTTAAACCTTGGGGCGGACAAGGATTTGATCTTAATGTATTTTGTTTGCCAGGACAATAATACTTAATCGGTTTATGCCTGTTAGCCGCCGTCTCAAAAGTACAGATGGCAATGATGATGGCTAATCTTCGTTAGAAGAATGCACTCAGATGAAGATTACTGAGGCTGCTAAATGTTACTACTTTTAATATTAAAAAACTGCATTGGAACAACTATAACAAAGGTCTTCTCACAGACATTCTACAAAATAAACAAGTGTACGTTACGCATTCCACGCTCCATTGTGGTACATATTGGGAGTGCCCGTAAAAAACTGCTGCGTGTACATTACTATTTAGCTCGCATTTCATTTAGAAAAAAAGCTAAATCCGCACGATGTTCTACTTTCCCGTACTTCCAGTGTGGAAATATATTAAATCGCGAAAATTTTCTAAAGTGGCATCTTGACAAAAATGCATGTTTTGGGCCTCCAGGAATACAAAACAGTAGTCTAAAAAAATGACGGTCTGTATGTGTGCGCAGGTGTGTCACGCGATATTTTAGGAACGATTGGACCGATTTTAATGATATTTGATATTATTTTGAATTGATTGTGTGGTAGGCACATGCTGAAACATTATTAATAAATATTTAACTATTAAAAAATTAATAGTTTATTAATAAAATAAAACTCTTGGTAATTGTTACACAATTTGTTGGTTTTTATTTTCTCGACTTAAGTTTCAACCATCACGGTTATCGTCAGGAGTTTACAAATCAAACTGAAATTTGGTACAAGTTGTTGAGCTATTAAGTTTCATTTTACGAACCGGAACAGGAACACGACGTTACTCATATTTTTTAGTGGCATTTCTTTCACAAATGGAATTACGGAATATAATAGATGGCGTTACGATAAATCTAAAGCTTTTTCCCAGTTATTAACGCAACTACAGTTTTAAAGAACTGCATACAATTTTAAAATTTTTCGAAAGATAGGCATGATAAATTAAAACAAGTTATTTTATGTGGAAAATATCAAATTTAGGTAATTTCATGTTTATTTTTCAAGATTTCTTTGTTGTGTCTTCAACTTTCGTTTGTGAAGTTCAGTAATGAACAAACACATTTTTTTTATTCTTATAAGACTTTTTAAATTTATTCTTTTATTTCCTTCAAGAAAATTACAAACTTTAGAGGAACACAATTTGAATTCCTCTCCCTCCCTTGTCATATTTATTAATTTTTATTATATTTTTAAGTTAGACACGTTTTTTGGTAGCATTTTTCTCACCAACAATATATCATAAATCTAAGAACAGAATAAGATAGAGAGCCTTAAAACAAATCAAAAGCTTTTTTGGAGCATTCACTTTCAAATGGGGGTCGCTACAATTTTCGTAAATGTATAGCTTTAACGCTTATTTACTCAAAACGAATTGGCAATTAGGGATTACATTTGGTATTACAATAGCCGTAGAGGAACACAATGGTACTATGCAAGAGAATTTTTGTTGTACTATTGCTGAAAAACTGACTAAACAATTTTTTTTGAATTACTTTCAAAGTATGTGTAAATTAGTTGAGCATCTCTAAAAGACAGTTAGACCTTCGTAGCAACTTGCTTTTTCTAAAAATAAAATTATCTCGCAAACCGTTGGACTTTAACAAAAATGCCTCTTTTGTGTATTTTTGGAAAAATAATAGCTAACTCCCACCATATGGCACGTCTCTAGTGCACTGATTCAATCAAAAAAATAGTTAAAATATTAAACCAATTGGAAGATGGTTCTCATTAAACAATTTCAAAGTTTTGGTGCAGCTGTTGGTAAAGTTAACAAACTAATGATTACACTGTAACCCCTCAACGAAGAGTTTTTGTACATAAGTAAGTTTGGTTAAATGCTGTCGGAAGAAATCGTAGTTAAATGTATACCTAATCTTTTAGGGACATCAAGTATACTCCAAATTACCTGTATCTACAAGTACAAACAAAATTGACAAAAAATTTGACATGCTAAATGAAAGTAATGGTTTTAATTGAAATGTGGTTGAAAAATAAATTATAGATTTTAAAATATATTTACCTACTAACCGATGTCATTCCGTTTCGTGTTACAGTAGTACACAATTCGGTGACGTAAAGCGTGAATTATAATTTTATGAAGAAAAATGTGTGTAAAACTAAAACCAAAATACTCTACAATAAAACATTTAACATGGAAGCAACTCTTCCTTTTGGGTTGAAATAAAATTATTCAGTTATTTGTTAGTTTGATTCCTACTGTTTTCTTAATTTAGAAAAAAATAACTTTCACTACCCCTATATTGCAATAGTGAAACTAGACGGATATAATACACTTACAGGAAAAAATATCGAAGCAGCGATGCAAACCAATACTAAAACATTGAAAGCGGAAGCTTTTCAGCTTCGAGAAAATGCGCTGAAGAAAATTCTCAGAGAGGGCGACACTACGATAGGAAATGCGATTTAAAGCACCAGTGTTCGCTGCAAAATTATTTAAGTGGAAACTATGAATCTTTATAATCCAATCTTAAAGCAAGTATTTGTACAACTTGAATACTGAAAACAAAATTAGCTTACCAAATGCTTATTTTTGTTGCGGTATAACTCAATAAATCCTATGTAATAAATAATGTTTGCAAAACTAAGATGTATTTATTTTATAAAATAATATGGTTTAAAATGTCTAAATATTTATTGTTATTCATAAAACAATATTAAATATTAGTGAACTTTAGAAATATAAATTATCTTTTTTTAACACCTGCAATAACGTAACATCGATGCAAACACGCATCTTACAAACTTGCACTTGAATAAATGTTCATCCAAACTACGCAGACGCTCATTTCGTCTAAGAATTGTCTCAACACTCGAGAAAACGTAAGAAAATAAAACACGCACGCTTTCTTTAAGTGCTGTAACAATTTTATTCAGTTCCAATGCAAGAACGTAGAACTCAAGTTTTATTTGAAATGGGGCATGTGTAACTTTGTGCAGTTTATACGAGAAACGAATTTCAGATTTTATCATAAGCGACACCAGAGGAGTAGATTATTTTATAATTAATTTGGAAAATGTCACTCTACTTATTGCGCTTTAAAATTACTAGTCTTGCTTACCACTGACTTTCTTGCAAAATTTTCCTTGCTACTAAACTTTAATAATGGGGGTTTGCTTCAACAATTCTGAACGATTGTAATCTTTTTCTACTGTAGTTTAAAACTCAATAACGCATTTGAAACTAGATGGGGTTGTTGAATTGCGTACGTGTTTTTTTGAAATGCGCAATTTTCAGTAACAAAATGAATAACAAATAAAAAAATTACTTCAAAACTGCAGCAATGGTTGGCAGTACGCCAAAACAACTAAATTTGTTAATTTAAAAGACATAAATACAACAACAGCCGTGCGTGTGGGAGTGCGCGCGCGTCCGTTCGTGCGCCAGTATGGTTTACTGTAATATAAAATTTAAAATAATGTATGATGAATACAAATATTCTCAAAATTTAAAGGGCAATTTTACCCTACAAATAATAAAAAATTGTAACAATATTTTGGAGGCTAAAAATTTTTAATATTTTGATAATAGAAAATCGATTTTATGTATTAGCGATTAATGTTTTATTTGGCAATTATCCAATTAAACATTTAAGAAATCGATTAAGAGAAAACCACTCAGAAGTATTTTTTCAGTGGAAAGTTCCTATTGTCACTTACCATTTTCATACCGATTTTGAAGCGGAGGTTCCTAAATTTAAAGAAAACCAAAAATTCTAGGCGAATGGCACTGGGAGGTGGTAAAAAAATCACGCTTGCGCATATCGGATATTCTACATGCGTAGAGTACGAATTTTAGCTTTTTCCGAGAGCACTCTTCCCAGCACCACTCATTTCTTTAAGTAGTTATCTAGTTTTACAATATTTATTATTTTGTAGTTGACAACAATTTTTATCCGCTGAATGCGGATTAAATTACAAAAAAAATGGATCGTTTTTAGGCAATTATTCATTTAAACTGTTTAGGTAAACGACTAAAAAGAAACCTCTTATAAAGTCTTGTCTGTACGGAAGGTTGTTCCTATATTGTGATTTACAATACTCATACTGATTTTTCGTGAACATCTGGAAAACAATTATGTCGGCAGTGATCGGGGGTGGTAAAATGATCCTACTTGTGCAGATCGGATATTCGACATGTGTACAATACGTTTTTTTTTGTTGAGCGCGTTTATATTGAAGTATAACACACTTCTTCACCTCACCCCTTTTTTTGGACGGACCAATCTCGCTATTTTGCGGTTTCATGCCAATGTCATTAACAATCTTTTAAACCTAAATTTGGTTTTTTAGTTTAAGGCGCCTGGGTTGTGAAGTTTATACAGAGGTTGCACATTAATTTACGTCACACTTTCTTATTGTCCTATACACAAACAGCAAAACAAGCTTATTTCCTAAAAGTTAAAAAAATTATTTAAAATGTACCTAGAATAGTTAATTAAATCCCTGTGTCTTTTCGCTTCCTCTTTGATATACCTTTTCCTTTTTCCTATTTTGGTTTTTCTTGGTCAGATTCTTCGATCCATGCGTAGATTCTTTCCGTTGCTGTCTTTCTGTTTTTTGTGTTTTTCCCGTTCATTCTTTCCATCTCAATTTGATTAAGAGCAATTATTCAAGTATAACGCGGTTTTTCTAATTTCTTTTCTTTGGCTGTCATGGTATTTTTAATTTACTTGTTCTTGCGTTACAGTAGAGTTTGTTGTTTGGTCTGCTATTGCCGTCTGCTATTCCGTCCCCTGAGATTTTCCGCACCGTTAGCCTGTGTCTGAGAGTGTATGCCACTGCTTGTTCCATGGTAAACAGTATGCCTCTTATTTTTGCCATGTCAATATAGTTAATGGTTAAAGAGTATGTTATTAACTGCTATACCCTAAAAACTTGATATGAGCCCTCTAAAATACATTATTATTTATGCCTAGAAAGTGTAGCTCGCTGTAATTATAATTATTTTTAGGATCTTATTGTATAGTATCAAATAGTTCAAAGCGGTTTGTATGCACAATTTTTATATAAAGGTGCAATACTTAATTAGGCAAATAAATAAGGTTAACAGTATATTAGAACCGTTTTACATTCAACCTCAGCTTTTGAAGCCGAATTAATAAATGAATAAAATTAAATAAAAAAATATCTTCTTATTTAAGTTAAATTGCAGAAACTGAAATTCACTTTTATTATTTCCACTATTCAGTGCTATGAAATTTCATAAAGTAACGATCATAGCTAGTGATGGGATATTTCGAATTAAAATAAACAAACCATTCAATTATCGAAATATTTCGAGATATCTCGAGAGTGTACAGAAACCCATTCAAATTATTTTACGGTTTTAAAATGCTCCGGTTTGTATATTTCAGAAGCTGGCGTCGAAGCAATACAGTAGTCAACTGTAAATGTTCAATTAATGTACATGATTCGATGATACCACCAGTCTTGGTATTATAATGCGAATACACAAATGCTGACATAATTTCCGGAATTAGATTGCTAAAAAACGCTTTCCGTCTTTCCCGCCCAAACACAGGATAATAATGTTTTGACTTTGACTACATTACTAATTATTGTTTTGTTTTTCGTGGCCACTTTTAAAGCAGGCTCGTATTTGAATATTTCACTATTGCTCTAAAAAGTATGAACATTAAAAAATATAAAAATACAAATAAACTTATGAATATTTAGAATAATAATGTGTCACCGTTGATAAAAACAAGTGAACTGTACAAAAAAAAATTGATTATTTATACAATAAATAATAATTTGATATTGTTTTTGTCTCTGGTCTTATTTTTAAAAATGATTGGTTTATAAAACAGAAAAATATCTACTTTCGCGGTTTACATAAATATCATTTAAAAAACAGACCGGAATTAGCAATGAAATGTGTTCAAATTAATAAAAACCTTATTCAAAGCTGAATATTTACGCTGTTTTTTTTGAGCGGCTCAAGAAAAGACGATGAGGACGAAAATTCTTTTATGAGAGCATTTAAGAAGCAAGCGGAGGGCGTTTCTACTATTTTTCACAGCATAGGAACATCCTAATGAGTCATTCGATTATTAAATGCTTTTGAATGTCAATCATTCGATTATAAAAATCATTTGATTATGCCCATCACTAACCATAACTATATTTTTTTCGCACTGCTCTGGTCTCTCAAGGTCCTTGGCTACGAAGAAGTCACCAAACATGACATGTTATGAACCTAAACACCAGAACTAGCATACTCTTTGTGCGTGTTATCGTTTTGCCAGGCTTTTATGCGAAAGTGGACTCTAAAGCTTAACTTATTCCTTTGAAATTTAAATTCAAATTGCAGCTTTAGTTGCACAAAATAACCAATTAATTGTCATCAATGTACATTTGTGAGAAAGTTAAAGCTATCTAATTTTTGATTTTGACATATAGTCAAATTGTTAACCCGTCATTTTGGCGTCAGTAAAAACTGCAAGGTACACTGAAATAATTTCAAATCAACCCTGTTCTGAATTTAATGCTATAAAAATAAACTGTATGTAAACCCCAACATAGGTAACCTTATTCTACGACCAGCGCTAGATTGAGGATACAATTTACTGAAATGGTCAATTTTCAACATTTTCGATATTTTCACTGTTTAGGTGAACGGGACGCACAGTAAAGGATAGCTTAAAGACGTAATATGTTAAAAAAAGCAATACCTTGGAGTTTTTACTGATTTGGAAGTAAGAACGTGCTACGAGGTGGTCTCAGTGAAATGTACTAAAAGTGTTTAGTTTAGTTTTATTTATAAGTGTTGTCAAATAGGGTCTACCTTCATTCTTTTAGATATTTTGTCAATTTACAGTGTAAAAATGTGCTAAGAGGTATGAGCCAAATATTTATTAAATGGGAATGGTTTTCCTACAAGAAAAGGTGTAAAAATAAATATTAACGTTTCGAAATAGGAGGCATTTCTGTCCGAGGAAAGCGATATACAGGATAGTGCTACTCTGTGCTTACGGACACTTAGTGTAAGAGTCGTTAAGAAATAATTTAGCATAAAATTTGTTAAAATGTAACGATTCTTAACAATATAAAAGTTTAATCAAGAGACCCTATAATGAGAGTAATTAATTAAATATGAATAAAATAAAAGTCCTTATTTCTCTCATTTTTAAAGTACTAAAGTGCTACTTTAAAAATTGACTTCCTTTATCATTCCAAGTGTTTATTAATTGTTTTTGGCTGTTAATTCATTGTGGTTTTTCATTCGATGTTATTTTTTCGTAGCTGACTATGGTTGTAATTTCTTCAAGAGTAGTGCTTTTTAGGCTGAAGATGAGTTTATTGTAAAAATTCGAAATCGGTTCCTACATATTATATTAAAAAAAGCTTGAGAGAAATAAGGACTTTTATTTTATTCATATTTAATATAAAAGTTTGTTTAGGGAGTAAATTTCTGGAAATATCGTTTTTTTTTTAAGACGATTTCTTAGTCTGGCAAGTTTCATTATTTAGAAGTTGGAAAAGTACCAGCTGTACCAGTTTGTAGATAATATCAATCAAATCAGACAATTTTTAACATTTCTTACAATTTTTACTGACCAGCAGCAGAAGACCACGGTGAGGGGACATTGATTGAATGAACAGTTCTGCTGAACTCTTATTACCCTTGAAACAAGCAATTCCTAAATCATTTCTGCATAAGGAAGTTACAGAATCAAAGTAATTTGCTAATGTGTTACCGATTCAGTACCAATACACGGAAAAGTATAATAGTAAACGTTAGCAATTGTCATTTTACTTACTGCCATTTTAATGTTACGGTGTAATACAGACACCGATTTTAGTTGTTACAACATGGATAGCTTAGCAACCGTTTGAGTACAGGTAAGCTCTTGATTATTAAACAAATTGTTTCAACTACGAGAAGATAAGCCCAAAAAGGTATAGCCGGATTGTAGCGATGAATTAATAATTAATAAAGTATACAAAATATTGTCTAGCTTAAACTCGCTGCTAGCAGCATTAATCAAACTTTAACAGGCTAAAAGCAAAGTACCATCAAGATTGACAATAAAATATTTACTACATATCTGGAAACTTTTGCAGTTAATACGTCAGGGGTTTTGTGTTTTTTTTTTGACATAGTTTGATAATTATTTCATACGAGGTATTTGTAAAGTCCCACATTCGATGTCATCAGAATAAAAAAATATATCTTATATAGTTTTAAGTAGGCGAGTCTTAAAAATGTTTGTATTGTTTCTAGTTATTATATTATCATCATTCAAATATCCAAACTACAATTTTTTCAGTCATCATTAACAAGCAGGTTGGATTATAACCAACTGTGCTTTAAGCATTTTCTGAATATTTAGATTTTTCAGTTATTACATATATTCAAATTGTTTATTGTTCGTTACTTCTAAAACTTTATAGTACTGAAATTTTATTGTATACCTGAAATTCTGAAAACTAATTATTAAAATACAACTTTCAAAATATTTCTACTAAATGAAGAGTTTGAGTTAACAATTAATACAAAGCTATTTTAAATACGCCCTATTACATATTATCATATTCTTCAACCTGTTTAGTATTTGAATAATTTAAATTAATTTGATTAGCTAGATTAAAAAAATTTAGATGGACTATTTTCTACAGTAATAAACTAATTAGAAAAATAGTATAATAGTACGGCTTCATATAAATAAGTTAAGTTACAATTAAGAAAAGAAAAACTGTAAAATAAATTTATTAATAAATTTAAAATTTTAGATTGTTTAAGTTCATATTAGTACAGTGTGCAACAGACCACGCACGCACTTTCTTTTACGACTAAACCATTGAACCTAGGCGGATAGAATACAAAATTTGTTATATAAGTTGTACCCGAGGTATTCAGTAAAAATATTTATAAACTCTTTGAGGCTTTGGAAAGGGTCGTTTTGGGGGGGGGTGAGTTAGAGGGGTTTTTCGAGATTTTCAAATACGAAGGTGAGTCAAATCGTACCTCATTTAAAAGGTATTTTTAAACCCAACAATTCAACAAAAAAGAAAATATCGATAGCCACAGTGTTTCACAATGGCGCCCAATTATATCAAAAATCAGGCCATTACATAAACCTTTCCCCAACCGCTCCTGAACTATTATACCAAGAAAACTCATACTGATCATTAAAATCCATTAAACTAGCTTTCCAACAATGTACCACATCTCCTCCTTAACAGAGCAGAAAGATTAAAAAAAACTTTCTTAAAAGTCTTAAATAAGACGAGGAATCAGGTAATACCTCATTTTAAGGGTCCCATCAAACCGAACAATTTGTATGTTTAAAGATTTTCGATATGCTTCACCGTTACAAAATGGCAGCTTAATTTATTAAACTTTACTTCCTATTATCGGATGAATCGCTCTATCTACCGCATCTAAAGCAGTAAAACATTAATTTTTTTGTTGATTTATAAAGTTTATTCACATAACACTGAAATCTACGCGCGATTTGAAACTGGACAACTCAACATCGCACTCTCACTAAACCTTTATTACACCCGGTGAAAAACTATAAATGTGTATGTTGGTATTTTTGGCGAATAGAATGTGAACCATGTCGTGATTGTTAGAGTCACAATTAATAACATATAAAACAATTACGACACGGTGCACATTCATCCACATCTTTCTTTTTATTTTTTTGAAGTTGTTGGGTTTAAAATTGCCTTTTAAATGAGATACGACTTAACCCACTTTCGTATTTGAAAATTTCAAGAAACCACTCTAGCCCCCCTACCCACAACTATCTATTTGAGTGTCCCAAAAAGTTTATAAATATTTTTACTGAATACCTCGTGTACGATTTATATAACACATTTTTTTTATCCATGTAGGTTCAATAGTTTAGCCGCAAAAGATTGATAGATTTTTATTTTAACTTTATAGGTATTTCGACTTTTTTACATGTCATTATATTAAAAGTTAGATTAAAAGTAAACAGCGGTGTTGTTATACGAACAACAAAGCTTGTGACTTGATTTTGGTTATCTATATATGCCGATGCAATAAATATCTGTCAGAGTTATTTATTATTATATGTTTGGACGAAAATAAATATCAAACAAAACTTAACAAATATATTCTTTCTCGTTTTGCATTGTGAAGCTTTTCTGTTGTTCCAACCAACATAGTGTTACATATATGTACGTTATACATTGCATTACGTTGACCTATGCTACATCTTAAAGCTAATAAATAACTTGTTTTGTAAAGCAATATTTGGAATGTAATGTATCATACTTTGAAAGTAGTATAAAATCAAAACAACAAAGTATCTCTGTGGCAAACAGGAAGCCAACGTGCACTATCAGATGGAATATTAAATTTGCTTTAAAGTTATTCGTTTGTTGCAACTTGTTAACTTGCTAAATATATAATTAAAATTTGTGAAATCTATGAAGACCTATTGTTACGTGTAATTTACAGTTTGAAAACTAATTTAAGTATAATTTGTTATATAAGTCGTAAGTGCTGCTTTTAGTTCATGGAAAGATTCAAAACGGAAGATACGTTTTTCTAAACTTTTCTTTAGTAGTTTAGCAATAAAAATTAAGTTTGTTTTAGTAATCAAACTACTTACTACGTGAACTTTCACTGCATATTTAATTGTTTCTTCTGTAGTTCTATGTAAATTGGTTAGCGGCTTGAAGGTACTGTATGATAAGTTATCTAATACTAGCAATATAAAGATTTCGTAACCAAGTAACACTTTTTCTTAAAGTACTTAAGTATGTATATAACTTACTAGACACTTTTGTTGAAAATCAAAAACAGAAATGTTTTACAAACAACGGGTTAAAATCTGTTTTCAGGCCATGTGCGTCAAGGACTATGAGAGGGTGAACACGAAACATATAACTTAATTTCCAATTTGACAAAAAAAACGAGATGCCATAACCAGATTGGCAATAAATTAATTTGCCTCGGTGAATGAAACAAACTGCATGAAACAGCGCAAACGAGTACAAGTATTATAAAAATGAATTGGTAGCTTCCAGTTCGCAGCTTTAATGCCATTTTGTTACACGTGGATTAAAAGTTGATTCAGCTTATTTGTAGATTAATAAATCTAATCCTACCTCTATATTATTTTTTCAATTTCATTTGTTGTAATTATAGGAGGCTTTGTAAATGTATGCTACGTATATTGGTGTTTGTAAAAATTAATGTTGTATCATACAGTTTCTATGGTCATCTAAGCAGATTTAACGTTTAAACATAAATAAATATATGTAATGTACTAGCCGAACCCGTGGCCTACGCCTGATGCATTTTTGATAACTTCTATTAAAACATGCAAGCTTTTGAAATTAAGTGGGGCGTTGCCTTACGCGACTGTAACATAAACATCTGTACAGTTATATAATATAATAATAAATGAACCGCGTCGAGTTGTAAGCCTGTCGTCGCGTAAAGCGAGACAGTTTTGGTTTTAATATATAAATTACGCGTCCACCTGAATATAGCAGCAATGAATGTTGATTTGGATTTGAGACATGGGATTTAGGCATTATTATAAAATAAAATATTTGCAAATGTTGGCTACCCTCATGATTTTGGAGTAAAATGAGGTAGAGATAATTTGTCTAGCATTAAACATTCTATCTAATGCACGATTTGCTTTTTAAAACGAGCATTGTAATTGTAAAAACAGTTAAATATCTTCGAATGTGTTGTTGTGGGTAGTATGAAATATTATTGATTACATATCAGGCAATATTAGGCAATCTTGTAAAAGTACTCTACGCTTGCTTTTCAAATGTAATGCCGCGTAATCGCCATGGTCGTGAAGACCTTTGGTATTTCAGATTATGTGCCAGTAACTCAAACAAATATTAAACGTCTAATGGAGTCTATCTCTATAAAGTAGTGCAGCGGGGCACTGTGCAAGCGAATCTGTGTTTTCTATCATGGGCGCGTAAATATGTGTGTAGTGGTAGTGGGGAGCGCTCACCACTAAAAGTTGAGACAGACACAAGCGACCTGGATTTATGATGTAGATGCTTTAAGAGATTGAATTTGATCATTCTGCTTTATAATATACCGAACTAAATGCAAGAATCAAATTAATACCAATTTATATATTAAATCCCTAACTGTCTTACGAGACGGAATCTCGCTTTTCGATAAAATTTATCACCATAATACTACAGCGGCCTCTTGCAACTTCACTCAGTTTATTGATTGTTTGGGTAATTATTTGTAGTTTCTGCCACCGCTGTTCCCATAACTTGGTTATTTACGATTTAACAATAAAGATAAACTCTAAGTTTTAATAGAATTTGCCTTCAGACAAGAAAAATCAGATTGGTCGGTATAATTCCAAGTAGAATAATCACTGAAAAGATAATTTGATTAGTTGTTGACAGGGAAATTGAGCACTCTGATTGGCTAGATAGTATTCGTGTAAAACAAACAAAGGTAATACAGAGAGATCCACATTGATAGAAGGTGCCGCTTGATAACATTTTGTTGTGTATTACTTGCCCATTTTTGGCACTTCAAGGTTATTCATGAGCATTAAACATTTCGTCCTACATCGGTGGTGGATCATTTCTTATTTTAAGTTTTTCTAATTGATTTTATGCCTAAATTAAATGCACCAATCGATCTTAGCAAAACCATCAATTTCACGTTGAACTTGTTAGCGTTAAAATACACTACTTTTTGTAAAAAAAAAAGAACTTAGAAATATGCTTCTTAAACATAACGCTACCGAATCAATATTGAAATAAATTATAAATAGAAAAAATTAGGTTAGGAAAAAAATGCAGAGCATTGTGGGTTAAAGAAAATAAATATGATGAAATGTTAATAAATATTGATAACTATTAGATGTTTTATAATAAAGTCACCCTAATAAATTTTTTAGTAAAACAAGATTTTGTGTTTATATGGATATAGGTACATAATTTTGATTTTTACAAAAGCTTTGTTGCAGTAAAACGAGAACCAACGGCACTAACAAATGAGGAGTCAGTAAGACGAGGAATGTTGTAAAATACCAGTTCGTAATAATGTTTGCTAAAGAAGAAAAAAGTTTGACTTGTAAAAATCAAAATTTAGTTAAAAAAAGATTGGCGAAAAATGTGGCTGGTACTTTTCCCTACTTTCTACGTTTCAAATACTCTCGCGCCAATAAAAGACTAAACAATACTGTTTTAACAAAATTCAAAACAAGGATTTAAAAAAAAGTTAAGTTAAACACTCCAGCGTCAATTTAAACTTGCAACAGCCTGTGCAATACGATGTCGTATGCCATATAAGAATAGTAAGCTACAATACCTTTGGCTTAACCGCATGGAAGCACAGTAACCGCTCGTTTTACGGCTGATTAGAGATGCGCTTTGAATGAAGAATCGCTATTAATATTTTAGATGAAGAGTTATCAAAAATATATAAACAATGAAAAATATATTTTTTAACTAGAACTAATTGATATGCATAGTAGAAATCACGTAACTTCTGCAAAACGGTTATTGATATAAAAAAATATCGATTGTTTCTTTCATTAATAAAATACTTAAACATTTTTGGTAATTCTAATAAACTACTTTAACTAATCTATTGCACTGTTTAAAGTTTTTGAATAAATAATAAATGAATTTCAAATTTTTCAAAAATTCACCCACAAACAGACAATTTTTTTAAATTAAATTTTTTCGATTCTCTGGGCTCAAAAACGTATATTTCCCTTAAAATTTAAAATTCGAAAATTTACAGGAAATTGTAACATACCAAGTTTTATGAAAATCTGTCAAGGTTTTCCTGAAATATAAAGGAACGAACGCAGCCATCCACAGACAGACATTTTAAATATTATTTTTTTGGCATTTTTAGGCCCAAAAACGTGTATTTTTTGTCAAGATTTGAAATTTGAAAGTTTGCATTCAATCATAACATACCAAATTTTATAAAAATCTATCGAGGCGTTCCGGAAATATAAAAGAACGAATGCATCCGCAAACAGACATTTGAATCACCTGTTTTGGGTTCTTTGGGATCAAAAGCGTGTACTTCCTCCAAAATTTGAAATTTGAAAGCTTGCATGAAGTCATATCATACCAAATCTAATAGAAAGGGGTCGAGGGGTTTCGTGAATATAGGGGAACGAACACACACACCCACAGACAGACATTTTCTTTAAATGTCCTCTGTTGGGCTCTTTTGGCCCAAAAAACTTATATTTTCGTTAAAATTCGAAATTCTAAAATTTGCTTGAAATGACTTTCCATGGGAAAGTACAAATCAGGTTGAATTATATTTGAATAGAAAAAGAATATCAGATACTTCATGCGAAAACGTTGCGCACCAATAATTAATATGAATATAAAGCTACTATGTATTTACCGTTATCGATAAATACCTAATAGTTTTGACGTTTAGTAGCGGAATAAAGAAACATCTGACTGGTTAGCAACTGACGATTACAACGCCTGCTGGTTAAATGTGACATTTTTATTAAAATTAATGATAAAAAAAATTAATAAATTCAAAATTAAATTAAAAACATAAAAACTAAATATTTACCACTCTTGTTTATTCTCTAATAAATTTTAAAACGGTTAATATTTGGTGTAGAAGACAAATTCGGTATTATATCGTGAACAAGAATTTTTACCAAAAACTATAGATATGTTACAGGCAATTTTGCTATGAACTCTACTATTTACTCTATAAAGTAATGAATGCTGCCGTTAAGGAAGGAATTTCTGTTAATATTTCAGGAAACCACTTATGAATTTATCAGTAGGGTCTGCTACCTTGGTTCTGTATATTGGAGAAATGTGTTCGGAATCTTACAGTAGTCAAGCTGGAACGAAGCGTTTGTGCTTGTTCTTGCAAAAGTTGCATTGATGAAACACTTTTAGAATCTTTTACCTTTCATAAATTTCAATCGTGTTGAGGTGTTATCGAAGCCACGTAATGCTCGTATTAGAGTCACGTAGGAAAACTTGGATGAAATGTTCTGTTTCGATTTGGGACTTCTGCAAATCCCTCACAATCTTAGAGATCTGCTGCAATCCAATATGGGAGCAGTTGATCCCCGAGTTGAACAAAGCCAATATCCACGCTTTCCCCATTCTATTTATTCAAACAGCAGAGGTGCGAAGTTTTTTGTTCAACGGCTATTTTGTAAACAAATTACTGTTCAGATAAAAGTTTTAAGGCAAATCCTTTTATCGCGACCAATGAATAATGCAGCGCTCTTACGTTAGATACAAAAGCGCGGCGTCTTCAGTTCGCATCAATCATCGCCTCAGACTCTCATTTATAATTCTAATTTGAGCTACTGAAATATATGATTCAATTAGTTTTTGTCTTTGCTAAGTAAGCCGTCTTGTTTGTAACGATACTATTAGCAGTAGGAACACATTGAACCGGAATAACACCTTCTCGGGTTTCAGTTTTAACAAAGTAATTCTAAAATTTAAAAACGGCTTGCAAAAACTTACTCGGCTGCAGCTTTAACAATTAATTGATGTTGTAAACAGTCGTAAACCCACCAGTTATTGCTCGTAACGTAGCACAATTTTGAGCTAATTATACATTTATGAATTATGTGCAGGAGCTCGTAGGTAAGGAGATGCCTTGTTGTATGACTAAGTGGAGCTAACATCAACAAGTGGTTCCCTGTTGATTAGTCCGCACATTTTGTATTGAGTACATTGCATGTTCAAGCAAGCCACTTTGCAAAGCAACTTTTGAAAAAAAAAAAAACAGAAAAGGGCCGCGTTTGTCCAATCGCTTGGCTGTGGTATGTATAACTTCAAAGGTCGCGTTTGACAATAGACAATTGCTTTGAGTCAGAAGATTCATACAAGTTAGCGATTTATATACGAGTCTAGAAAATGTGTGTGGTAGAGTTTACATTATCTTGATAGTTCTTGGAAACAATCAAATTGCCATGAATTTCGACACACATATAATCTATACTTATTACAGCTATGTCTAAACAATGTTCAATAGAAAAAACAATGAGTTAATTAAGATAATCTAAGATCTTACTTGCACCTGTATTTTTAATTAATTTACCAGGCGCTCTACATATACCAAATGTTTAAAACAACGATCTACTTTCTAAACTCTGTGAAGTTCCTGCGAAATAATTTTTGGAGGATCACGTATAATTGTTCTGTAACCGTTGAAACTCTGTACCACATGCAACCAAAATACATATAACGGGTATGGTCACCGATAAACTGCTCGGCAGCAAATGTTTGAAAAAGAATTAATCGGCAGTTTGAAAAACAGTTTATTGAGGCAGCAATTGTTCATAACGAAAATTTTTCTAAAAACATTTGTTTGATAGCTATTTTTTGAAAACCAATTTTTTGGTGGGAATTGTTCGAAAGACAAATTTTCGACGTAGCAATTGTTTGGAACAATAATTTTTCTATTAACTTTTGTTCGACAGCAATTTTTCTAAAAGCCATTTTTCGACAAGAATAGTTCGAAAAACAGTTTTTCGACGCAGCAATTGTTTGAAACGACAATTTTTCGATAAACATTTGTTTGACAGCAATTTTTCGGTAACATTTGCAAGTAATTTCTCGACAGGAAATGTTTTAAAAATACTTTTTCAACGAAGTTGTTACTTGTTTACGAGGAGTATACCGCAGGGGAAGTCTGATGTACAGGTTATAGGAAGTCTCGGAGAAGTCCAAACAAAGCTGGAGAAGTCTAGGGTAAGTCAGGGAAGTCTAAGCGAAGTAGGGAAGTCTGGGGAAGTCAAAGGGAAGTCGAGGAAGTTCAAGGGAAGTCTGAGGGATATTCGGATGTTTCTAGAGTTTTTTTCTCATAAAATCGTATGGCGTTTACAAGTACCCGCGAATCCAGTTCGTTTATTGAATCTACATTTGAATCTACCATTAAAATTTTGGCCAATGGAATTGACAGAACCATTTTTGACGGGTGGGTTTACTGTAATTTTATGCCCACGATTTTAATGATGACTTCTTTTACGCAAGCTTTTGAAATTAAGTACTACGTCGCCCTATGTGACTGTTAACATAAACATTCAATCCAAATACTACTAACAAAATAATAAATAAGTTGTTTGTTCTTTTGTTTAGAAAAACATAATCCATAAGTGGAATACGCTGTATTTTTTGTACTGGTTCAATTGTATGCTTATCTTTAAAAAATACTAATATAATATAACAGTGTAGGTACAGCAAGGTTCAGAAGTAATGTCATAAAATTAATTTTCAGGCAGACCTAAGTTTACCTGAAAAGGGTGTTGCTTATATACAAATATTATTTACGACATTATCTTTGCACCTTGCTGCAATAGCATATTGTCGTTTCAAACAATTGCTGCGTCGAGAAATTGCTGCCGAACACACGTTTTTTGACAAATTGTCGTTTCGTACGATTGCTGCGTCGAAAACCTGTTTTTCGAGCAACTGTTGTCGAACAACAACTTTTCGAAAAATTGCTGACGAAAACAATGTTTTTTGAAAAAATATCTGCTCTTTGTTTTATACCCTAATTTTGCCAAATTAAAACAAAACGGAAATTTGATGGTAGGAGTAAACGCAGGGTCTGGTAGAATATGAAATGTTTGAAAAACTGAAATATTGATGGTGGACTTTAACAGAAGAAGGTAAAGATATTGTTTGTGCTAATCAGCTTTGTGCTATTTGTAGAATATAATTTTTTTAATTTTTCGAGCGGCTCTATATTTAAGTGAAGGACCCTACCCTTATCCCCAATTTTTATGACGAACTTAACTCGTTTTTTGCGGATTTCTTTGAGTGTGATTTACAATATTTTTAAGTTCCATTGTTGTTTCTGCGTTCCGGGTGTTACGGCATCTGGGCTAAAAAATGCATGAGACACAAATGTGCACGCACACAAAACACATACACACAGGCACCTGGCAAATACAGATTTTTCGATATTTTCGGAGTCTCGGACCCTTTAACGTAGTTATAATTTGTCAAAATTTCGTATATATAAATTTTAACAAATACAAGAGGTACCTGTTTTTAGTTTTAGTTGAACTTAGTATAGCGACGAGGAAGGTAAACGTTCTCCCCACTACTTTATTAGTAGTTAAAAATAATAAACAAATGTTTAGATATTGCCTCTTAAAGTATTATAGGATTCAATTTACAATACCACTAAAGCTCTCAGCTTTACCCATTACCAAAATACTCTTTGCGACTCAGTCGCTATCAGAAATATCAAACGTATTTGATTATCTAAAGTAGCTAGATACGTTTTCAATATTATGCCTGCATGTTTAAATTTGAGGAAAGCAGCTAGCTCATTTGTCTTTGTTACAGTCCTTTGACAAAACATGCTGTTTGCAACATCAAGAAATTCTTTTCTACGTTGTAAGGTACTTTTACATGTGAAAAAGTTTTAACAAGCAGTTGAATCAATTTTGGTCTCCGAACAAAAGTGGGTAAGGCATTGCTTTTGCTTTTGTCTGCGAGAGACAACTTTTGCTTGCGTATAGAATATTACTTTTTGAAGCAAATCTAGCTAATATGTTTTAGTGATGTAAAATAGAAAATCAAAAATATCAGCACTTTTTGTATTAATTTGTTGTGTGAACATTTTTGGTTTAAATGTGTTACTTTCATATCAAACAAAAGTTATAAAAAACATTTAAAACTTATACGCCGCCCGTTTGCCATATTTTCGATTAGTATAGAAACGTCAGTAATTATTAGGGTTTCAAAACTGCTTTACTTCTGCTCTATTCAGTATGTAGCGGTACAATACCACTTTATGATCACGAGTAATAGCGTTCTATTTTAAAAGCGACTATTTCAAATGCAACGAATACTCGTTACGTCTATACTGAATGTGGTTGAAGCCGAGTCTTATTAAATTTAGAAAAACCTGTAGTTTGCAAACCCATATCTGAAAAATTGGTAAATTCTTAGAATCTACACGATTTTATAACAGTCTACAGTACACCAACGAAGTAGTTTAAATTTTAGAATAACAAAATTTTTAAACAAGTGTACTAATTGAGCACAACTATCTGAGATTGATACAAAATAAACTATTAGTATTTCATGCCGATGTAACCTATTGTAGCTTTTGTCAATTACTTAAGTCCGCATTTTAATTTTTCGTGGACCGTTCTTATCTCTCCATAATAGCGCCTGGTAATTCAGCTAAATACTCGACATGGTGTTGGCGCATCGATTACAACTTAATATTCTGTTTCCTCAAGTGGTTGTTTGCTCATCTTTCGATCTATAGTCATTGTAGAACAAACATGACCGCTAGGTAAATAAATGGTCTACGCATGAATTACCCTTAATAGTCTCTTTTCCGTAAAACAGGTATGGACAATTAGGCAGTTTCTTCTATATATTTTTTAAAAAGCATAATTTTTGCGTAGAATAACCACTGAAACTTAACACTTTCTTTGTTAACTAAACGCAAATTTACTGTATTTGATTTCAAAACAACCACAATTTTAAAGATTTTCTTTCTGTTATTATTAACATGTATTCTCTTTACTAAAATTGAGTAATATTTTCTTTTTACAAATGCCACATATCATGGAAGAAATTTAAATATAAGACCGTACAATATAAAAAAAAACCCTATAATGCTGGAATGTTGTACATTACACAAGAGAACCAATATCTTATTATTCATAAATTTGCAAATCATAGTGAACAATGTTAATTTAGTTAACTGATGTATGCTTATAGCTGAATAAAAAAAGGAATAATTTCTATTGATTTAAATATCTCTACGAGCTACCCAAAACATTGTTTTGAAACTTATCGCGGAATTGCTAAATACGGTCGTTCCCACAACAAAGCTTTTCTGCGGATATTGTGCAACGAATAAAATTGTGTGAGTTTTTTTTTCTCCATCACAAATAAATTATCTTTTTCCTAATAAAGATGTTTTTTTCTGAATTAACATAAGTTTTTAATGTATGTTCACAAAATAAACATGAAAATTTCAAAAAGATTTGTCCATAATGATTTATTCCTTATTTTAAATACAAATAAATCTAGATTGTCAACCGCTGTGTTTTAAATTAAAGAAAAAGTGGGAAATACGTTTTGTTGTAACGAATCATTTTTATTAACTTTTATAAAAATACAAAACTTTAAGCTAGTTACGTTAACGTTACTAAGCTGATCGTAGTTACTACATCTTCTTGCATTGCCAATTAGAATCTAACAGACATATTTTTCCTTCGACATAAAAATGAAAGAAATTCACTAAATAAGAAACTGATATATATCCTCAACAGCTCTAAAACTTCACAAAACCACAACGACCTCTTCTAAAACAGCAGCTGTATAGCAAACGAACTCTAAACTTGTTTCATTCGATATTTTCAGCAATTGTATTATTGAATAGATTTGCAGAAAAACGATAGAACGCCTGAGGTATTACAGAAAATACTCTGTAAGTTGGTGGTTAGTCTACCTACTACAAGTACTTCCTTTTCTGTGCTGTTGAAAAACTAACATTTAAATATTTTTCTGACTTTAAGTACATTTCAAGTAAAGGTTTACACGATTAGTTTTACTCACATACTATGATAAAACACTTAATCAAAACGACAGTTTTAGGACTCTATTATTAACAGCATATTTAGCAAACTTAAGCATTCGCACTTTGGTATATTTTTCGTAATGAAATATGTTTAGAGCTACACAGGTTTAATATTTTTTTAATGTTTGAAACACCTTCTATATATCTCTTGGCAATTTTATACTTTTTGGAGAAGTATGCTGGTTATGACCTTAAGGGTATTTATTATTAGATATTTTTAACGTTCATTCTTCCAGCCACCGTATCACATTTCTACAATGTGGCAAACAACGGCAATCAGAACTGGATATTTTTAGCAGCAGGTAAAATTGGTTTTGCAAAAGCATAGCTTCTAGTCTTTGAAATTTATCGTCAAGTTTTTAAATATAAAAATTATGTATTTGCACATACTGTACGTCAATTAGTGTCTATACATTGAATCTGGCTTTCTTCTGCCAATCTTAAGTTTTAGAGATGACGGGCTCTACACCCCAAATTATTACGCGTCTATGGTATAAACCGCATATTCGTTTGTACAGCGGACCGCTACAGTTTTCAATACAGATAAGAAAATTTGGATTTATACTGTTTGACCTGTTTCTATTACAATTGTTTTTATTGTCAAAAATTAAACTTTGAGCTTAAAATCATTTAATTGCGGGCTTCTGTTATATATTGCTACCTGTTACTATTGTTAAAATTATTATATGTATTGTGTTCTCGTATTAAAATTAACTACTAACATAGAATTTAAGGCAAAATGTAATTTGTTCTTATTTGTTGTACTAACACATCTTCTATCAAAACTTTTTCTCAAAGGACGTAAACAAGTTGTTACTCATTTTAAATACTCCAAAATATACACAATCATGTTTGTACCTGCATATGCCGCCATAGATTGCCATCAATTGTTAATAAATGAAACTTTTTAAGAAATCAAACTGATTAACTTAACATAATTTACTCCCTAATGCAACCAAATTATAAATTTTCGTTGACTTTTATTAGGTTGTGCTGCGTAGAACGCTAACATTTAATAATAGCTTTAAAATTTAGAATTGTAATGGATCGAGTGTGGTTATTTGCTAGTTTACTCGGTTAAGACGATGTCATGTTTAACTAATATAAAACAAACCCATGGCGCATCTAAACATTTTCTCGGGTAAATAAAAATGTTGACAATGTTCAATAAGAGAGAACATTTACAGCAGGCTAATCCTAACTTAGTTATGTGATATTAAGTTTTCGTGGTTTTTAGTTTCTTTTCTATAAAATAGATGCGACTCTTGGAGTCATGACCCTGTGTAAATGCAGAAGGGCTAAACCATTTAACTTGCTCTCTGATGATGAACTGCTTAAGTAATTTTTCAACCGACGCGACGTAATGTGTGTAACAAAGTATCCTGCAACAACAATGTCTTAATAAATAGTAAGTATTTATATTGTTCTAATTCCAAGGCGAGGCGTTCGTGGCGCTGGAAGTGGAAATTTAAAAACGAAGTGCTCGCAGAAGAAGTCGTATGGGGGAAACGGAACTCCCACAATAACTCCTTCCATAGCATCCCTACCACCTTCAGTGGGTATAAAACCGGAGCACCAGCTCAAAATAGTAGAATTCACTCCTGCCTTTCAAAGAATTCGTTCCTGCCTTTGAAAGAATCCAGTCCTGTCTTTCTTAGAAACCAGAATCCAGTTTAAACTTTCATTTTCCTGTTCAATTTATTTGATCCGACTTAGTAAATTTATTTTGATTTTGATTCCGAACAGTTTAACTGTTAGTAAATTTTTATTTCAAGTCAAGACTGGACTTAGAGTTTAAAAATTAGGCTGGAGTTTGATTTAAACTTAAAGTTACTTTTAGTTTAAATTAAATAAAACCAGTAATTTAATGGAATGTTTGATTTTTTATGGGAAGTGGAGATCTTCCATGAGAACTCGACATTTATTGAATTACATCAAAACGTTAATGGAGGTTGATGTTCTTTTAGTGAGTTTGATGAGCTTTTAAAGGAAATAATACCGTATTCACTAAGAATTAATGCATCTAATCTCAAAACTGCGGTGCCCTATTGAGATTGATTCGTTATATTCACTTAGAAAGTCACCAGTTAAGTTTATTAAATTAAAATTATTCGTCAAGTTTCTTTAACTTTAATAAAGTAAAGTTACCCGTTGGGTTTATTATTTTAAACCTATCCATGAATTTGATTTATAACCTGAACCCTGTAAATAATTCCCCGTACAGTCAAATCCTGTAATTTATGTATTTATCCAGTACCGATCAATTAAATAAATCCACAAGCACTTACCTGACGAATTCGCAATTATCCGTTTTATTTCCAGTTATAGCCGTAGCCAGAGGGTTTGTGACCAGTGGAACACTACACCACACACTATTTAATTTAATTTCAGACTTTATCTACAAGATTGAGTGAATGTGGAGAGCGCACCAGACATTAATTATTTTTACAGGAACGCCGAAGCCGAGAATCGCCATTTTGATCGCTCAGCATCGATGTACATATCGACCTACACTCATTGAAGACCAGTGAATGTGCGCACCAGTTCTATCTATCGGCCGCGAATTCGACGCAGAACTCGTTCGACGAAATGAGATCCGTTCAAGGCAGTAGAACCAAGGTCGACATGCTCCAAAGAAAATTTAATTGTTTCACATTTTAATTATATTTAACTTTATTATACATAAAATTATTAATTTTACAATTTTTCCGATACATACGATAATTTATTCTTGTATTGTAATAGCATTGAATAAATATTATAAATAATTTGATTTACAGTTCGATCTTATTATTTCTCCGAACTCTGGCTCTAAGCTACCTGGGAAGAGCTGGTGAAGTATTACATGTGGAGAAAGATCTTTCGTTCTCTGAAGTAGATACAGGTAGTATCACTAACGCATGCATTTATTGTTGTGATATTGGGTTACAATAATGTCTATTGATTTTACAATTAAATAGATTACCCTATATTTTTATATTTTTACAGTTGTGTAAATTATACTCCTATCTTTTTAAACAGGATTTCATACATACAGACAAAAAAAGAAAAATGGCGAAGTATATACACCCTTATTATTTCGGAAAACAAATGAATTTACGGAAAGCACATTTATAATCGCAACTACTTGCATACTTAAGATTAGAAAATACTGCTGAAAGCTTTAAGAACATGTCCAACTTCTCAACACAGCGTATTTAAAATATTGTAAAAACCTATACAAAACTCATGCGGCGTAGCTCACAGGTCTCGCTAGTTATAATTAAGTACGGTCTCTTCGAAGGAACAAAAAATCGTGATCGAAATTCTTTGTTCCCCCTTCATAACTTTTTTGTTTCACGAAATGTAGGAAAAATACTTATAATTATTAAAGTCAAAAAACAGCTTACATCTTTTAAGAATCCGTTATGTGCTCATATTTTTAATTCCGGTTTCAACAGCTCTGCAGTTGTTTGCAGAACGCTATTCTTTCCGACGGTAACCGAAATGTCAAATTTTTACAAAATGTAAATATTATGATGTGTACCAACAAATATGCATATACTAATATATGCGTAGAAGAATTGCAGGAAATAAATGTTTAGAAAGACTGAAACACTGTTTGGCAGCAAATGGGTTTCAGTTTGTAAATGAACGATAATTTTTGTATACGGTTTTTATTCTATTGACCTAAGAAGTTAGAAATTACTTTTTAGTTATAAAATGTCTCATGTATAACTAAATAAAAACTGTTACACGTGTTTTTCTGTATTAGTTAAATAAAAAACAAAAGAACAATAAATCCGATCAGTAAATTTAGTGACCAAGGCTGTCATTATATGAGTGTTTAATGACATATTCATCTGCTTGTAGTTTGTTTGTTATCTCTTAAAATCTAGACATGTTATACTTACAACAAAAAACAGGCTTATTAGAAATTAGCAAAAAATTAAATTTCTAAAAAACGCAATAACGAACAGAAACTTTTATTATAAGTCTGTTTGTTCCGCTTTTCTTAAACTAAAAAGTTTCAAGAGTGAACAATTGACCCCCTCGGGTTTGGTGTGGTATATCATTTAAAAATGGTCATTCTTCAACGTTTTTATTTCACCAGACATATATTTTTTAAAGCAAATTTTCCTACAAAAAATAACTAACAAAAGTCTTTCATTTTCAAGATGGTCTTTTATGACAACAGTCAAAAATTATGTTATGGCTATGGTAACAATCAAGAAACAAAGAAATGTATTTAAACCAGGGACGTAAACCGCAAAAAAATAACATTTCGCTTTTCAGTCACTGTTCAGATTTTTTTTTAAATTTCAGTCACGTTTTCGGTTGCGGTTCACTGCTACAATAACTTTCGGTTTCGGTTACAATTACTACTATTTTTGGGTTTTATTAATGAAAAGCAAAGAAAATCTTCGACAAGATTATGTGGTAAAACGTATGTCATGCAACTAAAAAAATGTTGGCGGCACTAAACATTTTCGATTTCTTCAAATTGTAAAAAAAATTTCAGGTACCAAATCTGGTTCTCCAGAGTGTATTCATCTGCGGACCGTTAGTTCCAGTGAACAAAAAATTGTATCTTCTTCCTCACCGAACTTACAAACCGGGCTTTCTGAGATCTAGATAATGTTATGTAGGTGCTTGTTGGTACAACAGTGAGGACCATAGTGCGTGCATTATTTACTGCTTTTCAAGCTTCAGGAGTTTTTCGGCTGGGTTTTTATATTTAGATTGGTGCTGTATCCAGTAGTTTCGGTGATTGCTTTATAACCAGATCTAGTCTGCTCCTTGGAAGCTAGGAGTGCTATAAGTAATGCTTTAGAGGGGCTCTTCACCTATCAGCGTTTGCTAGCCTATCTACTTGTTCATTGCTATGTATTGTATCCACATCAGGCAGAACTTGTGTTCTCCCAGTTCCAATAGTTTTCCATCACATTCCATAACTAATTTGCAATTAAATTGGCAAAACATCAGAGATTTTGCACCGTCTAACTGTTGCACATGATGTAAACTATTTTGTCTCTGTAAGACCTCCGTAGCATCCCCAATAAGGGTAAATTTCGGAGATCAATTTGATCGTTTATTAATGGTACAGTTTTTATGTGTTTATAAATTTCAAAAGTTTTTACTATATCTCATTTACGTTTATCATCAAAAAAGTGTAAACATTTTATAGTGTTATTAGATATCATTAAATGATTGTGTTCTAGTAAGTGTTTAGCGTAGTTGGATTTATGTGGGTGTTTGTATTTGTAACAACGTACGTATTCTTTGTACTTAATATGAAAAATAAAATATAAACCGAATTACAATGTGAACTATTTAATTTGTAAATTCCCTATTTTAGCAAATCATCTGTTTTTGATATTACATTAAACAAAGCGTTTAAAACGTTTTTAGTTGTTTTAAAACTTGACTTTAATTTTTTAATGTCAGAATTACTGCTATCTTTAATTTCTTATTTCTTATATATTTATTAATTGTTATTCAAATATTAATCCAGAATTACTGCTATCTTTAATTTCTTATATATTTATTAATTGTTATTCAAATATTAATCCAGGCAGTTTATCATTGGTCGTTTGGGTTACAGATTCTACACCATGGTTCCAGTAACTTCAGTAAAACGGTTATTTCATACCATGTAATTTATAATACAAAATTGTTAATAGAAAGTAGCATTAAATGCAATTTAAGCAAATATTATTTACAAAAATTTATTCCCTTTCTCCTAATCTCTGATATACAAACTCCTTTCAATGCACGTTGGTTAAAATGTTGTTAATATTAGTAGCATTATTTTATTTGTAAAGTTTTGAGCCGTAAAATTATTAATTAATTTGTTTTTCTTCCTTCTCGCAATTGCCAAATTAAACTTTATATCGAATATTTCCAAAAATTCTGTTAATTACCGAAACCGGAAAGCCTTCCAACTGCTGATGGCACGCTGTGTTGCATTTTGCCTTTTGTTGATAAGTCTTGAGTGTTAGAGTTAACACAAAACGAATCTGACGGGTCCAATACGCGAATGTGCTGTTCGGGGCCGTATTATATTTATCCTTGCACGGTGCGCCGGACATAACGTACCCTAACTTACGAGCGCTCATGACGTGCTTCGTTAAGTATTATACGAGTTTCCGCTGAAATATGGAAGCGATAAATAAATACATTGTACTGAATTATCGCGGGATCTGTTTTCGATTTGGAGGCGCATATATAGAAACAGACCAACTCTGCTTTGCATGGTGATGTTAGTGAACCGTTTAGCGTTATTCCCGATCGCAGGTGCAATTTATGGTTCTCTCAAGATCGAATTCCGTGATTTACAACCTCTATCTTCGAAACTATTGCCTATACTTCTTATCCCCTTATATCTCCCGAGATTCGCAATATTTCAAACATCGCCACCATTATTTTCAATAGAATCGCATTATTTCTGTCGCATATGAAGCACAGTAAAAGCGAGGTGACCAGATTGCCGTGACAGCGAATCAGCCCGCTATTAAATCGTTAGAGGTCCGGTTGGTTGTTCATCAGAGTTGGATAGGGTACGGATATTGTGACCTGTCAGAGCCCACCATGCACCCGTCTACTATCCACCACAAATCATCCACTCCCGGAGGGCGCGCAGTCAGCTGTCACAACGCGAGAATCCGCCACGACACACGTTTCACAACAATAGAATCGCGACGTGGCTGGAAAAGTAAACTTCCTTGTCGCTTTCCTCGCGGGATTGTATACGATTTTGTATTCGACATGTTCAGAAGTCGTCGCCCATCCTAAATATTCGTTATACCTATCTACTCCACCACCCCACCCCTGACAGGATGTACTTCCATACCCGCTGGAAAATATACTGCAACGTAATTTCTTTTTCCTAAGATTATTTTCAGCCTTCGTTACTTTTCAGTAGAGTGTACTTGCAGTACATAATGCTGCAAACGAGGGCCGGCAGAGTAGAGGCAAAATGTAATATTCAAGATCTTCTGTTTGAACTAAGGAAAATAAATTGTCTGGCTTGTATAATGGATGAAAGGAGTTCACAGGGCAAAGTGATGGCGTGCCACTGAGAAATCTCAGGCCGCAGAGAGCTGCTGTTGTTTAAGCCACTTACTGCGGTTTATTTGGCTACACACGTCACGCTTAAGTCGCCATTCATCGCGGTCTTTATTAATGAGCAGAATATGTACCCTATTTTTACAATTGCCTTTGTGCTGCTCTGCCTCGAAATTCTGCCTTGCGAGGAGCTCGTAATTATCACAAACCTTTAATTATCGCCGCAGGCTCATCTCGTGTTTACCCAGAACTTAGCAAAGGGATGTTAGCGAATGGAAAATAAACACTATTAACACAAACAGATATTTACTGTGTTTTTCTTTTCTCTTCACTTATTAAAGTTACCCTCGGGCAAGCTTCATAAAAATAAATTGAGGACGTCGTTGTTAATTACTAACACACAGCAACATATACTGGTAGTAAATTACGTGCTAAATACTGAAGCTGTATTTTCTTTCGAGTTATATATTAATAAGCACAGGAACGTCAATAACAGTGCTTTCGTTAACTTTGAACTCGCTCTCCTACCAAGAGAACACACATTCGCCGTATTCAAACTCCTAAAAAAAACATGTGCAAATAATGTTCAGTTTTATAGACATGGGTTCTATCTACTTCGCAATAGAAACTTCATAATAGAAACTTTCCCTTCATTATTGATACTAAATTCTTATTGCTTAATGTTTATGTAGTATTTTAAAAGAAGTTGACTGCATTAGGCTATGCATTTTTTGACCAAATTCATAAAAAAAAATTCCTCTAATTATGCAATTTAGCACGAGTTATGATACTTTGCAAAATATGTATGAGGCACTAAATAATATTGTACAATTGGGATTTCTTTCACAAACAAGAAATGAAAACTCTAAAATAAATAAATATAATACATAACTTCTAAACACTTCCAGTTATTTGTCGGTTCTATATTACTTCAGAAAAAACAAGTTTCAACGTTAAACAACTGCATACGCAGTCGAAAACTGCCAGCGTCAGTATAACGAATAGACTTATGGGTATCAATTTGTTGGAAATTATTCAAATTAATTTAACCAGCTCGGCAAGCTTTATTAAAAGAGATACAATGATATACTTAGTAAATGTATCTATTTATTAAATCCGTAACTGTCTTACCATAACAAAACGATGTTTTTTTTTATCTAGACACAGTTTATCGGCTGTGTTTTAGCAATAAATATCAAGCGTGTTTTACTAATATAGTCATTGCTGCTAATACTGAGGCCGCGTGCAGCAACTTAAAAAATAATCCTGTTTCAGACTTGTTAATAAATAAATATTTACTGGTACTATTGTAACATAATCTGCTGATAGATTGCATAACTCAAACACACTCGACGCATCCCAGTAGAGCCGCGGCGGCGCCCATGGTACAACTAACTTGGCGCCCACATAAAGTGGCCCAACAAACAGCTTCGGTGTCTTTCTTCAGATTGCTTTAGTTTAAACTGCTAATACAGATAACAATATTTTGATACAAAAAAACTTGCTGTGTCTGCACTACTAGCTCCAATTCAAAAAGAACTAACTGAATCCGTAAGTTCTGTGCTTTCCCATTCTTCTAGTATTCTAGTATGGGAATTAATTGTAATAGCACAAAATTTTTGAATCTAAGATATTGACAAAAATATATGTTTTGAACCTCAATAAACCTAAGACAGTAGTTTTAAACAATGTCGGTATGTATATGTGTGTGGTGTCAGGTACTACCGTTCCAATTTGAATGAAATATTCCCTCATCGCAAATTTGCCGAACTTGCCGAATATTAAGATAAAATCTCTAACTGTCTCACTATAACAATACCACTAAATTTTGCATTTCGGAAGGGTTTATTACTATAACATAACGACCGGCGGGCCCTTGCATGCATGTTTTCAGCGAAAGTTTTTGTTGCTGTCACTTTTGTTGGTACAATGTGGTTATTTATAGCTGACATTAATTCTGGCGGGTCGGAAATATGTATTTATTTTGCTGACAACAAATAAATACATTTCAGACGAATTACACAATTCATTGATTTACAAATTGCAAGCTCGACTAGGTTCTGTTTGTTATTAAAAAGTGTTTACTACAAATTGTAAATGCTTTTGTAGGAACACTACTTTTAGTGACGACGCATCTCGAGACAGCTTAGATATTTATTATGTTGGCGGGTTCCGATATTTCAGTTTAAATCACTTAGCTGTAGGGTCATTTACATCATGAAGCTCCGATATCGACAAAACGTATTAATTATATCGTTACATATTTGTCTTATATGAATAAGGGTAAATTTCATTTTAGAGTTATATGCAATTGTTTAAGAAGATTTCTTAGTACGTATTCTTTCGTTACAAAAACATTTGGAAAATCTCCCGTAAGGCACTTCCTTGAACTGGGACTATGATAATAGTTTTCTTTCGGGGGTTGTTTTTCCTGCATTAGTGCTTTATTACGGGTGGCTTTTCCGGGCTTTTCGTTCGTTTTTACAGGTTTTTTTTTCGGTTTTTTTTTCATAAATTTTATTATATCGGCAGCAACCTACTTAGCAGGTGTATAGAACGTTTCTACGCTGCGCTGCTGGTTCCTCGCCGCCAGTTCATTGCCGCCGTTTCTACGCTCGTCAGCTCTACACCGGTCGTTTCTACGTCGGCCATTTCTACGCCAAAGTATAATTATGTAACCCTACAAACACTTGGTGGTAAAAGTGTAAAATAACCGATAAAGTATGAAAAGAAGCAGTCCTTCGGATTATAATACAAAGTTTCGAACATCTCATTAACTCTCTGGCAAGTAGCCATTACCGGATTGAAGATCTCAGATATTTGAACCAATCGATGGAGAAGCTCGCACCAATCATCAAGCAGAGGCACCAAAGCGTCGATTAAGTTGTGAATTAGGTATGCATCATCCAAGTATTTGGGAATTCACAATTGGATTAATAAGAGTGTAAAAAGAACGCGACTCTTATTTTGAGCAGCTTATCGCCGGTCATTTACCACCAATGTTCGTTCGCCTATTTAACTTTCACATAAACATTCGAACTTGTCACTCGGTTTGCATGTTTCCTCCTTGGAGATTATTGTCGTAGTGACACCTAGTATGAGATTATGTAGCAATAATATAATCAAACAGTGTAAGCCTTAATTTTGTGTAGAAAACTGTACTGGGCTCAATACATACCAGTACATACGGATATGCACCTTATATAATGTTTGAGTAAGAGGGTTTGCCGTCGCGAAAAGATGAGATACGTAGAAAAAGTACGGATTTAATATCCATATAGACAGATAAAACCACTTTATACCACAAAGTTTTAATCACAATAAACTTAACATGCGCGGTTGCGGTCCTTTTTGAGAGTTTGCAAGAGTCTTGTAAACTCGCAAGGGCTATAAAAATACACGTGTAATAAGGAGTGGCTACCTTCATTAGGGTTGTTGTATAGAAAGTTGCGATAGCCCACAGGGATGTGTGGTGAAGCGTTTTTTGTAAAAAAAAATCTTTGTGTACATTAAACATAAATACACAAAACAAAACAAGAAAACACTAGACTATTTTACTGAATATTTACATAAACGAGTTATTAAGTTCTCAACAAGCTGCATAGCGCCCTGATTGTAAAAACGCAACGCAGCTCATGCGTTAGCAGCGAAAGCATTTAATCGTGTGAAGCGTGAACTCCACAAACAATGTAATGTGGATGTCGACTGTCGGTGGTCCGCATTGTACAGAGCGCTTGTTATAGGTGGAGTGGACATTAAAAAGCTGCACGTTCCAAAAGGCGAAAATAAATCAAAAAAGAAAATAAAATCGTCAGCCAAAAAGTGTCAGAGAAGGAATGCCTTGCATATTATTGTCAAAAATTAAATACAAAATTTTTTCTATTGCTTGTTTACTGCATATTATAAGGGTATTTAATTTCTAATTCCAAAAATTCATCGAAGTTGTCACATGGGTATTCAGGTTTTAAGTAAAAACCAAAGAAAACTCCTCTCTATCTTTATTAGCTCATAAAATGTAAAACATTCTTAAATCCATTTATTGAAATTTGAACATTTTATACATTGGCAGCTTTTATGGTTTCCAAAAGACCCTTATTGTAATAACAGCATTATGTTTTTGTAGCACTATTACGATATCAAATGTAATTTCAATTTGACAACTAATTTTTGTTCAGGCAAACCAAATGCTTTTTCTCCTCCTTGAAATGGAGATCGCTGTAATATTTTAAAAATTGTTCTCCAACTGCCTGCACGAATTTTACCTTCCTTATGCGTGTTTGCAAATCGCTTTACAGCTTGTAACTTAGTTATTAATGAAGGTATCCGAATACACTTTTTTTTGTTTTATATGAAGAGACGTGCAGTAGAAAATGCCGTATGCTAATTTTAAACGTCATTTACTATTTTTTCATAACGGCATACAACTTTTGCTCTGTAACCAAAACAAACTATATATTTCTAGATATTTGAAATCGGCGCTGAAAATGCTTTGTGTTGGTACATTTAAATCGAACTTATAGAGTGTTTTTTTGTTGAAATTAAAAAAAATATATATTTTCTTAAAGCAGACCATGATTTGTGTAAAACTACTGCCCAAGAAAAGCACCACAGCCGAATTATTCTATAGAACTTCATTTAAATATGTAAAAATGTAATTGTTTAATAAAACCACATGAGTTGCATTAGATAGTTTACAACTACAATAAAACAGATTTACACTGAAACGGCATACTTTCCTTGTCGTAATAATACAATAGCTAAATCAGAAGTTACTAGTAGGCTTAGGCGTACAGTTAAATAAACAGGTGCTTGAACATACTAACAACTAGAGTCCGGATTTCTAATCTAGTATTTTGCCAGTATTTAAATTATGGGGCAATCAATTATTAAGCAATTTTGTTATTATTTCTTTAAATGTATAGTTATACCTAAATTTTTAAACGAATTATTTACGAGATTAGAATGGTAACACATCCATATGTTTGATCCTAATTTAGCTTGTGTAGGTAGTTCCTATTTATTTGGTCAACTGAAATTAAAGCTTATGTTACAGTTTAATAAAATAAAACAGGGTTCATAAGCGTAGAATAAGAATGGTCATGAGTTTCAAAAGTACTTCACGAAACAATTTTATGAAACTTAAATATTTTTTTAATTGAAATGTAAAATAGCAACCACGAGTTAATGAAAATTGAACGTATAAATTCATTAATACAACGAGAAAACTCTACGAAAAATAATTTTGGATTATCAACATTCATAAGCGCCAAGAAACCACCGTTGAGTAAAAAAAAACTTTAAAATTGCAGCATATGCAACAATTGTTTTTTAATTATTAGCCGAGAAATTTGTTCTCTTGTTCAATGTGTTTCACGTATAACTTAATGGGTTTAAGTACGCTCATGGTTTTTGTTTATTTACTGAAATTTAACGATTTTTTTTGCTCTTCTGTGACTGGAAGTCCGGTCTTTACTAAAGACATCATGCTTCAGCGACTTTATTGTTATAATCTTGTTTGGCGTATTTTTGCATTTTTCGGCGCTAATTTTAAATGATATGGGAAGTATGGCACATCATAGTAAAGCTGTTTTATTGTAGTTTTTAATTGTTTAATGCAACTCATATGATTTATTAAAAGAATTACGTTTTCATATGTTTTAACGAAGTTCGGTGGGGTAATTTGTCTGTAGTGTACTTTTAAAGGCAAGTAGCATTTAGTTTACCTTTCTTGAGCAGTTGTTAGTGATTTTACGTAAGTCGCGAACTGCTTTAAGAAAATATACATTTTTTAAATAAAAAAAATTGGTTTTAAAATTTATATTTAAGCGTACCACCATTAGCACAGGTTTCAAATATATAAATACTCAAACTTCCTGCATTGGACAGACAAAAAACGTCGCGCTTTGCTCACGAACTGGTCTGTCAAATTTGGCATAGTTCACGATACTACGCAAAACGTTATCGTAATTTAGCCGATAAATTTAAAGCTTCAGGTATTATTACGAATAAGCAAGTTATATATTTTATTCGGTGTATTCATAAACTACGTTATTATTTAGTGCTGTAAAAAAGCTTAATTTCATACCTATGATTTGAGTAAAGCGAATATTAGCAGATAAAGTGTTTCCGGATATCAGTTTAAATCCTCTAAAAGTGTGCAATATGTCGGGGTTGCGATCTGATATCTGAAAAAAAAAGTTAAGTGCTTTAGTTCTCTTGACGCCAAACAAAATTAGTGGTGCATGTAACGTTAAGCAGATGAAATACTAGCAAGGGATTTTTAGTATAAATGACTAACGAAATTGTAAGCCATAGCTCGCTGTAGAGTAATAACTTATTCAACACAATAAAAAGACTACCCTCGTCCTTCTTACAAACAGTCTTTAATGTAATTTATAATATGATCGGTACTGCTGCTGTTATATAAGCTGCGATGACGTTCACATCTTCCGGCTTACATTACGCGGTACTTACAATGTATGAGAAGTAGAAAATTTGTGATCACATTTACCCTATCTTTATTGTACCTTCTTGTTAACCTTTAATATATTCGTAATTTTGTAAATTATAATTTGCTTCTCATGAATGTTATATACGCAATTACACAAGTTTTGAGAATGACGAAGTCAAATTTATCCAAACATTTAACCTCTACCCTAGAACATAAAAATATAGAAAAAATTTATAATTTCCAACATATGAAATTTGTTATTAGATTGTAAAAGACAGCACATTCTTAGGTATCTATTGTCACATTGTTTAATTTTAATTAATACTGTTAGTAATTATTCAACTGTTGTACACATTGAGTAAATAGTTTCTTTTTTAATTTATTCGTCTGTTTTTCAATTTATAAAAAAAAACAGTTTACATCGTAATGAGGTGAATTAACTAGTTAACGATAATAAGATAAATGAATAAACGGTGTATACGAGTGACACATTGACGGACAAAAAAGAGTAAATGAACCTATGCCTTTAGATATCATATCAGAATGATACTTTAGTATCTACACGTACTCGATCTAAAACTAATTTCCTTTATACCACGATGTAAATCTTCGGTGATTCATTGCAAAGTAGAAATTAAAACAGCTTCAGTTAAAGTACGTACAAGATACGCAAAAATGGTATAACCGACATTCGCTGATCGCTTTGCAAAAAATTAACAACATTAACCGTTAGGTATAGATTAATCATTAATTAATCATTATTGCACCTTTATTGATAATGTAGTTAGGAAGCAACTTCCATTACTACTAAAACATACGTTATCTTCATATGTGCCGAGTTATTCCAATAGTCCTTGGTTATGTTATTATTATTATTACTGCTCGCCTATTAATTCCACTGTAAGTATAAATAGGTCGGCAATGGTTAATTGGCAGCATATACAGTGCTGCGCTCTTCTTATCGCTGTGCATCACATTTTGATCAGTGTTTCTATCATAAGCTTTTTGGAATAAAAATTATAACAAAATTCTTCAATCTTCATATTCAGGATTTATTTACTGTATTATTCCACGGCATTTGAAATCGTTTTTAAACTATAAGGCCTTTTCTTCCAAATTTCTATAAGTTTTTGAAAAATTACAAAGAGATCTTTGCGCTCACCAGAAAAGAATAAATGCTTCGTAAAACGCAGATTGGACATGGACACCTCTGTGTGTTCCTCCAAAACGCTTCGGAACCCAAACAAGGTATCCTAAAACAGGAACGTAATAAAATACCGGAACTGCAGATTATCTAATAATGCCATTCGCTATCGGCGGCTCCCATCGGCATGGTGCCAAAGTCGAACAGTATGGGTTTGCGTGGAATACATTTAACTAAATTAAATAATTCTTTGCATGAATGACCTTCTAAACACTGCCAAAGCTCTCTATATTAGATTTTGGATCCGGCTTTTTGCAGAACTCAGTTCAATTCGACAACCAAGACAAAAACAGCTTTTGTCACACCCTTTTTCTTTCCTATCAGTAAAAAGAACCCGAAAACCATTACCCACCGTTGTCCTACCACTGAGGAAGAGAGAGAACTTTCTGAAGAGGGAGTAAAAGACGTTACCGACGCCTCCTGGGCCACCCGTCGAGACGCCATATGGTTCAGAGAAGGAGTCTGTACCACGACCACACTAGCCCTGCTATTGTTTCTTACAACCTACCCAGAGGCGTAGTTAAGTTAGCATGGTTACACCCGCACAAATCTGCAAGATACTGTTTGCTGTATAAGTCAATGCCGAAAATGAACCCGGCCCTTCCTAAGTAGCATGGACAATCATGTAATCAATTTAACCCGTCTTGCTTTACTTGTGTTTCTTGAAAACAATAGGAAAATATTTATTTACGAATATCATTAAAAGTAGGCTTTAACAGCTGTTAATGAGAACAAAATGTTTACGTTTGCTGTTTAGCGAGCAAAAAAGTGATTGCTGCTCGCCGAGCAGAAATTAAGTTTTTTTTTGATAGAGTACAAAAATAATCTCATTGCAAACGGTCTAACACGGCTAACTAAAAAATGCCGAAATGCAATAGCAGAAGTTTACACAAAGAATGAGAAAAATTGAGTATTTTCATCTTCGTTGTGTTCAGTTTTGAAGCGGTCGTAGAAAAAATAGTTTGTGTACTTCAAGCAAAAAAAGTCCTTGCCGCTCTCGCATAGTTGCAGGTCTCGGATCCGCCTCGACCGTTAAAGACCATGCGCGAGCGGCTATAGAGTGTTTTCTGCTTTAAGTACTCAGGTAACTATTACTGGTTGGTGTTTAAATATTGTGTTCTTACTATACATTTTTAATACAAATTTTTCTATGCGCAATTGTTATTGTGTGCAGTTCATGTTGTAAGAAAATTCTGAAAAACTGAGTTTTGAATATATGCAATGCCGGTTAATTACCTAATCACACATTTTTCCTTCGGGGTTGGTATTAATTGCATGTCCCAAGCACCGCAGTTCATTGTTCTCCCAGTTACAATTATTTTGGCTTTACAATGACAGTTCTGTACCTTCAAAGAACCCCAGGACGTCGTCAATGGAGATGTTACTGATTATTTCCGGTTCCAGTTCTAGTATTTAAAAATGTCTTAATCTGCGGGCTGTCAATACCCCACACTAGCATAAGCAGTGAAGGGGTGTCTCGTCGTCTTCTTTACAGAAGCAGCAGCATGGTTTTATTAGAAGTCCTATTGTGTATAGATTTTTGTTCAGTGTCGAGTTAGGATTTTTGTTGTATGCATTGGTTCCTAGTTTCGTGAGGAGTATTTTAGCCAATTCAGTGAACGCCTCCCGACAACGGACTTGAAATGTTTCATGCCGGGGTGCTCTGTCCAGTACTTGCAGTAAATGTTTCTTAACTAGCTTCTGGCTGCTCCTCAACGGTGCTGTAGGCTATCCCGCAGGTTGGCTCTGGTCGTATAAGCTGTTCTGCACTGCCAGCTCTTGCTAGATTGTCTGCTTTGTCGTTGTTATGCGGTCCTTGATACCTTGGTACTCGTAGCCGTACCCGTAGTTTTTGGTGGATTTTTAGTAGGTACTAATTTAAATTTCAATTGACAGGTAATCACCGCTTTCAACGCTGCCTCTTATTTCTGCAGAACCTCTGCATTACAACTTAAGCACAGGTAAGAACAACTATAATTTCGGTCGAAAACACGGTTGCACAGCGGGCAAGTTTTATACTAAGAGCCTGGCGCTTTTCTCTAAGTGCCCAGCCCTAAACCACTGTCTGTTCTAGATTCGTTTACGTACTTGATGACGTTTCCATTTAGTTTGGTGGTATCTTTATTCTCCTTCCACTTGTCTTGTTTTGGTATAATTGTTTTAAACACTTTTTGGGAGTCGAATGAGGTTTTTACTTTATTTGACTGCATCTGTAAGATGTAGTTTTTCTGTATTGTTCTGAAGACTTTGGTCTTTTGGGTAACCAGAGAATATCTCTTTTCCATTCGTTTTTAATCGGTACGTTCCTAATTTCGCTTTCGCTTTCGCCAGCAGGCGGAGGGGCGATAGATTTAATAGAACTTCTAACGCGGCTATTGGTGTAGTAGACATTGCCTCCGTTATTCCTGTGCAACCCAGCCTTTGTAATTTACTAAGCTTGTTTTTCACGATATATTTGTAGCCATGCTCACAACACCAAGGAGAATATGTGATTGTTAGGACTATTACTTTCCTGTGCTGTTAATGTACCATGTTTGGTTTCAGCACCCACGTTTTTCTAACAATTTCAATCAGGTCAAGAATACCGGATTGCTTTGTTTGTTACATGTTCTAAATGCCGCTTAAAGGTCAGTCAAGTGTCAATAAAGACACTTAAATATTTGTTTTATCCCACTATCTGTACTTGGTCCTTGTTGTTAAGATTCCTTCTTTGTGTTACCGGCAGAAGCACGGTTCTTTCGAGGTCAACAGATAGTTTCTCCGCTTTGCATCACTTTACTGCGGTCTTGAGGGCTAATTGCATTCTACTGAAGACAGCGCTCTCAACTTCTTGTTTCGTAAAGGTGGTGATATTATCCACATATCCTTGTGTGTACATTTCTTTGTCATGCTTTGACTGCTATAAAAGAGTTCTCTTAATAACGTTGAATTTAAACTGGACTTTTCTATTAAGCAAGTTCTAAGATTGGCTTCAAATGAATTAAACAGTTTCCGGCCATTCCGAGTCTCCTAATTACGCTCCCATATACCAATGGTTTTTGAATTAAGACAATGGTTTTTATTGTGCTAGCTCGTAAGACAGCCGAGACTACCTTACAGTGATGTAAATTTACCTCCAGCAGCCTTAGAGTCCTGGTTGCTCAGCCGTCTAGGAATTGACTGTGGTGATATAGATTCTGGGGTTCCTTCAGCTCCATCGCCTGTGAAGGTTTCTCTTTCTTCGTTTCCTTCCCCTCTTTCTCCTTTTTGACCAAGATCTTAATAGTGGCTTTGGTGAAATTGAGGCAAGGCTGTATTTCCTGCTGTTTTACAACTACTAAAAATAAACAAAATACTTGAACTAATGCGTCGTTCTTATAATCTGCTGTCATATAAATTATATTTAAATAATTTTAAGCAGTTTTTGAAATCTTGGTTTCCGGGCCGAAACCGCGTCATAGGCGTCCTACTCGCTGACGTTTTATTTTCTTGCTGCAGCTGGAATTCCTGACACAGATTAAACAGTTATTGTGGAAATTTTAATTTTCTGTTTCATAAGAATGTGTTAAACTGAATTTTAATCTCCACGCTTTCGTTCTCATAATAACAGCATATTTATATTAATATAATGTTAATGATACACATTTTTGTTTTAATCGACCCTGCTTTATAATACAGAAAGATCAAAAATAAACTTGATTGCGGGAACCATTATAAACAATAATACTTGCCTAATTTGTGTTATGCCTTATGTTTACATTATAGAATTGTCAAACTTTATTGAACTTTAAAATTAATTTTCTAAGTCTTCAATAAAATGTTGACTAAAGAGCACAAAACGTTTCTTTTAGAATCTTATTTACGCAATGGTGTAAAATTAGAAGATGGCGAATGACATTATTCCATGAAAGCGTGCATTGAAGAATTTCGCAAGAAGTATCCTGTTGATGCTGCTAATTTTTGCTATGATTACATTCATGCTGCTGTAAAACGTAGTCATTTTAATGTTACCTATCAATTTAATATACAAAATTGATTTAAATTACATATTTTTGCATATTTGTGTAAGGTATTAGACTGTGTTTAAGTCACATAAACTAATAATACAGTTAATTGTAGTTCAAATGTAGTTTTATAAAGTGCAGTGTAGACAGTGGTCATATTTTTCATAGACTCCCGCGATCAATTTTATTTTCAATCACTCTGTAGCAAATCATAATCAAAATCGTGCAGCTACAAGTTCCATACCATGCTTGATCATTTGATTTTAAAGTAAAAAATTTTAAAGTAGTCCATTATTTAATTTTCTTTAAAATGTTGTACATCTTTTAATTCTATTAATTACTTAAAAAGCAATTACTGTGATAGACACAACAAGCTTTAAAAAATCTCCTCGTAATTGCAGTTCACAACTGTGTGATTATTACAGCAAAGATTAAACTCCGGGTTTGGTTTCAGTTTAACTCTGGTCCTGTAATAAATCTGGTGACCACAACACGGTTAGCTAGCTGTAAGCCAATTTATTTATGTTGGGCACCATTTCTATTTATTTGCAACTTTGGTTTGCTTTTACGAGAAATTTGTAACCGTTATCTATTGACGTTCACTCATTTGTCTTCATACCGAATTAACAATCCTGTTATTGAGAGAAGCAGTGTAGAGAGCGAATTAAATATTATACGTGTCAGTGATATAAAACACGGTTGGAGTTAATAACGAATAGTACTTTGGTTTCTGCCGACGATATTAAAGTGTCAGATACGTTTTGATATGAAAAATCGTATTTGGTTTAAAACGTGCGTTTCCTAATTTTTGCATGTAGGCTTTTACTATAAAACAGAGCAGATCATTCAGGAACAAATAGATCGTCATGTTTGACTCATCATTTAACACGTAAAAAATATTGATGTTTATGACATAGACAAAATTAATTTGCACCTAATTAATAAGTCCTGAAGATAATATAATAAAGATAAAATCTAAATAAAAATACCTACAAGTAAAAGTCTAGACTAACATTATATGCTACAAGAAAAAGTCTTTTGAACGAAAACAAAATGCGATATTCCCTTCTACAAAATTTCCTAATTAGATACTCCAGAATTTCTCACAACTGCAGTGTAAAACGTTTAAAAGTAACTTTATTAAGAATATTCAGAGATCCTAAAAAAGAACAATGGCCGAGGGTGCTGATGACTAAAGCTACAACCGCAAAACTGATCTTTTTAATGGAATAAAGCAATACGCCCTCATGACAAACAGCTCTTTTTATCATTCTTTGTTAAATGGATTGAACTTGCAGCCCCAATGCTGTGTAGAGAATAGTTCTTTGTTGAAGTTTCTTTTAAGACAATACTTTTTAAAGCAGTACTATTAGGGAAACTGAGAAGTTATGTTGTTAATGATAAGTAACATATAATGATTGATGGCCTGGAAAACAGCTGCTTTGAATTTTTGCATTTATACGCATAGTAGAAAGAACATTGGCGGTTAGAGTAATAAAAGAAATTATAATAAAAGAGTTCGGTTAAAATTAAAAAAATAATTTATAAATGCTTGCAAATGTACTATAAAATAACTGATAGCTACTAAGTTCTTTTAGTACAAACAATTGTAAATTGAACCTTTGTAAATACAGCATATTATGTATTACATTATGTAATTCCGCTAATTTCAATGATTTGGCAACAAGGAAATTGTTTCATTTAAATCTTTTATATTACAAATTAAATAACTAGACATGCCTTTTTTGTAAATGGTAATTCAGCACCTGCGGGTGATAAGTAATATTGTAGGTAATTAAACAAAATTTCTGATATCTGGCTTGTTAAAATCTCAAGCGCTATGAAATTTGTAAACCTTATATTGAATAGTCCCGAGCGACGGTCGGTTGCGTTGCTTAGCGCGATTTCTGACCCCGCTCTTCTTTCTCTTTTTTGTAAATTCCTACTTTTTCTCTATTTGTCACAATTAATATAATAATTAATATTAATATATACAGGGTGTGTATAAAAATTCTGAGTCGAAAATACCAAAATGTTGGACAATGCTTCCTCTGTCCTCAGGAACCATTTTAAAGAAATGTACATTCGACAACATGGATTCCCACACACCATAGGTGTTTTGTTATAATGCACGGTAACTAAGGATGTCCGTTACATCGCAATACTCCGTGAATGTTAGAACAAAGTTAAGGTAATTGTTCTGCAAACACAGTTGTAACCTTTGTGGTATAGTTTGCATCACTCGTTCAAGTTTTTGGAAGGTGATTTCTAATACAGCCGCATTAATTCTATTCCTAACTTCGTCAGAATTTGGTGGAGGCGTAGCTTAACTTTTTCTTTAATGAAACCCCAAACAAAAAAGTCTAATAGATTGAAATCGGGGGATCTCGCGGGCCATAAGATAGGGCCGCCGCGACCAATCCATTTGTTTGGCAAGTGTTCGTCCAACCACTCTCTTACATTACGAGCAAAGTGAGCAGGAGCTCCATCATGCATGTATAACATTTCGTGTCTTATCTCTCTCGTCAATTACTTGTTCTAAAACATTGAGGTATTCATCGGCATTAAGACGATTCGGCAAATAAATTGGTCCAACAACCCTATGGTTTATTATGCCAAGCCAAACATTAATGGAAACTCTTCTCTGCTGACCATATTCTTGATATTCGTGCGGGTTTTTGTCAGCCCAATGGTGAATGTTATGTGTATTAAACACGCCATCTCTAGTAAACAGGCACTCATCGCTCCAAAGAATACGTCTCAAGAAGCCGTCATTGTCACGAACTGTATTTAAAATTGTGTTGCAGAAATTCAATCGGGATATGTTATCATTTTCATAAAGGGGCTGCACTTTGGTGACATGATATGGATGAAGAAGATTTTGTTTTAGAACCAAATGAACGGTCTTATTGCTGGGAATATTTAATGTTGCAGCTAACTGCCGAGTGCTGACGGAGGGATCTTCTTGTACTACATCTAAAATTTGCTCTTCCATTTGTACCGTGCGTCTTTGCTTTGGTCGACCAGCGTTTACATTCCTTGGAACAAATGAACCAGTTTCAGGAAGACGTTGGTCCAGCCTTCGAAAAACATTTGCTGTAGGATACCTCCGGTTTGGATAACGTGCACGATATTCACGTTCTGCCATGTCGCCATTTCCATTACAGAAACCAAATACCATGTACATATATATCAGCATAATCATTGAACGTGAAATCCATTGTTAGTGAACGAAACAAGAAAACGAAAATAATAATAATTAATACTAATAACTACGAGAAAAGCAACGATGAGCAAGTCCAATTACAAATTTTGACACTTGTCAAACTTTGACGTTATCAAGACAGAAGTAATTTAGAGTCGCATCACTCTTGAATAATTATTGTTTTACAATGCTGCCATATGTATTTTTTACAATAATAAGTTAACGAAGAAATGTTTAAAACACGCTTTTGGGGCTGAAAGACAACATCTACAAAAAATATTTATTACAATTCTTATTTCTTCTAATTTGCAGCTCTTTCTGTCAACATATAATGAATTAAAACACTTATTAAAAGACTTCATTTTCAAACTTTGAAGATCCCGTGCATACCCAGGAAGCATGGTACAATATTTTGGTATTAAGATTTTCGACTCAGAATTTTATGACCAACATCGCCACGTGTAGTGCATTCGCTAATTTATACACATCCTGTATATTTAGATCACAAAGTATTTATTTAAATATTTATAAATATCTACATCGAGTTTTTTGCTACAGTTCATAAGGTACCTTATGTCTAATGTTTCAGAAGATTTCACCTAATAAATAATCTTATGAGATTATTGATTATTTATCCTGCTTTGAACCGTGGTTGATTCCATAGGCTGCGGAAGAGAAAAGAAAGATGGCAACGGCTCTTCTATAGAATAATTAAAATCTATTCTGAATTTTGGAATTTTAAAAATTCCGGTACCAGTGCAATTATATGCAGGATGTAATAATAATTACTATTATTATTTATTTCGACTTTTTTTTTATCAAATTAAACCTTTACAATTTTACAAAATTCACAAAAGTTTCAAATTATTTAAAAAAAATTTCAAAAAGGTCAATAAATGCGAAGAAGGTACCGCGACGGTTGCCGACAGCTTTTAACATTCCTTGCTTTGGGAAGGTATTGTTATCGCCGTGTGGGATTTGGAGTAAATGCAATTATTCAGTAAAGTGTTTTTTTTTTCGTATTCTACGCATGTGAAATAGACGATTTGCGCAAATTAGACTTTCTTAACCCCCCCACCTCCCGGCCACCACTCATCAATTGTTTGCTCTAGATTAAATAATCGCCAAAATTAAGCCAACACTCTATAGGACGGGAAAAATCGATTTATAAAATTTCAGTGGATAAACAAACATTGGGCGCAGCTACAAGACACAAAATATCATAAAACTACTTGACTGCTTCAAACAAATAGGGGGATAATGGAAGGGTGCTCTACTTCAAAATAGACGAGCTTGGAAAAGAACCTTATAGTATTCTACACATGTCAAACAGCCGATCTGCGCAAGCACGATTTGCCACCCCTCCTAACAAATCTTTTTATTTAAAAAATGATAGAACTTCGGCGTTAAAATCGATATGAACATGTTAAATCACAATAGGAACAATCTTCCATTAAGAAAGCACCTCTAGGAGGTTTTCCTTTGGTCGTTTGCCCGAACAGTTGAATTCGATAATCACCAGAATAGAGAGTATGTATAACTAAACATTTTTTTAAATTTTAAAATTTTCAAATAATTGCAAAATCTTCAAAATTGTAGTTAATTTCAAATTTTCAAATATTATCAAAATTTTAAATGCTGTCATTTTGAAAATTAAAAAAATTTTCATTCAAATTTTCAAGTTATTAAAATTTTAAAATTTTTCAAAATTTTTTAATTTTCCAGCTTTTCTAAAAATTTTAATATTTCAATAATTTTCGAAGTTTTTAAAAATTTTTAAAATTTTCGAAGTTTTTAAATTTTTTAATATAAATCTGAAAAGAAGCATTGTTAATTTTTTAAAAAACATCCAGTATAAAATATTGTTGACATTTTTACGAGAATTTTAAAAATATTACAAATTTCCATAAAATTATATTAATTTCAGAAATATTTAAAAGTTTTCAAAAATGTCAATAAATGCGAAAAGAGGTACCGTAGCGGTTGCCCGACAGCTTTCTTAGTGTTGTTTTGTGAGTGGGTGAATGAGTATGTTTATTGGTTTGTATGTTGACTTGTTTGTTTGGCATGTTTTTCAAAGTAAACTGTGATAGTAGATATCGAAACTAATCAAATGCTTTTTCCCGAACTTTATGTTTATAGAGAGAAATTTACATTTATTTAATTTCGTTAAAAATATAAACATATATAACGATTTCCGGTAAAACAGTCAGTTCAAAAAATTGTGCTTTCACGTCAACAATGCAACTCTGCATTTTACACGTTAATTTTAATTTTTTTAAATCTCGGCATACCGTGAACGTTTTGGAAAACTATTCATATGATTATTAAAATAGTTTGAGTAGTAGATAATAACAGCGAAGGAAGCAATTACATTTTCGCACACCACCAGTCCCTTAATCCATAGAGATTACACTTTTTAAATGAACGGGTACATTTTTAATAGCATTAAAACTTTCGCAGCCGGTTTCTGCTTCATTGTTATTTAAGACTTAAAATATATTATTAAAATAATTTATACCTGGCTTTATATTATTAAAAGGTATTACTTAAAACATTATATTATATAGGTTTGTAAGAGGTGCATTAGTTTCTTTTTGTGAAATCATTTTTACGCTTGCAAGTTTGTTTTTTTCACAATGTAGAATTGCAATTTTAAATCTCAAGCTTTCATCGTACTAAACAGTGTTGTAGTAGAGTGGAACAAATTTTCCGGTATGGAACAGTCAAACTTTTCATTTTTCGCCAGCCATAAATTGTGTTGATCTATTAAAAAAAAGTATGAACAACATTTTCAAGTTTGGTCAAAAAACGAATTATAGAATTAAAAAGACGCACTTTTCGTCCATAGGACTACAGTTGACAACGCGATATAAAAAAAATTTGAACAATGTACTAGATTTAGAATTATAATGCAAAATTTTACCCTAGTGTAGATTATTAAAAATCAGCGAAGCATTTCGCCTGGATTTTTCTATACCATTTAGATATTGTAACTTATCATATATTCAAAAGTATCTTAGGGAGAGAATAGTGAAGCAAAGGTCGACAGACGTCGGTCACGCGCCGATATACAAATGGGAGTCAGATAGAGAGAGAGCGAGAGTAAGTAAAGTAAGCTAATAGCACGCTGAATTTTTTCTAGTTGTTTTGTGAAGAAAATCGATTTTATAATTTCTTTGGAAAACGATTGCTTGGAACTAAAGAATCCCAAAAACGGGAGAACAATTCGTCTACTAAATTTTTAATGAGACGGAGAAAATTAACTGCTCTTCCCAATTATTGCTGTTTTTAACAAATAGTTGAGAACTGCATTCTACTATTACTTTTGAGCAAGTTATTCTAAATAGAAATTTTTCATGGGCCCCCGTTTGTTAAATAATGGAGTAAAAATTATCGATTTTCAAAAATTCATAGGAGGTGTCGCAAAGATGTTAGCAAACTGAAACATAAAACGTATTGTAGCTGATTAATAGCTCTATAGGTCTACAAAATTGAAACACAAATTGTGTCGCCAGTTTTTCAGCAGTATGTGTTTAGAAAAGTCAAAACTTTGATATTATTTTCACTTCAGAGTTTTAGTAATTACAAAAGTGCTAGTATTTTGTTATTATTGCCCTTAAACACTTTTAATAATAAATTTCATCCTGATAACTGGTTTTTGAGTGAATAGGCGTTAAAACTAAAATTTTCAACAATCCGTAGAAGGCGTCACAGAGAAATTAGCAAGCTGAGACTTAAACCAAATTGTAGCTGAGCTCGAGCTATACGAGGTTACAGCATTTAAAATAAATCATGTCTTCAGTTTTTGAGTAATATTTTTTGTAAATTTCCGAAACTTTGGGAAATTTTTTTCACCTCATAGTTTCTAACTTTTAAAACTTTTGTGCACAGTAACATTGTGTCTTTATATAGCTAATACGATAAGATATTTGAAATCGATTTGTTAAAACCTAATTTTTAGTAATAGAGCGCTGAAGTCAAAAATATTCAAACAATCGTAGAAGCCGCCATTTTGAAGCTTGAAAGTTCAGAAAAAAAGTGTTCGATTTGCTTTAAAGTCTTCTATTGGATTCCGTTTTCAAATTATAAAATTTGGTTTTGGAAGAAATGCTACCAAAAACACATTGCTAACTTCCGCTTCAGGTTTCGAAGTTTTTGAAAAGATTATGATTTGTCAGTGAATTTTTGATATATCCCAGATTCTACAGCTTAATAATACCCCTTTATGCTGAAAATTTAAGAAAGTAAAAATGAAACTACCTCACTGTATTGTTTTGCTCTCCGTTAATTTATATGGTAGCCATAGAATCCTAAATAGGGCGCATTCAAATTCGTTTATAATTGATAAAAATATAATTCATATTATTTAAATTAATCAAATTCATAAAAATGCATACTTACATTTTATGACAGCGGTAGTAAAAAACATAAAATTCTATTGTCTTATTTACGTATGTTGTGTTAGTTACCCACCTTACGATCATAGCAATTGCAATAAACTGACGTTTAGTAAAAGAATTTTGGTTAGCCATATTATTTTATTCATTATATTTTCTTATTAACTATAACTGGGTATGATTAATTATCGATTATTTATTCTTGTTAAAAACGAAGCAGCACAGTCAACTTGTGCATTTACGCTTGCTGTATTTGCAGCAGCTCGGTTTAAACTCAAAAATATCATCATCGATAATAATAATCATATCACTTGTTATATTATGGCTGATAATATATTAAAACCGGTGGCCCGATTTTTATACACTTGCTAATATACAGTGAGTTTTCCTTATTTGTATACATACCAGCTATGTATACTTTTATAAAAAAACATGTCAATGCATTGTTTTACTGAAATCTGTAGGCAACCAACTATACACTACATTTCAGAGCTTCAATTTTTGAAAAGAATAGTCTGCTGTGATATCAGTAATCAAATTGTTTAATTTCAAATTAATAGCAATTAGTTTTTTTTAATTTAGCATAAACTTTGGGTATTGTTGATATTTTATGTTTTTAAAATAATAGTTTTATTAAAAAAATTTTGATATTCAAATAATTTTGCGTTTATTCATAAACATACTCATTGAACATAACCTCACACTATGAGGAATAACCTTTCTCTCTCTATTATTTTCTGTACAGTTGGTTGCCTATAGATTGCAGTAAAACAATGCATTGACATGTTTTTTTATAAAAGTATACATAGCTGATATGTATACATAAAAGAAAAACTCACTGTATATGTAACGTGCACTCACATCATTTTTTATTTGCACAAAACTATTTACTTTTCTCTTTAAATCTATTAGACTACTTACCTTACGTTACTCATTCTAGTAGGATGGTTTTCAACATTAGTTAAATATTATTGTTCAAAGTATGAAATATTAGTAGTATAAACTGCAAAAGTGAATGAAAGTGAACACAAGCTGTAATCAGAAGTCGAGTCGTGGCAGCAGGCCGTTTTAATTTGCAACTTCGAAGTGCGAGCGAGGCTCGCGAATGCTTCCGCTGGTCGTCAAGTCTGATTTGTATATGAATGCGAGGTATAAGTAGGCAGGCTCCCAATAACTCAAACATCTACTGTGAAACTCGATTTGCTTATCAGAATTTAAAAGTGTAGCGGTCCAATGTACAAACGAACATGCACCTTATATAATAGACGCGTAGATATGTGGCTTTAGTAAAGGGGGGGGCTCACCACTGAAAGCTGAAACCGGTGGAAGGGTCATCCGGATTTGCTATATATAATATATATTATGCGTACGTTAGAATGCATACATATTAAACAACTTTATAGTGGACTTTGTATAAGTAGCAGAATATTAAATTAATATTATTTTATGAGTATAATTCTCTTATTATCTTAAATTTGTTCAGTTACTTTTTAACTACCTAGCTTTACAAAGTGTAACTATAGAGGAAGGTATTGTGATTGTCATGTAGGACTTGGTTTTTTTCGCTTTGGGCTTACTGGCGGATATACGAGGTATGCTTAAAATAAAGGTACTCTTATGGCAAACAGGTTCATGAATAAGTAGGTTTAGGTCTTCGAGAGGCCAATAAAACGGACGCTGCAGAAGTGTCTGTCAGTCTGTCTGTATACACTTTACAGTGCAGGCGCCTTAACAAAAAAAAATTATATAATAATCAAAATTTTCCGGTATAAAATACATTTCAAATTTTCATACAATTTTTAAAATTTTCGAAATATATTAAAATGTTTTAAAAATTTTAATAAATTCGAGAAAAGTGTGTTATTATTCTGTTGCTTACATATTAGCTCTCTTTTTTAAAAAACGAGATATTGTTGCATGTTTTAGTACTAATGTCGTGAAAAGGATGTCGCAAGATTATAAAAACATAAAAGATTACACGTCGACGATTTTGCAATTAAGGAGTCTAACTAACACCTATGATATTTGTAAGTTATTTTAGAAAACATATTAGAAACAAAATTTCAAGAAACTGTAGATTAAATTGCTATTTGAAATTCTCTGTATAAGATTGTCTTGAAACAATTATTCAGGATAGTAAAGATATAAGAACAAAACCATCGTAAATTACAAATTCTCTTTTTCCTGTCGTTTTTACTAAATACATAAATTGCTTGGATCTCTTGCCCAGCGTATTTGAATTTCTAATAGGGTAATTTTCAGTATTTTTACGATTGAACCGAGAGCGACCCAAAAAGCTGAATAGAATTTGATAATTAAAAGTAGCACAATAAACGAGTAAAATACTTTATTATGTGAGCTCCAAAAATAACCGGTTAGGACAAATTCTATGTTATAATTTTAGTTATCTAAAATATATCGAACATTAAATCAAGATGTGAGTTAATGTACTGCTTTTGTAACGAGGCGATAAAAAAACTAATAACCTGCAAATTTATTTAAAAAAACAACATAAGTGCCGTGTTGATCACGTAACGTGAATTGAGAGATTTTTATTGTATTAACTTATACACTAGCAAATTGACGTAGGACTTTGTACTTTCACATATTTTACATACTTCTGTTATTTATTTTTTTAAATATACCTTATAACATCATAACCTTCTAGTCTTCAACGGCGCGTTGTGCGTTGTAACATTACAATACCTCTAACATGTTTACCTATGCAGCTACGCAAAAGTAGTCGCTCACAAAAATATTGACATTAGCAATAAATCGTGATACATGTTCCACACAAAAGCATAGTTTGGAATGAAAATTAATCATAACTTAAAAACATAAACATTGACATTTTTCCTGAAGTTTACGCAAATATTTTTATACCGCAACATTTTGTTCTAGGGCTTACTGCTTTTTTTTAAACAATAACATAAATTTTACAGTAATCATGTCAAATTGAAAAATACATTGTCCACTTGAAGAGAGGAGGATTTCAATTGTAATCAAGCATTTAAAGTTTTTTAGATATGTTTTCGTTTTTCATTTTTAAAAACCATTTAATAATCGTGTCTTTGCTTATACTCCGGCTGTAGATCATTCTACCAAATGTAGCTCTGAGCAGAGAAACTTCGGTTCCATTTCGGAAATAGTTTATCTTAGGATTATTGGTTAAGCTTCTGGGGATATGTTTCGCGTTTAAGAATTTTGTAAAAAGCCCTACTGTTAACGGTAGAGTTTTCGGTGGTTCGGAATCGACCTAGGGTGGTAGGTAGGCTCTCCATGTAGTTACTACTGTTACCCACAAACGAAATAGATAGTAGATAATCATTTTAGCGGCGCTCGGCAAGAGTAACTTGTGTTTGAATAAAACAGAAATGCGAGACGGAAACTAATCTTGCGCTTGTGTTGCTTTCCTTCGACAAACTAGCACCGCAGCCAGTATAGTTGGTGAGATAGAAGTTTGCGGATAAAAAATAGTATGCGTTTTGCTTGTCCTTTACGAGCACGTAGTCTCCTTGTTCTCGTCTGCGCACATCTTATACGGAAAGTTCCATCTGCTCAGGTGTATGTGCCCGACTCCTATGAAAGTGAGTCAAGTTAGCGCTTTCTCGTTGTAAGAATCATGTGTTCGGTAATTAAATTTAACAATATAAATGTCTAAATCTATCTATCAATTAACACGCAGAGCCTATCTGCATTGTATAATCCCGCGGACCAAATATACGTTACAATAACATTGCAACGTAACCGTAAATTCTTTATATTGCTGGCCTCTCAAGATTAAAAGCTACTAACCTTAGCTGGAAATTCTACTGGCTGCGGTGACGCATTGGTTGGATTTTAACATATTTGACTATTTGCTAATTTTACGCAAGCTCGTACTTGTGGGTGAAGGATATTTCTCTATGGCTTTCTTTAGCTTCATATTATTAATTATTACTTTTTGGCAATTGTTGTGTCTGCATGATTTGACAGTGTAATTTAATTATTCAATTATTCGATTATTATGTAAACATATCGTTTTTATTTTTAGGTAATATTGTGAAATATTTAGCAACACATTTCTGTAAGGGCGGGCGTATTGAATTTTGCACGTTTGCTCAGCTCGTTAGTCTACGAATTCTGCTGACAAATTACACGAGTATTATATTAGTATACAGAGTCGGCCAAAAGTATGGAGACACGGCTTTTACGGCTAAATCACTGCTTGCTTTAAAAACTTTTCTACCCAATGTATTTATGAGGTCATATAGCTTTTTTTTTCTGTTTTTAAAACAAATATATTATTTTCTTTTTAAGAGTAAAGCGTTACATGAATTTTTTTATAATGAGAACACACTTGTTTTTTTAGTTTCAGTTGATAGATTTTTTTATTTTCCTTCTAATGATGTGCTACTTTCATATGATTGCACAAGAAATTTGTGAGAGGAATAAATAAATAAATTTAAAGCTAGAGTGCTGGTTTTCGTGACAATTGCAACTTACTTTAGCAAAACAAAAGAGAAGATACTACCTTTGCTGTCATAAAACTGTGTACAGCATGTGCCACCTAACCTTGCAAATTTTAGTGGGCTTTGATTCGGCTACTTACGCTTTGTTTCGTCGGTAGTCGTAACTTAAACTAGCTCTAATTGGCTGTTGGACAGTGTAGTACACTCTACTAAAAAGTGAAAGTCAATTTATTTATGGTTTACGAAAAATTGTGGATTTTTTGACAAATTAAAAGGCCGTGTAAGTAATATCAAGAAGAATTTTCAAAAATCAATACTTTCCTATTTTGGCGTATGACAAAATAATAATCACATAAATAATTAACAGCAACTAGATATTATACTAGCTTTCAAACTACGGGATTGCTTTTGCTTGAGAGTGTAACGGCTTCTCGCCTTTTAAACTTATCGTCATTTTTTTTGCAAGGTTAAATGGCACTTGCTGTATTAGCTGTTGTGGTTTTTAAATTGGATTTAGTTGTCATTAAAGTACATACATTTGTCCATGGCCAACGATTATTAAAATGCGAATACAATCAGTTATGAAAAATAACAAACATACATAAACAAATTTGTATACTTTCATGACAACTAAATACAATTTGAAAACAGCAACAACCAAATCACACTTTAAAAACAAAAAAAAGGAGTAAATTTTTTGTTTTGCTAAAGTGAGTTGCAATTATCAAGAAAACCAGAAAACAACAGCGCTCTAGCTTTACATTTATTTTTTTAAATTTCTTACAAATTTCTAACGCAGTTATAATTAGAAAATAAAAAATCTATCAAGTGAGTCGAAAACGAAGTATGTTCCTACTTTTAAAAATGTCATGTGACGCCATTACTCGCAAAAACCAAAGCATACATTTTTTTCAACAACCAACAAATTTGCTTTATGCTCTTATCAATACAATGAGAAGAAAATCTTTTTAACGCAATTAGTGGTTAAGCCGTAAATAACGTGTTTCCATATATTTGACGGATCCTGTATATAAATTATACGAATTGCTGTAAAAATTGGTATTCGTAGGGTATCGACATTGCTAATTACAAATCAAGGTTCTGAATTATAAAATTTAGTTTCAGAACGTTATCCTATTTTCGTAAAATTGGTATCCAAGGGCTGCTAATTACGAATCCAGGTTTTAAATTATAAAATTCAAGATGGTGGATTTAATAGGCGGAAATAGTTCATAAAGTTATTCGAATGACATACAAATCGGTATTTGTGGGGTTTCGTGACTGCTAGTTACGAATCAAGGATCTAAAATACAAAATTTAAGATGGCGGATTCATTATGGCGAGAATATTCCATAACGTTATCTATTTCGTAAAAATTGCTATTCGAGGGACTTTGGGGTTGCTGACTACAAATCCAAGGTTTAAATTATAAAATTCAACATGGCGGATTCAACATGGCGTTTTACTTAGAACTTGTGCTCGGCACACATATCTTTTTTGTTGGCACAAACGCGAACATACTAACATGCTAGAATAGCAACTGCTTACAGAACTACGAAGGTTTGTTTATAAGAAAACTGGCTGTTTGCCAGAGTATTGAACAAATCGAATCTATCTCGTTCCGTTGATTTTAAAAGAAAAATATTTTATCTACGACTGCTTGGAGAAGGACTTATTATGTCATGTCATTCATTTGCGTTAGGTAATGAAGTTCATTATCGCACTAACGTAAAATTAATTATGTAATGAATTCATTAACTAACTTATTTTAAAACGTGAAGCTTTGTTTATAAGAAAATTGGCTGGTTGCCATAGTATTGAACAAATCGAATCTATCTCGTTCCTTTGATTTTAAAACAAAGGTATTTTAAAAGTGACTTGACATTTGGAAATAAATTAATGCGAAATGTGAAATATCATTTTAAGCAAAAAAATTTAACAAATTTTGAACAGTTGTAGATAAAATTTTGTATGTCACACGTGGGATAATGCACTCGTTATGGCACTCGCTTTATTACACGAGTCGGTCTATGACCTCATCGTGTAACTTTCAAACTGGTGTTATAATAACGCCTTAATCCCACTAGTAACATAAATTACTATTATATCGTTGCTGCTTGTATGTTTAGCTTTAAATAGTAAATATTATTTTTAAATTACGCCTTTTTATATATTTTTTACTTTTTCGGCCATATACCGTTAGTGTCTACATTAAGCACAATTTTTTTTTATTGTTAGGTTTCAAACTATACAAAGCGATATTGACGACCATTTGCACGGACCGATAACTGTAATTATGTCACCCTGCAGACAGAAGTATTTAGCGCATTTGTTGACAATGTTCCGTCTCAAAATTGATTTAATTTGAAACTGAAATTTTGTTAGTGGTTAGTGTTCGTTAGTTAGTTAGAAGTTAAAGTCAGACAGAAAAAGTATAATTATTAAGATTTAGTAACAAAAATGTGTTTTTTATCTACCAGGCAGCTTCTTAAAGTTTTCTAAATTTTATTGATTTTCGATTGTAACGTTCTCGAGTAGCACAAATTATTTTTGTAAATAAGTTTAGGAAAAGGTACTTTTTGCAGTTTATTTTCGTATAATTTAGTTTATTAATTTTTACTGTTTAGCAAAAAAAATTTTTTTCAATTCAGTTTTATCTATTAACAAAGAACAACTGTTTCTTCAAAAATTACTTTTTTCTAAGTTTCGTCTTCGAGTAAAGTATAAGGATAGGACAACTTCCTGCTTTCCTTTGTGTGTTTTGGTTGTTCTCATTCGCTCTGTTCCCAACAGGCAATCTTCAGAAAATCCGTTCCCACCGGTAAAGATTTTTCCAGAAAATTAGCCATTACAGTAATTGTGCTTAACAATTATTGCTTTAATATATTTACCCTCTGCAACTTTAAAGTGACAATTTCAACAATTCTGTTGTGGCTACAAAAGACGATTAAAGAATTACACTAACTATGGCATGTGTTAGTTACATAAACGTTTTCATACACCTATAGCCGAATGTTCAAAGCGGAAAATACTGGAAAAATATTTATTTTGCTGTTTCTTTATTATTGATGTTGGCTATTACAAATCGAAACCACAAATTGCTTGCAAACTTTAGATGAATGTTGTGGTGGACAAAGTAGCAAATATTTCATACTGTAATCGATATCGTGCACAACGTCTACGATATTGAATTTGACGTGAAAATTATTACAAAAAAATCAAAAAATAAAGCTAGAATAAGTTTTATTTAATAATACTGAAATGATTGCATTAAAATTCTCTATTTATAAATATTTACCTAACCTCGGAAATGCAAATAAGTAACACTTTTCATAAACAATAAAATGTTAACTACAAGTTTCTTAGTTTATTGTTCCCTAAACTACTTTAAATATATATTAAATGTGTATGTGTATATATGCATATTAAATTCGAATCCCCTCTCCCTGTCACAACTTCAGTGACCTGTAACATGCCTGACATCTTGACACAGGTTATATAATTTTATCTTTTTTTTTGGTTACTCTAAGGAATACAATTTAAAGACGAAATTTCAATCCCGGGATTTCGGGATCGAAAATAAATAATCCCGAGATCCCGGTTTTACCTGCAATAAAAGGAGACAACTGCGCGTGGCAAAATTAATCTCCGTTAAAAGTGTTACAAAGTACTTGCTTCTTTTTTTTCAAAGCACAGCTTCACAAGAAATCTTATATTAATAATTTTACTTATACAATTTGCAAGATATTTGAAAGCTACAGATAATATGCGAAAAAAAAATGCAAACACGGAACTTAATCGCTAAACATGAATATAAAAAGTACCTCAATTCAAGTAACGGGAAATCAATCTACCAAAATGAAACCTATATAATCTACCATTTTTGTAGTCCGATAACTTATTTTGTAATATTTTTGTCGACGCTTTCGTATCCGTTCAGGAAGGCTTGCTGAATGTATAGCGATTTCAAAATTAATTACTATTTTGCAAGGTTTAAAATTGAGGTCCTTTTCTTTAGAGTTGGATACTACTTTTCAGGTTGTTTTCCGTTTATATGGCAACATGACATAAACCAGCGGTATGTACCGTTTATTCAAATAGCCGTGAAAAGTATAGTTATTTAAGTAACAAAAACTGTAAAGACGTAATAACATTCGAGGTAGGTAAATACGAGCCGAGGCGAAGCCGAGACTTGTGGCCTGCCGAGAATGTTAATAGTCGATACATTCCGTGTTACTTATTAAATTTTTCACGCTACAGGTAGAAATTTAATCATATTTTTAAAAGTTCATTTTGACTGCTGCCATCTAAATTATTTTTTAAAATCCTCATTATTCTAAGTTGCCTGTGCTTGTTACCATATCAACGAACAGTTAAAATCAACATTTTAGTATTCTGTTTGAAATAAAATATTGGAATCTGTACCTTGTTGCTTTAATTATTATCCTAGGAATGTAAATGACACTATTAAGTTCCGTAGTCAAGGGCAAAAAGTAAACGAAAGTTATTGGCCATTTTCATCTTTTGTAGCTATGGATGTATCGCCTATTTACCTTGCCTGTAGCGTGAAAAATAATTTAAAAAAACTTTGGATTGATGTTTTCCAACTAACCTGTTTGTATGAGTAATTGAAGCTGGATAAAGATTCCAAAATGGTTTCAAAGACAAGAGCTGACATAATAAATTGCGGAGTTTTTAGAAATTCTTAGCTTCTAATGCATATAGCTGAAGGTAAAGGATTCAAGGCTTAAACTTAAGGCGGATTAACTTCGCGCAGTTGTCTCAGTGCCTTTTTACCTGCCGTAAGCCCTCGCGCAGTTGTCCTCTATGTTAATCCGTAAACTCGCTCAGTTGTCCATTGCCGGTGAGACTGGCATAATGCGACACGCCATAAAAGAAGCTGCCGAAGCTCTCAACTTAGAAGTAAGTACATGTTTTTCTCATAGTTATTAACTAAATTACGACTGTTAAAACATCCTAGTCTGTGGCCCAGATACAATCTCAAACAAACACTACATCCCTAGTTTAAAATTTGTAAAAAAATCAAGCGGCTGCTATTTTGAAGCTAGAAAATTGAGTAAAAAGAGTCATTGGATTTAAACTGATTCGGTTGCCAAATTTAAAAAGTTTAATTTCTGAACAACTGTTACCAAATTACTCCCACTTTCGCAAAAGTTTTTAACAAGAAGATATGAATAGTACACACATACGCACTCGCAGACTGATATTTTTAAAAACTTCCTATTTGGGTTTCTGGAAGTTCAAAACATGCATTTCCGTCAAAATCTCGAATTTGAAAATTTTCATGAAAAATTTTCGTACACTGAAAGTATAGCAATGTAAAAACACACGAGAATTATTTTAGGAGTAATTCTTACATTCTTAACTTTGAGTAAGAAATCCATACAACTTTTCCGATGAACAATTCTAACAACATTTGTCCAAAACTAAGAGTTTGGTATAGCGAATAATGTTCCAGCTACTTTTGGCAGGATTTAAAGTTTGGATGCTTATAAATCTACAATTCAGGTATTTTTATTGTGTCGGTTACATGTTGAGCAATAAAAAAATGTCTTTTTTGTAACACGTATACGAATAAGATTACGCATTATATTACTAAATGCTTTTATGTGTATCTTTTAAACGAATACCGTTTTATAATGTAAAATGAACAGCGTTAATACAGAAAGTCTCAGTATTTTTCAAAGTGTTAGGGGCAACCCTCTTGGGTGCCGCGAAATTTTTCAAGCTGACGTAATAAATGCAAAACATAAACACAAGACAATTTATTTGTTTGAAAAATTGTATTGATTTAATAACATAAACTTCATGTTATAAAAAATAATGGTAAATATTAGATATTGAAAATGAACCACATTTTATCAATAAAAAATACTAAAATTTAATTAATGACTTCTATGTTCTCGTTGTAAACAACAGATTATTTTATAGTTGGGTAATACAATAGAATTTGACAACCTTAGTTCCCTTATTCGTGTCGTGTAGTATACGAATATCTCCGAGTATTCTGTAAAGGTTTTATAAGATTGCGTAATTGGGTACTTTACCTAAAGGCAAGGGGGCGCTATAACATTTAAATTTAGGAAGGCGGGGGGAGACAACAAATGCTTGAGAAGCATTGGTCTAAAATAATTATTTAATGGAAAACAACTTAAACAAAATTTTTGAAAATTATAAAATTTTGTAAAGTAAGTCGAGTTAGACTGATATCTAGATAGCTAGATAGACTCGGTATCTACTAGCAGGTAAGCCGTTACAGCAAACGTACTTCCTTCTCTACTTTTGCCTATGACAGCCATCATCCTGTCCAACAATGTTTAATATGGGAAATAATCAATCAGCTATTGTTGTAGTTCATTCATGCGTTTAGCTACTTGAATTAACAGATAACAAATAATATTTTATTAATTTTGTGTCAACTCGCCGATCAGATTTCGCAAATAGAACCTGCCTTTCAGATTATAAGAAAACCATTACTCAGAAATCCCGACGGGATCGAAGCTGGCTGTCACTTGTTAGACGACCAATCCTTAGCGACAGATTTGACTTGAAACATATTTTTCTGAGTTGTAATATCGAGTCTGTGCACTCGGAAGAGAATCCATTCAAATTTAAGTTCGACAACGCGCTATCAAAATATTTATTATTAATCCAGGAAGAAAGAAAAGGCGTAATGTGATCGCGGGATTGCGCGACAAGCAGCTGAAGTGCTAAAATCGTGCATCAACGTCACACCAAGTGGAGCAGCAAGTAATGGTCATTTAACTCTCGGTGTTTTCAAATTCAGAGGTGGGCTTCGTGATAAATGGGTGCGGTCTAATGGCGCAGGTAATCGGAAGGGGACGACTCCCAATCCTCCATGCATGCACGTTTGCCCAGCTTCTTTGAATATTGTATAAGAGGAATTCCAAAGGACTATCGAAATAATTATAGGTAGGTCCTGTAAACGTTGTTTATGGTAGCCGATACGGTATCGAGCACCATTCCCATTTCACGGTGTTACCTGATGTCGAGGCTATGCATTATCCAAACTTCTGTTCTGTATGCAGTTCAATCTGTTCCCAGCTGAGGGACTGAGGAGCTCATGCATAATAATGAATTACATCCCAAGGGCAAATTAAAATTAAGGGTCTAGCGTCTTCAAAACTTTGCTATTTAGTGCAATGATTTCTCTATGCAGATTAACTTCGAAAAGACTCCGCGTAGCAGATGATCTGTAAAATCCCTCTGACTGACTACCACACACAAACCTACGAGTACTAATATATTAACACATAGCTAACACGGAAACAATGCCAGTCACCTATTATGAGCCTACATTCTCTGTTTCGTACGACCTTACGGCTGCATTATTAATAACCTTCCACACGGGCCCACGAGACCAAGTACCGGAGAATCTGTAACGGCCAGTGGAGGCCGTGCGTCGCATTGAGAAATGGACCAGCAAATTCATGTTACTTCGGCTACGCTTGGGGGAATACGCTTTTATTCTTCCAGTTATAAATCTGGCAACTGCGAATATTTTAATCCCTACAAAAATTTTTGTAAAATTAATAATCTCACCAAAAGAGAAAGTTATTAAGTCACATTTAAATTTCCAGAAAATGTGTCATTAATTTTGGTTTATCAGTCTCATAATAAACACAAATTTCATTGGTTAACATAATCAAATTTTTGGCGTCTTAAAACTAGATGAATGATCGCCAAGCGACTAAAGTTCAATGAAAATCATTAAAGATGAAATAGGGTGCTTTCGAGATTTCTGCGAAGACGCACACTGTGATAGAAAACAACAGAAACCAGTAAAAGAGATTGATTCATCAAAAAATAGGGGATGTAGACTATACTCGTTAAATATTAGCGCCTCTCAAAATAAGCTGATACGTAGTATTTTTTATTTAGGCTGAGAACTTTAACGAGCAATGGTTAAAAGAACATTTATTTACTTTTAGTGTTAATAATTGTGTTAAAAGATTGTTTCTGATAATTTTGAACTAATGAACATCGCTTCCAGCTAAGACTGTGCAAAATAATTTTTTAATTAATATTTCTGAAAAATTTCGGTTCATGGATTAATCGAAAAATATAATAATCATGTAATTATTTATAACAGTGGTGTGACTTGATACATGTGTGCAGCAGCCAGCAACTTAATAAAGCATAACATTAAACAAATTAAGTTTGACGGGCAACCGCCACAGGATTTTCCTGGCATTTATTTAAGTTTTTTAAATTCTTAATATTCCGAATCCAATAAAAAAATTTCAAATCTTCAAATTTTAAAATTTTGTACGCTTTTGAGTATTTTATGAAACTATTTCGAAAATTTATAAACTTTAAAAATTTTTAAAATATTTTAATGTAATGGTATTCAAATTTTATAGCTATTAAACATTTTTAAAAACAACAAAAATTATCAAGATTTTGGAAATTTTTAAAAAACTTTCTGATTTTTAGTATTTTCTAATTGCAAACAATATATGTTTATTCCTTAAAATTTAATATCTATTTTTTATTTAGTCGTTTTACTGGCGGTTATTTAATTAACCAAGGAAAGCTCTCGGAGTGTTTTCGTAATGGAAACTTGTTCTTATTATAACTTAACATGTTTATTTTGACTTCAGAATGCGTAAACTTAAAAAAAAAAACAAAAAATCAATAGTGGTGGGTGACAGAAGGATGGTAAAAAAATCGCGCTTGTGCTATTAAACATGCGTAAAATATGAATCCAAGTTTTGTTTAGAGCGCGTTCTATATTGAAGTTTAGTACTCCTCCCACCTGCGCTGTTTTTGGGGGGACCAACCTTGCTAGTCTGCGGTTTCATCAAAGTGTGATTACCAAACTTAAAACCTAAATTGGGTTTACTAAGTTAAGGCTTGTGGACTGTAAAGTGTATACAGGCGCACGCACAGACACTATGGCGAAAATCTTCCGGTTCCAAATTTTGACGATAACAATACCTTCCACTAGCTATACTTACTCTAAATAGCGGGGAAAGTAAAAACATTTAGACACAATACTATGTAAATAAATGTTGCCTAAGGAACACGATAACGTTTTCTATAGATTCGTGCAGCTACAGCAGCGCTCTTCCACTTAATAATTCTTATAAAAGAATACATTTTAAGTATAGTACATAAAATGAAGGCAGTAGTAGATAGTAAAAAATTATTACAATTTTATATTTGTAAATGATACGATAACTATAGAACTTGACAAAACAAGCGGAACAATAAGATCAAACGAAAAGTAAACTGAAAGCTGAATATCTCTCAAGAAAATAATGTTCCACACTAGGGCATTTAATGTAATCTGAAGAGGGGTGACAGAAAACATTTGTTTAGACACTTGGACTATTTAGGGTTCGTGGCGTAAGAACCCACTGTATTATTCCACATAATCTAATATTTACTGTAAGCACACTTTCTCTGCTTTTTGGGGCGGACCGAGCTCACTTACCTGCTAAAAAATTCTTGTTCATTGCGCTGTGCACACTGCACAAAATTAAACTTTCCTTTTGGTGAGTAATGCAATAAAACGTATAGTAACCCTGAATGCTAGAGTGTAATAAAGTCACAGATAGTTACTTTATTGTCCACACTTTTTCCTCACATGCATGGCGTAGCATCGATATTAAGCGACATGTGGCAAACAAATATTAATACTGTAAATTCTCTATACGCTGCCTAAATGCGAAGATGTAAAAAAGAGCTTGCGTTTGTGTAATGAAAAAATCCAGATAATTTGAAAAACATGGAGTTTTACAAAAACTCAGATATGGTTCTGAAAATGTAACGCATGTCCATCCCTAAATGTCGTTAACATTAATGGTGGAAGAAGCAAACTGTGTCAATCAAAGACATGCGTTTGAACGTCCAGAGCCATAGCTCATTTCAGTTTTATTTAATTGCAGGACAACTTGAGTGACTGCAGTGAATAATAAAAACTTTTCTAACGACAAAATAAAATCTGGTCCAACAGTTATTACGCTCCTATTTAATTTTCTAACGGATCAAAATAGACAAAATAATGCTAATAATAGTTTTTTGAGGCAGCGTGGCCTACCTTTCTGCCTACTTGAAAAAGATATTAATCAATGCCGTAAGCGCTGTGACCCGATCGTTATTTTTTTTAAATAGAAAACAAGCAAATTTTCGTGCGTATTGAAAAAAGGCTTTTTTTCTATTTTCAATGGTATACAACATGTGTGCTCTCACATAATAAATTTTTCGAGAAAACTGCGAAAACGGCTTTATATTAGCAGGCCCTAAATTCAAACAACAGCCTACTACAACCGCAGCAGTGTGCTTTGAAATTAATTTGTTAGCTTTTAACCATCAAAAGCAATTGAAAGAACAAAATGCGACTATGCTAGGCTGTTGTTTGAATTCGGGGCCTGCTAATACGACAAAATATTTTGCGTTTTTCTCTCGCAAATTTGGTTGTTTTAGTATACAAATTTTATACCATTGAAAAAAGAAACCAAATCTATCGAATGAATGCAAATAACAGGAATAGTGCTATTTCAAAAAGTTACGTTTACAAAATTTATACACTACTACACTATTTAAAAGAAAGTTTGAAGTAGGCAGAAAGTTACATGTAATCAAAAACTTTCATATTAACTATTGTTTTGTAAAACCAATATTTATACCACCAGAACCTTCCATATTTTTGCAGGATTGTGTATCATAAACTTGTACAGCAAATGCCATTTAACCTTGCAAAAAAATGACGATAAGTTTAAAAGGCGAGAAGCCGTTACACTCTCCAGCAAAAGCAAGGTTTTTTAGTACATTGCTAGTTTCTTTGCTGTATTTTTAAACGTAACCTAAATTATCGTTAATCCCTCCTTAAAGCAAACTGTTTCTAACCTTATGGCGCACGACCTTATAATTTGTCAAAAAATCCACAATTTTTCGTAAACCATAAATAAACTGACTTTCACTTTTTAGTAGAGTGTACCACACTGTCCAACAGCCAATTAGAGCTAGTTTAAGTTACGACTACAGACGAAACAAAGCGTAAGTAGCCGAATCAAAGCCCACTAAAATTTGCAAGGTTAGGTGGCACATGCTGTACTAATAGAATTTGTTGACCGATTGTTAAGTGAAAACAAATTAATTTCAAAGCACATTGCTACGATTATTGTAGGTTTGAAATCAAGGCCTGCTAATATAAAGAAGTTTTTTCCGTTTTCATTATGTGGGGGGTATACAGTTTTGTATTATTGAGAAAAGAAGAAAATTCTCTATCAAATAAGCATGAAAAACTGCTAGTTTGCTATTTAAAAAAATTACGTCACGTCACACCGCTTACAGCATTGTTTAAAATCGTTTTTCAACTAAGTAGAAAGATAAGCCAAACTTTATCAAAAAACTTTTACTAACATTTCTTTTTTTTAGCTTGATCCGTTTTGTAATTAAATAGGAGCGTTGTAAGTGTAAGGACTTGAATTAGCTATGCATTCTCCCCAGCCCCCACACACCGCCCGGAGAGAAATTCAACTTGTGCCGATCACGAGCAGGCCAATATTCTAACACACCAAGCATACCGCGAATTACTTTAGAAACAATTTTTTTAAATTTAATTTACCATTCACTGAAACAGAATTTTCTTATAATCCTCGGTTTATTACTAAACAAAAAAGCATGATTTTTCAATATTAAAAAATTCATATTAGGTGTTATAGACAAACTAATGGGCGACGAAGTAAATTTATAGCTTATCCCTAGCTGTATTAGTCTATAGAATTTAAAAAAGAAACGTGTGGCCACTTTTCGAGCAATGTATTTTGAAAAAATGAAAATTTTGATATTTGATTTTCTTCGCAGTTTTATAACAGTTTTCAAAGTTTTGGTAGCTTGTAACACGGTGTAACCCCAGGACATCCCAATATTAAATTTCATGCCTATATGATTACTAGATTTTAAATAAATAGACGTAAAACCACAAATATTCAAAAATTCATAGAAAGCGTCACAAAATAGCGGAATGGGACACAAACGCGAAAAACGTCTAGCTCAGTCTTAGATTTATTAGCTTATAAAATTTTAGAAAAACCCTGTGGAGAGTTTTTGACAAATTTTCTTTGTAAATATTGAAAACATTTTTCACTTTATAGGTTTTGGAAACTTTCGGTGCACAATAACATTGTATTTCTATAGGGCTATTACGGTAGAAACTTTGAACCAGATGCGTCAAGTCAAAATTTTAAAAATTTGTAACAGGCGCTATTTTTGAGCTAGAAAGTTCGAAAGAAGCATTGGATTTGCTCGTAAAGTGTTCTACAAGATTCCCGTTTTAGATTTAGAAAATTCGTTTTCCGAAAAAATTGCTACCAAAAAAACACGTCTCTAACTTCCACTTGCGATTTCGGATTTTTTTAAAGCAAAATTTCTTCATGAATTCTTGATAAATCTTCACATTCAAGAGTTCATTCAAATCGGATTATCCCTTTGGGACTTATGGAGCTCACCCACTCAAACTTCGACACACTGTCACACTCACCCACCCACAGCTAGTTTTTAAAAAACAATGTTAAGTTTCTAAAGGCGCCAAAAAGTACAATTTCTTTGGAGATAAAGTGCATGCACTACCGTGGTTTGGAGATCATGTAAAGCTGTAGGTCCCCGCTGTCATGTGCCGTTTTATGCACTACAGAGAACAGGAGGGAAACAGGTACGCTACGCCTCGCAAGAGGTATGAAACCACAAGAGAGAGGAGGTTTAAAACATGTATTTTCGTCAAAATTTCCAATTCTAAAGATTGCATCAATACTTTCCTATAGGGAAGCGAAAATGCTGTAAGTTTTTTGAAATGTTTTAGCCTGTATACGTTAGCCCACAAGAAAGTTCGACGCTATGCTTGTATTACTTCCAAACAACAAAACCGCTCAATGAACGTAAAAACAGCTACACAGCGTTGTGGATGCGTTTGAACAATTAACCATATATTCGATATTAGTAAACCCGCAGTGTACGTGGTTGCGTGCTAATAGCTTGCGCCCTTGCAAGCGCGGTCATTCCATTAAAAACATTACACTAAACAGTAACAAAAATCAATACTAAACCATTTCCCGTTGCGATGGTTTTTCATTGCGCGCTAAGCGATTTCTGATTTTGGGTGTAACACAAGCTCAAAATCAACTAGACATTAATTACAAAAACAGTCAAAAAGAAGCTACGTAGATGTTGCTTTTACTAAAAATTATTTTAATTAAATAATGTGATTAAACTTACCGTTACTCCTACTACACGCCATAAGCTTTTGGAGACTACGACGATTACATAAGATGTTCCGATATAACTGTAAGCTTATGCAGCATAACCATGCTTCAAATTTTTTCCTTAGATCGAATATACTCTGCTTATGTCGTGAACGTACTGATGACAAGAAACACAAGGAAATGGAAAGATGTGAACAATTTAATTAAAAGAAGTTGCTGATAATGCCGAAAATGGTTGCTGTTATGTAATGCTGACTTTTTCGGCTGTCACGTTCTTATTCTAATTTAACAACTGCCTTGCATTATTAGAATTTCTCATGTAAAACTCTTTATAAAATGTATACGTTATCCTCAAGCGCCTTATTAAAAATCAACGCTAGAATTTATTACAGATTATTATTTTCTTGTAAAGCACAATTATGCAGAATTATTATTATCCTGACTTTTTTAACACATACTAAACCAACTAGACTATGTATGCTTTTTAGAAAATTGCATAATATTAAAGCTAAACTTTAACTAATAATCAATTACGTCCCTTATTTGCAAGAAAAGTTGTTAAATTCTTTAGTCTTATTAGTACCACTGGCACGTGTAAGCAAATTCTGTTCAAGTAATGTGATCCATACAAATAACGCTGTACGTATATTAATTCTACGGTGAAAAACGTTAATTTACGTCTGATGAGCTATATTATGTAAACAACATCCTGGGGAAGTAAATATTAAATTTTGTTGCACTTTTATGCTGAAAGATTTTATAAAACTCTGATAAAAATAGTACATACGATAGAGGGAATGGGCCGACCGTAGCGCGTTCAGTTCCAATCGTACGGATTTGAGCCCTATAAAAACAGCGAGATATTACGACAACCCGGAATATTGCAGAGATTTCGTTTAGGTACATATGACAATATTACTTTTGAAATTCGATATGTGTTAAATTTCAGAAGAACCGTAGAAACAAACGCTTAAAAAGTCGAGATGAGTTTAGCTTTATTGATAATTCCTTATCTAGTACATCTGTATTATCACGCTCTATTATCAGGCAATTTAAATAGATCTAAGTAGCCTTGCAAGTCTAGGTTATATACACAATACATATTTTAAAATAAATATTGTTACACAAAAGTCTTTTTACAATATTTACAGTACGAAATCAGTCTCGCACTAGATATGTCAATGTCACCACTAACTCGATGTTTTCGATGTTGGAAATTCATATTATGAGGAACGAAGTCACCTGCGATTTAAATCCGCCAACCGTAGCACAAGCAGAAACGTAAAAAGTCGATGGATTAGCGATCGTGATCCGCTACTGAAAGCTCCAGGATCTTCCTGCAGAGGCGGGGGACCGATTGATGGAAGAGTGTATTCGTCATCATAACCATACTCTAGAACAACGCAAAGACATTACAATAAAATAATAATTATTGTACAGTTTAACAATCATGGGACAGGTTGAAAAAACTTATTCAGTAGTAAAATTCATTAAGTCTATTTAAAATTTGGTAAACGCATTGGACTAAAACGACTAAATGCAAGCGAATGAAAGTATTTTTACACACTAAAACAAAAATTGATAATTGTTATTCAAATACTTAAAATTGTACTTTGGCAGAAAATAATTTATAACGTTAATAAATGTTAAGTAACAAATATGACACACAGAGATTGTGGTAAGCGTATAAAACTGATAAACCGAAAGTACTACGGATGAGAGCTTTAAAGTATAATCTGTGCTTTAGTTGGTATACAGGAACACCTCCAGAAATCTTAAAATATATTTACTGTTAAGCTTAATTTTTTTTTAAACAAAATATTATTACGTAAAATTTATTAAAATAATTTTTTCAAACCAAGTTCATTAAAGGAAAAAATTGTTAGAGCGTTACACTTTAATTTTAAAATGTTTACTTTTAATGTTTGTAATTTGAAATCACTGATTTTTGATATTTACTTTTATCTTAAAATAGGATTTATTGGTTTTGTCAAAGCAGCTATATACAATACGTAATGGCCTACATTACAGTAAAAAACTATATTAATTTAAAATAAACTTGTTTCGCTTTAAAAACACAGCAAAGGTTTTAAAATATTACCGTACGGGTGTTTTTTCTTTAAATTATTTTTAAATATTACGTACAAATAATTCCCGTCTTGGAAATGTAACTATCAAAAACCCTTAATTATTTGTAAGCACGGTAGATTTGATCATCAGCTGCACAAACTATATTGTAAATACATGTAGATTAATTCAATTCGTTCTCGGAATTCCGTATATGTTGTAGTGGTATACGCTTTTATTTATGGGCTGGTAATATTGCTTTCGGTTTCTAAAGTACTAAAAGTTTCTTACTGCAAAATTTAAATTTTCTTGATATACCAAAAAAGACATATTATAATAGAATATACGTCTTGTTTAATTTCGTTTCTCAAATTTTAATGTTACCCACATCATTGCAATTCTATTTTCTAAAAGCTAGGTTTTTGTGATAAATAAAAAAGTTATTATAGAACACTGATGTAATAAAGTTATGCGTTTGCTTTTGTTATGGTAATTAAAATAATGTGTGAATAATATTTAATAAAATAACAAGAAATTCTTTATTAAACTATATCGTTTTTAAATACCATAGCATCTACAGACTTACGCCAGTAATTCTAGCTTCAACTAATTCCATTTTTACAACAAAAATTTAATAAAAAAAACGCGAATAGTATCTAAACGTAGGCCGCCAGTTAATTTTTCCATTAAAATAAGCAGAGATTCTTTTTCGAGTAACGATTTATTTGTCTAATTGATCGGCACTGTTTTTGTAACACATTGTTTATTGCTAAAGATAAGCGGCCGCTCTGGGCAAGTTTAAAATAATAAACATATTTTACGGTGTTGAGATTACGTTTGCAAATAACCGCACTTTACTGATCGGGAAACAACATTAACTAAAATGCTGCGAGCATAAATAAAATTCAATGACGAGAGTTTATGCTGTTTCTTATATTTTGTATTCCGACATTAAATGATCCTCAAAGTTGCTGTGTTAATATCATTGAATTAAATAATGAACGAACGTTTTAGCTCATCTGTTGAGATTTTTTGTTATAGTGTTAGACACTACAAATTGATTTCAACAATATTCCACTGTAACGCATGTACATTAAATTTTAAATCTTACCCGTCAGGTTTCTGTGCTACGAATATACACGTTTTCTTGATAATTAGCTAGGGCATAGGACATAGGACATGTCTAGTTTCTACAGGAATGAATCGAGCGACTCCGTTTTAGTTGTTACGGTATATAACTCAATTTTAATAAAATTCGAACATGTTTACTTTCGGCACTGACTGATTTATGTAAGACACGTGGGCGCGTCTTATTTTACTTGTAAAATACGTTATAAAAGAACATCAACCTCATGTTATTAGCAAAGATTTAATTTATTACACAATATTGCGTAATATAGAAGAATGCTATAAATACTCCCTAAACGTCTGGACTGTCAGTCGAGAACCCAGCCTCGCCGCGGCAGTGGCACGAAATGATCAAAATATTACACTGATATCATGCAATAAAACAAAATGTTTCTGCTTTTGGAGGTCATTTTTGGTTTACGGTAAAAACGTCCCTGACAAAAGGCTCACAACAAAAACGCTGGGAAAACTATTGACGGGGAAAGGGCCGTCTGAAAAAAGGCTCCGGTAAACACAACTTCCTTTAAATACTTTTCCCGAAAAAAACAACTCCGGTAAAATTATGTCCTGAAGAAAATCACCGCCAATAAAACATCTCCTAAACAAGCTGGTAGATTATCATATAGTAAACAAAAACCTTTCCCTGAAAAGGTACGTGTTTTCCTTGCTGATCGATTTATATAAATAAGGACGAATTTCATTTTAAAATTATATGCAAATGTCTGGGAAGATTTTTTGGGCGTATTTATGACTTCCACAAACACTGAAAATCTCTGTTAAGGCACCCTAGAAATAAGGAAAAGTGATATGTATAACTTTCCGCCTGTTTTTTAAGGGGCAATTTTTTCCAGTCTTTTTCTCAGTTTTTTCAGGCTTTCTTTTGGTTTTTCTCATGAGCATCTCTTTCTGGGATCAGCAGTCAGTGACCGACTCAGCGGAGGAAGTATTCAGAGTTACAACAAAAAAAGCGGGGAGGCGTAGCCCACGAGTTCTGATAATATATATAAAGAAATCTAAAAGCGTTGGTATTATTTAGCTGACTGTCGAATCGATAATTGCAATTAAATACTTCTTAATTGTCATATGCATTTTTACTGCCGACAATTATGATCGCATTATAGTTAATACAGTTGTCACACAAATTATTAACTTTAGAGACAAATACTTTCTCTAATTTCTCTCATACAGTATATTATTTCTGTGGACGAGCATCACCATGTAGATGTTATTAATCTATTAATGTAAGTGCTTACATAAATGTAAATTTCATTATAATTTAATGTAGATGAACAATTCACGTGCACCTAGCACTTCTGAGTGAATTGCATCCAAGTCTTCCCACGAAACCACTATAATGGATGAACCTGATCATATTTATAATCATTTCACGACCAGGACATAATCGATAAGCTTAAAGGGTTGTTTGTTGTGCTGATGGCAGAGGTTTGTGTTAGGCCCTCTGGAGCGACTCGTTGAATACAACTAGCCAACAAATGAAGCAAAGTTTCATTATTTATGATAACAATTATGCGACCAAGAACTTTATTAGAATATAATCATGAAAACGCTGAAAAGTTATAATTGTTTAATGTACATGTATTTCCTCATGGGTAACCTTTGTTTTTTAAATTGAATTCTCTAAATTAACCTTTAAGTTGTAGATGTGGTTTTATTTAAAGCTTTTAAAATTAAAATTCTAATAATTCTGATCTCATTTTCTAATCCTTGATATTGCTCTGAATGAGTTTTGGGGATATCATTTTTAATATTCTAAAATAGGACTGGGTACATTTTAAACATAAATATTTAGTACACATCTGAAAAGGGGAGAAAAGGGCAGTTTTTGTGGTGTTTCGCATTTTCTTACGATAATTCGCCGTTTTCACTACAGTAGACAAAATTCGATATTGTACAGTGTGTGAGGATCGTAATAACGCGAATAAAAGTTTTCAAGTTATTCACTATTTTAGTATCAATAAACATGCTGAATTGTTCACTTCCACTCTTAGCAATTCGTGTGGTATTGGTGGTAGTAAACAAGCCGAACTTAATTAAATAAAACTGTGATGTGCGCTAGCAGCTGCAGACATTCTTTTAAACTTACTCAACCTGTATTTCCTAAAATTTTTGAAGAATATTTTAGCTATGCCTGTGCCAGATGAGTCGGTTCTAAGAATAAACTCCTTTCCTGTTTTATATGAAGAAATAATTACGTCAATTCGATAGGACGTATTCAAAAACCGTATGTATGAGTTTCAATTGATTTCAAATACCTATTAAAATATTGGTCAAAATGGCACTTGTATACAACTTAAGATTTCATCTTCTAAACAGGTACATTTTTGAAAACAGAAACCACGTTAATGTTTCTAATTATTTAATAATAAAAAACAATATAAAAATTTGTTCTATTTGTAACTGACATGCATCTTACATGTGAAAACTGATTTAAAAATCAAGAACATATAACTAAAAATTTAGGTACTCGCCTCTGACATTGTGTTGAAATTTTATGCGGCATAATAAGAACTTGAGATTAAAAAGCAGCACAAAATAGGTACATACTGGAAAATGATTTTGTAATTGATACTGCAACTTAAAACTTGAACTAGGTTATTAGTGAATTAGTTCGATGTGTACGACGCGACGGTACTTGTTTGATCGCACATGCAATACATTAGTTACTCTTTGCTAATAATAAAGTGAAGTGAACTAGGCAAACACGTCATGCGAAAACCATTACAAATGCGATTCAATATTACGTTATTAAGGTTTGTTTAAACCACAAGTGCAACATCGAGGAAGAGCACGAACCCATGGAATTTTAGAATTTCAATTTGGCGTACTTTAAACAAACAGGGTTTGCACCCTTATCAAAACAACGACCTTGTATCTTACCGCATCGTCTAAACAGCAGTGACTATTTAATATTTTCTAAAATGAATGAATTTAAAAAAAAACTTTTTGAAGAGATGCATTTAGCTGCACGCAGGGACATGTGGTACCTTTCATGATAGTACACCAGCTCATTATTCTCGTCAAGTATTATTGTGGCTAAATAATAATTTTCAAGGCAAGTGGATTGTTCGAAATCGGCGGTGTTATGGCCCGCGCGATAACCGAATTTAAATTCTTGAAATTTTTTTTGTAGCGGCATATAAAACAATTTTTATATGCCACCCCTGTAAATACCCTTGAAGAATTAAGGACACTCGTAGAAAATGCCGCAGAAATTATTTGCGCAAATTCGATAGTTTGTTCCAGAGTGCGCGAATCCATGTTACGAAGAGCCTGGAAAATATTGGATTAACAGTTTGAACACATGTTATAAAGGCAAGTTTTTTATCATGTCAATTAAAAAAAGAATATCGTAAGTAAACCTATGACAAAAAAACTATACAGTGTCTGCATAATCTTTTTTTGTCTATTCACATTTAACTTAATCTATTACTAAACGGCTTGTCAAATTCAAGGAAGGAAGATATTTTTTTCCTAATTGTTTATTTTGTTACTATAATTATTTCGATTTATGTTCAATAATTATTATTATTATTATTATATGCGATTTTGTAAAAATGATAAATAGAGCACAGTCTATAAGAAAATGCTAAATGTAACTACTGTTGCTCACGTACTGCATCGGGTAGCAAAAGCCCTATGTCGTGTTTAGTTATTCAAAAAATAGCTGAAAATTTATCACTTCCTACGGGGCTAATTTTAACAATACGAGGTACGTGGATTTCTGCAGCGGAATATTATGCCAACAATTTTAAAATAATTAAATTGTATTACATAGAAAAAGGAAAGTTTTAAATTAATTAAAAATATCAAGAATGTATTAAATGAACAAAATCGTTTATTGGCCGAATTGCAAAACTTTAAAGTTAGTAAAGTTAAGGTAATTTAATTATGAACCCCTTGCATTCTGTGATGTTGCGAGGAATTTTCAAAATATACAGCGAATTTAACTGATAACGTGCTGTTTGATAATTTGAAAATGTATATAATGATGAGTACCAATTATAATTTTTTTAATTATACGAAATGATCAGTAATGCATTTATAGTTATTGTTTATTACTACCTATAGTCTATTAAGTCTGAAATAATAATAATAATATTAATAAACATTATTTAAGCTTGCTTCTACAATTAGGCAAAAAAATAAAATATATAATATAATTAAAATAAAGGATTCCTCCAGCTTAAGCTTTTTTTTTCAGTAAATTTGTGCGTGAGGTACTGTAAAATAAGAAAGAAAATTTATTTTGCCTGATAGGAGCAAATAAATTATTAGCAAAATAAATTAATACATTTATAGCACATGCATATGTATATAAATCTTAACCCTACACATTACTTATAAAGATTTAGTTGAAAACATACCGACTTGCATTTTGTGCAAATGTGTATACAAATTGTTATTTTTAATTTTTGGACAACTCAATATATTTACGTTCAATTTGCAGACATTAGGTGCCTGAATACATATAACAATATTAATTACGTAATTGAATTTGTTTATAGTGACACTATTTTGAATATTTGAAGTATATTAGCGAACAAAAACCTTAAAATATGTACATTATTCATATAACTTTAGATAACGTTCATGTGATGAATGATGTTAAATAAATTTATTATTTTATTATAATAAACAAAATTGAAAACTAAAATAAATGTTATCAAATAAAACGTAGTGTAATGAATACCGGAGAATACTTTCCAGATGGGAAATAAACTTACCGACATTCTCCTTGTTCCTATCGCCGACGACCCGGTTTTCGTCAGAATCGCCGCGCTCGTGCCGTTCTCCTCCCCAAACTCTACCTAAACATTCAGAGTTACTGTGACCCTTCACCAGCTTCACATATGCATAAGATAATAAGAGCCCCCGTAAAAATATTTCGAGGTACAATTTTTACTTTAGCCTAGAAATTACCGTATACTTTACGTCTCAAATAAAAGTATGGGATCGCGTTTAGGCACTTACCGTAATAGCTATCAAAATAATGTTATTACATCCACATACGATCATCAAGGTATCTAAATACAACTTTGTGACACTCAGATGACCGAATAAAGCAATCCACGATGTATGCGGAAATTGAAAATGGAATTGGGCTGACGCTTCTCGTAGAAACTATCCCATTTTGTTACTGTTGTTTTATTCGTTTAAACAAGACCAACTCAACGACTTTTTTTTTAAAGTTTAGGTAAATGAGAAATAAGTTACCTTTCTTTCTAGATGCGACTGTTGGCAAATGAGTAGTTGTTCTAATAGTTGTGGGGGCTGGAATTTCTGAAAGGCAATAATTAATGAGAATAAAACCGCTATACATCTTCGCATAATAGTAAAATACGGTGATAACCTACCCTCCAATTTGATAACTCCATCCGTTTCCCCGAGGGAGTTTTTGGCGACGCACTTGTAGGAGCCGAAATCTGAAACGCTCACGCTTCGAATTTTCAGCATCATGTACTTCTTGTATCCGCTTTCCATAGAGACCGCCTCATATTTATCACCTGTTAACAATTAATGAAGATGAAGGATTGCTTGAAATTAACGAAGTATACCTGTAGCAAATAATTATATTCTAGCTTTAATATTAAACTAACCAACTGAACAGCTGCCTGCGTTATTTTATCTTGCAATAAATAATATTTGAGTGATTCTTTAACATAAAATCTAAATTTAAAATCTTCTTAAGTTAATTTTTCACTAGTTAGGTTTAAAACAAAACAGTACAGAGTAACGTGGTCATATCAAATACTGTGTATAACACTATTAAACAGCCCCTAAAAACTAAAAATACATGCTATCACCTTCTGTATTTAAAAGTTTGCAGGAAACGTCGAAACTATCCGGAAACCGCATAAAAGTCCGTTCCTATCTCTAAGCACAATTTATAAATTGTAAAAAACTGGTTGCACTACTAGCAGTACTCGATATTTCCGGAAGATGAACAACGCCTTTAGCAAATTTACGGTATCTGAGCAAGAGCAACATTTTAGAAACTGCATTATCATATAGGCAACTTCAGTGTAGTTATGAATAAAAGCTTCTTTAATCATTATTGTTATTAATTCAGTACATTAACTCTATTCGTCCACTAATTGGATAGACCGTCAAAGTCATAAAACTAAAAAGTAAGTTTATATATTCTCGCTTTAAACCTGCTTTTCAGTTATGTTAAATGTTACTCCATTTAAGGCCAAATAAGTTGCCAATAAACCGTATGCGCTAATAATTAAGAGAACACCCACATTATAGAATAAACCAAACGTTTTCTGTGCGCTTGCGGTCGTAAACTTACAACTTTTAATGATTTTATGATAAAATTCAATATAAGAAGGGTATGTGTAAATAACAGGTTCACTTTTGGTTGAAATTCAAAACAAACGGTCAACAAAACCTAGCAGTTAAGAATTTGATAAAAATAATGAATTTAACGGCCTTACCTCTATATTTTTATGAGCCCAGCTTTATGATACTTCGATACTTAAGGCAAGATCTCGGCTTACAAGGTCTGTTAGCGAATTTAATATTCTGTGTTTCATTATAATGTGATTACCCGGATTACCATACCTGAATTAGCACGCTGTGGGATAAAAGTAGTGTTTATTTTTTTTATTTTGCTCTAACTGAACTAAGAGAGACCTAGAAGTAGGTGTATAATTTAAACAATGTATCCTAAATACATTTTTCTACTGTTATAAGAAGTGTTTAAGTATTTTATGTTCAATTAAACATCTCTAAAGATAGTATTTACTATGAACAGTTCATGTACATTATTTGGCACAAACAGTAAATTTCAAATATAATATGTAAAAGAAATGCGTAGCGTATTCAAAATAAATGAAGGAAAGGGTTGGTCATTTTGAGGGAACTGAAAGGCTTTAAAGAGCAAATAACTGGCTGTGGCTAGCCATAAAAGGGATCGTTTATTTACGGGAGTTATTTTGTGTTTGATACTGTATGTTATTGATCAGAATACCCTCAGGGTTGAAATATTGGTATTCTACTTTGTCATGGAATTGCTACTTTGTTATTCCGTTCAATTACTTTTTAACATTATTTCACTTTACAGCAGTAATATGGGGTCTAAATATTCTTTTTTGTTTGCCAGTTTATCAAACATTAAAAACGTGCTTTATTTAATAAAAACGCAAAACAATATCTTCTATTTTAAGAATTTTTAAGTAATTTCTGAATACTGTTTACTAACAGTTTTTAATTTTTTGTTAAAAAAGATGTAGGTATGAACGGCTGGCGGTCAAAATAGTACAAGTAATCTTTGTTAGCAACGTCTATGTATGGGATGGCAACAATCAAGATATTTTTTCTAAAATTAGTATATGCATAATAGGCTGGTAGGTGGTATAAAAGTTTGTTTTAAGAGTAATTACCATACCAAAATCAGTATTCAAAACTCAAATAAACAGGGAAAATGCAATACTACATGCATGTTCTAATATGTAAGATATTTTCAATATGTCTACCGTCCATTTGAATAACTCTATGTAAAAGTATACGGAAGTTGTTTGCTGTTGTTTGCACGTAGTAACGTTGGTTATTTCATTTTAAAGATTGACAAGAGTGTGTTGGCGGTTTTGCAAACTCTGTTTTTAAGATAACTACACAAAAAAAATCACCGGGTCGGGTGAATAAGGTTGCCAAGTTCATCAAATTTCAACGCGTTCTCGGTAGTGATTGGAAATAATTTTCTCTGAAATGATGGTGCAAAATATCCAAAACATTATTGAAAGTATGTGGTCGCGTTTCATCTTGTTGAAAAAACAGATCATTGTAATTTAATCACAAACCGTGCGCAACAGAAATGAACTGCTCTTCCAGAAGCCTAGCAAAACCTGACCGTAAATGCAGGTCAATGATGCATACAGCGGAAACAGCACACCACATAGTGCAGCAGAGCATCTTCATGAAGGTAAGGATTTTCTCTTCCCTATACTCGCTGGTTTTGCGTGTTGACAATTCTATCAAGGTAAAACTGCGCCTCATCTGTAAACCTAATGTTGTTGTCGGTACCAGGGTTTGCTTCTAGAATAGCACAACATTGATGAGCAGAGTGCAGTCCACGCGCTTTGGCTTCGTTAGTCAATTTTTGATGAATCGGTATATTGTACAGAAACATATTGAAATTCCTTATTAGTATTTTATCTGTTGATGCAACTAGTGATGGGGATAATAGACTTATTTTCATAATCGAATGATTGCCATTCGAAAGCATTTAATAATCGAATGTTTCTATGCGATAAAAAGTAGTAAAAACACTTCAGTTTTGAACAGTATTTTTATTAATTTTATCAATTCTCATCGCTAATTCCAGCCTAGTTTTTGAGTAATGTTTCTATAATCCACGAAATTAGATACATTTTTCTGTACTATAATTCAATTATTTTTTAAAATGAAACCGGCATAAAAAACAATTTCTAATTATTAGTTATTATATAAATAATCAATTTTTATTTTGTTTGTGAATTGTACTACTTGTTTTTTTCAACGGTAATACGGTATTATTCTAAATAATAATAAACTTCTTTATACTTTTTAGAGTAATATTAAAATTATCAAATACGACCCCGCATTGAAATGACCACGAGAAACAAACCAGTGTTGTAGAAACTGCTGTTTACTCTTCCTAGTAAATAGTAAAGTTTAATGTAAAATTTTCAAATTTCAAAATTGTCTTTATGCAATCGCAACTAATATTGCTGCAAACTAACTCTCCCAATATTCCTCTATGCAATGGTGACAACATTTGAATATACATATCTGTACATTAACATAAATACTCCAGCTATTAAATAGTCAGTGCTTTCATAAAAGCCGTGTATAAACGAAGAATATATATCCGAACGTTTGCTACAGTCCGGAACCTAGAACCTGACCTTTGTTCGTCTGTAAACCGGAAAATCTTGAAAAGGCATTAGTTTAAATAATAATGTAGTTCAAAATTATGTTAGTTGTTTTTAGTATTTGATTATTTGATATTATTCTCCTATAGAATAGTTAATCACTCAAAATTTAAAAGATTTGCACTAAAGTGACATTTAAAAAAATGGTATATAAATTTACTGTTGAAATGTTTTCTGCCATAACGCAGAGAGAATCCTGGAAGACCTCGGCACTTTAAAAATGATCCTGCTTACTTCTTTCTAAATTAACAATAAGGGTTTGAAATCGGTTACATTCTTATAAATTTTGAAATAAAATTAAACTCCAATGTATTCTCAGAAATACCTTTACAAGTAAATTTGTAAGTTTTTAAATATTTTTCAGTGACCTTTGTATAGCCTGTTTTGATTGAATCCTACAGTGTTTTTATCTAAAAGCCAAACGTGTTACATCATTTGTTTTATATATTCGCACTAAAAATTAATTAATAACTAGCGGAACCCGTGGACTATGCACCACAAGGTTTTTGTTTCTGTTTGTTTTGATAATAAATAAGTTAATTAAGTGGGTACAGTAGCGGACGGCGAATCAAAGTCCCTCTTTTATTAATTATATAGCAATTGCTGTAATTGTTTCTATATATTAAATCCGAATTTCTTCGACTTGTCTCAACTTGAAAGGGATACGGTTGCCGCAAACCAAGAGGGGCGCGGTGGATATTATCTTTTAAATATACAAAAAGCTAAGCGAAGTACTTCTCCTGGACTTTCCAATACTTGAGATATAGGGATAAATTTCTACCGTTGGTGGCGCTGCTATCGATGTCACAATGGCTGCGTTGTTCAGTAATGACTTCATTTATGTACACGTAGGCCTGGATGTAATACGCGAATTGCACGGGAATAGTTCAAAGTTTTTATATAAAATCGGAATATTTCTTCGAATTGTAGCATCACACGTAAGTAAACCCTACTGAAAATCACCTCAGTTGCCTCATAAAACCTCATACAAAATGAACCTGGTTGTTTCAAAAACCGCATAAAACCACATACAACCTGATGAAAACATTATCAGGTTATATGAGGTTTCTATATATATTTTCAGTAGGGAAATAAAATATTAAAGCAATTATTAGTTAAAAAACACCGTCCTCGAATAATTAATGTTGCCTAATATAGCATTACTAAACAATTTTCTAAAGTAACATTTTAATAGCCCGAATTCATTTTTAATTTATTTAAGCTGGTTGACTACTAAATTCTTATTTTTCAGGATCATTGAAGATGAAATTTTTATCTTTAAAATCGCTCTTTGAGCATTTAGAAGCAAGCCCAAGTTCTCGATGTATTACTGAAGGGGAAGCTGTTCTTAATGCTAATCACATATTTACATGTGGAAGTGTGGAGCGCCGTGACAATTATATTAAATTACTCGCATTATGTTTAAAAACGAGTGCGCTAACCACAGATCCACAAAAAATTTCATGAATTTTTAAATGGAGGATAAAATAAACAGTACTTGTGCACCTAACATACCTGGTAAATAAAAATCTTCCTTCAAAAAATGAAGGGAACATACTAACATTCTTGGTGTTGTTGGTTTTCCCATTAATAACTTTAATTCCCATGCCTTGCGTCGGTCAACACTTTCCACAACACCTATTTTGTTTTCTAGTTCAACAAAACCACTTTTGGGTTTGGGAAAGGTATGAAAACTAAGCGATGGATTCGCGGATTTTCGGCTATGGCATCCATACACACAACAATTTGTATTGGAAATTTTTTTTAGAACTTTCAATATTCATTTTACAACAGTGATATTATCATATTAACAATACTCGTGTTAATACTTGTGTACGCGCGTATACCTGTTCTCAAATATTACTGTTCTTGGCGGCCATTACAGTAATTCAATTTATCAACACGGGTGGCGTTTGGTTAAAAATTATCCCCTATTGTTATCTATCAGCTGTCATATATTCAAAAGTATTTCAATATTAACGTTTCACGCCCCAACATTAGCTGCAATAACATCCCACCATTCTTACTACTGTACCTAGAGCATAGCTGCATAATATAATAACGCTGTACAGAATACTGAAACTTGCACATAAAAATTATAGTAAAAATTTTTTGAAAATTTGATTTTTTTTGTTGGAATTAAAGAAAACTAAAAATAAGAACAAATTTATCCGCCAAAAATTGGGTGGGGAGAGACAATTAACCCCTTTATTTTAGCGACACCTAACTATTAATAAATCTTATGCTACTATTACTCATGACCAATATAACTTAAATAAAATTTTTACATCCTCCCCCGTTTATTAAATAAAGAGGCATGAATCAACAATAAAACTATAGGAAAGTAATAACGCGTAGGGCATAGAGTTCAGCTAGTTCTGCGAGCTGCTACACTCAGCATCTTCAGTTTGTTATGGTTACTGTTGGGTAAATCGTCAATGCGGTAACCAGGATCAACTCAATAAATAATTGAACCATATTCTCAATGACATCTAATATATACTTTGCATAAATAAACAAAAAACAAGGTATTACTGAAATCTGCTGAATTACGCAAAATAAAACCCGGCATTTAACATTTATCTTTTTGTACACGAACAGAATACCCAAAGCATTTGAAAAATTGCTCAGTTTAGGTTTCATTGTTATTGCGTAGTTACATATAAGTAATCGTTGCATACGAAAGTGTATCATACAACTATATTTTTTGGTATTCAAAACTTTTAATTTCTTTTTGAACATTCAACAACGCGATTTCAATCCTCTTGTAGTTTTAAGGCGGAGATTGACTAGAATAGTTAATATCATCAGCGAAATTTTGGCAATACTAATCCTTAAAAACATTTTCAGATGAATCATTAATTAAAAGTAAAAAAAGTAGTGACCCCAGGTTAGATCACTGAGGAATAACAAAGGGTGCAACCGTAAAAAATCATATACCTACCGCTTACGTTCTCTTAAAACAGAAATACGTTTAACAGGGTATTGCAAACTAAATAAAGTTAATGTAACAGCATGTCATGATGGACTATGTCAAATGTTTTTGCAAAAAGTCTGTATAAAAGGTATTTACTTACTCACCCTTATTCATCAATTTAGTAACGGTTTTCCTAAAAGTCAGTAGATTGGAAGTCAGTAGAGCGATTACACAGAAGTTCGTGTTGAATATAGTGCAAATGATAATAGAATCCCCAACGCGATTCAAAGCTATAATTTAAAAAGTTTTTAAAAGGTACTACCGTCAATAGATCAATAGTCTACATTCGAATAAAGATTAAAAAGAACGCATTTAAGCAAAAGTAATTCATTAACTCCACAAATACATCAATGCGTATAAAACTACCAATATGAGGTATACAACAACTTATTTTATTTTTAATGTTGTTAATAAAAACGTATTAAGAACACCTTACTAACTGCCGTGTAAAGTTTTTTTTTGTGCATCGATATTAATAATATTTCTATTATTTCTACATTTAAATTGGTATAAAAATAATAATCACATTTTTTGTATTTCGTAGAGGAATTATCAATTTATTCATTTTGTACTTATTTTACTTCAAATCGTACTTATAAATTTGGCGTAGTGAACTTATTTTCTATTTTTCTTCGTTAATAAAATATACCAAATGCTAACCACTATAAAGAATTGCGAATTTTCAGAATTAAAGCGGCAGGTGAAATGGAATATAAAGTAGCCCTTTACTATTCAACAGAAAATAAGTTCACAGAACTGTAAATGTTACTGTTTCGTTTTCAAATAATGACTCGAAGTAATTGCAAACGAATAAAGCACACTTTAATCAACATACTCTAACTATGTTTTATTCATTTTGATTCGTACGCGAATTCTCTTCCTTCCTGACATTGGGCTGTTGTTCTGGAAGGAAAGTGAGTAGCACGAACGCATCCCCGAAACGTTAGGTTCAAAGTATACATAAAAGTAACCGTTTTATTTCAAAGTTGAATCGTATACCATCAGTAATTGTTTCTACGGAGCTGAAATGTTTCCCTTTAACGCATACAAACGAGCCTTCCCGCCCTTTTAACATAATCACGATAACGACGTTACAGATCTGTACATCTCGTACAGGTATAAAAAAATACATTAATAAATAAATAAATATTGCAATGAAATGTAAAATTTACTCAAACGGAGGATCTTGAGTCAAATTAATACACGTTTAACGCTTGATCATATTGTCTGTCAGGTTCTAAAGATAATAAAATTTATCACAAAGTTTGCTTCTAACCTTAAAGACATTATCGTGACAGTTTCTATAAAATTAACTAATTTGGTAATTAGGTAAGTGTTTGTTTCTGCCAGGTTTTGAGTGAAAAGCGTAACCTCCAGATTCTAAATATGTTTTTCAAACATTTTAAATAACAAATTTGAATAGAGATTTTAGATTGAACGATTAGATGGGCCTTGAAGCGTGTTAATTACAAGAAACGAACGTAAAAATTATTATTTTTTTGAGAACCATGTGGATTTTCATCTATGTACTTTCGGGCAGTAAATCATTACAGCAATACACAAAACTGTAATTAATATTCATCGATGCAATTTCATAACTAGGGAGAAAAATCATAGAGGGTAATTGCATATTTGACAACTTTAACTTTGCTGCTTATACTACCAACAGCATGACTAACAATAGAGTAAAGAAATACTGACATCTTTGCTTTTGCACCAAAATTCACTCAGTTCTAATTCGTGCAATTTGTGAAAGAGAGAAAAGCTGCATTTTACCAAATTTCACACGGTAAACGCAAAAGTAGCTGCAAATCTATTACTACAACAGAATTACGTAGATGGAACATCCCCCTTAAAGATCATCTCGAATACAAACGCTATCAAAATGTCTTGTTCAAAAAACAAAAGTAGAATGTTGCAGGATTGCACTGATTTTCTAGTAAAAGGGCTATTAACCGGAGAACTGAAAGTTGAGTGTTATTACATCGACGTATCCCAAGAGAATTCAAGTAATTGCACTTCTACAAAAGCAAACAATGCGTTGATGTGACGATTGCAGATAATGGTGGAATCTACAGTTACTTTTACCAAATAATTTACATGTAATCAGACAGATTCTTTTCCAAAAAAATACCTATTTCTAAGACTTCGCTTGATTAATATTAAGATCTGCAAAAGAAAGTTTCAAAGTTTCAAAGCATAATAAATACAGAAGCGAAATTACTTTTCCCCAGTTGAAAGAACTTGTTTCCATGTCTTTTTGATGACTTTTTTAATATGTACGCTATTTATTCAGTGGATAAGAACTTATTTAAGTTAAAGTTTGGTATATAGTACGGGAAGTAATTACTTTATTAGCCAATTTCTAGATAAATAAAGCTAGTTAACAACTAAACGGCATCTACAATTTTGAAAATTGCTTGTCAGCGGACGCTTTGATAATTAGATATACAGCTACTACTACAATTACAGCTGCTTGTTAAAGGTTGCACTATTGTAGCGCTGCAGTGTATGTATAATTACGCAACAGTGTAAACATGAAACAATTAAAAACGCAAGTTCACAATAAAAAAATTTTGTTAGTGGGTTGGATGTATTTAGTTGTCTTTGGCAATCAATACTGTGTAGCTTATCGGTGCGGTTGTTTCAAGAATTTTTTATTGTGCTTATATTGGTTATGCAGCCTATACCCTGTGTTCAGCTAGGGATGTTAAAAACACATATGTAATCTTAATTACTTATGCGAAATAGAAAGAAGTCATATTATTCTTTTGGTTCAACATTTTGTAGAAATATACCCTGGTAAGCGTCATGTTAAAGTCATTCAGTGTTATTTTGTTCTCCGTCGTCGAGATCTCATATTATTCCATTTAAATCAATTTATCTTAAAGAAGCACTGCGCAAGCTTTTGAAATGTTAAATTATATAATATATATAAATAAAAAAAAAACTATCACTTAAAAAATATCGATTAATCAATATAACTTAAATAAGAAACAATTAGTTACCCGTCCGCTAATATGTGTGGCTCGAATGTGAGGCGAGATGTGTCGTTCTCGAGTGTGTGTTGTTAATAAGCTATCAACAGACTATGTTCTAGCTAACCAATCAAATACTGTACAGTATGGGATCCTGTTTCTCTATATTAGTCTAGCGGTCGATTAGGCAAGCGGATATTAGCATTCTGCAATGTAAGAAAAACATGCAAAACCATAGAAATCGTATGCCTAGTCGTAATTTATAAAATCATAACCAATACGTTTAGCACTGCAGACTCAAGCTGAAGTTGTAAAAAGATCTTTTTAATAACAGAGAAGAAAGTAATAAACAATAATCTAATCAAAATGACCCATATTTGTAATATTAGAATTTTGAGCACAACTAGCAAAACTTTATTAACTTTATTAAAAGTATATCAACCGCCCTCCTGAGAATGGAACTGTAAGAAATTTTAGTACCTCTATAAAATATCTACTTATTTTGTGAAGTGAAAAGTCGTTTAAGAATCTAGTAGAAATCGATTTCGCCTATATATTACACGCATGTATATTATCAAAAATAATTGTACACTGCAGTACGGTGTTTTCTACAAAATTTGTAATTTTCAACGCGTTCTTAAATTGGCTCTTGTCTTCTTGCATGAATTAATTTGCCACATGTTCTTAATAGTTTTTTTTAACTATGATTAGAATTTCTACAATGTTTTATAGTTTAACTGATTGACATATTTAAAAACAACTGGGAAGCGATATGGACGCTAAAAAGTCTATGAGCTTGAGAGGAAAGTTCTAAGTGTGTTATTGCCAAAAGTATGAAGAACGATGTCAAAACTTTACTTAGACAATTCAAGTTAATTTTATTTATATTACAATTCATTTTAATTTTTAAATAACGTCAATCCTATTTATTAAACAGGTCGTCTATTTTAAGTCGGTTAAATTATATAAAAGTTGCCTTATCAGAAAAACAGTGTAACGGTAATTTTGTTTTTCTGAAAATACCAATACAGCTTCACTATAAAACAGAAATATTTTACGTTAAAGAAATTCTACATTTTCAGTTTTTCGCTAGTATGTAGTAAACTATGGGTATTTTAAAAAAGTAAAAATTACTAACATTGTTCCCTAATTCGGCAATTTTTTCCTAATTTAACCGACTTGTGTCTTCTATAGTTTCCGAAATACCAATAGTGTCCTCGTTACGATAAACAACCTGTATAAGAGCAGTTACTGTATAAACAAACGACATTTTCGAGGTTACGTTTTGCAAAAAGTGATTACCAGTGTATAAGGTTGTTAAAAATAACAATTGATGTTTATTTTGAAAACAAAAACAAAAAACTTGTAAATTTTTAAACTCTTATATGTAAGCCCTGTTATTAGAGTCCCGTTACAGTACCAACATAAAATTTCCTTAGCACTGTTTGATAATTTAAAGTTTTTAAATATTTAATCCGCATTACAAATTTATTCTACTGAATATCTAATCTGAATACAGTCATACGGCATAAGTATGAAATTTTTGTTATTCGCTTTTTCTCCCAATTGGATTTTTAAGTTACAACAAACAACAAGTTTTCTTGAGATGGCTGATTGTGACAATTAGAATGCACACGTCAAAAAAATATTTAAAAAAATTATGAAACTGCGTATTCTTCTGCCTCCGAATAGTAGTTGAAGCGGAAACCTGGTATGATCTGGTTGCCCTAGCAAGGTTCTTTATTGCAGTGCTGGAGAATATTTTTTTTTTCGTTTCAACTATGATTCTGTGCTATTTCTTAAAAATGAAACTTAATGTAAACAGTGTAATGTGTTTTGACTGAGATACCGTTTTAGTCACTAAAATAAGTTGGCAATATTGAGCTCAAAGTCATCCGGAGACTAAAAAAATATTCTAATTTGTCTCTAAGGCATTGATTTAAAAAACTATAAACATATTATAAATGCTCAAAAAGAGCAAATACAGCACCAAACTGGACACTCAATGTTTTTAAATTTTGTGGATTCATGGAGCTAGGGATGAGCTACAGTTTGGTTCGTGTTCCAGTTCGCCAATGTTTCTGTCACACCTTCTATGAATTTTTGAAAGTAGAAAATTTCTAATGAGTGATAAGTGAATAACGGCTCTTAGTTTCATTTTTAGGTACAGTAAAATTTTCCCCCTCCCTCCCAATTTGTAGTGGACGAATTTGTCCGTCGGTGTTTGGTTTTCTTTAATCCTTACCCACAAAAAATCAACAATTTTTTCTCTCTTTTTCTGGCCGAAGTAAACAGCTACCCGTTAAACCGAGTAAACTTGTCTTGCTTCCCTGCTGCCTTTCTTTGTAGTCAGTATTTCAATAAATGGAAAGAATTTCAAAGAGTTTATACTATTATTTTTATATGAAAGCTTTAGTATGATGTAGTACGTTCTTATTTCTATTATGCAGATAATCTCTCGGTACAGTGCGTGCTAAGCATGGTGGGAGGTTACTGCAGCCAATGTTGAGCCGGAAAACGTTAACTATAAAATACTTCTGAATATATGATAAGTAACAATATTAAGTCCACGAGCAGTGGAGTTTTTTTAAATATAATAAGACAAAAATTACCCTCAATAATTGCTATGGATTATAAAATACAAACAAGCAAATATAATAGTTATTTACGTAATAAGGCCGAGAGATAACTTATTACAGTAACGAGTCGAGATGTTTCCGGATGAGGCGATGAAGGAGCCGAATCTGGAATTTCGAGACGAGTATTGGAAGATCATCATCTCACGGCCTTGTGACGTACAACATTTTATTTCATACTGTATGGCTTTTTAAAATTTTTAAATAAAGAATAATATTTTAATCAAGCAAATTATTAAGAATAATCTGGTTGCCGAAATCACGAACGAAATCATCGATGCTGCTGCAGAACTGAGAGTGACAATGAGCCAAAAATATCTATTTTTCACTTGTCGACTGACTGTGGTTTTGCTGCCAGTTTACCTACCTAACCACCTAATGATGATGATACACTAAGAAAACAAAGTAAAATACGAGAACCTGGATTGCTGGAAATCCTCATCAGTTTGTTGAGACGTTTTTGCATCTTGAAAAAGTTGGGTTTGGGTAACCATTACTGGAAAGAGATTATTCGAAAAAGTTTTCTTTGACGGTGATAAAACATTCTATACAACCAAACTTTTAGATTCAGATTTTCTTTTTTGGGTAATATCCACGCATCCAGATATCGGGACGAAATTTTAAAACCATTTTGGGAGAAACTGCACCATGATGAACTACAGCAGGGTTATTTTCAGCAATACCTAGTATCACCATTGACTATACTCTTATAGACCCGCAACGTTTACGAATTATTACATTTCTTGAAATAGTAGTAGACGTGAGCGACAGGTTGCGCTGTTTGTACTACGAGATCTAGAAAGCAGTCAACCAAACAAGTAATAAATAACACTCTTAAATAATAATATGCTGGTTGATTGTGATAAAGGATCTGTCCTGGTCGACGTATGCCAGTTCGACCGCCAAAGCAGGTAGCTGATGTTCTAAATATATTCAAATCAAGAGAAACTGTCGTTACACGTAAACTTATAATACTGAAAGTTGATAATTCGGATGTCGGGACAAAAATGGCTACAACATCTCTATTTGGGAACTTAACAAAAATATGCAAAGAATAAAAAATATATTTTTTAACTAAAGCTAATTGATAGGCGGAGTTAAAATCACGTAAATGCCGGAAAAGTTTTCGATTTGCCTTAAGTTGTTCTATCGGATTCCGTGCTCAAATTTTCAAAACTTAGTTTTGAAAAAACACCGTTACCCAAAAAAAAGAGGTCTAACTTCCGTTTCCGGTTTCGGATTTTTTTGAAAAGCTTAACTGGAACTACAATTTTCGATATACATCTTGCTTTTAAATTTCATCAAAATCGGCCAGTACTTTCGCCTGTAGAGGTGTCACCCACAGACATACATTTTTAAAAAAACACTTTTTTGGGTTCCTTGAGTACACCTTGCACGTACAAAAATGGTATAAAATATTATACAATATTTGAATTGCATAGCCTGCGGTGTAGGTAATAGCACAAAGTTGTAAGTGACGCACGTCATCATTGTTGAAAACGTAATCGAACTTTAAAAAATTTTAACCGTAACCGAAAAGCGAAACGTTATTTTATTTCGATTTACGTCCTTGGTTTTATTGCATGAAACATTAATTAATCATTTTTTAAATTTCTAAGTTTATCACAAACATCCGCATTTCCTACTCTTACATTTCTCGATGTCCACACAGTTTCTTTATATATGCGCACTAATATTAAAAAGTTTATTAAAAAATCAATTTTTTTTGCATTTATACTTATTTATTAATTTTTGAATTGCATAGCCTGCGGTGTAGGTAATAGCACAAAGTTGTTAGTGATGCACGTCATCATTGTTGAAAACGTAACCAAAATTTAAAAAATTTTAAGCGTAACCGAAAAGCGAAACGTTATTTTATTTCGATTTATGTCCCTGGTTTTATTGCATGAAACATTAATTAATCATTTTTTAAATTTCTAAGTTTATCACAAACACCCGCATTTCCTACTCTTACATCTCTCGATGTCCACACAGTTTCTTTATATATGCGCACTAATATTAAAAAGTTTATTAAAAAATCAATTTTTTTTGCATTTATACTTATTTATTAATTTTTGAATTGCATAGCCTGCGGTGTAGGTAATAGCACAAAGTTGTAAGTGATGCACGTCATCATTGTTGAAAACGTAACCAAAATTTAAAAAATTTTAAGCGAAACGTTATTTTATTTCGATTTACGTTCCTGGTTTTATTGCATGAAACATTAATTAATCATTTTTTAAATTTTTAATAAGTTTATCACAAACACCCGCATTTCCTACTCTTACATCTCTCGATGTCCACACAGTTTCTTTATATATGCGCACTAATATTAAAAAGTTTATTAAAAAATCAACATTTTTTTGCACTTATACTTTTTTATTCATTTTTGACTTGCATAGCCTGAGATGTAGGTAATAGCACAAAGTTGTAAGTGACGCACGTCATCATTGTTTACGTTTACAGTAAAAGGACATTCCGGTTCATCGCCTTTCTTATCGCTTTTTGATGCATTACTGTATTTGAAAAGAGCGATTTGTCACTATCTGATTTTCAATTTGCCTGGTCAGATATAATTATATTTAAATTCATATTAATTATGTGTCGCAAATTTGTCCGAAATGTACATATTTATATAAACATATTTTCCAGGATGTCTTGATTTAATCTTGACGTAAACAAAAACGGGATACCTTCCTTTTTTAGATCTGCGTAAAGGCTTAAAATATTCGTAATTGAGAGCAAAAGCCCCTCAAAACAAGGGGGATTTTTCCGTTTCTCAACTGTTTCCCATTGACGAATCCAACTAAGAGCGGCTAAACTAAAAACCTAAAGATGTACAATACTATTCTGTCGTCGCCGATTTTAAGTGTTAACACGTGTTTCTATTGTAGGTCGAGTTTAAAGTCCCTACCCAAAAAATGCTAAATGACGTAGGTTTCCAACAGTAGCAGGTATGCGACGTAGAACTTAGTATAAACTAGATGCATAGCGCACAGCGCCCCTTAGTGTAGTCGTCTTCAACTTAAGCGTAAACGAATTACATTGGTTGCGTATCTATAAAGGTATATAATCAAAGGTATCACCTTGTTTCGTGAATTCTTTGGTGACCAAATAATTAGTCGAAATGCTGGGATAGGGTGACTTGCGAGGTTTTGTAATTTAACTTCATGTGACTTTATTTTGTGGTCTACCTTAAAAACTGTATATTTGTCACGCCAATTTACATTAACTTAGGCAGCGTATAACACAAAAGTGTGCAGAAATTAACAACGCTCCACATATTCTGGAAAATGTTGTAAATGATTGTAAACGCAAAATCTTTAGTCATTCTCATGAAAGAGGCACGGCATGTATTTCCAGCATCCAGTGTAATACAATTAATTTTGTTATGTTATAACGTTTTATTATTCAGAAGTTAATAAGCAATTAATGAGTACAATTAAGCAAATGGCGGTTTATAATGAGGTTATGTAACATAAAATATATGGAAAAGTTTAGACGTGACATCACTTAAAAAAATTAACGTCGCGTCGGCCAATTTGATCCCTTATTTTTGAACACTCGTTATAATAATTAAACGGATTTACTTATCTGGACATTACTCTGCTTGTCTTGAGAAAAACTGTTATAAGATTTTTAATAAAAAAAAAACACCAACAGTTTTACAAAAACTTTTAAATGTGTACATTGTCAGTGCGATTTTTCTATTTTTTCATATTTATCAGATAGAACCAACCCCGAAATATTTGCTTTTCTTCTAACTGTTTATATTAAAGTTTTATTTCCACTTGAGTGTATAACGACAGCACAATCGCTGTTCCTTAATATTTTAGGACCCTGTTGCGATAAATTATTTTCATCATTTTATAAAATGCTTCTACTTTCAATTTCCCTTTATTTTTTAAGATAAATCGATTTGTGTCTAAATTCACGACGGAGCCTGCATAATAAAACATAATCTGATCTCTGATCGAAAAAAGTAATTAATGAATACCATCACCTGAAATAATCATATCACCCCGTTCTGTAGTCCAATAGTTAATGGAAGTCGGAAATGCTTCTGTGTGACACTCTAGCGCTACATCTTGGCCAATGTAGGCGCCCTCCAGTTGATTCGGGATCGAGAGCATTGGGGGAACTGCAGATTTATTTGAGCAGTGCCATTTTAACTTAGGGGAAATCGTACTGTATATATTATATGAACTCACATTGTACTCGTAGTTGAACCCGTTTGCTTATGGAAGGCGGAATTCCATTAGAGGCGATGCAGAGATACACTGCCATGTGAAGCCGACTTACTTTTGTTATAAAAAGAATTTCTCCATCCACCACGTTAACTACACATGTTTAAGTTAAACATTATGCTTAAAAGACGATTAAAATTATGTTTAATACCATTTTCTCCATTGTATCGAATGTCCTCGCCGTCCTCGCGTCGCCACATAACATACGGTTCTGGAAAACCTGTGGCTTTACAGGTGAGACTAACGTTTGTGGATTCTAAGACAACCATGTCGGAGCTTGTTTCACGGTCTATAATACTGGGTGGCACTAAAATACAGTAAATGAATCGTATAGTAGGACTGATAAAATCAGGCAATTAAACTTACCAACTACTTGTAAGTATCCTTGTCGACTACGCATGGGATCTGTATTTACCTGACACATATACCAGCCTCGGTCCGCCTGTTGCACGTTTTTAATGTGTAGATACCAGGAACGATGATCATTGTAGCTTAATGAAATGCGTGGATTTTGAGTGATGACATTGTGATGAATGGAAAGAATTGTCTGTGTGTCGACGCGCACCCACGCGACCTGCACATACACACATATAGCTATGTGACGCTAAAAGCTCTTCGCGCAACGACAAATTCAATAAAAGTTTCACTGTATCGGAATCCTATTGCACGATCTAACTGATGATGTAAAAGGTACTGGGTAGGTAAAATGAAAACATGCCCTCTCGGTATCTAGGAATCAGAGAAACTGTTCACGTCTCTAGTCAGTCGAGACCCAAAAAAACCTGAAGCGAATTCTGCTCACGAACAATTCCTCACTCCTTTTCTAGGGAATCGCACTTCCATTTTCAAGTTTGTTTTCTTTCTACCTCTTTTATTGTTTATATATGGGCTGCCTGTACGCTAATGTTATTATTTTTCAACCGATCCATGAAATCGATTCCGCGCCTGCTCGCATAAATCTAACAGCTACCCTGCATAGTCGAACAGCCAAAGAAACTCGATTTCTAGACGCGGTCCCTTGTCGCTTGTGCAATCCAATAATCCCTCCTAAAGCAATCCATCACCCGACCCTACTTACCTTGAATCCCCGCAGGTTGTCGACCACGCAGGTCAGCAGTGCGTCGCGTCCTACAGTCACTGTTACATTGGGAATGGGCTCCGCGAAGCGCGGGTATGACATTTCTGAAACAAGAATTTATAAACGTTATTTCACCCAAATCCAAATCCATCATCGAACATCATATACAATAGGGTATAACATAACGCATGAAATCGAGAAGTGGCCTACTTCTCGTTATGCGGTTGGAATCGACCCCGTAAGAAAGTATTGTATTGTCAAACTGCAAGCGGATAAAGTCGCTCAAATAAGCAATTGATGTACGAGTATAATACCAATTTTAATGCAGCGTCCCACACTTGAGGTCATAAATATTTGAGTAAACCAAAATTAGGTGCCGCACCACTATAAATTTCACACAATTTTACATGCAAGGGACACAACATCCACAGCATAAATTAATCATTGTGATCTGAAGCTTTAGTTACCATCATTGGAGCTGTCAGTTATAATTGTATAGCTTTTCAAATAACTCAAAAATAAGCGAAGAAATAAATACCGGTTTTCTTTCAATATTTTCGTACAAACATTTACAAATACCAGTCTAAATTCTACTTAACCTTTCAACAAATTAAATCATTTTAACATGTTTTATGTTTATTAGAAAACTGGTCTTATACTGTTTGCAGATCTCTGAATGTTTAGAAAAATTAACAAGAACATTAAAAATAACACTGTTTGTTTTACTTCCTGATAGTGATGCAATTGCCGCAATAATTCTAAGAGTATTTTTTAAATTAAAGATAAATATTGAATTTTTGATAAATTATTGACTTTCTAGATTAACTTGTGCCACAAACATTTCAATGCAATCAACGTAAAGTTGCAGTTGTTACAATACACATAAGCAAAGCGTTTAAAAGTAGGCCGTTGTTTTTGCAAAAGTTTCGTTAGCGGCGAATAACTCGACTATACGTAATGACTAAAAGAATTAGGAGCACCAAATCTGAGCAGCTTTGTCTACATAAAACCTTTGTTTTCTTATATGTCATAAACTACACTGTGCTATTATAGGTACACTGCGATCAAAGTTAAATTAGTTAGAGCAGGTCTTCATCAGGCTGCGTTACGTCTTAGATACAATCGGAAAATTACAATTAAGATCGACATTGACATTAGTAGTTTTCTGAATATTGCCAAAACGCTGTTCAAGGCCTCCTTTGATAAATTTTTTCTAAAGTTATTATTTTGATAAATTATAAGTATGAAATAACCGTCCCCACAAAACAATACGAGAAATTTGGATTTTCTACTAATAAACAGTGTGGATGCTGTACACAATTAAATATTGCTTACAAAGTGACTAGTCAATATAATAAGTGTCAATTTACCAAAATTTAGCAAGTTAATTTTTAGCTACGAGTTTCAACTGATGCTACAGCCTTAAATAATAAATATACGAAAAAACGTTTCTAACAAAAGTTTCCTATCAAGTTTTTTGCCACAATTTGGCGTTTTTCATTTTTTTTCAATTGTCATGTGTTTCAGCTACGACGTCATCAACATTTTTTTTAAATGGCAACCTATATTTCTTATGGCATGACCAGTTAGTGCTTTCTATTCTCTATACAGCCATGTAAAAATATCATACAGTTGCATAATAAAACTTTCAAGTAAAATCACGATAAACATTTATTTTTGTCACTGGCAACATTTTTCATCAAGTACACTTATTGCAAGATAAACAAACGACAATACTAGGCAATTGTTTGAAAATGTTTAAAATTGAACAAATGCAAATCGGTAATGTCAATTCGGTGACAGTTAGCATTAATAAGTGATTAAAATTTAGTCTGTGTCCTGTGTTAAATACGAATTTCTAAATCATGGTACGTTTAACAGAAACTGAACGTATCGAAATTTTGGTGATGATCGGGTACGGTGATAACAAGAGAAGTGACGACGATGTGTGCGCTTTATTTAATACTGTACATCCAAATCGTGAACCTGTTACGCGGTCCACTGTAACCAAAATTAATATAAAATTTAGAGAAACGGGCCACGTCAAAGATTTGGATAAAATTGGCGTCCAAAAATAGCAACAGACGATAAAATGTTGGACATTGTGCTTACAATTTCCGAAAATCCTCATACTTTAACTAGACAATTAGCCCTGGATAATAATGTTAGTCAAGGAACTGTACTGAATATTTTACATACAGAAAAATTTCATCCTTATAAAGTTAAACTTGTTCAAGAATTATCAGAAGATGATTTTGATAGGAGAATTCAGTTTTGTGAAGACATGATGAACAGGTGCAATAACGACCCACAGTTTGTGAATTCTATTATCTTCCCCGACGAAGCCACATTTTCTTTAAATGGAGCTGTAAATCGGCACAATTCCCGTTATTGGTAGCGACATAACCCACATTGGATGGAAGAATTACACACACAGTATCCACAAAAACTAAACGTGTGGGCGGAAATTATAGGAGACATAATTCTTGGTCCTTTTTTCTTTGATGGCACATTAAATCCTGATCGGTATTTGGATTTTTTAAGGTTGGAACTTGTTCCCGCGTTATTTCCTGTTTTATTTCCAAAAGCAGAAAATCCGGACACGCCGAACGATAGAATTTGGTTGCAACAAGATGGTGCTCCACCTCATTATGGCATTCATGTTCGTCAATATTTAGATGGAATTTTTACAAATAGGTGGATAGGAAGAAGAGGACATATTGAGTGGCCAGCGCGATCTCCGGATCTAAGCCCGCTTGACATCTTTTTATGGGGCCATCTTAAAAATACAGTGTATACAAACAGACCAGACAATTTGGAAAATCTAAAAATTCGTATCCGCGACCATATACGAGCAATATCACCTGCTACAGTTCAAAATGCAGTTCGCAGATTTTCTTATCGTATTGCCCACTGTCTGGCAGTGAATGGCGAACAGTTTGAACATTTGCTTTCTTAAATTGATGTTAAATATGATTTGAAACTCGTTTACTAATTTGTGGACCTGCTGTTGTCGTTTGTTTAGTGTACCTGATGAAAAATGTTACCAGTGACAAAAATAAATGTTTATCGTGATTTTTCTTGAAATTTTTATTATGCAACTGTATGATATTTTTACATGGCTGTACAGAGAATACAAAGTACTAACTGGTCATGCCATAAAAAGTGTAGGTTGCCATTTAAAAAAAATGTCGATGACGTCATAGTTAAAACATATGATAATTGAAAAAAAATGTAAAACCCCAAATTGTGGCAAAAAACTTGATAGAAAACTTTTGTTAAAAGCTTTTTTTCGTAAAGTTATTATTTAAGGCTGTAGAATCGATGTTCCTTACTTTTATTCACCCTGTATATTCATTAAAAATGTAGAAAATATGCATCAATTTGGTCAAAGTATGTTTTATACATAAATGTAAAATACTCCCACTAGTAAGGTTAATAACATAGAAAGAATAAAATAAAATAATTAATTAAAAATAATATTCCAATTACTATGCATATACATACTCATTATTCGATTGATAATCTCTGGATACACAGTACAAACTGCAAAACTTCTTAAGGCAAATCCCACTTGTACCTACACTTTTCTCCACGTAGCTGCGTTTATTGTCGCTATTCAAGGAATAATTAGTATTTGTTAGATGAACATAATTCTCTGTATAGACTAAGAGTTTTTAAGGTGCGACAACGATGACAAGATCAAAACCCAGGATAAAAAGACATTTTCAAGAAAATGAAATTCCCTAAATTAAACAATAATATGCACTTGTAAAAATAAATAGTAGGGAGTGATAGGGGAAATCGCGTTTGCGCATATGAGCCGTTTGACATGTGTAGAATACTAATAAAAGTTCTTTGTGAGCGCTTCTATATTGAAGTAGAGCACCCTCAGGTACCAGCCGGTCCCATTTTCTCCTCTACGCGGAAAGTATTGTCCCAGTATTCAACTTTTGGCACAGGAAAACTGCAGAAAAACCCCGAGCCAGGAGAGTCGGCCGAGCCGAAGAATGGAACCCTGGTCTTCCGAAAAGAAAGTGGACGCGTTAACCGCGAAACCGCCTCTCTCGGTATAATTTAAAAAAAAAACACTTATAAAAAATATAAGAAAGAACTATGGAATGTACAGGGTATTTCAAATTTCACAATGATCGCTCACAAAGAATTGCTTTTATATTTGTAAGGACAGCCAAACAGTTATTATATGTTTAAAGAATTGGGTGCTTTCTGTGAAGACCACTAATATTAGTGGCAGAAAAATCTACTCTTATGATATCATAGTATATTCTGTAACAAGTTTGGAATATGGCATATTCCGCACGAGTGGAAAGTTTGTCACCCAAGCCGAAAGGCGAGGGGGGTGGTCCACGGTCCAATAGCCATTCCAAACGTGTTACAGAATACGCTTTTTCTACGACTATAAATTATTAAGGTCATTAAATTTAAAAAATAAGAAAATTTTAAGTTTTCTACCTAAAATACGCATTGTTTGTAACTGTCAACAAAACAAAAAACAGCTGATAGACGAGAGACGCCATCTTTATTACCCAGAACAGTGTTGGAATGAAATAAACAGCGTTAGAATGAATTCATCCTATAACAAGTGTCAGAATGTAGTTATTCCGTAATTAAAAATTGTATCATAATGCTTACATTCTAAAATAGTCGCAGAAAAATTATATTAAATCTATTTTGGATATGTGTACAATACAGTTATTCTTTGTGAGCGGTAATTGTGAAACAGACTGTATAAAGGGTTATTCAGAATTATATAATTCGAACTTTTACCCGTGTAAATTAACCAACCCCTATTTTTTTGCTGTTTGTCACTTTTTAAGGTAGCTGTATCTCCCCATAGGGGCCCACTGACATTCTTTTGTTAATGATATATTTGAAATCGTTGTAGTTGGTTCGACTGTTTTCCAATTTAGCCTAAATTTTGTAGTAGAACTTACAAGAAAATAGCGACAATAAGGTAAAAGCAAATATCAAGAAGAAAGGTGCTATCACGTGCGGCAATAATTTTTTTTAAATATAATATTTAAATTTACTTTATTGGTATCAAATTTGAAGGAAATCGCACTAACCGTTTCAAATATACTTCTACAATCAATAAGGAAACATGAATAAACCCCATTTGAGGGCCTGGAGCTGCCCTATAAATTAAAATACAGCAGAACAAAAAAATAGGGATCTCTTCGTTTTCAGTGTTCTACATTGCAGGCAAAATTTTGCATTATAATTTTGAGTCACCTTGTATATACTGATAAGCTCATCTCTATTATTCCGATTACACTTTTCACTGACTTGCTTGTGCGGCGGCGATAGCCGGCCGCAGCTGGTAACTTATACCTACAGTGGCTGACGACCAATAGTCTGCACAACATCGCTGTTTATCAATAAAAACATTCTTTTAGTCATAATTTAACACAATTTTTAAATTTTTAAAAAAATTTTTAAACTACCTCCAGGCCATCTCATTTGTGCCTAGAAATGTAGAGTAGCGTCTAGTACGCTCTACATCTATGCATTTGGTTTATGATGGTATATGAATTTGAACGTAAATAAGTGAATTTCAAATTTTCACTAGCAAAACACCCACACAAAATTCGAATCAAATGTCTTGATTTATGAGGGAGACGCAATGTATAACGTGATTAAACTATTCCATCTTGGGGAAGGCAGCAGTTATACAGCAGATATACGTTCGTGGATACTTTTTCTCTTAGAATGACCTAGGAAATAACCTCCGAAGTTTGGCGGTGTTATTTGGTAACACCCTCTTGGTAGATAATGAACTTCGGAATATGGGATACATAAAAGATGCAGAAAGAATTTTCAAAAAAAATCCGAAACCGGAACCGGAAAAATTTTTTCGGAACACGGATTTAATTTAATTTGAAAACGGAATTTGATAGAACATATTAGGGCAAATCTAATGCTTTCTTCACAAAAAGAATAATCCAAGCCGTTACTGAAATTTTGTGAAACAACCATTCAAACCAAAAATTTTAACACCCTGTAGTTCGAAAACCAAGCTGTTGCGGACACAATGTTTATATGAAGTTTTTGTGTTAGTTTTAGGTAAGAAAAATGGTTCTAAACGGGAGTTCATGTTTTCCGAAACGCCCTGAATAATATTAAAAGTATTTTTATATACTTCCAAATATATTTCCAAATTATTCAATCAATTGTTCGGTTTAGTTTATAGTCAAAATAAATTTCAGATATAACGACCAGATTTTAATACCTAGGAAATTCAGAATCATAGCTGAAAACAACTATATAATTTCATGTCTAACCTAAATGCGATGTAAGTAGCAGTTAAAATAATTTTTAACGACTCGTTGTACTTGGGATAGTGATAACATATAATATTATGCAAATCAAGTTTTTGTGGTACTGGATTAACACGCACGCACGGGGGCAAAACAAAAATGACTATATCAGTATAATTCTAGGCGTTAATGGAAATGTTTGAATGATCATGATTACATGCCACGCTAGAAAGCATATAGCCAAGTATAAATAATTATACAGATACAATTGATGTACTCACTAATGAGGAGCTATTAATCTGTGGCGAAATTTGAAACCAATCGTGAGATAATATTCCACAAATAGATGTAATATATATTCTTGTATTAATTGCTGCCACTAGTTATCTCAGTTTCTAGTCGTCTCTTCAATCTATAAGTTTATCCACTGTCGTTTACAGGTTTCTCCTAATCGTCTCCATTTCTTTCTGTCTTATTCACTTTTTTCTTGCCATTCTGGCAAGGTCGTCGGACCATCTAGTTTTCGGTTTCTGCGGCCTATACTGTATTTTTTGATGCGATAGAGAAAACCACTGGCTTATTCTTAGCCTCATCAATATCCAATTTTAGCAGTGTTAAAAAATAATGTTTTGAAAATTTTGAAATAAACATTGTCGAAATTTTTCTAATACAATTTGTTTTCATATTTAGAACATTTTAAAGCATATTATTTAAACAGTTTTTAATTATTTCAACATTTCAATTTTTTTTAAATGAGACCACTCGTTGGAGCAGATATTACCCATATAGCATGGGATATCTTATGGATATCTAATTTAGACAGGATTAAATTTGTATTATTTGCGCCCCTAGGCAATTTGAATGTCTTTTCAGCTTGATTAAGTCTCCTCCTAGCAGCAGCGCCTCTAGAGCGACACTTATGTTGATACGCCTAAGAAATCAATCCAATCACAGCAATCAATTACAAAAACAAGTGGATAATAGTCTTGGAAAAGCGTCTTCTTGCAACCAAAGTGGAAAAAGTGTCGTTCCTGACTAGCTTCCTTCCTAACAACGCCTTAACGTTACGCCTAGTTGCCGAAGGACTATAGCACCGCGTTTAATACGTCTGTGAAAGTACACTAATAAGAGTAAAAATCTATCTCTAAGTCCTTCTGATTTCACTAAAGTAGCCCTCTTAACTCAAAACAAACAGTGATATTTTTTTAAAAGCTCTAAGTTTAAGATTAATTTGATACAATTTCAGTAATAGCGCTTCAAAAACTAGCATTCCCATCCCAACGATCTCAATAATATTTAAAAATCAGAAAGATTGATCAGTTTTTTTTAAGGAACATACTCTTTCATTAAAATTCATATTCAACCTCCAAAAGACTAAATTTTGTTGTTTTTTTCAAATTAAATTGCAGCTCCATTTTCTCTTAATTTTTAATTGTGTAGAAGTAATAATAAAGTTTTGTCTCAGGTTCTAAAGCCTTTTTCAACACTTGCGATAATTAAAAATGTCAAGTCTCCCCGGCTTTTGTCAAAACCGAATATTAACTCTAATTTCTTAAATTTTAAGCGCCCTATATTGTTTGGCGCCTTTAGACAATTTCCTAGGTTTGCTTGTTTGCAAAAGAATAATTTACGGAAGACCTATAAGTGATGTACACTGGACGTCAATGTTTGGACGTCACTTTATTTAACTTTTTCTATAATAATTTTTACACAAACACAATATTTTCTTGTAATTTGTAAAATTACAGTAAATAGTAATTTTTCTGAAAATAAAATTGTATTTATTTATATGAAATATTTATGTTTTATAGAAATTGCTTTATTGGCATCTAGGCTTCCGGGTTAGAGCCGCGTCATCCGTGAATAAACTGCCGACGTTTCGTTCTTGGTTGCACGAGACATTTTTAATTTTGGATCTGTAACACAAATGTTGTGTTCTAAATTCCAAAGTGACTACAGCCCTGAATATGTCGCGTGCAACCAAGGACGAAACGTCGGTAGTGCATTCACGAACTCCAACGCAACTCCAACGCGGAAGTGTGGATGGCAATAACAACGGCCGCGGAAGCCAGCAACTTAGATTACTTTATTACTATGAATACACAACATTCACAGAATTAATTTATAATTCAAAATTAAAGCAATGAAGTTAAGTGTAACAGTAATTTATTGAAATGTCAAATTCGAATTTAGTTGCTATAATCATTGCGCAAGCTTCCTGTTTTGTGTGCCGTGCAAGTGGACATAATGCAACAGAAATTAAATTTAATTCTCATGACTAAACCTCAGTACTCGAACAGTCTACAGTTGCCGCACGTGACGGCGCTGCCATTATTGTTAAAAAACGTTTCATGGAGCATAAATAGCAGCAGACCACCATGTACACAATAAATAAAATATTCGATAAACTAATAAAAAAAAATTTTTTTAATTGTCAACCATTTTCAACAGTTTTAAATTTTTTAAAATATTTAATAATTTTCATACATCCATAACTGTCAAAAAAATTTTAAATTTTTATAAAATTGTAAAAAACGTACAAATTGCAAAAAAAATTAAATACGTAACCCGATACAAATAAATTAAATGTTATTTAGACTTATTAATGTTTTTTAATAGTCTTTTACGGTTATGGATGCGTTTTCGGCGGATGTCCATAAAATTCTGTAATGCTTATCTTTTAATGTACAGAGTTGTGACAAATAAATAGATACCATATCCATAGTGGGATGTTCTGAGGATACTTTATGGATATCGTTGTGCTATAGAAACAGGAAACCAAGAAGTGAACAAAGACAGGCAAATATGGTTGAAACAACCATTAAGAGTTACTTGATGCCCCAAATATGTTTCTTTATGAAAATCTTAAAGTCGACTTTTAAAACGATATCAAAACTTTTCATTAACTCTTGGTTAATAAAGTATTGCTATTACTATTTTATTTCGCGTTTAGTAAAGAAAACGTATTCGAAATATGCAGGGTGTTAATGAATTGGCTTGCAAAACAAACAAAGCAAACAACGTTTGTTAATAAATGTGTGGTCAAAAGTGTTTCCTTTAGAAAATAGAGCCTCTTAAAGATTCTTTAAGAAGTACCTGAAAATAGGCAACCCAAATTTCATTTTCAATTATTTTGCACAGGTCACACCGAATTAAAAAAAACGTTCTAGACATACATGCATTCAAATAACGTCAATTTTGACACAAGTCGATATTCTTGTGATATTTTTTGACTTTTCTTGCATTCGTTTCTTTCTGTGCCTTTTATAATTCGTTTTTTCTGTTCTGTGATTTTTTTGATCATTAGGTATTGTAAATTTTTCAAATAGTTGATTTTTGCTTTATAATTTTGGTTTTTTCTATTGCTTAGTTTTGAAACATTTTGTTAATTAATTTATTTTAAATTTAATCTGAATTTAAAAAGTGGGAAAGAGGGCTTTATTTATCCTGTATTAATTTCCGTCGTTGTGGAAACAAATAGTAGGTAGTAAATTGAGTTGCCTTCATTTAGGCGCTGCTTAAAGAATCTTTGAGAAGCTCTATCTCTGAAAGGAAACACTTTTGACCACACATTTATTAACAAAAGTTGTTTGCTTCGTTGTGTTTTGCAAGCCCTAGAAGTTTGTCCCTACAATTCATTAACACCCTGTATAGTAGAGCCTGTGATGACCGCCTAATGGATTCAACTTACTATTCGAATGTAAAAATGTACAAAAATAAAAAGTACCTACCAGAAATAAGAATAGCCCTCTTTTTAGAAAATAATGATATCAGTTGCCAGTACAATGTTTTGCATTTTCATTTACATAATGTGCCATCAAATTAAAATAGCAGTAGAAACCATTTTTTGTGTAAGCACATAATTTTGTACCGACATAGCATGAGATTATTATAAATATTCTGCACTTAGCGCAGTTCAGCTGTTAACTGATAAGTAGTAACAAATGGGCTATCCGATATAACAAATGGTTAGCGATACAGCAAATCGGTTTTAATATCACTGATTGTTATTTATTGCTCTAATTATAATTTACTAATAGCTACCCCTCGCTAAATAACTTCTGTTGCGTATTACGGAGCTGCGGTCTATTAATATTAAATTCAATACCAGTTAAGCTGAAATTTAAAATTTAGCATTTCGGTTCCCCCATGGTTCGTGAGACAACTCATTCATGTAAAATATAGACCAAACAATATGAAAAATTATCATAATAGGAAGGCGCGTAACGGTGTACCTATTTACAGCCCAATTTTACCTCCTGCTTAGAATTTCAACCTGCACATTTTATTATTTTTAATTTACATTTTCATAACCAATGTCATACGCTTTAATAAATTATGTGAAACTAGGTTACAAATAAGAAGTTACAAAGTAAATTTTGTTATATTTACACATTTAACTTCTGTTCTGGCTTATGTTTACATGTAAATGAGCTCTAACAACTAAATTTACAACTGTTATAAAATAAGTTTCAAAATGCATAAAGTAGAATTTTAAAATTTTCCTAGATACTAATCTAAACACATCGATTTCATATCTGATATACGATTACGAACTAAATAAATACAAAAAAGATTTTAAATAATATGTAAACTTTGTGTTTGACTATAGCATTCTTCAACAAAAATCGTCTCAAAACACTTCAAACGTGTTCTGCTCAACAAGTTTCAATTATTTGCTTTAATCCACAAGAGTACACATCAGAATTGTAGGAAAATCGCTTGTAGGGATGCTCCCAAACTTAGAAAGTACAGCACAGTTACGGCGTTAAATACCCTGCACATAAACGATCAAACTTGTGATGGTATTACATCAGAAACTAAACGCATGCTTCCATAACGTCTTCAAAAATACATTAACAACAATTTAGTAAAATTCTTTACAATAACGTTTCTTAAAAGATCAGTCTACTTGTATTATGATATTACCAATACAGCCTGCCCATTTTAAAACTCCTACCCTAAATTTTTTTAAATAGGCAACGCACAATGCAACTTCGAGATCACTATGCATTTCCACCATTTTTTTTTAAATTGAGATCAGAGCTGTTTTACAGTACATGTATCTACTAATGATTAAGTACAAATTTAAGGTTACTTAAATAACTCAAATTTAATATTTGACAACAATAACTACAATAATTTAATAAGAACATAGTACAAAAACTAACGAAGCAGGTGTTCAAATTCAGAAGAAGCATTTTAAATGTTTTGTCTGTTGGAATTCGTCTACCTGAAAAGCGTTGCGCATACAAAGTACTGGCAGCACTCGCATTTTTTCGACATTCACCCAGAATTAGAAGCATGTCCACTTTGTCAGCGTTGGAATACATTTTACACCAAAGATTAGTGATCGATAATCTTTGTTTTGCACCGTTCAAGTAATGTGGCTTAACGAATTTGATTAATAAACTGTCAAGTTAATGCAAAACTGATTGCCCTGATCTTAATTATAGAAATATTTTGTTTTAAAATAATAGTCGGCAGTGACTTGTATTGTGTGTTGCCTATTTAAAAAAATTTAGGGTCGGAGTTTTAAAATGGACAGGCTGTATATGCGGATTTAAATGCTTTAAATGTTTATTTGTTTCGTAGCGAGATGCAGCTTCTTTTTGCGTTTTCTTCGTGTTTCACAGGATTTTAAATAAAATAACACCACTTTCTTTTTGCATCTGAAAGCATTCTTTATCATAAATACATATACAATAATAATGCATATTTTCTGCATATTTATTTATTTTTGCGATTATGACTTGTTCTTTTATTAAGATATTTTACTAGAATTTCCGACACGTGGGCTTTTCATGAAAGCTCAATATACTGCTCCTAAATACCTCACATTTTAAGTTTATTTACAATAATTGTACAGACAATCAAATTTCTGAACTGAACACGGAAAGTGGCACTCGGAAAGAATTGGAAAGAAATAGAAAACGTCAGGAAATTCTTCTAAAATGCAGCAGGTGCGGTCGTTAAAAACGCCCGTGACAAAATAAAAAGTGTTTTAAAAATAAACCGCTTCTTCTGTGATAATAGAAATAGCTAAAGTTCTATGTGGCTGTACATCAACTGACTTCAAAATAAGCGTAGAAAAGTTGCCAAAGTATAAGTACAAATGCGCTTGTAACGTCCTGTGGTGTTGAAGGATGCTTCTCTAAATACAAACACATTCTGACTTACTTTGAAATTTTGCAGGGAAATAAATGAAAATATTATGAGTGCATGCTTTGTGTGGGAGATAAAATTATTAATAACCCACTTTAGAGAAAACAAAATAAGCTTTGCAATGATACCGCACACAACCTAATAAAAAAATTAAGAAGAATGCCTGCAAAATATTCTGTATTTCCCAGTTTCTATAACAAACCGTTACAGCAGAAGGGATTTCGCTAGAAGTTGAACCTTTTTATTTTCGTAATATTGTTCATCTTTTGACATAAGTTTTAGGAGTTTAAAATTGTTTCGACGACAGTCGTATAAACCTATTAACCATACAGAGTGATCTGGCAGTTGACTAACTGAGTGGGCTTGTAGATACATCCAAAATAAGAATAAAAGTTCATAAAAACATTTGCACTAAAATGCTTAGTTTTCGCGATATGAACCTTCAAAAATCGCATTTAGTTCTGCTTTATTTGTTAAAAGTTCAAAAACTATCCTGTTTAAAACGAACAAATTGTTGAGGCAATCAGTCGGCAAACCTAAAGGTTTCTGAGATAATTGAACATTTTGTAAAAATCGGGTTGACATAGAAGGGTATACGTTTCTTTAAGATCCGCAAATGGTTTGTAAAAATTTGAAGTAAAAGTTTTACTCATGAAGACAATAAAAGAGTTTTGCTAAACATGGGTCTGGAAGCGCTTCCTTACGGAGCTATAGCCTCCGATAGCAATAGTCTAACCTGTTCCCTCCTCCGGACGCTGTAACTCTGCAAGAATGCCCAAGTTGGTACATTTGTGATGTTATACACTCAGCCGTTCATGCCATCTTAATTTTTCACAAAAATTGAATTATATCAATAACTCTTGGATTGAAAGAGTACGGCTTTTACGTGTTTTGTTCAAGGAGGTTATAACCCTTTCACGGGCTGTGGGAATAAGTATCCCGCATATCATTTGCTGTTCTTCAGCGCTTAGCATCTAATTTTTTCAATATGAGCAATTAAAGCAGTTTTAAATGCCATATTAAATGTTACAGAACATCAAACTGTCTAGTTAATCTATTTTCAATTATCGTTGCAGTAAAATTGCTGAAAACAGATTAGTGAACATTGAAAATTGAAAGTAAACGCAGGTTAGGTTCGGTATTTTTTACCTTCTCCATGAGTTTTTACCATTAAATTTTTTCAAATATTTTTACATGTTTCTGAAGGTATCTTCAGGCCAAAATAAATTATTGTTATTATGTTTCCTATTGGTGTAAATTACGAAAATATATTTTTTTTAGTTGAACCTAGTTCCGTTCCAACACCACGAAACGTTCCTCGTAACCGCCCTTCTCCTTCTGTCGCCTAAACGTTTTCCCTAATTATTTATCTCTATTCCCTTACATTTTTTAGCTTACTCTCTAGCTTATAGTATTGCATTTTGCAATTGCTAGATAATATGATGAACCTCATATCATGATTTGTTCTAGTGTTCCTTAATCGAAAACGATACATTTATCTCTTGAAATCAAAACAGTTTTTCCACTGCGGGTATCATACGGCAGCTTTATTTTACGAAACTGATTAGTTTTAGTTTTATCCGCGTTTGCTTCGCTGTCTCCAGAAACAGCTTTTTGCTTTGATGTTGCGGTGCTTTCAGTAAATGCCCTTTTATCGTTGGTGACATTAACAATTTTGGTTTCAATCATGGTGTATGTTACTTTTTCTTTAAGTTATTCGGCGTCTGAAAACATTTCGTAAACAACTTATACTTTTAAATGTTTTCTGTAAAGAAAAATATTACTAACAATAAAAGTTTCTGTAATTTAAATTATAACAAATTAGACTTGTTCTACTTGTACAAACTTGTACAAACTAATACTGCTAGCCAGTGTCAAACATCTACACGAAAATATTTAAATTTTACTTTAGAATTATTTAATATATTTATCTACTATTGAATGGCCTAACGAAAGTTTACCTCACTCTGCCAACTGACTTATTAAGTAAAGATAAGTTAAAATACTGTAAAAATACAATTTCTATATTAAGTGTAATTTGTCACTCCATTTTCCAAAAATATCCACAGCTAAAATACTGAATTTTTATTATATTTTTATATTAATGCGGCAAAACAATTGAAGGTAAAATACAAAGCAGTATAGAATTATAAATTAACGCTCTATCCACTATTAGCAAAAGCAAAATAAAAGGTTAAATAAATCTATGATGGCGCACGCTGTTTTCAAACGTATTGTAAATGTTCGCAGGTTTAAATACTCAAAATAGAAAATATTGTGATGCAGCTGTTATAATCATTTTGCCAGTAATTGTACGACGCGATGATTCAAATGGAAATGTATATAACGTTCAAAACATAACAGTTGGGTCTCTTCTACATAATTTAAATGTATATTTGAAACGTAGGCTGCTCGTCTGTTTATTTTAAATTACTTTTTCATCTCACAATATCAGGAATATAGCTGAATTGATCAAAATAACCATTTAGGTGCTTATTATTATCTGTTTATTATTTATGTCCTTCCAAATCGATATTTCTTTAAATATTGATGCAACTCTTGTTGCTACTTAATTTCTCAGTCGATAATAAACTATATGAAATATAAAAAATTTTGACACAAATTTCTGTTATTTGCATTACCCTATTTACAGTAAAAAAATACAAAAAATACGAAAAAATGTTTATATTTGTAATTTTGTCTCACAATTGCTTAACTTATATGAAATCGCAATAAATAAATTATTATATTGATTTTATCTCTATAGCATCTCCTTGACCGGGGAATATATTTATAAATATTTGTTAGAAAATGTAGAAATAGTGATGTTTTGACATCCAGTTTAACCTAAACCTACTATTCGTCATGACACAACAGTACTATAAATAGAGAAAGGATTAAAACAGAGACAGTCTTGACTACATACGGCTGTGTGTGTAGTCAGTTTCCGTTAGACTTGCATAGTGCGCTAGAATTCTAGCATGAGAAAAAGTTAAAAATTGTTTTGTAAGAAAACGTATCGACTTTATTATTTTTGGGAAAGAAATTTCTCGGAATTAGAGAATAGCAGAGACTATGCTCGAAATTCATAAGCCAAATATTGGAAAAATGAAAAAAATAAGCTCGCCTAAATATTGCTTGTTGTTTGAAACCTTATTCTACTATCTCCAACTGCTAGGTGCCGTCTCTGTTGAGGTTGGCAACTATTATGGCGTAATCATGTCTGTGCTGTGCCTTGTGGAACAATGTTGGCCCAATTTGTTTGTTCCATTCTTTAATGTTTCTTAAGCAAGACATTTTCTTCCGTTCTATACCTCTTTTCCCCTCAATGTTTCCTTGTATCATAAGTTGTTATAGGTCGTAATCTTCATGTCTCAGTAAGTGTCCGAGCTATGCCGTTTCATTCAGTCAAGTACTGCTTGATTTGTTACTCTTCTTTTACCAAACTTATGCTTAACATCCTTCAATACTGCCACGTTTCAGCAGCCTGCAGTTTATTTAGGTCGTCTATCTTGAGGGCCCAGGATTCGTACTGTCCTATTTTCGTTGTCTTAGTCTCCTCAACGGCACATATTGCTTCGTCATTTGTCAAAAATCTTTTACCTTTCAAATGTTTTCTGAGTTTTGGGAACAAATAATAGTCTGACGGTGCTAAAAAATAGGGCTGGTGGTCAACCAATTCAAAACCAATTACATCAATTTTTTGCAGTGCAATCAACGACTTGTGAGCAGGAGCGTTGTCTTGCAAAAAGAGCACACCTCTGGCAAGTTTTCCGCAGCGTTTCTCCACAATTTTCTTACGCAATTTAGTTAGCAACTCAGTATAATATGCTTTTCTAAAATCATATCATGGACAGAATCACAGTTTTCCGGAGTGGTCACAGAAATTGGTCTTCCACGGCGGTGATCATCTTTCACATCTGATCTTCCTCTTTTATATTCCGCAACCCAGTTTTTAATAGTGGCGTACAAAGGGCACTGATCACCTATCTATCATATAAGCAAAAATTTCTTTGCCCGATAACCCTTTCAAAAATAAATACTTAATAACTGACCAAAACTCGTTTCTTTTTAAATTCTATCTTTTTCTCAGACATGCTGTTTTCAAAAATTCACAGTTTGATCACCGTTCAACTTATGGATGTCAAACTTTGACAATTTATTTATAAAACATGATAGTTGTAACCATAGCAACCATATTCACTTTTCTTTACTAGAAACTTTCCAGGCTAACTAGATATCAATACCCCTCGTATAACTTTCTCTTTAGCTGTTTTAACCAAGTATTAGCTACCGTTAAATCAGTTTCCTAGCAAAGCTGTATTAAACGGGAACCATGTTTATTTCTCCTCCCTATGTCATGGCATCCTGCCGAGTCACAACACCTTTGCAGCCTATGTTGAAGTTGAAGTCCTCCATGCAAATATCAATTTCATTCCTTTTTGTTAAAAGCCTGACATAGTCTACTTTACTATAAAAGTCTTTTGTCTCTTCGTCTGGTTTTTCCGCTGTTAGAGCGTACGTTTGTATTATGTTGACATTGAGCGGAGCACCTTGTATTTGAATCAGCATTACTCTATCGGTGTGGCACAAAGTTTATTACGTGTTTTGCAATATGAAGCCCCAATACGATGCCGACTCCATTTTGGGTCGAACCTCCTTTCCCGAGGAAACTAGTTTAATAATAATAAACTTGTCTTAAACATTATTAATATTATTTTATCACGTTCGTTACACGCGGGTAGATTAACATCTAGTGTCTTATAGACTACTGTTAAAAGTATTAGATGAAGAATCGATAGGTGATACATGTTTGAAGGATTATCGCATTTTGCATTTCATCCAAGATGTGCAGGTAAGTGTAGTTCTTTAAGATGTTTTTTAAAATTATTTATAACTATGCCTGTGGCGCCGATCACCATTGGCACTATTCTGACGCTAGTAAGTCTCCACGTGCTTTTAAGTTCTATAGATAAATCTTTGTGTTTTCGTATTTTTCTGTTTCAGATTTGCTTAGATTTTGAGGAAATAGAAAGGCAATGTCAATAAGCATGAGAATTTTGTGACTCTTATCTTGTCTATTATGGGTAATCTGCCTGTCAGTGGCTTTTAGTACGGTTTGAGGTGTGTATTTGTAATATAGGTCCTACCCATTTTCTTAACATCTTATTATTATAGCCACTTCTAGGTCTTAACACGTACTCTGTTGAAGCTAAGGATGGACATCCGCATATTACGTGGTCTATCGATTCCACTTGCGCTTTGTAGATTCTGCAACAGTTTTCTTGAGTTGTATTAGTAATTGGCTTTTGGTAATAGCTGGTCTTAAATACTTGGCCTTGTATGGGCATCACATATCCTTCAGTTTCAGCAAACAAAGAGCTTCCATTTGAGCATGCAACAGATTTTCATCAATATTATTAATATTATTGTCACCGTTATTAAATTAAAAGGTATGAATATTCAAATTCCAAAAATTCATAAAAGACGCCACAGCGAAATCAGCGGATTCAAACCCTTGCCAAATTGTAATGCATCTCTAGGTCTATAAGTGTTACGTATCGAAGTGGTAAGGCACTTAAACTCACACGCCAGATATATGATACTTTATTCAGTATTCAAAGATGTTCGTTGTACAAAAGCGTAACTACGAATGACGTATTCTACCTGCTAAAACAAAGTAAAACTTTCGGTACTCTAAGTGCATTGAGTTGTAAACTCGTGTCTTTGTCGGTGGGTCCGACTGGCAACTACTTAATTTTACTGAATCTGGAAAGGCGGCCCTAAACTGATCACCACATACCTGCTTTTTAATCTTACCTCCTAAATTGGGCACTGGACTCCGGATTAGAAATTTTGTTTACAATTAAACTGGGGACTCTATCGCTCTAAGAAAAATCTTAAGTTTACTTTTTTGCAAGTCATTAATAATAATTAGATCATTAAAATTAGTTTTGTTCCATACGAGAATTATTAAAATATTAAATAAAACTACCATGAAGGTGAAGGGTTTGTTATGTTAAATATAAAAAAAACATTCATACATAAATACAAAAATTATATTTGGAATTATTTATATCTGCAAAAAAACAGAACTGTATATGCTTTTTTTGTTTGTAAAAATATCCCGAAGATTTTAAATAGTGTAGTGTATCTACTTCATTATACTGACTAATATTTTCAGCGGCGGGTGCGTTTTATAAAAATTGCTATTAAACCTGTAGTGAGAAGGTTCACATGCATTTGTATTTCTATCCATGGTCACACTAAAACTTGCCCAAAGAGGTGGAAGAAACAGAGGATCGGGAAAAAGTTACATGTCTGCTTATTTATCAATTTAACATCTTTTGGGTGATTGTGTTCCAAATTTCTTCTGAATATTACTTTTTCTATCCCTACCGTCCACACTTTCGTCTTACATGTTCTTATAGCACATCGCCAAACGATTCTTTGTTTTTTAACACTTTAGCGAATGTAAACTTTCCATTATCTAGTAACAATATTTTTTGTCGTATTCGCTAAGTTCAAAAGTCGGTTACATCATAAACACGGGCGGGCGTAAGAAAAGTAATGCCAAAACCAAATTTTCTAGTATTTGTTGGAGTAAATTAAGGGTTAAAATTTACACAATTACCTAAACATAAATCGGATTAACTATAGGCTAGAGATAACGTTAATGACCTGCAACAATGACCGAGTGCCCAGTTTAGGTAACTTTAAAAGGTTAAAGTAGTTACGAAGATTAAGGGATTAAAAAAGTGCCCAGTTTATGCACGCCCATCTGGAAACACCAAAATAAGCTAAAAACATCGTGTAGCTAGCTTTTGCGTTATATATTTTTAGAAATGTCTAAGCTTCTTAAACTGTTTTTAAATCACAGTTTTCTTGGTGTAAAAAATACTAGTTGATAGATAGTAACATTGTGCATAGCGCTATTATAAAACTAAAGTTTAGGCCAATATGACAATACGTTTTTGAGTAAATAGAAAGGCCGTCAACGATTATCGGTTAATCAGTTATTAGCGCTGAGGTAAACCGCAGTTTCAAGGTTGTCAAAAAACGGTTGACTGGTCATGATCTATTATGGGTTATGACCGCAGTTTTCCCTAGCGTGACCGATTATCTGCCATGGCTGATTACCGGTCATGGCGCACACGAGTTCCCGTGACGATTAGAGTTCACAATAATCCGACACTTCAACCCCCGTCAATGATTTTCAGATGGATTTATCTCGTACACGAACTGCCGAACGACTTTACGGGGTTGGTTATTAAGCCATCTACCTGGAGCTAATGTTATTCTGTTTAAATTGATTTGATATTTTTGTTGATAAATTGTAATTATTGCTATCAACAAATATTTTGATCAATAAGAATATACTATTTTCTTGTTGATTAGCCTTAGCTAAACTACTCAAAGTATTCAATTTGGGGAGTATTGTTGTAATTGTGCCACAGTAAAAAAATGCTTTGTTTTCGATTAGTATACTGCAGCGGTAAAGCAAATCTTACCCCACAGTGGCAAATATTTGATAATTTTTATAAAAATCGGTTTCAAAAAGTACAGGTGAACCCTACTGGTGTTGCATTAACAAACAATGTACCACAAAATTGTATATTATTGTACAAGTTAATTACAAATTTTATTTATTTACTATTAGGTATTGTAAATATGCGTGAATTTGCATTCAGTAAATCTGTTAAATTTCGTATTTTTCTCCAGCAATTTTTTTTTATCTAAACCCAAACAAAGGTTAGATAGCTGATAGGGATGATGACGGAAATAGAGGTGTAATTATCTAAAGATTTTAGTCCTGACGGGAGTTGAAGTGTGGAATTATTAGACACCAAGCTAAATTAGGTAACTTAGATTACGTGGCGGCTTATCGTGTGCACTGCCAGTTACATTTCATGACCTTTGATGAGTCACCGGACATGACCTATCGCTGGCCATAACCTAATATCGCCCAATGATAAATCATAATCAATGGTCCCTCATTATTGATTATTATTGATCACAATCGGTAACTAATAGTAAATGATATGGTTGATCGATTATTAGATTTATATAACAGTATCAAAACAAGTGATGAAAATGGTTGCGCACCAGAGCGGTATTAATACTGTGGGATCAAATTAAAAATCATTTAATTAGATATATTAAAAAACTACAATTGTGATTGGCATTGACAGTTTTGCAACTGTTTTCTGAACATTGCTGAGATGTGACGCACGCTGGTTAAGGCCTACTTTAATTCACTTCTTTTTACCGCACGTTATTAATCATTAACACATTATTATCAGCAAGGCGCATTTATATGCACATCAAAAACTCAAAATATGCGCATATATATGCAGCAAATATATACAAAATATGCACTATTATATGCACAATATGCCAGCAAATAAAAATCAGTAAACAAAAGATTTTTACGTTTCTTTATTAAAGAAAGCGCATGTGGAAAACCTTACAACATAATATTACACTTAAAATTGTTATTTAAAAAAAGGCAATCTGCTAAAAAATTGCATTATTATAGTATAACAATTTAAACTTATACCTAATCTTCATATTTTATAGCGTTATAGCAATGAAATACAATATGTTTTTCACGATTTTCGACATGAAACGACTTCCTTTTATCAAACAGTGCGTTTTTATAAGCGGGAAAGCACCTTTCAATGTCAACTGAAGTTATTAGCGCATTTTCTAAATTAGTAGTAATGTCCAGGTCTAGTTGCATGTCATTATCATTAAAGTTGCCAGTTATAACATTCACATTCACAAGAGTTTCAAAACCCTCGTTTTTATTTAATACGTTTGTTAGTTTCTATAATATTGCATTTAACGTCATCAACTGATGTTTCAAACGTTTTTATAAGTTCTACTGGATCGGATAGAAAGATTTCTTACTTTTGTAGTTGATTGAGTGTTGTGCTAACAAAACTATAATTGACTTGAATAAATGCTTATTGTTATGCAAGTTGAGATATGTTTATTATAGTTTTTGAATCTATAACACAACTTGAAGAGTCTTCAAAAATCAAATACATTTTTTAGTATGTTCGAAATTATTTGAATAATAAAGAGCAACCCTCAAGGGCGCTTTTACAAATATCTTTTTTTACATTAGATATTAAATCGTTTACAATGGGAAACTGATTCTTAATTTCTTCTGTACCTCTATTTACACCATGAGTGAAACAAGTTGTATGGATTTAATTTGAATAAAAAATATTGAAATTTCGCCCTGCTTTTATCATATATGGTGCAGCATCAGATAGCTTTAATATTATTTTCTCTGCAGGAACTGTTTTCGGATCAAAAAACTTTGCGAAACCTTCATTTACGAATCTAGAAATAGTGACGCTGTTAGTTGTATCTGTTTTTTCGTGCTAATAAGATAAGATGTACTGGGTACGTCAACATTTAAAACCTCTATAATTAAATTTGCTAAATAACGTCCACATATATTCGTAGTTTCATCAACAGAAAAGTAAATATAGGTGGTTTCCATAATTTTGCGAATTTTACGCGTTGTTGTTATATAAATTTCGTTGATTCACCTGGTACATGTTTACTAGTATATTTTCCTAAGAATAACTTAAAATTGTTATTGTTTAATGTTGTTAGTGGTGTGCTAGCACTCACTAAAGCATTGCATAATTCGAAATTGAATTCTTCTGTTTCGTTTAATTTAGAAATTCCAGCAATGGAGTCGCGAATTGGCATTTGTAGGTTCTGAAATTTTTGTCATTTGCCTTGATGTAAAGCAGTTTGAATATGTTTAATCACTTGGAATTCTTTGTCGCATGAAATTTAGAACGATAAAAAATGTTTGTTACTTCGAGCCTACATGCATATTCAATAAATTTGAACATGGTAAAAGTCAAACTTTGCAACATATTTTGTTCTCTTGTAGCACCAGTTCCGGATAACCTTTTATCTATAATAAAGGCAAACTGCCGTCTTTTGGCATTTTCTTTGTATAAACAAAAACACTGAACCCCAAAATATGCACATTAAAATTGGTCTCATTCAATTGCATTTTATTATATGTATATATGGATACAAACAAAAGCATTTTATTGGAATATTAAAATTATTAAATATACATTTGCAGAAAATCCGTGCCTTGATTAACAGTAAAGAAAACAGAAAATATTTAGAATGATAGCATTATTCGATAGTTATTTATAACCGACAACTGGTCTTAGCCTAAAATTAATTTTATCCATAACCGCTTCTAATCTAAAATTAGACGTAACCAATAATATGCATTAACCGATAACTAGTCATAACCGATACACAGTCATATCCGATAACTAATCATAACCGATAAACAGTCATAGCCGATAACCTGTTACGTAAACCAGCCACAATGGTTTGAATAAATAACCGAAGCACTATTTTTTTCGCAAAACCAGTTAACTGGTTAATATAACGTAATTTAGAAATTGACAGCCATAGTAAACACGCCTTAAAGACATAATTTTCAAATCATTTGAAACTAGAGGATTCAGAAAAAAAATCTTTTAGTTTGTCTTATAGAGCCTTCTATCATAATCTGTCTTTAAAGTTGTAATAACCTTTTTTTGAAAAATTATACCAAAAAACTTAACTTCCGTTCCCGATTCCACATCGTAAACCAAAAACTTTTTACCTATTAAGAATCATTCTATATAACTATCTTAAATGTCATTAAGATAAGTCCACACGCATATACAGCAAACATTTTTAAATAACCACTTTTTTTGAGTTCATAGACGTCCAAAACATGTATATCCAATATAATCCAAGAATCAAAAATGTTGCTACGCTGACGTTTTAAATGAAGTTAGCTCTTTTTTTAGTTTCACTTTAATTCACCTGTAAACCATAACAATAAAATAAAATCACCCGATAAACGTAAATGATATTTTACTTTTTTATCAGCACATAAAAATTAACCATTTAGCATTACATAACCCGAAAATAATCCTACACAATGAATGTGAAACTAAATTAAAATTTTGAAATATACCTACCAATGTAGAAAAAGTATTGTAAATTTAGACCGAATGCTGGGATACCAAAGGATCCAAAAGTTACATTAACAAGAAGTAAGAACAAATATTGCCCACAACTTTCTGTTAACCACAAGATTTATTTAGTTAATAAGTTACACAAAATTTCAGCGACACGAACTTGACGTTCTATCCAATTAAAAATCTTACCAGAAAAGAGAATTAAGGAATACGGATTTACTCGCATTCATCACAAACGGCCACAGTACACGTTTTCTCTAAAATTTAAAAACACAAAAGGAAATGTTAAGAAATTATACCAGTTTGAAAGACCTGAAAACATTTTAGCGGAAACTTCTAACCAACTTTATCATAATAAATTGTTACTTCAATGTTTCGAATAAGAAATTGTTAAAAAATTAACAAATTGTAATTGTTTTTTTAATTTGTAAAAAAGTGTAGTTGTACTTATTAGCATTTTATATTTATGACCTGAAACTGTGAAACCAAGCCAAGGGGCACATCTTACAGCGATCAACTAACAGCTTTACTTGGGGTTTAAGCCGAACCTTATAAATTTAAAATTGCAGCTGAAGCAAACGTTACAATGCTGCTTAATGGATTCAAATTATTTTCTAAAAAATCCTTCATTTTCATCTGTGCTATTACTTTGGTAAGCCTTCTAATTAAATAGGGCTACAAGCAATGAAAATTTTTCAAATAAAGTTAAGTTATACCATATGACGCTTAGAGATAAAACACGCCAGACAAAATAGAGTGCACTTCCAACAAATACAGCTTTTATAAAACAATTTATTTCTAATGGGATTTTAAGTTCCTCTTAATAGATTAAAATGCACAAACAGTTTGAAACTATCAAATTCGGTTTTCTAGCAATTCAGTATGGCAAATTGTTTTCTCATAAGGCAGCACATTCAGAACACATAAATTTAAAAGCACACATAACTTTATCATTGGAAACGAGATGCGATCTACGTAAACAATTTTAAAGGAAAAATTTGTGAGGTAACCGCCACGAACCCTTCCTCGCGTTTATTGAAATTTTTGAGCATTTTTATATTTCGAAATTTTTGTTTTTGTTGAAAATATTATAAAACTTTTAAGAATTTTCAAATTATTGATATTTTCGTAAATAGTAAAAATATGAAAATTTCAAAGACCTTTTAAGTTTTAGAGAATTTTAACCCGTACCCGACACCGATCTAACCCGTATTCGACACAGATCTGACCTGTACCCAACACGGAACTGACTCATACCCGACAGGTTATCCGAGCAAAACCGTGCCCGATTGATATCTCTACGAAACCGGGTGTTGTTATTTGAACCCGACCCGGACCTGATCCATGAAAATCTTTTACCGCTGAGCAATTTTTCCAGGTTTAGAAATAGATAAAAATCGCTGGGAGCCAAATCTAGCGAATAGGGCGAATGAGGCGCCAATTCGAATTCCAATTCATGAATTTTTCCTTTGCCTTTTTGCCTTTTTCGGTGGCGGAGAACCTTTGTGTGTCCATTGTTTGGACTGTTCCTTGGTTTCGGGAGTGTAATGGTGGACCCAGGTTTCATCGACGGTTATGAAACGGCGCAAAAAGTCCTTCGGATTGCGGCAAACGTGCCAAACAGTTGCGACAAAAAATCAAACGAATTAGTTTTTGCTATGGTGTAAACAATCGCGGCACCCAACGCCCGCAGTAATTTTATTCATTTCCAATTCTTCAGTTAAAATTCTGTGCCCACGATTATTTGAGGTGCCCACTATGTCTGCTATCTCGCACACTTTTACTCGACGGTCATCCAATACGATACGGAGGACTTTTTCAATCATATCCGGGGTAGCAGCCGTTTTTCGCCGTCCACTGCGAGGTTCGTCTTTTGTGCTCACACGGCCACGCTTTAACTCGGCAACCCAGTTTTTAACCATTGAAAACGAAAGAGCAAACTTCGAAAATGTCGAATCCAACACTGAAATATGGTAACGCAAATTTCGCCGAATTAGCGCCATCTGTGTAAGGCCACGTACATTTCCAACGATCTGTACAGCGAGGAAAATAAAAAGAAGTGCAGGAGTAGGTCCCTTATCTGAAAAATCTATTTGATCTAACTGATTTTTGTTCTAAACTTTTATTCATACCTACATTTTACAAAGTGGAGAATTAAAATTAATTTAAAGAAAGTTAAGTTGTAACTGTAGAAATGTTTTCTCTTGTACAAAAATTGATCAATTGATATTTTATTTTTTTTTACGGCCAAGTATGGGATAGCTAAGGATCGTCATCTCGAGAGACACGTGAATATAGGGGTTTGCTCCGGTGTTGAAACGGTTATTTCGTGTGATGTCAACTTGGTACGTTCTCCTCTCCTTGGTAAGGTTGAAGTTCATAATTAGGATTAAGAAATTCTGGGTGAGTAATTTCACGAGTTGAAGCGTTCACTAGCGCTACCGATGGGTTGCTAACACCTGAGCGATAGTACGTCTGCTCTGGAATAGTTACGCACCCGGACCCTAACCGCGGTCATAAATACTATTACGTCCGTGTCACTGTGTTTGACAGACTCTACGAGTTACATTTGGCTAGAGAATGTACTGGATGATTGAAGGTTATGGATTAGCAAGCAAAGCTACCGTTCAGGAAACAGTGACGTGTCACCTTCTCACATAATCAAAGTGTCGACCTAGGGGCTGTTATACCCGGCACTGTTCAGGTACCAGTCGCTATTATCAGCCGGCTACCGGTTTATCTGGGCGGCGCGTAATTGACTAGTAGTAAGAAGTGCGAGTAGCCTATACTGGACAGGTGCTCCGATAAGTCTAACGAGCGATTCTAGAGAGGATAACACGGGTACCAGGGTAGCCGTGCAGAAAATACCCTGCCTGAATAAAAGAGTCGCCCCAATCAGTGAGAAAGTTTCAGCGTGATATTTACTGATAAATTGATTCGTCTTGAACAAGCGCTCTTGTCAGTAGTGACCGTGGTGGATTAAGCTTGTGGCAGGTGGCGGTGCCTCTACATTCAAAGAAATCCATTATGACTGTTTGTAAATTGTTATCGTTTGCTACATGGAACAGTTGTTTCCGTTCTATGCAATAATTTCAATTCTTTTCCGTATTATAGTTTGTTTTGTTTTAAAACGACATATACATTTTCGCAGGAAAAGGTGAAAATGCACGTAAACAACTATTTTTGTTTCGCGATTCGCTAGAAGCATTATTGTCCCTAATGTATCTTTATTAGACACGGACAAATTCGTTGTAACTGGACATATTGCTCGGCCATCACAAATACTCATGTGATAATAAAAGTAAAATGACTAAATGAAAAATTTAGTACAATACTCTCTGTATGCCGGATTTTACTTCAAGAATTTTGATTGCTTGGCAGATGCAATTGAAGAGTTTCAAGGAACAAAACATTTATCGACAAACCTTCCTTTGGCAAAAGTATCTTGGTTCTGGATGATACAATTCTGTGTGGATACTGCAGGTGATCATTTTCACAAAATGCATCAGATCGCAAAAAATATGTCTATTTTAAGTCAACACTGTTTCTTCTTAAGCTAAAGTTGCATTTTTCACTTTGTAAATAGATTGGGCGGGGGGACGATCTGGAGAATCCATACGCTTTCACTCCCTCATCCCATCTACTCTAATTTAGAAATTTCAATAGCAAGCTGCCCCTTTTGATGCATGCAATTAAAGGTAGTAAAACAATTAAATTTTTTGGTAGAATTGTAGCAAAATTTTATTTGAAAAAATTCCATTAAACTAAATGTTTAAAGTGTTGGCCTTTCTTTTCCATACAAAAATAAAGAAAAGTTCTGCTAAAAAATTGTCGCATCGGTAAAGTACAATGGGGAGGTGCTCCACCTTGCTGGAATCAAATTTTCGTCAAAACTATTGTTTTAAGTCATTTCCGTACTGATAGAACGATGGTAAATTTAAGCATGCTTACATATTTTTTACTATTTAGATTACCGTCGATGAATATTGGCAAACCCCAAAACTAAACAAACCCAGATAAAAAACTCCTCTCTGAGCGGTAGATTATTTGCCAAAAAAGTGACTTCGAGAGCTTGATTGATATGCACGTTATATGATGTTTTTATACTGATAAACTAGCTATTGGATGTTTGTGTGGTTAATTGGTCAAAAAGTAAGAGATAGGGAAAGGCTACTCTCTGAGTGTATTGATTATCATTTAATAGGATGCGTTTAACAAACAACTCATTTAAGGTAACCTATTGTTGTTTTTAATTCGTTATGAATTGTTTCATATAACAGTGCAGAAAAGCACGTTAATAGCTTTACAACTGTCACTCTCAATCAATCAGACCCATGCGTATTTTTGCAAAGCACCCTCGATTATGTTTTTTGTTGATCGTAATCTATAGCACGTTGCTTTTAATTAAGCTTTAAATGCAAATGAGAAATGTTTAAATAAATATAAGAGATAAAAAAGAGAAACAATTGAGTGGGGAAATAAAGAACAAGGAAATAAAGTCGTGTACAAAATATATGAAGAAGTGTGCGAGGAAAGTCTGCCTGGTGGTGATAATCTGACATGAACTTCCATATTGTTCAAACAACTTCAATAGTGATTTTGAGTTTTAATGTTAATTTTCTAATTATTTCATATAGGATTCTAATAGTTTTCCATTTATATATTATGGCACAACTAACATTGAATTTCTTTCATTATGTTACCTTTAGTTGGTTCTCAAGAAGCACACCGAAACACACTGTTAATGTCATTTCAATCAAACTTTCACTTTCGCAAATATTATTTAGTGGTCTCCTACCGTCCCAATGATGTGCTCATCTTTAGTGTCTAAGTTATTTCAAATTGGGTTTTAATGTTTTTTAACACTTTTGGTTTAATTAAAAAGTATTCTTAACGAAATTTCAAATAAGTTCTCGTTGAAACGAACATCTATATATTAAATGCGAATCCCTTCCACCAGTATCAACTTTTGTAATGACGGGCTCTCGCTACTAGCAGCAACCACTTTAAGGGTCCATTATATAAGGCGCTTATTCGTATGTACTGATATCCATCGGGTTAGTACAATTTTCAATGCATAAAAGAAAATTGGCTTTGCGCTGGTTGTATGGATTAATGAAAGTTATAACGCCATCCAATGCTATACCTTACTTACAAACCAGACTCGGTGACTAAAGCATCGCCCTGCATATGGGGTCTCGACATTTGATTTTACGAATTTACGTGGACATGTGCTAAAAATAACGCATATATTTAATAATAGCAATATAAATTAAAGGCACACTTAATTATAGAATTATCACAAATTGTTTATTAATCCGAATCAATTATTGACAATGTAAAACTCTCGAGTTGGCTTTGAAGTAAAAGTGTACCGGTCAAACGTCGATGAAGCTTCATAATGAATGCGCTCACTTTTGTAATTCTTGGGAACGACTTCGTTTATTGATATTTTAGTACAGCTCAAGTTCGCTTAAGATGATGTTATATAAACACGTACTCGAATATCACAATACGAATGACAAAATCAATCGCTGACATATTTAACTAATATAAAACAAAGTTTTTGATTTTTTCTATAATCGCTGACTCCTTGCATATTTGAGAACATATAATACTGCTGGATGCATTAAGACTATCTTTAACATCTCAACACATCATACTTATTATTTAATTAAAAGTAATTTTCAAAAAAAAACTATGAGGCTTAGTCCATGGGTTCCGTTAGTACCAAACTAATTCATGTAGCGCAACTTTGATTCTTGTAGGTTTTATCCTTCGGAAACTTTTCTACATCCATCCACAACTCCAATTCAACGAAAACTACTTTTTTCCTAAAAAAACTACCGATCAATCAGCTTTCCGTTATTTCTTGTTACAAATATACATTTAGTTTAAGCATCTATCTTTCCTTCTGTTTCTAAACAGCTTGATTTAATTTCTTAGCGCGTCGATTCTTGAAGCGCTAGCTACATTTCTATCCTAGGTTCACTCTATAAAAAACCAATAGACAAACACAGACATACACATTTACATCCCCGCACATGTTCCATTATTAAGCAATAAACGAACATCACACAATTTGGTGACAACACCTACTTCTTTTTTTTAATAGCAATTTGTAATAGATAATATAGATACATATTATATTACTATACAGCGACCATTTCCAAATAGCATCACAAAGTTTTTTTAAATTACCACCTTTACTGAGAAGTGTAAGCAAATAAAAAGATTGTGGAAAGTTATAATCATTATCAAATCGATAAGAAGTTCCGAAAAGAAATTACTTAATAATTGTTGGATTCTTTTAGACATAGAATAATGTTTTTATATAACTATTATTAGAACATCAAAATTACTCGTCTTTTTACTGTATAATAAAATATAAGCATTTAATGTTAAAGTAGCGTTTTAACCAACAATCGTTGGTAACGATATCCACACGCGCAGGTTGGTGTTTGCACAATGAACGTAAGTAACTGAAACAACATATATTACACGAAACTGAACTTTTAAAGCATTTAACGTTTAATTCCATCTGTTTTAAGTAACTGCAGATATTTATAAGTTACAAATATCTTTAATAATATTCTTTTTCAAATAGGCTTTATGCAAGGACGTTCCAACATGAATTTGGGTTAATAAAACATTTGTATGAATAGTTATTGATATTTTCAATACATAAAGTTTTGTAAAAATGTCACTATGAATGACAATTTGTTGAAAACATTGAACTATGCGATTAACATTTTAACAAGAAAACTCCAAGAAAAAAGACATACGTCAAATTATAAAAAATATACAGTTATTACAGAAATGTGCTTTATGCTTGTATATTGTTAAAATTTGATATAAACCGTTCAAATATTCAAAGTATGCAGGAAATGGTCTTAATATGCATAATAGCCAAATTAAATTTCTACCATAAATGGCTTACTGAAGTTGTTTCTCTTTGGTTAATTAATAAAGTTTGTCTACTATATTTTTTTGCATTTTTTTACTGCTCGAGTTCTTCCCAATCATTAGCCGAGTGGTAGTGAGGCAGTTTCAACAAATTGCTAGATTACAACAATAATTAAAAATCTATAAATAACTTTAATTTATTTTTCTGTGCTTTGTTTCTATAAGAAATATATCAAAGAATTTATAGCATTATAGAAAAAGAAATAGTATTAACTAGGATAAAATATTAGACAAAAGGTAGCCGAATCCTTCACTCTCTCTCCTTCCCACAAACGAACTTAAAAAAAATCACTTTCTTGTGTTCCTGGAGTTCCAAATATCCGTCTAAATGTCGAAATCAAACATTTTCATGAAATCGACATTTCCCTATACTGAAAGTAGAGGAAAACAGAATGTTTTAGGTACTTAATTTGTGATGGGCATAATCGAATGATTTCAATAATCGAATGATTTTTATAATCGATATATGAAATTGAAATAATCATTCGTATCTAAAATACTTGCTCAAACGAGAAATATAGCAAACCTCGGCGATTCTACTGCTACCGAATTTGAATTTGTTAACCTGTAAGTACAAATCATTGTAACGCTCGATCCTAAAGGTGAGTACACATATGAGCACGAGCAAACTAAGCACGCACGCACATGCGTTTGCGCTCAGGTTGCGTGTGCTCAAGTTATGCGGGAATACCTTCGTTTGGTGAGCATCTGTGTGTGCTCAGACTATTCCGAATAAACACGGGAGTGGTAAAAAGGAGTTCGAGCAATGCGATTGCGAGTGCTGCATTTATACTAATTTACACTTTAATTAATAAGAAAAAAATGAAAAGAAATGAGAGGCGTTGGTGGGTGACACGGCTTTATCAAAGTAGATGAAGCACAGTAACCGGTCAGGCGTCCACACTGAGCACGCATGAACAAATCATTTGCTTCGAGCACGTCAAGAAAATCGACAAGCCGTGGCTCGCATTCGCATTCGTGCGTTGGTGCGCGCGCGCCGTTACGCTCAAGGCAAGCATCCTGAGCAAGACGTCCACATTTGTGCATTCGTGCGGGCTTAGCCTATGCGTGCTCATAGGTGCACGCAACTATATCCAAACACAATCACTGTTGTCTGTCAGAATTATTCGGCCATAGCCACAGTCAGTCATAGGATTCTCCGATTTATATTTGCATTGTGCATGTGCAGCTGGCTATCGCTTGTTATCGATTATTAAAATATATCGAGGTATTTCGAGAGATAATCATTCAAATGATTTGGCGATTCTACAATTTTGGGTTTGTATGCTTCGGAGACGAGCTTTTGTCTCCGAAGCATACAAACCCAAAATTGTAGAATCGAAAGTTTGTAAGCAGGTAAAAAAGAATCCAATAGACGTATAGCGGGCTGTGGACAGCAAAATGGCATTTCTGGCGGATATGATAATAAATGAATAAACAGTAAGTTGCATCCTCGTAAAATTTAACGTTCGTTAAACTGTTAGTATAGCTATTTAAGTATCAAGGAATGTAAGGACGTAATAACATCCGAGGTAGGCGAATACGAGCTGAGGCGGAGCCGAAGCTTGTCGCCTGCCGAGGATGTTATTAGTCGATACATTCCGTGTTACTTATTAAATTTTTCACGCTACCGGCAATGTAAGTAGGCCTACAGGTAGAAATTTAATAATATTTTTAAAAGTTTGTTTTGACAGCTGTCATCGGAATTATTTTTTAAAAGCTCCATTATTCTAAGTTGTCTATGTTTGTTACCATATCAACGAACAGTTAAAATCAACATTATTTTCCTAGGAATGTAAGTGACACTATTAAGTTCCGTCGTCAAGGGTAACTAGTACACGAATGTTATCAGCCACTTACGATCCCTGTAGCTATGGATGTAGGGCCTACTTATACTGCCGGTAGCGTGAAAAAGTAATTAAACTATTATATATAATTAGTCGATTTAGGCTTACTTTTAATATACATGGTAATATTCAACTCAACATGTATCAGCGAATTACGTCGTGTCTGCTGCTTTAGTAGTGTAACTCGAATAATTTTTGGCGCACAAAATTGTATCGTCAATAAACACTACTCATTTGGTTTATAATTTAGTTTTAAAAATCAAAGTTAATTTCAGCGTTCGATATATTATTCGTGAAATAACCTCATCATATACCACTCGCGAACAGAAAAATAACAGTGTTTGTTAAATTACTCAAACTTCTTGTGCTGAGAAAAATTTTCAAACCAAGCCAACAATCGGTGGTATACAACAAGTTTTCCTAATTTAATGTGTTTATTTTTTTATTCAGTGGCGATATAAGCGTTGAATATAAATTTCGAAGAAAATTGTGGTTTTGACGTGACCACATACGTTCTTTTTATTTTGCTCATGCTGTATATTTTCTATTGCCCTTAGCTGGTCTAGTTATGTTGTAGCTTTCTGCAAATTATAGCTTAAAGTCATACCTGTAGAATACGCTTCATTTTCTAATGTTTATTATCTTACACGTTAAACAAAAACTTCTAAGGTTTTCGTACTACAATCGATTGTTTGAGGTATCTGGTCAAGTTCGAGTTATGCATTCATATTTTATTAAGAAATTACATGTCATTAGCAACGTAATTTTATGTTTTACGTTTACCGCTTCAATATACTTCTTACTTCGATAGAAAAGTAGAGAATGGAATTCTAGTTGTACTGATGAAGGGGTGGAAAATGAAAACTTATAAATTAGTCAAATGGGCGTACCAAAGATATTCTTGATAACCAGAGAAGTATTTTTGTAGATTATATCGACTGTAGGATATAACTACTTAATATAAAAGATAAAGGTTGTCAAAACATAACACTATTTTTATCGTAATTAATATACTTTATAGATTTCTGACTTACATTGCAATTTTGAAATTTTCTTTAATTAAAGTATTGAACAAAATGAATTTCTATGAGCTACAAATATGAAATTTTACATAGATTTACAGAAAATGAAATCACGTTTAAAAATAATTAAATTAAACGAAATACAATTTATTTTTACCGTTATGTGGATTTGGTTATGCATAATCGTAAATGGCCAGGATAAATACAAATAATCCCCTAGTCCACTGGTAAACATGAAAATAAAGAAACATAAACTAAGCATACTTTACACAATGTTATCTACATCTGATCATCTTTGCAATTTTGTTACTTGACCTAATAGAAATTCATCGTAGTAGACTGAACAATGAACACTAATACGAGGCATTGAAACTACACTAAGTAAGAGTGATAAGAGCAGTTGGATAAGAGCTCGGTAGTCATAGAACTGTGTAATGAACTTAGTCGAACAGGAAATTATAATACCCTGTGTTTGTATGTTGTTTCAGATATGCTAATTCAGCTAGGACTTATAAATCGTTATTCTAAAGAAAAACTTCAAAAAATACTGCACTTGATAAAATTTAATTTCACATAAACATATGAATTAAAATTAGAAGTTGGCACTGAAAAACTATCTATTACAATTTGTGGCCTTTAAATGGTATTAGGAAAACTGCCGTATATTCACCAACGATTGATAATTGCCGATAATTGAATCAGAGTAGAAAATCAGATATGCATTAAATTTGCATTCGAATTCCAAACTTAAACATGTATCAAGAATAGATCCTGTTCGTCAATGCCGCTCCATTAGACGTAGTTGTATGAGAGGGAGATTAGAGCGAGAATTGATATCATTTTAATTTTCTGGGTAAAAACTACATCTGTAGTTAAATAATGTTAGAAACAGATTCAGAAAGTTTTGGGACATGTTCAGAACACTCTAAAATGTTACCGTACCGTCACTATTTATCAGTTTTAAAAAGCGCGTCTCCTTATGTTTCAAATTTCTTATCGCATAACGATCGATTTTTCACAAGTAATACAACTAGTGATCCCGTTTTTTTTTTCAATAAACTTGGGTTGATTATTAACAAATACTTGACGATAACTTTACGGGCGCAACTCTAGCAAACTTCGATGTTAATAATAAATTCAGACTATTATTCGATCATGTATTTCATTTAAATATATTTTACTTCAATTAAATTTTAATATTATTAAAGTAAATGTTGTAACAAATTATGTGAATTTCACGAAAGATTGAATAAAACATCGCTCAAAATTTATTAACAAATTTCACATTTACAACACTACTATGGCGCTTTACGTACTTAACGATGACATAAACATTTCTACCGCAGTTTTTTTTATAAAATGTTAATGTTGTTCAACGTCTGCAATTCTTGTAAAAAATTAAGCCAAAATTAGATTACTGCAACGACTGGTCATTTATCGGACCTCAACGATTTATAAAATTTAAAAAAACAACGCCGATGTCATAAAACCGTACACTTTTTCTAAGCAAAGAGATTGAGTAGATTTTTTGAAAATATCAAGTAGTTCATCAATTATATCAACAATAAATGAGGTTAGAAATCGAAAAAAGGAAAAAGGTCGATGAATCAAATTAATTATATACGTGAAATAATTTTTCGTCAAAAATGGCTGTAAATTTGGGAAAAAATTGGGCACTGCTGTGGAAATTCTAACAACCGTTTCATTACTGATAAGTAGTTATACAAAGTTGTACGGCAACCGCTATGAGACATTTTGTTCCTATTCTCTAAACCATTATTACACTACTACCAACTGTAGAAGTCATGTGACCCTGCTCGTGTCATATTTATAAATTCTGAATTAGAATTTCGACTTCAGATAAACCACCAAAAAGAAACACCCTAGAGATTTTCTCTCAACAAAAGGCTGTTGCTATTGTCATTTCATAGATTCAGTTTTTATAAATAGAGAGTAAATTAAAGCTAACACATAAAACTTTAGTTGTTAACAGTTTATTTGGTTCTACCTATTACCATTTGGAATGTTCAACATGCAGTATTCTAGATGAGCAACTATGTTCATAGTTGAAACGCATTCGTTTATCATTGATAATCAAGATTTATTTAGCATTACGCCGACTACTCAAAAATAGTATATTTGACATTAGAAGATATAATACACTTTGTGTCCTACAAAATTCACCTTCATTAGCGAATTTGTCCAACTTCTGCCGTTCATTGAAGTTAGTGATAATACGAGTAAATCTCACACATCACACCCTAAATATAGATTTCTAGAAACCTAACAGAATAAAGAATTTCCGCAGCACTTCGTGTGCGTAAACAAGTAAAAACTAAAGTGTGGGAAGTGTTCGAAATTACTATTACTCGTTATAAATATCTGCTACAGAGCTTCCTTTGGAATCAACCTTCCTGTGAACGCTTGCTATTTCTACGATTAACATATTAAGATAAGAACATAAGCAATAAGCATCACTTTATAAACATTAAGTTACGAATAAAGGTTGCCCGCAATATACGCTTAACTATAGATTGGAATTTCAACCTAAAACCGTTTATCTTGAAAGGAGTATAGTATTTTGGCTTCCGGATCGGAACCGCGTCAGGGGTACTACTACTGCTGCAGAAACAGCAGCAAAGTCTACATCCCTGAATATGTACTGTGCTACATAGGCGCCGAATACGGGGGGGCTCCGGGGCTCAAGCCCCCTCAGAAAATTATCAGGGGGGGCGCAGCCCCCCCTGATATTTTTTGCATTTAAAAAATCGGAAGGTGCAAATGTAATACGCGACCTTTTGCCGGAATTTGTTAAATTTATTAAAGTAGCATTAACGATTCCTGTACCTTCGTGTTGCGCAGGGCGTTCGTTTTCTGCTTTACGAAGGTTAAAGACATATTTAAGGTCAACTATGTCACAAAAAAGACTTAATGATTTGGCTCTACTTCATATTCATAGAAACCAAGATACAGATTTAAATATAAACACAATTGTAAATTTATTTATCGCCAAGACAGAAGTGAGACGAAATACTTTCTTTTGAATTTACTGTTCATTTTTCGTTTATTTTAATGAAAATATGTACTTAAAATAACGCATGTCAAAACCATTGGAGTACAAAGTAGCTTATTTCTGTTAAATTCCTACAAAATCAATATGCAATAACAATACTACATTTTTTAACAAAAAAAAAACATCATAAAATCGAAAACTTGTGCCCACGAAACCTATTTTTCCAAGGCAATATAATTTAACACAAATCCTAACTTTTAATTTAAGACGGTTTGACCTTGAAAAATTCAAAAATTTTGCTTGCGGCTCATTTTCATTAAGCCCCCCCTGAGAATTCAAAAACCCGGCGCCTATGCTGTGCTACCGTGAACGAAACATCGACAGTAGCAGTACCTATAACGCGGCGCAATCCAAAATGCCCCTTTTCCCTATTTTACATTTTCTAGTTTCTCGTTGACTTTGCTACTTTTGAAATGTCTATTTTTCTAGACGATAATATTGCTATCTTTGTTATTATGAAAGTTGTGATTAAATTAGCAAGCTCATTATAATAGAGCATTTAGCGGATAAATCGGTTTTCGTATTTTACTCCAGGTGTGTAATCAGATATAACAAGTAATATTGTTAGCTAATATTGCGCAAACAGTATTGTTTATGGTAAATTCGACATACATACAGCGTGTTTGCTTTCTTGGCACATTTTTGGAGTGGATAACATTGGTATCTTTGTTATTATCAAAGTTACAGCGTTGGTTAAATTAGCAAAGTTAAGGAGAATCGATTTCTAAAGTTGACTTCAACTTTTTAAATATTCTGAAAAAAACAGAGTTTTTCTATGTAAAATAATTCTACAGCCTATTATGCTACACAATTAAAGCAATTACTTTACTTTTATAAATTCAAAAAACTACCTATAATAAAAAAGTATAGCAAATCTTATGACAAAAACATGTTTATTAATGTGCTTACAGCAACCATAACTAGAATTTCAAAAAATGCGATTTTATGTTATATATTGAAAATCAAAAAAGCCATGACATTATATTTATGTTACTGAATTTTACGTAATAATATCTACATAAACATGTTTTATTTTTGTTCTAGCGTAAATGTTTATAGAATTATTAACGTTAAAAAATTCGCCCTTTTCAGAATTTTCGGGATATTTCAAAAGCTTGACGACATAGGGAAAATTTAAATAGCAGCAAATTTTTGTCAAAGTTCTGCTCAATTTTCCTGGTACAACCGACTATATAACTCTTATGATAACAAAGATAGGAATATTACCTACTCGATAAATGGACCAAGAAAGCAAATGCTGTAAATCGCATTAACCCTGAACAACATGTTTGCGCAATATTAACCAAAAATATAATTATATCTGATTGCACACCTTGAGTAAAATATGAGTCTGTATACGACAACCAATTTAGCCGCTAAATGCGCTATTATAATAATAAGTCAGAGCACGAACAAGTTAGGATATGGCGAAACATGATCAAGGATGAAACATCAAGCTTTTATGACACATTTATTTGTAACCACACCGTACAGTATTTTGAAAGAACTTTAAGATTTTAGGTAGACAATCGTGGTCCTGAAATAATTATAATGAAACCAAATTATTGACTCTTGCTAAAAGTATTTAGTGGAAAATAAAGCTTCTGGTACATTCTCTCTTCTAATCTACAGTTCTGGCTATTTGTGAACGCTTGCATTTTCCAAAAGCAATCTCTTATGTTAAGCAAAAATTCAAATTTATTGAAAAAAACGCGGATAAGAAGTTTGGAAATATTATAAATATTCCAATTTTTCGTGTAGCTTCAATTAATAATTAAAATATTTAATTAACTTTGATATATCTAAACGGTTTAATTTCCAGCTTCGCATATTTGAGAGAACCAGAATTCCAGCGCTTACTGTAAACAATTTTAAACTATTTTAGTGGAAGCAAATTGCTTTGTACCTTTTCACGTAATGATGTTGCACACGCAATTGATCTATTAGGCTAACAGTGGATGTGGAAGGGACTTTGTGCACTACGACAAACATTTAATATAATAATTTTACATCAAAAAACAATTTAACGTTTCGCAATTTTCAGTTTAATTTATAGCTCCAGCTTAAATCTCAACTGTAACTAAACAGCCTGTACAGAACTCAAAAACCGTACAAATTACATTTTACTAAACATAAATGATCCACAGTAATCATCACTTTAATTACAGGATGGTGCATTACCTTTCCTTAGGAGACAATTAAAGTATATCAATAATCAGTACACTAGACAAAGTTTAATTTATTTACGTTCTAAAATAAAAAGTGATGTTCGTGTGGCTTATAAAAATTATATTAATGATACGGAAAATAACATTAATGAGAGCCCAAATTCATTTTGGACTTTTGTGAAGTCTACTAAGAAAAATCTTAATTTAAGTAATCACGTTATGGGGTATAATAATCAAGAATATCACTGCAATAAAAATACTGCAAACGCATGTGCTGGTTATTTCAAGGAGGTGTATGACCAGATGGCATCATATGATATACCAAAAACCACAGATGCGAGTGCGATGTTGAGTTGTCCAATTCCAACTCGCACGTGGATTTAAATGTTATGTGAATATACTTTATAAATCAGCAAAATAATTTCTGTTTCACTACCTTAGATGCGGTAGAGGAAGCGATTCATCCGATAACAGGACGTAAACTTTTATAAATTGTGCTGCCATTTTGTAACGGTAAGAGATATCGAAAAACTTTAAACACAAAAATTGTTCAGTTTAATGGGATCTTTAAAATGAAATATTACTTGACTTTTTGTCCTACTTAACATTTTTGAGATAATATCATTTGAATATTCCCGCTTCTTTGAGGAGGAGAAAGAATACTGACATTTGGTTTTTGTTCTCATGTGTTCCATCATTGGAAAACTAATTTAATGGACTTTAATGATCAGTACCCATTTTCTTCGTACAATAGTTTAGGTGCGGTTGGCAAAAGGTTTACGTAATGACCGTTTTTTGATATAATAGACCGCCATTTTTAAATGGTTTGAGCTATTAATATTGCTGTTTTTTAAGTTGTTGACTTTAAAAAGACTTTTAACATAAGGTACGACTTAACCCACATTCGTATTTGAAAAGCTTGAAAAACTACCAAAACTACCCTTTCTTGAGTCCCAAAAAATTTATAAATATTTTTACTGAATACTTCGTGTGCGACTTACATAACAAATTTTTTATTCCATCCATGTAGGTTCAATGGTTTAGCCGTAAAAGAGAGTGCGTTGGTGGTCTGTTACACACTGTATATATATGGCCATCGTCCGACCAGTGCATTTATCGCGCTGACATGGAATCCCGCACAGCACATTTTATATAATTTTAGACAATTAACATAATAAAAACTTTTCACGCGGAACATTGTGCAATTATATTTAAATAAAAAGGATTTGTTTATCGCGAGTGGTTTAATACAAATATAAATATGATTAAAATTATATGACAAGTAAAGGCAATATTTGGACAAAATAACTAGGCAAATAAATACGCAACAAAATAACAATTTAATCAACAAATTTTACCTCTTATAACGAGTACAAAATATTAAGTTTTCCTATAAAACAATGTCTGTCTGTCTGTTTGAAACAACCAACAATTTATTGTTTCTTATTGTCTTCTAAGATTTGTTTAGAATAGAGAATTAAGATAGTGAAGCTCCAAATTTTCAAAATTCAATAGATCGTAATGTTGCTCTTTCTAGCAGCGCTATTCGAATACGGGAAAACGCTAGACAAACACAGAGGACACGACAAGCAAGAACTCTCGCTAGAGTTCAATACATAATCATAACCTACAACCCATCAAGTTTCACGCAGCGTGTAGCTTAACAGTTGCAAATCTTTCACCACACCGCCTGCTAGGCTGATATTGAGAAAGTATTTGAATTTATAGCCCTGCGGGCCTGGCAGAAAACATAAGAATTTCGTCTAGGTGATGGACTTTGCAGGCTGCAGTTTTGTTGGTGGGTTTTAAATGGAGGTAGATAGATAATTTACTTAGGAGCGATAAAGCTCATTTTTATTTGAAGAACGGCATAAGCAAAATGAACTCTTCTGGGCTGTAGAAAATACTAAAATTTTATTTGAACAACCGCACTCTCAGAAGCTTACTGTTTGGTTTGGCACATGTTCAGCAGGCATTCTACGTCCTTATCTTTTAAATTGTGCCGGTCTATAGTGCTTAATGTATTATATCGGGCAGAAATATGTACTCGAACGAATGGAGATTATTTGCTAAATATTAGAGCAAGTTAGATTGATTATAATATTGACTCTTTGTGTTTTACTAAGGAATGAGTTGAATAAAGTTGTATGATTTGTAAATATTTTTTATTTAAATAAATTACACTTTTCATAGATATAATAAAAAAATTAGGTCCGTGAGCATAAGCTTGTTTGTGCCTTAATAAGTAGGTAAGTTCTCGTGTACACTATTTAATCTATATATTAAATCTGTCTCTTAAAACTGTCTCACCATAGCACGACGACGAACGCTTTCATATTGACAAAGTGAATCGCTATAACAAGATGATGGACCTTCACATCTCCCCTCAGTTTATTGATTGTTTCCGGCAAATACTTATGTTGCAGTAACTACTCTTGGTATAATTTGGTCTTATATGGCTTACTTTAATTCTGGCGAGTCGTAAAATATAAACAGTTATAGTCCTCTATTTATCGAGATTTTAAAAAAATTGCGCATGTTTAAACTGAAAAATTTTTGTTTGCTTATTAGGAATTTAAATAAATCCGTAACTGTCTCACCATAACATATTATTAATGTTTTCAATGAATCTTTACCTTGCTGTCAATTCTGTTTGGTATACTTTGGTTATTTATGACTATTTTAAAACCAGCGGCTTGAAAATGTGTATTATCTCGCTGCCAACAAACAAATGTATAGCAGAGGAATTCCGCCGATTATCGCCCAGAAATTGAGATCTGGATTAGGTTCCGCACACTATTACAAAGTGTTTATTACAAAATTGTTTACTACAAACTTGCATCTGTAAGAACTGCACTTGTACTGGTGCATTTATTATCGTCCTGAGGCAGCGTAGATATTTATTATGTTTGTGAGTTCTGATAATTACGTTAAAATCACGTAGGGTGATTGGGCCCTGAAGCACGCCGATATCCGGGGAATGTATATTAATAGTATCATTACATCTCAGATTTATATTAATAAGGACGAATTTAATTTTGGAATTAGGTATATGCAAATGTCTTACAACATTTTTAGCGCATATTTATTACTTCCAAAAATATTTATTAACCTCCTTACGTGGAACTGAAGAAAAGTGAATAATTTAACTAATTGTTTTCTCGCTTCTTTTTAAGGAACATTCTGGGGCTTTGATAAGATTTTTTTCCTCAAGATTTTACGGTTTTGTTTCTTTCTTCGAATTTTTTACGAGGATGCTTTTCCGGTTTTTTTGCTTTCTTCCGGAGCAGGTTTTTCGGGCTTGTTTTTGATTGTTTTTCAACTTTATTCAGACCGACTCAACAGCAAGCGCCGGGTATGAAAATACCTAAAAAACATCAAAAGGCGTAGCCCACGGGATATATTAGTTTAACATCACAAGTGATCACAAAAATTTCTAAGATAAATACGGCCATCTGAGGTTTACGTGCAGCATAAGATGAAATAAATTGAGTTGATTCAGTTTATCGTGAATTGACGATTTATGCTCATATTTCAAAATAAGCTAAGAATTGATAACAAAAGCAAACTAACAAACTGCTGTGTCTACCTGCTTGTATTTACGAAGAACTAGCTGAACCCTACACCCTCGGCTTTTTTTACTTTCCTCGAGTTTTAGTATTGAATTCATTAACAATTTCGAATTTGACACTTTGGCGGAAATACATGTTAAAAAATTGGCTTTTAATAATGTCTATGTGTGGGCGAGTATGTGTCTGTGTGTTTGTGTGTGACGCCTCATAATCCCCGAATGGATAGTCCGATTTCGATAAGCTTCGGAATGTGGAGGTATTTCAAAAATTTACGAACAAAATAAGTTTCAAAAAAAACCGCAATCGGAAGCGAAAGTTAGACTTGCTTTTTGGTAGCATATTATTTAAAAAGGGAATTTTTAAAATTAAATACCGAATCTGAGGGAAGACCTTTATACAACACGAATGTTTTTTTCGAAAATACTAGCATTAACATGACGGCATCTACAAATTTTGACTTGAACGCTTATGTGAGATAATTTTCTGCCTTAATATTAATTATTTTTTATTTGCTGCTTCATTGCAATGTATGCCTATATTTATTATATCTTGTATAATCTTGTAATGCTGTTGAATAAATACTGTGTTTGCCTAATTTAAAGCCTAAAGTTTATTTGGTCGACTGTTTTGTTTACGGTTTAATATTTAGGGTAGCATATTAAACGGGACGAAGGTAGATCTGCAGATCAGTTAAGAGTTTTAAGTCAGTTACATTACATGTCAGTGTGCTAAGGTTACGGGTGCTTTGTGTAAAGTTAAATAATGTTGCGAGAATGCAATGAACAATGCTGTGGTTGTGTTTAATTGATTGAAGGTACTTATGGGTACCTATGTATAAAGTAGTAGTGCACCACTGTTTGATGTTGTATTGTTGATGTGTTGATATCATTGTTGTTGTTGTCTGCTGCAGCAGACAATTTTACAGCTCGTTCAGACAAGTACCTAGGTCTGGGTAGTGGGTCCCTCGGCCGGTTTAATTGAAAGAGTATTAATGGGTGACTCCAGATTGTATACCCTGGAGAGGCTTCCAACTGGTGAGCACACGAGATAGGCGAGCCCCTAACTAGCGAGCACATTAAAATGGAAGTAATATTCCATTGAGCGGTTTAACTATCGGTTAACCGGTATCCGGCATGATAAGCGTTCTGTCCTTCTATTATAGGTTTTCAGGTATGTTAAGTTGCTGCACTGAAGAATAATGCTGTAGACTACTCAAGGGGTTAACTACTAGAGCCTACGAGTGGAAATACCTCTCTGTTAGTAACATATTTTTATCGTGCTTTGCTAATGTAGTAATGTATAAGTGTTTTGCTTTCCATGTTAATACTGAGGATATTCTGAATGATAAATGTTTGATGCGTCTGAAAGCAACATAATTATGAGAAGTGCGTGGTTAAAGTAGGCTTGCACGGTGTTTTATGAAAATGCGACCTTGCTGCATCGGTCGATCTGTTAAAGATCTTGGTGAGTAAATACTAATTTAGGTATTGTACCTGTTTAAGTACATCGGTTTTTACCCATCCTACACTTTATTATTATTTAAAAAACCAATTAACTGATAAAGATGCGATTTGTAGTATAATACCGCTAGGAAAGTACAATGTCACTATGTAAAACAATTATTTATAGATGAAAAATCGAAGAGTGAAAATTAAAAAAAAATTATTTAGATATTGACCACACCATGTCTTTCAAATTGTGTAGGCTCGGAGAGATAGGGATAGGCTATAATTTGGTGTGCTCTAGTTCGTTAATTTCTCTGTGACGCCCTCTATAAATTTTTGAAAGAGAACACTTATGCCCCTTTGCATAATAACGGAGGCCGTTAAAAAAAGCGGACAGGATGAAGGAATACGGATTTAATATATAAAAAGAATTGCGGCAATTGCTATGTAATTAAGTTGCTATCCGCGTAGTGCATGTGTAAACAGTATTAATAGTAAATAACATAATAAAAAAAAACTTTTCTTTATAATAAGTTAATATTCGACATTGTTTTCATGCAAGTAAATAATAATTAGAATAACGCAAATACTAGGATAAAAATCGCTGTACAATTACAGTATTTACATTGCAGTAAAAACTTAATTTAAAAATAGATTGAACCCCATGCAAAGAAAGAATAAACTAACTTTCAAATCTTTGCAACAAAACCAACACTCTTTTTCATCTATATCGCAATCAGCCATTACGTTCCACTGCTGGGCTTCGGAACTCTTCTCTGCCACGTACTCTTCTTAGCGCTGAGGTGGAGTACGAGGGACCTACAATTTAACGTCGAATCCGAACGGCTAAATACCGCAGAAAGATCTAGGCATTAAGACCTCACAGCTGCCTACACCGGATTGGGAAATGTGAGTGGCGGGTTGCGACGTAGATTCTTATTGCTGCGTAGCTTCGGCGGTGAATTGAACCCTAGCTCTTAAGCGTTAGAGGCCTAGCGCCTAACCTCTAAGCTACCGCCACTCTTCATCTTGTGATCATCAGTGATGCTCATTGATCCAATTCCCACCTTCTGTTTTTTGTCGGATTAATATCGTATTTAAATTTCTTTGTTCTCTAATCTAAAAATCCATTTTTTTTGTGCTGCTTTAACATGTTCAGGCAATTAACCAGAATTAAAGATCTCAGACGTTTAGCCAAAACAAAAAGGTAAGTCTGTATTCATTTAATACACTCATACTAAGTTTTAAATAGACGTTTTTGAAAAAATAAACAGACAATGGAAGATTACAAGGACATCGCGCTTCCGCAAATACACGATTTTGTAGCCGTAGAATATGTGCTAATTTTTACAACGTTAGTCCTCCTTTAGTGTTGACGTGCTAGTAACAATTTTTTAACACCAATTTTGTTTTCCTAGACTGAAACGTCTGGTCTGTATACATGAACACACAAACACACAATACAAACCTACGCACGCCCACACACACCCACAAATACGATATCGTTTTCTTAGGTATAGGACGTGTACCTGCCGCCAAGAAAGATAAACACACAGACTCAGTTTTAATCATCTAATACATATTAGATTTGCGACACATTTGGTGACACTTGAGGTGCTTACTTGAAATAAAGTCTCGAAGGACATGGCAAACAGCAATTAATTTTTTACTACTGCTTTTTGCGCATTGCTTGGTTTATAAAGAAAACACGATTTCCAATTTAAAAGATAATAACTAAATTTTATTTTTATTAAGTTTTCTGTCTACTGTAAAAACTCGGAACAACAATAAAAAATTAATATCCTAAATTACTAGTTTTTATAGAATGCGAAGTCTGACGAATGTTTTACTCTGTTAAAGCTTTATATATTCCGCGTGTGATACGAGCGCGTATTCATTAACAGAATATCTCTGCAGCTATACGAAACCCATCCACAGTTGTATTATTACTGTCACTTTTACTTTTGTTGTTTGATAGATAAAGGCCAATAACTTTTGTGCGGAATGGTTTTTTAACCTTAAGGATGGTAGCACAAACCAAAACTTTTACAAGCCACTTTGAATTCTCCTAAATTTGTTGGGAGAACGAAAGTTCACAACTCTGTATGAGAATCGCTTTAGGGCTACAACGCAGAACAAAACTTTGCTAACGTTGCAAGTGTCATTGTATTTGCTTTTTAATCTACAAAGAAATGAAGTTTTAATGTTATTCGTATTCATTTCTATAACAAACACATTTTTTGCCCATTAGATGTAAACTTTTACAAAAGCACAAATCTTTTAAAATGCTAGTTACAGAAAACGGAAAATACGACAGTAATAAATATACCTATAGCTAGCTCAGTTAGACTTCGTTTAGCAGTAACGCAGCTATTACATAAAAATCAGCAGAAAAGAATTATTAAACGCAGCTAGTTGGAAAACAGAACAGAAATTCTAAATTGCACATGTCGTCACTTGAAAAAGCCTGTGGAAAAGAGTAAAACCAGTTCCGCAGTTCTGTTAGATGCAAGAAAAAGTAAACAACGAAATTCTTACGAAGCGTGAAGGGCTTCCGCTGATAGGCAGACTACGCAAACCGGATATAAAACATGCTCTACATAAATAATATTTATAAAGTAAGACAATGTTTTTATACATAATAAATAGAAAATGAGAAAACGCATAAAGTTGCTGAAATCAAAGTGAATATACAAATGGGGAGAAAACAGAAAATAAAAGAACGCAAATACGGGATGCTTCAACACTTATTATTTATTTCTAAAACAATTCAAGACGAGGAACAAAATATAATAAAAATTTTATGGTAAATTCTTCCTTTCTGAATACTTCAAAAAAATTTTAACAATCCTATAAGAGCTGTAACGTGATCGCCTCATTACTTTCTTAGACCTTAGCTATAGGGAAGTACTGATTTCATGAAAATGTTGGAAATTTAGATTTTAACGAAAATACACGTTTTAGGACTAAAGTAATCCAAAAAAAGTGTTTTAAAAAAATTCTGTCTGTGGATGTGTGTTGGTGTAACGCCTATGAAGACGAAAGTACCTGGCCGATTTTGATGAAATTATAAATCAAGAGGTATATCGAAAATTGTAGTTCTAGTTAAGCTTTTCAAAAAAATCTTAAACCGAGAATGGAAGTTAGACTTGTTGTTTTGGTAGCGTTTATTCCCAAAACTAAATTTTTGGAAATTTGAGCACGGAATCTGAGAGAAGAATTTAAGGAAAATCATAAACTTTTTTACCGAACTCTGTAGCTGTAAAATGGCGGACACTACAACTTTTCAAAAATCTCGACTTTACCGCCCATTTACTCAAAAAGTAGTTGTTTGACCGGAATCAGATACAACTTGTTTGAGAGTCCTTTGTCAATAGTATACGATTAAGTAAAATTGATTTTAAAAATCCAAGTTCTGAAAATTTTCAAAAACAAATTTTACAAAAGCTGTCGAACACGATTTTTTTTAAACTATCTGAGCCGATAGAGCTTGCAGTGAGCTACAAATCTGTTTTTTACTCATCTTCCGCAAGTTTCAATGCCTTTTCAACTTACTGTAATAATATCATATAGCTACATTAGCTGACAATGCTAGTATTTTTTTAAATTTTGCTTCATGTATCAAAACCAAATAGTTTCGTTTTTGATTAATCTGGTATGCGTTCCTTCCACGATCATATAAAATTCCCAATCTTTTTGATCAATAATGATTTTGTACTTTTTGCTACCCGTGAGAAAAGTACCAATCCAAAATATTTTGCAAAATAAAACATAGAAGAAAAAAGACACGACAACTGTACCAAATTATTTTTGATTTTCAGTTTGGTTGTAACCTAACCGAGTATTATTTATAAATTGTTGTTGTTCTTACTCGGTAGCCGGTTCTGTTTTGCACATATTTTCTCTATTTCCACACCTGATTTTGTTACGAATCAAACAATAATCAGTGAAATAGTTAAACAATAAGTTCAATAAAAAACAATTGCAAAAAGCATTTGTTTCTACATCGAAAGTTGTAATTTCCAAAAGAAAACGAAACATTTCTGCTGACTTTTTATTTGTATATCTTAAAAATTGTTACTTATTTTAGTTTCAAAAGTGTTTGTTGTCAATGTTTTTGCGCTAACAGTGACTATAAGATCTGATCATTCCTAACACTGTACCGATAGCGTAGCTACATAGTATTTATGTTATACATACTGTAAAATACTAAAATAGTATGAATACTGAAGAAAACTTAGATGTAAAAATTACAGTATAAACGTTTTAAAAATCTTTCATTTGTTGCAATTTAAGAGTATAAACAGACTGTATCATTTTAACCTCGGTTTTAACATAGGTTTTTTATTTGTAAAGGCAAGATTGTTAGACAAATTGTCTTTTTTATAAATGCAGATATTTAAAGCAGACCCGATTAAAAACCTGTTTCAGAATATGTACATTCCAAAAATGCAAATTTTCTTTTGCTTTTATTGCTCCTTTTTAGAGGTTTCAAATTTTGTTGCGTTTTCTTGGTCAATTTTTCGTTATTTTGCCTTTTTACTACATTTTGTGCCAAAAGTTTAAGTCTATTTGTTTTAATTAAACTTTTTTAACTTCATTTTGTAATTTTATAATTTTCTTTAAAATTTTATTGAAAACTTATGAAAAAAGCAAATATTGTCTCAAACCCTTAAAACAATTGGAAATAAATATGTAGAAATATAATTTTCTTTCTGATTTTATCTGATCAGATTTTAATCCTCTTATCACTAACTACGACATTAGGACCCAAACAATTCTCCTAACATAATCTACTAATGAATCAGTTTCGCATGTTCTGGAGATGGCTTTTCCACCTATAAACGACTTCTGACCGACAGCAGAAGTAACCTAGCAATCGAAAACTACTGTTAACTAGTTGGTTTTCAAAATTGCTTTTTTCAACTTCAGGCGATGCGGCCTTTTCAATATTTTGCGTTTTTTGGCCGTTTTTGGTATCTTTTTTAGCTTTTTTGTTAGTTTTTCAGCTTCTTTGATGCCTTTTGCTTGTTTTCATGCCTTTTTACCTACCTTTTTTGAGGTTTTCGTTTGTCTTGAGTTATGTGTAATTTAGGCATGGCCCATAAGACTGTAAGCTATCTACAAAATAAGTTTTAAAGTTTTATAGGGAGACGTAAAAATTCGGTTGCGCGTTAAGACGTCACCGGGAATGTCGCATCTATAGTTAAAACTATTTATGAGAAAGAACCGTTTTAGTTTTTGAAAAACAAATCCATGGTATTAAAATAAACCAAACAAAACATTTATCAGTTGAAAATTGGGAGAAAATAATCTCCCCAAATATTACTGCATCTAAAAATCAGATTGTGAACCTTATTCTACTATCACTCATAAGAAATTAGGCATCAGCAGAAAATGTTTTATCGTCTGCCTTTTATTGAATAAAGGAAACAAAATTTTTAATTTAATTCATAGAAGGCGCCACAAAAAATAGCAGTTTGAGACTCCAACTTTATTGTAACTCATTGCTTGCATCATGAGTACATAATTTAAAAAAAATCGTGTTACTAGTTTTTTAGCAGTATTTATCAAGTTGCCGTTTTTATTTTTACAAAAATTCTCTTGAATTGTAGCAGTGTGTTCCTCTGGAGCTGCTAATACAATAATAAAAAAGTTACGCTAATATCTCAACTCGTTTCTGAGTAATAAGGCATTAAAGTATAGAGTTGAAAAAAAAATTAGAAGCCGTCACAATTTGTAGCTAGAAAGAGAAAGTTTTAGGTTTCTAGCAGATTCTATTTCTACATCCGAAAATGTCTGTTGCCCGTTTTAGATTTTTTCAATAACAATTATATTTTGTCTATGATTAATATTTGATATACCTTTGTATTCCAAAGCGCATCGAAATGAGCTTATCAATTTAAGAGTTATGAGGCGCACACACATGCACGCATAACCCCCCTCCCCCTTTTCTCGACAGACAAACATTTTTTTAAAACCAAACCACAGACAGGTATTTTTTAAACCATTTTTTGGGCCTGGAGGTCCAAAACATGTATTTCCGTCAAAATCTCAATTTTGACAGTTTTTATGAAATCAGTACTGCCGTATACTAATTGTATAGGAAAGAAAAATCTACTGCGGTCTACAAACTACCATGCTTCTGTAGTCACCTTACATTGGTCAAACTAGTCGTTCTCTAGAGTTGCGGGTCTAAGAGCACAAACGTGATTGATTGCAAACGCCAAAGAATTAGGAAACCCGCCGTAGTTGAACATACTCTTCCATCAATGATCGCACAATAAACTTAAAATAGCTAAATATTGATTAAATCGCACCATCACTACCTACAGATTAGCACTAGAAGTTAATGAGACAGAAACACATCTATCCAATACAAACAGTGAATTTGGTTTGTACAGGTCTGCGCATTCAGTAATTCGCCTACTGAAAACCAACAAACGATTCACACATGATTGCATCATCGGTTACACTCAACAGACTATAACCGGCCATAAGCTTATAACACCAGCCAATCAAAACTACGTAATTTGAAATTAATCTCATGTTCAGTCTTCAAGATTCCAGCTGCAATTTAATTACGCTTGTGGCTTCACAAGAAATGAATCGGCATAAGTCAATTTTAACTCCTTGTTTAAGTTAATAAGCAGCAACAGTTTTAACGATCTACTCCAATAGTGTGTTCCCTTATTGTGATTGCGACAGGAGCCATCCAGTGAATAATTAACAGAGATGTGAAGAACGCGTTAAAATAAATAAATAAATGTAATGCACACCAGGTGATTCAACCTAGATGTCCTAACGAAGCATTTAAATATTATTTTTAAATATACCAAAATTAGCTTTTGTAAGCGTTTATGGTACTGTGAATTCTTTAAATTTGTTATATAAACTACATGTTTCTACATCTGGTTACACCGGAAGTGAGGCCAAATTTTGTTTCTTAAAAAGCACGTTATATTTTTTCTGACAGACTCTGATAAAGCATAAAACTCTCTATTCAGCCATGTATAAAAGTTGCTCCAAAACTTAAACGGTTACTCGCTAGAGGGCGTTGAACTACAAATTCAAAATAACCATAAATTTCATATTTCAATCTGTTAATTTTTTTTGAAGTGGTCCGTGACATTACAAAATAAAATATTTTAATGCAAAACATAACGTGTTGTTTATAAAACGAATTTAAATGTCTCTACATAGCATAAACGTCTGCAAACGCTAATATTGGTACCTATCTTAAAAAATAATTGAAATATTAGCTTGGGACATATATTCTGCAGCTAGAAAATATAGTGACTAAAAAAAGAATCTTACTGCTACTTAGACAGGAAAATAAATACAGCAAAAGTGGTAAAACTATTTAAACGAAATCATGGGAATACATACAAAAGCAGGCTAGAAGTTAATTAACGATCTACAAAATCTACACGCTTTTGCACTCTCACCACAAACCACACTAATCTTAAATTTTTAAATATTAACCTACCCCTTGCAATACATGAAATTAAAGGTAGTAAAAGACTTTTCCGCCGATTGATATTAAAAATTTGCGTTTATTAACATTTAAATGTCACTTTAAGTATCACTTTTAGTGCTTGTTAAAAAATGTTTTGTTATAAAACAAACAGTATGACATTTATGAAAATATAAACTAGCAACATGATGGTTCCGATAACGTCGATATCATTACAAATATTAGAATAATCGAAAAATTAATGTTAATTCTAACAAATTGCCGAAAAAATTATACGTTCAAAACGGCAGAAACGCTGTTTTACTGTTTTGGCTTAGCCTCGGCTATGAAACTCCAGCCGCTGCAATAAAACTACTACTTTAGGCCTAGCTAAACAAACAACTATAATGCAATGTCGTGTTGAAAAATTTGTCAAACGATTAGTTTAAAAAAAATAATTAGCAAAATTTTATTATAAAAAATACATGAAATTAAATGTTCAAAGTGTGCACATTATGCAAAATTTCCGGTCTTATTCATAGCCCAAAAATCCTATAGCAGCGACCAATTTTCAAAAGGAAATTGGTGGAATTAATTTGACTTGACCCAGTACAGCTAGGACTTTTACTTCTGCTACTGGAGGGTATCGTTCTTTATTCTTTATTAAATACTGCTCCAGTTTCGTGAATCTTTGTGACTACATCCAGCACGTATCTGGCCGAAACATTCTTGTCCGAATATAGCGGTTTGAACCCCACAGCGCGAGCGGTTTGAAACGCACATTTTTTTCTTCGACATAAAGAAAATGTATTTGTTAGAATATACCATCTTGAAAATTAAAAACGTTGGGAACGATCGAAAATCAATAGAATTTATAAAGTTTTATTTCGCGAACTGAAGTGAACTAAAATTAATAACAAAAACCAAACCATCCTGATTGAACATTATGTGTTTTATTGATAAAGCAACATTTTTGTGTACTGATCAACAGGTGTATTCTGTTAGAAAACATTTGTTACCATTTTGTCGCAAAACGATAAAAAATTATTGTAATAGATAATTTTGATAAAAATTGTCTAATACATTTTTATTTCTAAATCTAATCGTTGAAAAAAGCTATTTCAACACGCCATTGTATTAAGTATTTTACTACCTTTTACTTCAAGTATCACAAGGTGTAGGGTTGGTAATTACAATTTTAAAATTAGAGTGGGTGGGAGTGAGTGGGTAAAAGCTTGTGGATTCTCTAGATTGTTAATTATATTCTCCAAATAGACAAATTTTGCTTGTAAAATGAGTAAAACAATAAAAATTAATTCAACAAGTATATATTACAAATCTGGCAAAAACCACAAAAGTAAAATTGAGAAAATTCTAAAAAGAAGCAAATATCAGAAAACACTTCAAAATTTTAACAAATTAATAAACTCAAATTTATACATTATGTAAATGTGGTTTGCTCGTACTGCATTTTAAGCAAAGCTGCTTCTTTTGAAAACACTCAGTTAATTTATAATACCTATTTCTAATACGTCCATTAAATATGAAATTGATAAATTATCCTGTAGTATTGCTCGAGTTCGTTTTAAATTAATGCATTAACTTTACAAAATATCGAGTAAGCATGCCGTGCACGGTTGCTAGAAACGGTAAACGTAGTTTGGTTTAAAAAACTCTTTCGAAAAAGTCAGATTTATGGGAATTACCTTACTTCTAGACAATAAAAAAAGTGTTAAAATATAATTTTTATGGCATCTATATTCACACAACTTTCTATCTCCCTATTAAGTTAAAATGAAAAGGGCAGAAAATTATCAGTTAAAATTTCTACATGTACTACTTGATATAAAGTGTGTAACAAAAATATGAAATAAATTCAATACTGTCGTTAATTGAAGTTTATCGGAAAAATCCTCAAATGAGTAGGACGATTTAAATTACGACACATTCTGATTCTAATTTTCAGAATTTTTTATTAACATTTTTTGCCGAGATAATGACAAAATCAAGTTTTTTTAAATAGATAATGGGTAATTTTTTACCACCTGTTAATGGCATTTTTTCTCTAGTCAATTATGTAATCGAATCGAACCCGAGCTTAAAGCAATTTTTGCGGAAGTTGATATCCGTCTAATTTTAATAAATATCCAGTTAAAATTTAAATTAAACAGGAACAATATTTATACAAAAAAAAACAGTTGTAAGTATTCAAAATGTTCTTAATGCGGGGATTGAGCTCACCCCCTAAAACCTCATCTTCCAATCCATCTACCTAGAAATATTTGGTCCAGGTAACGACTACATCCTGTTGGTACCCGATGTTGTTATTTTGCAAATCTGGAACCTTTTCATTAGGGAACAATACCACGAAAGCAGGAAAAATTCCAGATATTGTTCTTCCGTCAACGTACATTTAGTGGAGTAAGATCTCAGAATTCAGCCGCGTACGACATTGGCGTACACATCCGGTGTGGGTTTTCTGTTGCCCAGTATCAGCAATTCCGCTGCCAAAAAAAGTGGCTGAGATCCAGATTTTCTAGTGCTAATTCATAAACCAGATGTAACTTGTAAGGTTAACATTTTATTTTTTTCGCTGTTGTTTAACTATGATGTCATGATACAAGCTAAGATGGCTATTTTTTTCATGCGGATTTTCCATTAAGACCCCCGTTTAGTGCTTCGACAAAAACTAGACAACGACAAGACTCTGTCTTGAAAAAATCTTAAATACGTAGTCTTGTTTTGGTCTTGCCATGCCAAAACTAACTCAGTCTTAGTCTTGAGTCTTAATCAATTTTTTGCCCATTTTAGGATAATATGAAGTATTATATTGTAATGTCAAACCTGCAACTAATATAAATATGGGTGCAGATGTTGTAATAGAATTTAATAAACGCTATTTTTAGGGCAATAATAAAATACTGATCTCTTTGTTTAATTTCTTTGATAATGCACAATTTTACATTTCCACGGAAACCTCGGCATCAAACGAAGATGTTGCTCTTCAAGTTAATCGTATTTTACGAATGCTCCTCGCCCTTTATTCATCTTCTATAAGAAATGCAATCGCTCCCTAGGTCTTAAAAAAGCACGTTCGACACATTAAAATGATGCAACAGTTACATATTCATATCCATGTACTAAATTCGAAACTGTCTCAACTATATGCGACGACGGGCTATGCTCCAAACCTCAACATAGCTTATTTATTATTTTGTTAGCCTGCTTCGATGTCAGTGTCACGACTCACGTATGGCGACGCAGCACTCTAAAGATTTACGTGGAGCATAGCCCACGGATTCAGTTAGTATAATTTTAATCTGCTAAAGTTAGAACGGTGGTGATTGTTACCTTTCTGTATTTTATAAGACATTAAATATTGTTTTTTTCCTTGTGCGTTTAAAAAGTTTGAAATAGTGACAAACAGTTTTTCACGTGGACTAAAAGCCGTCAGCAATTAGTAATTTTTTAACGTTAATTTCTCTCGATATCTTGCGCAACTATGTGTTTGCCAATTTACTTTAATTTGGTAGCGAAACTTACTTTGCAGTTTAGGATTCATTAATATTTTTTCAGCATAAATAATGCACTTTTCCTAAAATCAGCAAATTATTCAAAACTTTACTTCAATCGCCATAATTGGAATTTATCACACTTCTGGTGAATTAAAAAAAATACTTATTATAAAATCTCAAACTTATAATGCAACTAATGTCAAAGTTACAAAAGAGTAACTACACTGTTCCATCTTCGGGGGGCTCTAGCTCTGAAACGAAGTCTTTTTGTATATAGGTCAGTTGGGTTAAATCTACACAATATGGTCTGAAGAATATATCAATAAATTAAAAGCTGATCGTCGACTGTCTCAGCCTGCATGCGCGGCCGATCTTTGCTTCAATAAAATTCTCTTCGGCTATCCTAAACAAAGCTAGCAGTACGTAAAAAATCTAAACAATTGCAAATTATGTATAAAGCTAGCAGAACCCGTGCCCCACAGCACACGCTTTTCTTTGCAAACAATTGCTAGCAAATTTATTAAGAAAGATATAATTATGTAATTAATATTTTTAGCCGTTATGGCAGCTTCATGGCCTCTACTACACTGCGTGAATAATAAATAAGCTGTAGCGAGTATGTTACTGAACACATCGTCACTAAACGTTGAGACGAAAGAACGCATTCGGATTTACTATAAGCTCGCCACGCTACTTTCTTTATTCATTTATTTATTGTTAATAAAAAATACGAAGAGCATAATCCACGGGTTTCGCTAAGTATCTATCTACCTACGTATAAATTTAATCAGAATCTCTTCCACCTATTTCAGTTTTAGTAATGAGGAGCCACCGCTCCTAGAAGCCACATATTTACTTGTCCATTATATAAGGCATATATCGGTTGGTACAGCGAGCCGCTGCAGTTTTCGATAAAGATCAGCAAAATTTAAAGTTTACTGTTTGTGTGTATGATTGCGCCATAATCGGTTAATAACTAGCAATCCCACATCAGAACCTTGGGGAAGCTCAACACATTTTTAGTTTACGGATCCCTTCCATCGGGCTAGACTTTCACTTACGGAAGAATCAGAGACAGATCAGTACCAAAACCGACAAGATAAAAGCAGGTCAAATCATGTAAACGATCATTATAATCAAAAGTAACTCAAAAGCAGGTTTACAAATTGCATTGCAGCTGCGATTTACAGAGATATCTAGAATTGGTATTTTATTACCCACAATTATTTTATCACCCTCGGGAACTGTATTACCATTTACAGTTTAGAAATACAAAATTAGATATAAAATTAACTTCACCTAAACGAACCTGCCATATATGTACAATCATTTCATCATTTCTACAGTTAGAAGAGTTTCTAATGTGAAAATTTATTTTGAAAGTACAAATAAAAGGGGCGAATTTCAAAGAAAAAGCGGTACATTTATTATAAATATTATTTGATGTCGATCACGCTGGGTAGGGTTTTACCTACAAAATAATAAACGTTCGCGTGATTACTTAGAAGTTATATATTTTCAGTTCAGTTACCGACTTTCCGTATTTGAGATTATACAATACTGCGATACGGATTCGGTACATGTCTTGCAACTCGACGCAGTTTATTTATTACACATTACACAAAAACAAGTTTCCAAAAAGGCGTAGGGCGTAGACCACAAGTACCGCTAGTATTCATTTTTTTCCATATACAGACAAATAAATTCAAACACGTTTTTAGTAAATTCACTTCATTTATTGCGACAAAATAAATATATGACAGAAAAATTTAACATCAAATAAATTCCAAATTTAAAATACGTCAAAACCATAATTAAAAATTAATTTATCTGTTATACATGAAGTTTAATGCAACTAGAATTAATTTGTTCACAATATACAGTGTGTCGCATTTAAAATGAAGTCTGTTATTTTTAGGGGTAGAAATTTGAATTTTCGTACAGTCGTGGCACTTCATGCCACTTCATCTTTTAAACCATTCAACTCAAATGTAAGTTGCAAACCCAGGCTACTACGACAGCGCGAATAGGCAATTCTCGATATTTTGCTCTGAGTTTGCGATATCAAAAAAAGTTATTAGAAAAAGTTGTTCAGAATTTAATTTTGGTCCTACACAAGTTTCAACGCAAAATTTGCATTTTAATTTTGTGCACAGTTCGAGTTTTGTCTTTCAGTTTTGACAAACGTGCCATGGAAACAGAAAAACTTGTGCCAAACAAATGAAAATACATTAATAAATTATTTATTTAAAAAAAATGGAAACAGTTAAGAAAATTTCTATCTACCGTCTACTCCTAAAAATAACGAAAATATCAGGCTGTCTAATCTTAAAGTCGAATTAATTTTAACTACCTTTAAAATGCAATAATTTTGAAAATTTTTGAGTCTTTTAATTTTTAGAAATTCTTAAAAATTAGGCTGTATTTCAAAAATTTTTTTTTTGAAAATTGATATAGCCATGATCACCAATTAAATAGCGTATTTTTCAAAGAACACGGTTAAAATAAGGTCACACTAAATCTGATGACAAAATGTTGTCAAGATTCTTTGTCTTGAGAGGCTTGGTCTTGATCTGTTACAGCAAACTTTGTCTTGGTCTTGCTGTTACCGAAAGTCTTGTCTCACGATAAGACCACGACTGGCCGAAGCACTAGTCCCGTTTTAGGTAGATTAGCCTTATACGTCCCGTTTGTGAAAATTTATTTTTATTTTTTCTAATAATAGATTATGTGATAGGTGATCGATGCGCATGAGTGTCAATTAACAAATGTCACAGCTCTTGTTGCGTTCTACTTCTTTCCACATAGCCAAATATGATCAAAATTTCTCTCCTCTGTACACTGAATAATTAATTTTAACAAATCAGTGAGAAAATGCTCTTATGACCTGCTTAAGTTATCACAAAGAATACGTAAAAAACACTTCTGTAATATTTTTGCATCGGTGATAAATGTTTTCACTTTAACCAGTTATTTTACATTAATCTACAATAACTGATGATGTCATAATTTCGGAAAAATAGATGTAATAAAATTTAAAAAATTTACTTATATCGTCGTACCCAGTCAACGGTTTTTGCAATAAACTTTAATTAAGAACGCTAAGTAATTTATTCTATACTTTTGCTACGCACTGTGTGACATTCAACAATATACTTTTAGATATTGATAATAAACATTTCCTTTTCCCGTTTCGTCTTCTACAAGGTATGTTTATAATCTTTGATAAAGTAAGTTTCCAAGTTATTTTAAATTCAGTTACTACAGCGAATAAAGGTGAAAAGAAAGAAGATGTGTACAAAGGTGGCTTCGTTTCTTGCTTGAACAACCTTACGGGGTGACCTATGCTCCCGAACTATTATTCTTGCTGGACAACTGAGTTTTACGTAATGTGATTCACTTATGCTGAAATTCTGAAAGATTTGTGACAAAAAAAATGGCAGTAGGTTATATCATTTTTTACCAAAAACGTAAAAGCGATCAAGGGTAGGTACTGACCGTTTGTTCATGGTATTTTATATCATATTGGCAAAATGTAATACAGTATAATACCCATTCATGTCGGACGTACCTAACAAGTTTTGTAACAGTACAATTACTATTAAAATCAATAATTACTAATTATACTATAAGTAATTATTAGCAATATAACACAAAAAACTGTTTGTAAATTAATGGAAAAGGAACCAGAAAAAGGGATAAAACCTATTAATTAACGGCGTTTACAATATAACTACGTTGTTCGTTTTGAAATATTTTTCGTGTCAAACGATGTTCGGATCAAAGCGACTGGAAAACACTACTTTATCTGTTTAATTGTCATATCCCCATCCTGTGCTACAGCATTCGCAGTTACTTATCGGATCATTATACGGAACTTGTTTCGGTCAAAAGCCAATTATTTTGATTTATAAAAACTGCGTTTTTATTCTTCTAAATTACGTCAGTTGTTAGCGATTTTGTTATTACATTTATAAAAGGCAGCCTGTGACAGATATATACTTCACCTACCAAACTAATGTTTACAAGTACACTTTTTAAAAATGAAAGTATTTTGTCGTCTCTTTAAATCCTTACAAGTAGTAAATATGACTATAAACAAACCTGGATAGGGCTAATTTCAATCTTAATTAAATAGAAGTTCAATTTTATTAGGAATAAGTTGTTGTGGAGAAACTTTATCTCGCGCTTAAAATCTTTTATGAAATTTATACCAAAATGCGATTGTGTTATTGTTAAAATCACCTGAAGTTGAAATCAATTGGACAGCCCCGAAAGTGTAAAACAAGGTTAAAAGCCGAACTGGAATTTATTATTAGTTGAGATTTTATGACTGAATTTTAAAACTGGGAAAGGAATAATTCAAGTAAAAAAAGAATTACGATGAATTCCAATATGCTGATTGGGCAGAAAGATAAAAATAAGTTTCCGTCCGCAACTCTTGGTTTACGCACTAATAGAATGATAAGGGTCTGCGGAGCAAGTCGGAACTCTGACTGAAGTTGCTCGAATATCGCTAAACTTTTGTTGAGTAATGGCTATAATACAATCAAAACACAAAATAAGTCTAAATGTATTTTACTGGCTTGCAATTTCTACAAAATCAGCTTGTAACTGTACATTTCGAAACTAAAGTAAATCGGTAAAAATGGGTTAGTTGGTTTAAATTATTATTAACGGCGGCTGACCGGGCGTATTTATTTATAGTTACTTGCAAATGAAACCGTTTTAAATTGGAAATGAAGTTGGAACTAACAACTTTATCAGCCAATGTTCAATCAACGTCAGCATTTGTCCACACTGTAGTTTATCTGAGCAGGCCAAAGGAGGGTCAACATTGTGTATTCAATGTGCTGCCTGCATTAGCCCATTCCAGTTCGCAACCTTCGAACCTTAATCTCGTTTCCCTTTTTATTATCCATATAAAACCTTTATATGAAAGCAATAGCAGTTTCTTCAGAAGTCATATACGTGCGACATAGGTATGGCTATTCCAAATAGTTATTGTTATTAAAACTGCTTACCGTGATTAAAATCTCCCAGAACGGATATTCCGTTTGACTCTGTATTTCGCACTCGTTTTCCTGTAATACAAAAATTACGTTATAATTAAATTCATCTGCTTATTTCCAATCAGTTAGGGCTCAAGCTTTGAATAGCAAAGCTTGAGAAACATTTGGCGTGGTTTCAAATTGCTGCGTTGCTGATAACGGGTCACAGCAGCGCAATATCTAAGCTCCGTCTGTTGGGGGTGGAGGTTTTTATAACAAGAATTTTGTTCCGATCTCAGTAGTTTTCGAGACGCGAGCCACGAGGCAATGAAGGGTGCTGATAGCGTTGATAAGGGCAGTATAGAACACTTGCTGACAATATCTTGCCAATACGTCCAGCGTGGGAAATCGAACTGAATTTAAAGAAAAACCAAACAAAAAGAAATCGAGGACACGAAGTGTGTTGTTTTAAAGAGAGCGGCAATGTGCCGACATCATCATAAATGCATTCAAATCATTAATTTAAATATGCAATTATCTTGCAGTTCTAAGTTGTAATGAGATTAATAGAACTACTGGGGGCGGTCGATAACGCACATATCTCGAAAGTTGTAGTCGCGCTCCAAATTAGAAGGGATGCCTTATTGCCTCCTCTGCTATTAATTATGTTCCACTCTGGGTAATAATATTATTTATAGCTCACAGATTTCCACGAACATTATGTGTGAAATCTAATCCCTTCGTCGTTTACTTATTGCCACTATAATTACTATACCACGAAAAAAATTGAAATTGTTGCGCTAGATTTAACGGAGAAATAGAGATATTTTTAAACCCGAAAGGAAAGGAAACGTAAGATGAGGGAGCAGCAATCGTTTTCAAAGAATATGAAATTATACAAGAAGGTCCTCGGAAAATATTTGTCGGGTTCCCGAGGCCTGTGGTGGTAACGAAATTATGCTCTCGCATTCGAGAAAGTTTCTCTCCGTTCGGGATAATTTTAACTAATAAGTTAGTAAGATAAATAAAACACTTAAAGAGATGAATAGGCGAAGGTAGTAAAAGCAGGTGCATTGGACGACGAATAATGATAGAGGGGTCCACTCGCCAGTTCATTTTCCACGCCACTGGGCAGCTCATTACGTGCGCGAGATTACAGCCGACTAAGGGCATTACTGCAGCGCCAATCCAAACTTTCCCGGTGTTTCGTAGTTTTCCGCATTCGGCTGACATAGCAATATTAACGGTTGCAATCTGCGCCTATTGTACAATTAGGCACCCCTCTGTTTTGTATGTACGGCGAATTTGCTATTAAACAGCGCTCTTTTAAAACCCATCTACCATCGATCACATTTCCTGTCGATTCTTTAAAACCAAGTAAATCTAGCAATCTGGCTCATAATAGAGACCTTGGACCAATTTGTGTTCGTTTACATTTTGCGCGAAGATTGGTCGCCGCCTGAGCTCATCAATCAAGGAGCGGAGGTGAGACGACATGATAGGTTACGCTCGCCGCGAATATTAATGAGCCAGTAATGTAGACGATACCCATCATAATACAACACACTTCACACCTACTCGTAATCAAAACAAATCGCAGACACGAAGGGAAATCGGAGATCACTTTAAGCCCTGAATAACAACAGAGTCCCATCAGGCGAATGATAATGAGATCTATTTACCAAACTGCGCCGTAAATACACCACTGAAACAATATCTATGTAAAGTAACCTCCCAAGCGGTGCAATAGAGATGCCGGGGTTGCTCGATTTCATTTCGGTAACTCCTTCGGTACAATTGTCGCAGGAACGCAATCCCGTATAAAACAAACTTTAATGATATATTTTACATTTACCCACTGTAAAACTAGAACTGCGCTACAGGGTATTTCTGAAAGGGCCGTAAAACTAGAACTTCAACTTGGATATATATTTGGCTTTGTGGCGGGCGCATTCACATTGTTAATGGATCAGTACTACTGCAATGCCGCAACGACGGTTCGTTACGCAGCCAACATTTCATCAACTGGAGGGCAGCCAAAGCTGGGAACAAACACTACCCTCAGGCGCCAAGCTAAAAGACGCCCCAAAAAGCCGCGGAACTCAATCTATATCCGGCAATTGCCATAACTTTTAGGGTTGTCCTGAGGGTACCCACAGCATTGGCTAATGCGAATCTTCCGATGTCCAGCACGTCGCAACATTCATTACAAATAAACTGTCAAAGGATAGACCGTTCGCTACTTCGAGAAAACGTTGAGGAGGTGTTTACTGAACGGCCGTTAAAAGTACGTGGAAATGAAAGCAGTCTTTGTTGAGTTTTAGTCTTTTCACAAATTAACCAAGTTAACTTAATAAAGAGAATAACTAACTGAAACTTTTCGAGCACGTATTCGTTTGTCCTTTCTCGAGCATATTGTAATGCACGGTGCAGGCAGGGGGTGCAATGGCAAAAGCCCGCGAGAAATACTACACGACTCGGTTCAGTGCGGACTCGTTTAGTGCAACGCTAGGCACGGTTCCACCGAGCGCCTCTGTGAGTTATGTCTCTCCGTGGTCGCACTAAGTTCCAAGACTGCCCAAGTTTCCAAGTAAGTGCAGTCCTGACATAAACCAGCGCTGCGGTCTAGCCAACGACTAATCTGTTCCCAGATGACGTGATTTAGTAACGGTAATTGCTGTAATTGAGTCCCGAGTTCATGCATTTCGGTTATGGAAACGGAAGCTTTGTTACGATCATCACGTTCGCCTCGGCTAAAATTTCGCTCGCAAATTAGGGTTTAATTAAGGGAACGGAGTACGCCGGCAATAGACAATGCTGTTGTAATAGAGCGAACACCTGATACGATTTACTACACTTACCGTATACATTCGCCGTCGTCCAGACGAGCGCCAACGCCAACACCAGTAGCGCAGACGGCATGGCACTAAGTGACCGAGCGCATCACCCGCACGAGCTTTCGCTCCGGACGGCACGAAGGATCTGAACTGCCTCCGGTGCGCCACGCTCGCGCAGGCTCCTTTAAAATCCACGTGTCTCCGGATCATGATCGCACCGTACTTTCATATATATATTCTTACACAAACAATGAGGAAATATTACCCCATCCGCAGTCGTTTCTATCAAAATACGTCCTCTTTACCGCATTATATCCTATGATAAAAGACCTTTTGTTTTATGGAATACAGTGGCAAGTTTGAAGCGATTCTCCTCTTCCACGCCTCATTGAGCAAGTATTATTTTAACCATACATAAATTAAACTGGCCCGAGATCAACTAAGTCTAGAATAAAAGCTTCCCGTCCGTCGACAAAGCAATCGGGCCGGATCGGCGGAACAAACGACGTGACGCATCATGAAGCCGGAAGGACGCCCAATCACTTTACTTGCTTACAGTAAATTTTCGCTATCTATTTTAGAACATCGATGAACATTTATGTTTTAAACGATTTTCCAAATAGGATAGGGATTGAAGCGAATAAAGGTGAAAGCAATTTTTGAACGTTTTGCTTAAATCAGAAGCTCCAATTTGACAATTAAATTATCTTTTAAAGCTTTAGCAAACACAATAACATGTCATCCGCTTTGTATTTTGTATTTGCAATTTACTCGAGACATGCATTTTGGATGTAAAAAATATATTGCTTTGGCAGCGAACCAATTTCTGTGAATTTCGTATGTTTTATCTTCGGGCTGATGCGTGGATCCCATTTCTAGCTCTATACTTTACGTAAAAAAGCCATCCCATTTTCATATATTTGCCCTTTATTCGATGCATTCTTACTGTGGCAGTATTTGTCATCGGCTCTTTTCGCACTTTATGATAAGTAGCTTCTAAAAAAACTATAGATTTTACAAATGATCTTATATATTATTATATTTTTCTTTGCGATAATTGCTTAGTTCATGTTAGTATTTTGATAACATCCCGTTTTTACAAAACTTATAAAACAAACTGTTTTTATTAATGTTGTGTTTCGTTTCACTAGTATTTTTTTATGTAAACACGTTTTAGAAGAAGAAAAATTATAACTTTAATTTGTACATTCAGTATCGATTCGAATTATTCAAATTGGAGCTTTCTTTCTTCATTTTAAAAATGACACTTGATTTCTCTAAAGTGTTTAGTTGATGCGTAAATATACATTGTTACCAATAAAAGACAGGGGAGTTGCAGCTACAGAAATCTTAATCATTTTCTAAAATGTAAATTGTGTTTTCTCCTTTTGCAGCCAGTTTCTGACTTTCTTGGAAAGACAGTTTTAGGAGAAGGTTTAAAGATTTTGACGCATTAACTTTCCTAAATTTTTCATTTTCCTGGCAGGCATATTCAATTCAGCAAATTAAAATCAAACGCGATTTATTTTACTTCGCTCTTTGCGAATACCAATGGTTATTCAGATTTTTCATATTTGAATGTTTTTATTACGTGTTTGCTTAACAATAATACGAAATTGTTATACCTAAGAAAATATTTGATGATAAATATAGAAAACATCACATCCACATAAAAAATAATGTTTCGTATTTGTTTTCATATAAATTATGTATATCTTAAATAGTTGGTTCTTCTTATCCTAAAGAGCCAAAGTAATCGTTTTTTATACATTTAGGTTTCGTGTTAATAATTTACTGTTTTAGTACCTGTACAATTGTTGTCAGTTGTTTAAGTGCTCTTCTACATAAGTTTGATAATATTTACTTGGTTGCTTGTGTTGTAGTCTACTTTCGGTGTTTCGCCAGATCTTAAAGCAGCTAATTTGGTTATTTCGTTATTTCTTTTCCTGAACCTGTCGAATATCGTATCAAGATTTAAGATTCACATCATGTCTGTAGATTCATGCCTTAACAAAATTGCTTTTAATATACTAAACTTAAAAAACATATTTTTAGTTTATTTATATATATATATACATCTCCGTTTCAGCGTACAACGTCAAAGCTGGTAGGTATCTACAATATCGATATACTGGTGGTAATACACCTTTTTTTATAGAGGAATGTATAATACTGGTATTGCCATTAATAAGATGAAAATTCGTTAACTAACTGGCATAGTTTAGGACCATACAATCGTCTACTTCGGATTCCGTAGGACCCACTTTGTGTAAACAATATGCTAACGTGCCATGCATAGCCCGGTCATGGTTCGAAAGCTATATTATCACCCCCTCGGGTATTGTTTGAATTGTTCTGCAATCTTCCATAGCACAAATAAATCTTCACACGTTCCATTTGTGTCATTATAGCATTTGAGTAGCGTAAGAGAAACAATATTTCTTAGAAAATCGAGCGGCTACATGTTCTAGCTGCTGTTTCAAGATCCAGATGCGTCATAATTTATGAACACGCTGTTTTTAAACGACGCTGTCGATTTATGTCCACCTGGCCAGAAAGTTTAGTGTCTGAACTAAATATTCCACTTTCAATATTTGATATCCTATAACCGGGTGCGCGGCCGCCGTCAGCGCCAGCTGTGCAGGCTCACACTTCATAACCTCCATCCTTGCGCTCCCTATCTCACTAATATCTATAGTCGGAGGATGATCGAGCGGCGCGAGCGTCCGTTTATTGGAAATTATATATCACTCGTCGTAGCCGTAAAACAACGTAGGATCTCGCTGGGAAAAATTAAGTAATCATTGAATAGTCTGGCCTTTTTTACTCAGCTCCGTCGTATTCGATTTACCGATTGGCTTCGCGAGAACACTCAACAGAACAGCGGCTTCGCTCGTTCAGCCCTTTTTCAGCACGCGCTAAGTACTAAATCTTATATAAGTATATTATGCAGTCAAAACTTCTGGTCACGATTCCTCGCAACATACGGTACATCTTACATCTAAATCGTATTACCAACTTTTGACGCTTATTTTTACAAAACTGCGCTTATATCAATTCCCCGTCCTTTACAGCACATTTACCATATTCTTTTATTTTTTTCGAATGAATTATGGAAGCAATTTATTATCACTATTGTACATCTGTCTAAAGGGAGCATTTTGCTTCACCCATTTACACTTCTAACAAAAATTTTATTCTTTAAAACTTTACAGCTACATAAACGATAAGCTAAAAACTGAAAGGTTAATCCGCGAGGTTTAATTACTTCAAATGATTCTGTGTTGGAATGCTATTTAGCAATTACGTTATTGTAAATTGCCCTTGTTTCTGAATATCTAAGCAGGAGGACACACGATCTATAATAGTAATGGCTTGCTCGGGAAGACCACTAACAAATTAATACCAAGTATGCTTTCAACTGCCCTTAACAGCCAACACCATCCGCAATTTGTGTTTTCATCAGAATTTCAGGATATTCAAGATTTATTGTCAAAGCTTCGAAGTACGGAGTTGAGCGTAATAAAGAGAAACACCATTTTAGTTTTTTCCATACTTACGAAATTTGTAATTTTTGAGCATTAAATCGCTCAGTCGAACGTGTGGCTTTTGACAAGACAGAACCGGTTAAAATCTAGGTGTATTTACGGTTGCACGCTACCCGCTAATTTCTGAAGAAGTATACTTTGTGCCTCAAGAGTTATTTGGAGACGATATTAGCAACAGTATAGAGCTTCCAGTGGTTCAAAATCCATCCAGTGCTGTAGGTTCTCCTTATCTAGAGAACTATTATGCACGCATTATATAGAGGCCAATGAAGCTAATAACGGCCTAAACAACGTCAGTTTCAACTAAGGGACATATTACATACATATGTTAAACTTCACGTTTTTTTAAATTAGTACGTATAAATGTTCCTTTTTTTATGGTTAGTTACCTCTGCTTAAAGCAGCATAGTAGGACAGTGGAGAGCTACAGTTTTGCGTCTGCTCCAAAGTACGATAGTCCCTGCACGATATCTTCAGGGAAGATTTTACTACGACAATCTCTGATGTGAAAAGTGAAGCTAAAGCCCTGTAGGGAATGTTCTACGAGACGCAACTGAACCCACATCAAAGTAGTTTGGTGGTTGTCCAAAATCTTCCAACGTAGCACGACGATTTTTATTTAAATCCAGTGTTACTTCGCTCGGGAATCTAACCCTAGGCGGCTGAGTGAAAGACCGCTACACTAATCGACGTATATCGTAGCTAATGCGTTCATTTTTCTTTGGCAAAAAAGCGGGACACTTTCTACACATGAACCCCCTCTTATAATTTTTTTGTGTACAGAATTGTTGACTCATTAAAATTTAGAAAACAACGTTCGACAAGGAGAAAAAATTCAGAGAAACTATGCCTATAATGCCTATGCTGGCGATCCTGTGCTACAATAAATCTACGACTGTAAAAGACGAAGACAGAACAAAATGAAAATAAAAATGCCAAGAGTTTTTAGAAAGTGAAACTTATTCTACATACTTTGTACTACTAAAACTCAATCGTGAAGACGGGAGCGGAGACAAAAATGGGTCACGCTCTTATCAACGATTATCTGGACATCCTAAGCCTTAAATAAAAAAAGGTATCTTTTGTAAAGTTGTTGCCCTATTATTTGTTATTGCTACACTACCATTATTATATTGTTATCGTTAATAATAAACTTAAAAACTAAATAATTGCAAAATGCTGGGAAAATGACCACACCCCTGAGCCTCGATCAGCCTTTGACCCTCTTCTGTGAGTCGCCCTTATACTGTGCGCACGCATTGATGTTGTGTTTGACTATAGTAGTCGCAACAAGAAAACCAGAGTTGCATTTAAATAAAACTGTAGCTGTCAAATTACGGCATGCCGAAGGTATGTACATCAGGAAGTTGGCGGTTCTCAAACACTCTTTGGTTAATAAACGCGTAACGCAGGATACTTGATACTCTATACTATTTATATGTATATTGTTTTAATATCCCCGATCTCTGGCAGTCACGGACATGCGGCTTAGGCGTCCTTTCTATTTCAACCTACTTGCTGAACAAAGAAATAAGAATTGACTGTAAATGCAAGCTGTGAAATTTGCAGATTGTAGTATGCTAGAAGAGGATACACTGTATTATTACCTTTGTTAGTATTAGAATTCTACTGATTATGGTTTTACGGCAGTATGGTCTTCTTGTTTTGCGCCTACTTCAGTAGGGGCAATCGTATTATCTATGCTAGCTACTAGTGACCCGCAGTCGGAGAGAAAAATAGTTGTTTGGTAATGCAATGTAATATTAGGTTATGCACCCCCTGCCCCAACGAACATTTTGTTACCAATTGCTATAATAAAGACGTTAGAAAACAATATTGCATTAATAACTCACCTTGTATATTATGAGTTCAAAAAAGGGACAATTTCTCAAAAGCGGGACATTTTGGCGTAACGCCAGCTTTTTCCAATAAAGCGAGATACGGACATCGGGATTGTCAGGCCAAAGTTTGTACGTATAGTCATTTTAATCACAGGGGACTAAACAATTTAAAAGGGAACTGATGGCTATGAAAAACGTCATTTCTTATTCTTTATGATTATTCCATGTCGTTCAAATTGCCTATTTAAAAAACTTAGCCGTACTTTCAACTTTAGTTGTCATCCACGAATGAAAACATTAAGTTAGGGCTGAAAGATCACAAAGAAACAAAATACTATTTAAACTAAAATTCAGTATCGCCACATACTCATACGTACCTACAATTGACATAGTGTTTGAAAAATAAAAATATTCTTGACTATACTTTATGTTACAAATTGTATCTACTGACCTTGCTTAGTGTCTGCGGTATAGTTAGGCAGCCCCTGCATTTGATTTATAACACGTTAGGAATCTCAGGCGCCACGAATTAGAACGATTAAGGTAAACACAAAGTGGATAATGGATACCTTTATGGGCGTGTAATTCCTTGGTTGAAGTCCTACCTTTAACATTCTCACCCTATCTTCCCCTAATATTTTATCTTGTTAAGAAATTGTGTTAGAAAGCTTCTAAGTTCTCAAATTTATGGCTTGTAAAATGTGCTAAACGTTCCTTAAACCCTAATGTAATAATTCGCTGTATTTTCTCAACTTATTCGCAATCATCGTGATGGATACAAGCTCTTCCCTGTACTACGATTAAGCTTTGTTGCCAGAAATTCCTGATAAATTTGAAAATCAGCCGTGTCGTGGCAGCTATAATTAATATTCGTAATTTTAAACTTTGTATATTGGCGAAAAGCAAAAAAAATGATAAAACATTTTATACTGCAATTAGTTTGCTGATATTCTCATTCGCACTGACTCTATGACACGGACCCCAGCGCTTCACAATAACGGTTTTAGGGGTACCTTCCCCCTCCCAATCAATATAATGCAATAGGACCAAACACATTTTTGGTATTGCGTCATTAATCATGAAATTATGTGTTAAATTTTAGTATTGTTTAAAAAATTAAAACTTGTTTTGGTTAATTTTTTGATTACTATGTTGTGCTTACCTATTGAAAAATACAAGATTTTTATTTCAGTTTCAGCCTTATTTTTATGGCAACCGATTAACTTTGAGGAAGTTAGAGAAAAAATACATGAAGCGCTACTGCTTAGTTGTACACCAGCAATAATTTTAGAATCCTGGCGGGTATCGCATATTATGCTGCGTATACCCAGGGGAACTGAACCAAGACGTCAAAACAGCGAGAAGCTAAATACCGCAAATGTATGTACTAGAAATATTAGAAAAATAAAATTTGAAACAATTTTTATCTAGTTTCGCTAGGAAACCTCAATTTAAAGTCAATTGGGAACACTGATTTAAAAAAAATATTTGTTTTAACTTTTCATTGCAAAATATTGTTAGCAAGTAAAACTGACACCACATTGCTGAATTATTTTCCCCTAACAGCCATCAATCTGTATTGTTAAAGGGATTTGGGGATTTGTATCAGCTTACGTCATCTCTAGTTATCCAGCTCTTCTCTTATTTGACATTCAGTTGTATCCGTTGTTCAGCTGTGAAAAAAGCAACTAGAGAGCTAAAACTGTATCCATTAACCCAATTTCTTAATTACAATCGAAAGTGAGCTTTCGTTTACTTTTGTTTTAGTAGAAGTATCACTGAAGAGGTTTAGCTTAAATATGCTGCAGTGAAATGTTAAGAATTGCTCTGGTTACATACCTGTGTTCACTTATGCATTACTTACGTTTGAAAGATTGTAGTATAGAATTTTAATACCGTTTACATCATGTACAATGCCGTTTAAATTTAATGACGCAAAATCCTGTAGCATAGGCAACTAATATTCATGTATGAACAAAATACTTCAACAATATTAATTAATACTAATATATTAATATTGTTGAAGTTATAAACTAATTTATTCATATATCGGTATGAACTTTAACGAAGTAAAGCCAGGTCTTATAATAAACTATTATTGTAACACTCGGGCAAGTTACGAGGTACGTCCCTAAGCTAACTTACAGTTAGTTTTTTACTTTTTCTTTGACACCTTTGCTATAGAAAGTATTATTCCTAAGTAGAGACTGTGCACTTCCGCGGTATTATTCATTCTAACCCAGGTAGACTGGAACGTTTCTGGAACACGTGGAACGTTTCTGGAACACGTGGAACGTTTCAATAATTGCACAATTGTGTTTCAATCGACAGTTTCGTGGGGATGTTTCTAAGACTATCTCTGGAACTCTCCATCGGGCTGTACTAAAATCGTGCTGTGTTGAAACTTTCAAATGCGTTATTGCGTTTGCACAACGCAATGTTTTGGTCACGCGGCTGCTACATTGTCAGGTTGGCTTAGTTTTGGTCACGCTTTATACGTCATAATAAGTGTCATTGTTTCAATTTTTTACGCAAGATCCGTTATTATTTATTCTGTGTCTACCTACAGTCATGTCTCAAAAAATTTGAAATTTAGGTTTTTTATGTCGGTTGTCAAATAATAGTGTTAATTCTCACCAACGTTTTTTGATAAATGTCAAGTTATATGTTATGTCTGTTTTGTGTAGTTTTAATTTACGATTTTTCCATGTTTTGCAGTGGTGATAAGGTAAATAGTTTTATTTGATTGTAAATTGGGATACAGCTATCGGATGTACATTAAATTACTTTGATAATTATTTAATTAATTAGAATGTAAATAGATGCAATTTATAACTGTTAAGTGTTCCATCTGAAACGGTTCGGGGTGCTTCTTTGGAACATGTTTGGAATGTGTCAAAAATGATTTTAAAACGTCTCGGCTAAAACGTTCCACTATGACGTTCCAAAGATGTTTTTGGAACGTCGTATCTGGAACGTTCCAGCCGAGACGTTCCTGAGTTACCCCTTTGGAACATATTTGGAACGTTTTAAAAAACATCTTGGCTAGAACGTTCCTGTGAGACGTTTCAATGATGTCTTTGAAACGTTTTGATGTAACGTTTCAGTAGAACGTTCCTAGGGTAGGATATTGTACGTTTTAAAAACACTCTGTGGAACGACTTTGGAACATTCCGTACAATATTCCAGTGGAACCTTTTGACGCTGTTAAATGAACGTAATTTTTCCACATGGGAATTACTTAGTTTCAAACTTTGTTGAAGAATCAACAGAATTCTCGGGAGAATCGCTTGAACTTGCCTATACTTTATACGTATTGCTTACTACATTTTCGACGTTTTAACCTAAAAAAGCAACGTAGGTATCTAATGCGTGCGGCAAGGACGGTATATTCAACTAATGAGTGCGACAGATAAGGTAATTTGTTATACACAACGTATGTTTTATAGAACATGCTTATTCGTTATCTAAAATTGTTTGAATCAAATTGTGAAATTTGTATTATATAGGGTGTTTCATTAATAATTGTCCATAGACTAACTGGAGACTGCTTGACCCAAAATATGACGATTTAAACTAAAACATTTAGATAAAATATGACGTGGCATTTTCACAAAGAAAGCTATTATAACAGTAACTAATATTACACTTTTCAATGAAAATTGACTGTCTGACAGTTAAACATATACAAATAATATCGACCTACTTTATGAATTGACAAGAGGACAATATTAATTTACTTAGAAAATAATGAGGAATCAACCTAAATACGTTTATCATTAATCGTTGTATTTTTAAATAAAACACCCTGTGTCTCGGTTAGGAGGAATATTTTATCAAGTGTTTTAGGTTAAATCGTCATATTTTGGGTCAAGCATTCTCCAGTTACCATGTGGACAATCATTAATGAAACACCCTGTATAAGTAGAACGTTTAATGAGATGTGTGCGGTTGCACGAAATGTTTCTCTACCCAGATTTATCGGAATTTCAATAATGCTGTCAACGATTATCGGTTAACCGCTTATGAGCGCTGATAAAAACCATCTGATCATAAATCATAATCGATTATCGTTCATGACCGCTTATCGATTATAGTCGGTAACCAATGATAAATGATCAATGCTGAGGTCGTTATTTATAATTGATTATATGACCCACAATCATAATTGACAACCGGTTACAACGCCAAGCTGGTTATGAGTTATCATTATCTTTCTGTTAATTTTCGTCGAAATCTCGTAATAGATCAACCAGTGCAGCTACGCTGTATTTTTTAAACGCATGAACTTAAAATGTTGTAAAATAAAATGCGTCAACATTCTTTGTTTGTGTCGGTCAAACTAATCATTTACGTTAAAACAGATTTATTACTTCTTCTGAAAAATAATGGTAGGGTAATAAAGCCTATAAAATGAGTATCTGTATATGAAATACTTAATCACTTTAACAATTTCTATTTATTTAAACCTTATACGTATTTCAGCATGTTAACATGCCATTGTCAAAGGTTATATGAAGGTAAACAGTTAGCGTTGTTATAGCAATAGAACTTTTTTACTTATCTTGGTAATCATCTGCAGATGACTTGATTTCTTATTCCAAAATGTCCAGTAGAGGAGAATTTAACAGATCAATTTGCTCATTCATTAACGGTACAGTTTTTAAATGTTTGTGAATTTCAAAAGCTTCTAGTATAAAACGTTCTGTGTTGCTACACCATGTTTGATCATGATCTTCTTGTACATTTTAGCTTGTTCTTCTAACGAAGATGACATCACTTTATTTATCAATTCCAGCTTTACTTCGTTAAAGTCCATATTTAATGAGTATCTGTATATGAAATACTTAATCACTTTAACAATTTCTATTTATTTAAACCTTATACGTATTTCAGCATGTTAACATGCCATTGTCAAAGGTTATATGAAGGTAAACAGTTAGCGTTGTTATAGCAATAGAACTTTTTTACTTATCTTGGTAATCATCTGCAGATGACTTGATTTCTTATTCCAAAATGTCCAGTAGAGGAGAATTTAACAGATCAATTTGCTCATACTAGAAGCTTTTGAAATTCACAAACATTTAAAAACTGTACCGTTAATGAATGAGCAAATTGATCTGTTAAATTCTCCTCTACTGGACATTTTGGAATAAGAAATCAAGTCATCTGCAGATGATTACCAAGATAAGTAAAAAAGTTCTATTGCTATAACAACGCTAACTGTTTACCTTCATATAACCTTTGACAATGGCATGTTAACATGCTGAAATACGTATAAGGTTTAAATAAATAGAAATTGTTAAAGTGATTAAGTATTTCATATACAGATACTCATTAAATATGGACTTTAACGAAGTAAAGCTGGAATTGATAAATAAAATAATAAAGCCTATGATTTATTAGCTTTTTAAAGTTTTACGTGTAACCGTCTTTAGCGTTTAGCACTGTAAAAAGATATGATATAAAAAATCTATTTGATTATCTATATTTAAATTAATAAGTTGATACTCTAACTCTAAAGTCGTAAAACTTAGCAGAAAAATAAGCGAAACGGATCTCTGGTACTTTCCCATACAGTTTACGTTTTAAATATTCTCGCGCCAAATAGTGAGTCAAATTTACATCTACATCCGTACCAGAAATCAGCTTTAGCCCCTTTATTTATTGAACGGAAGACATTAAACTACTTCTGATTGAGATAATTTGATTATCACTGATAGTAGAATAGGATTCACAATTTAATTATTAGGTGCAGCAATATTTAGACGAGGTTATTTTTTACTCCCGCCTAATTTTATTAATTATTTATTAAGTTACAAATTCATAGAAGTACCTGAGTAGTTGCTATAGTAATCACATTGGGTGGATAATAGGTAACAGGTACTTAAGCCTAATTGACAATGAAAAATACGCAAACAAATTAAAAATTATTTTCGGGATTTTCCCATAATTTATTACAGTTTAATATTTAGCTGATTATACTTCAGATAGTTAGGTGACCCGTTGTATATTTTGCATTATTTTGGTTTCTTTTAGTGTAGTGATTTTCGAATTTCTGGTAAGGGTGTTCCCGCTTTAATTTGAGTTACTTGTTCAGACAAGGGTAGTTCTAAAGTTGTTGGTAATCAGCTTTTCACTCCCACCATAGTTTCGATTCTTGAAGTGTTTAAATAGTTTTTGACGTGGAAATTTTCTAAAAGATTTAACACGCTTGTACCTTTGTACACGTTTGCATACTTTTACGTCTCGACGTAACATCTACGTATTTGCCTATTTTGTGGAATATTTTAGAATCCGGTACCGAGGTCGCTGTGTTTTGTGTATAATATATTAAACGTTTTGGGCATGTGTTCTATAAACCTGTAGAAGGTTTCAGTTGGAAGCTCAGTTTTTAAAGATTATTTTGGACATTATCTTACCGTGTCGTCGGGCGAAGGATTATTTTGGGCTACGAGTTACTAAAATCAGCTCAGAAAAAGTCAGATATTCAATCTTTATTGTATATATTGGAACTCTTTATATTTGCTAGTTACCTGTACCCATTTTGTCATGAATTTAGTTTATTTGTGAAATGTATTGGCTGTTTGCACCTTAAAACACTTGATATTAGATAAATAAAAGTTAAAAAGCTTTGAACTCCAATTTATTTAATTAATTTGATTAATTACGATTTGCATTGTTGTTATTACTACTATTCACGGTGTGTTAGATAACTTCAAGCACTTTTACGCTATTTGTAAGTTAAATGCAATGTCGTTTATAAAATGTACATTTGACAGTGTTTGAAAATTTGCATGATAGCGTAACTTACGTAGTGTATATAAATCATTTAATTGGTTGCATTATATCTTAAAATTTATTAATTTATCTAATTTTTACAATAACACAAAGCTGTTATCAACACAATTCAGAAGTTTATACTAGATTTGTAATTTATATTTATTAAAATGTTTGAGAAATATATTTCTTTCGGCAGTCACAAGACTTACAAACGAGTTGATAATTGATATGTATTACAGTAATATACAAATCGTAAGCCAAAATATGTTATTCTATGAGATCATATAAAATATTAAAATATTTCAGAAACAAGTGTTGATATTAATCAGTTTAATTGATTATTGAAATACAGTTTTACGTTTTGCTAGAATTCTTCTAATACGGGAAAACAGATACATTTGATAATTTGGGATTTTAATTTCATTTTGCTTGCAGATATTTAGTGATAGAATTTTACTATTAGTCTTACACTGCATTATCTACGTTTTTATTTTACAGTTCAAAGGTATATAATCTATATAATTAATAAATTGTTTTATTGATTTTGTATACGTTTATTCAGCAATAATTTTGTTATATTGATTTAATTTGGCTACAAAGTTTTATGTTGTGCTGTTTGATTCTATGGATTGTATTTTTACTACATATTTGTAATGTGTTTTAGTTACAGTTACTAAAAATAAAAAAGTAATCGATTTATGGTTATGTTACCAAAAAAGGAACTAGTTACCAGTAACGAGTTACTACCCAACACCGTGATAAAATTCTTCGTCCCTTTTTGGAATTCAAATCCGATTTTCTTCGTTTATCTTTTATATACATATCTTCAGTGGAATAATTTTTGGAATAAAGTTGTGAACGAATAAACAAAATAAATTAAAAAATTGTTTTAGAAAAATAAACATAATTCACAACGAGTGCTATTGTATATAAAAAAAAGTCCGAAATTGTAGGAAATTACAATTTTATTTACAAAAACTTACAAGAAACCGTTGTTGTGTAATGATTTTCGTTTATTGAAAATATCAAAAAAAAGCACACACAAAAAAGGTTTTTTTTACTAAAATTGTATAGAAATTGCATCCCTTTCGTTGTTAATGGTTTCCATAAAACCTTCCTGCTTCCGTGCTAATCGATATGAATCACGCGGACGGTCCCTTTCATGTTCTAAAAGCCACAGGTGCGTTGAGCTTTGACACAGGCATTTAGTTTCTCGGAGTTATGGTTGTAACGTTTTCCACGTGCTTTAAAATTGACATTCGTGTTAATTGAGGGTACTTCACTATTTATGACGACCTTATTTTGAATCATTACTACTAATATTGCAATTATTATTCGCCGAGTACTACCATTTAGATTTGAGTGCTATTTCACGAGTTAATGAAATATTTCACTCGCGCTCAAACGAAAGCGAACACAGAGTATTTCATAAATCAAGAATCAACAAACTAAAGCATATTTCCTAATACATAAAGAGCCTCAAATTAAGATATATACATTGAAATCGGTTATTTAGCTCCAATTCTTATACGAACAATCAGAAATAAACAATACTACAGGAATGGGTTTACTTTTATATAAAATGATTTACAACTGCAATTTACACAGGAGTGTTATATCAAGAGGGCATTGTTATTGTCTAAAGATTCTAAGTATAAGTAGGCAAAACTTGTTTTTGTCGTTATTTTTGATTTTAAGCGGATAGTATAGTAATTATTGCTAGAGTAGGTTATTAACATTTATAATATTTAAAAAGCATGCGGTATTTTATATTTTAAATAAAAAAATATGTTTGAATGAAAAATGATCAAAATTGCGTCAACTGCCTCTTATGATTATAGCTTGGAAGAATTTTCAGTAAAGTTACTTTTAAGTTTGTAACAATTTTATTTCTGACTATAAAGTTATAGATTAATTATCGTTGGTGTAGCAGAAAACAACGAATGCTTAAATCAATCTGTATTATTCAGCACATCAAAGTTGAACTAAGTTAAAATTTTCTCGATGATTTTTGCTGCTGCAACTTCTTTTTTTCTTATGGTAATAATTGAATTACGTTATAAAAGCAACGAGATTTGTGACTGCCGTTCAATTACAAACTAACTTTAACTTCAGAAAATGCAAAACAATAACAGCGGCTAGGTTTGTATGTCTGAAATTCTTTTTCAAAATTAACATGTATGAAAATAATTAGAATGTATTCGGTTACGAGCACTTCGTTTCAATTACACCTAAAAAGACTAAGCGAACCATCTCATTAGCAACCATTTACGAAGTTGATTAAATTATAACAAAATGAATGTTTCACATTTTTAAATAACAAATGTACGTACACGTAAAACACTGTTTGTCATATTCGCATACCAGAAATAAAATTATTTAGAATGTATTTTCCTTTCACAACTCTTGCATACACTACCGCTCCTAGTTAAAATACATTGTATTTGAAATTAGACTGAACTGCGGAAACATTCATTTATTTCTCTTTGTAACAGTTTTTTAATTACTGCGAAAGCTAAAGGCACCAGATGCTGCTACATTTGACAATATTCTAAAAGTTTTCTAACAATAAAATAATTTTTAATTCAGTTCATAAATGGACTTCATCCGACAGTTAAAGAAAACGGAACGATTTATCTTCGTTTTCGTTTTTCATACTGTAGTATATCTTGAGTCATAACCAATAAACTTGAGGAATTACAACCGAAATGAAAACATCTACGTCATCCTTTTCAGTTGTTAAATATGTATAAAATGTGTTTCTATTTATCAACGTTTGAAAACCAGAAAATCGATATCAGACAAAATTCAGTCAAAACTCAAAAGTGTTTATACTCGACTACTTTAAATGGCATAATTTTGCACACTATGATCTTTTACTGTAATAGCATCACATGGTATAATTTTCAATCCCAGTTGTGTAACTAAACCATGCAATTTCAAAAACTACTCTGGAAATAGAAGCAAAATCATATCATAATCAATTTTGAAATTTCAAAACTCTTATGGTATTACTACAGAGTACTACACCCTTACCAGCTTGCACTTCGTTATTTGAAGTAACCTACTACAGTAAACATTATTGTCCTTGATCTAGTGTTTCTGTTTCTTTTAAATAAACCTAATTACACATATTAGGTTTATTTAAAAGGAATATACTGCTATGATATTTGGAGGTGTATGTTTTTACTGGGGTATTGTAGTTCCTGGAAGGCAATTTTTGGAATGCTTGCTACAATTCAATTTGAGATTGGAGGTTTGTGAGAATTTTAAGGTTTTGATACTCTAACTTTTAAACTCAGGGTTGCGTATTTTTGCTATAATTTCTTATTATAAATTCTAATAATTTATATTTTTCATATTTGTGAGGTTTGTTTTAACTGAAAGAAAAGAAAAACACAATCAGATTGATACGATTTTTATTTATGTTAGTTTTAATTATAATTTAGTTCAGAATTGTTCAAAAGGTTTAATTTATAAGAAGTTTTAGACTTATTTGTTTGTGCATCGATTAATGTCATTATGGATGTCAGTGTCAATGTCACAAACGTATAAAAGATTACTCTTTGTCATGAGATTTATTCGTTTGTTCAAAAAAATGGGAATCAAGAAGAAAGACAAAAAACGGAAATTTGTTTAGTTAGTACGACTCGTCTTTGTAAATAAAGAAAAAAAATTTATATCCTCTGGGTGAATAAAGAGGAAAAACGAGTTTAAAAGTAACGTAAAAGTGATTGTGAATATAAAGAAAGGAGCTACAACTAATTATCTACGAATTGTGAAAAGTTTCAGAAGAATAACAAGTAAAAAGCAAACCAGAAAGTTTTTCCAGTTGTGATGGAGGTAAAACCAAGTCTAAAATAATATAAAACAGACCAGAGGAAGATTCAAACCAAAGGCGAGTATTTGTGGTTACTTGAGGAACCTGTAAACTAGTGAAGTAGAAGTTGGACATTCATCGTTTGCTCGATTGAAAGATATCCCAATAAGGAGACGTTAAGATAAGTGTTCTCTTTTTAAAGAACGATAGTAGTTAGCAGAATTTACTTGATTTTTCGAAAACTTCATTCAAAAATTGATTTATTAAATAAAACCTTTTTTATGTAACGTTGATATTGTTTTGTGTTTATTCTATTTCTTATTTATATTTAATAATTTTTTTTTATACAAGCTAAATAACGACCTTGAGAAAATTAATAAGAGTCTCATACGAAATATAATTTGTGATTGCGTGAATTGCGAGCATTTAGGGAATTGTTTTCTAGTAAGTACATGCACAAACATATCATTGCAATACATAGTGATCAGTGACAGTAAAAAGTTGGTTCCTAAGTTGGCCGGGTGACTTTTCAAGCTGCATTAGAACGCCAAATAAAGAAGAAAACTTTTTAGCCGTTTTGGTGGTAGATAGTATAGCCTGCTCTGAAATAAATGTTAAAAATTAAAAAAAAATAAGAACTGCTGGAAATGATCAATACGGCCAGAAACGTTTCTCTATGCGGTCTAATTGCAGCACCAGCATCACCGACACGTTTACCGTACATAAAATGCATATCGGAGTAGTTCTTGCACAAAATTATAAGTCACGTAACGTCATTTAATGAAATGCATATGCTAATAGAATTGAGCTTCACCTATTAGCCGGTTACTATCAAAAAAGCAATACCGTGTTGGAAATTTATTTCTAAAACTATCGCGTTTTATTGCAAATATCATCCAATCCAAGGGGTAACAACAAAAACACTAAAACACCAGACAATCGTTTTGAAAATTTATATTTAAATTTTTTAGTTCATGTTTCTTTTAACAGTATCATAATAAAAGGATTTTTTCTCCAGGGCATATCACCTAAAAGGTTGCCATGTTCTAGGCATTTATTTAAGAATACTTTGTTTGTAATAATTTTTTGGCAATGTTTCTCCAATATAAAAACGCTAAAAACTATTTGCTGCGACACGGTAAAGACTTATGAATTAAACCTGCATAATACAAGCAGCAGAAAAGAAAAAAAAATGCATACCCAAACTTAAAAAAGAATAGACAACAGAGTCATTAAGAGAAACAGAAAAAATCTAAGGGTGGACCAACAAGTAAAACCAAGAAATACCAGAAGAAGAACAAGAAGCAGGATGCAAGTATAGAGGAGGAAGTAGAAATGCACTAAGAAAAAGCAAGAAGAAGAGGAAGAGAAAAGCAGTAATCTAACTGGAAGGGATTGTTGCCAAAATTGAAGTTGAACTACAATGGCAATTATCTTCTACTAACTATTATACTTAAAATATTCATGATTGCTAACAACTACCTGGTGTTTTAGCAGCGGTGTCTCATGGTTTGCCATGTGGCAATGTTAACGCTCTGTATTGTCCCACCCGATCCCAACCCATTACTGAAATTCCTATTCACCTGCTGGCATAGCACAGGCCTGGCGTAATTCGCAATTGGCATTAATGCCGGCTCCATGTTAAATGATGATGATGACGATGATGATAAATAGAAAGTTTTACTGAAAAATATTGTTTTACAGTATTTGGCCAGGAACTTGTAGCAATATGATACCATATGTTTAAATAAAAAATTCATAAGGGTTAGCCTTGAAAAATTAAATTACTGTTCTGGCATGCTTTAGATTTTAAACAAACAAAACGTAATGTCACTTATTAAAAGCTTTAGGTTAAGTTTGTCATTTGTAGTGGCACTGACAGAGTTGTGGTGAGTTAATAAATTTTAAAACATGGAAAGACAGCAATTATATTTTCCATGGCCAACCCTTATTTTTCTTCCTTCCCATTTTGAACTAAAAATTTTGATAATTTGTTTTTCACGCTACCGGCAGTGTAAGTAGGCCTTACATCCGCAGCTACAGGGATCGTAAGTGGCTGATAACATTCGTGTACTAGTTACCCTTGACGACGGAACTTAATAGTGTCACTTACATCCCTAGGAAAATAATGTTGATTTTAACTGTTCGTTGATATGGTAACAAGCACAGACAACTTAGAATAATGGAGCTTTTAAAAAATAATTCCGATGACAGCTGTCAAAACGAACTTTTAAAAATATGATTAAATTTCTACCTGTAGGCCTACTTACATTGCCGGTAGCGTGAAAAATTTAATAAGTAACACGGAATGTATCGACTAATAACATCTTCGGCAGGCGACAAGCTTCGGCTCCGCCTCAGCTCGTATTCGTCTACCTCGGATGTTATTACGTCCTTACATTCCTTGATACTTAAATAACTATTAACTCTCGTTACTTCGCAAAAGCTTTATCCAGTTAATAATTTTGTCCTGCTTTGATATTATTAAATCTTATGCCATCATTTGATAATCTTTTTAAGCGTTCTAAGGGTTTAATGGAGTTATTGCGGTATATGTCAAGAACAACATCAATCCTTATGGAAAAGGCAGCTTTAATTGTTTTTCTAAGAAAACCGTCTGCATTGGCGAGCGCCCATGAAAGAGTCTCCAGTGGGTGACTGAAGACGCATATCCAAATGACGATTCTCTGGGATGAAAATCATCGTAACGCATAGTTCTTACTTTCCCATACTTCTACTGAAGTAAGGAAAGTTATGATTTCATGCAAATATTCTAATTTCAGATTTTAACGAAAATATGCGTTTTAGGGCCCAAAGAATCCAAAAAAGTGGTTTTAAAAAAATGTCTGTCTGTGGGTGAGTGCGTGGGTGGGTGCGTGCGTGGGCGCGTTCGTTTCCTTATATCTCCGGAACCCCTTAATCGATTTTTATAAGATGTGTGTAAAAGTTTTTTAGTTGCAGGTAGTTCTTTGTAAGGTCGTTTATTGGAACCGGAACCAGAAACGGAAATTAGACCAGTTTTTTTGGTATAGATCTTTTCTAAACACTTTTTTGAAATTCTAAATACATAGCGTTGTAGTGCATCTAAAAACTGATCAAATGCTGTTTGTTTAATGTTGTCTCTTCAAAATTACGGCCGCTACAAGTTGTTGAAAATTTTACTTTAATGCCCAAATATTCCAAAACAAAATATCCATTCAATACAAATTATCATATTATTTGATAGCTTTTAATAAGTATTAACAAGTGATGTAGAAATGTTTTTAGAAAAATGAAAATTGTAAATAATATACTAGCGGCTCAAAGTTGCGGACATTACCAAAAAAAAAATTCCTCGAAATCGCCAACACCATTTTTTTCAAACTATCTAAGCTGATAGAGCTCGCAATGAACTACAAATTTGTTTTTTACTAATCTCCCAGGAGTTTTTGAAAATTTTGGAACGGGCGCTTTTTCCGGAAGTTACGCGATTTTAACTAAGCCTATCAATTAGTTCTAATAAAAGAAATATGTTACATGCTTTGCACATTTTTGATCTCTATAAATAAAGTTATTATAAGCATTTTTGATCGGCGCATTACCTATCGCTTTTAAGTAATCAGCGAGCGCGCCCCGTACGTAACCAACGCAATGCCTTGAGTCTGGAGCAAGCGGCTTGTACCGGCTTAAGATGACTAGTAGATTTAAATTTCACTCACTTCTTGACGCGAGAATATTTAAAACGTAAAAAGTATGGGAAAGTACCAGCGACCTGTTTTGCCTATTTTTTGTAACATTAAAAAATTTCTAAATGGTAACGCAAAATTTTTTTTTTGATTTCCTTATTTCATCTGTGCCGTTTGATTTCATGAAATCTTCCAGCTTATGCGTCTTTTTTCCACAGATTGTACACTGCCTCGTCACTTATTTATTTCGTAAGTATATTAACAAACACTTCTTTATTTGATACATTTAAAATCTCTAACCTGGAAGGATTATAAAAGTCTCGTTGTGTTTTTAATTACGAAGTTATGCACTACAGATTTAACAAATACAAAAATTATTATCTAAGCGGCATAACTTAACAACGTTTTACATAGCACAAGAACAATATACAAAGTCTGAACCTTTCCACTGCGGCGCAAGACGAGAATATTCGCGAGCCAGTAACAACTGGTCAAGTTAGGGTTTCTCGCATGCGAGTTATAGTCGTACCGTAACCACACCCCTAGTCTATGTTTAAGTGCATACAAAGTCAAAATTTGACTACCCTCTCCTTGCTTGCAGCACCGCAGGACAGTCTACGTGTTGATACCTGCTTGTGTGTTGGTATTTTTCATTTCTTGAAGGAAGGCATGAAGGATGTAATATTTAAATTAACATATAAAGAAAAACCCACCACAAAATGCGTAGTCTGCTGAAAACGTAAAAAAATGTTCAAATGTTTTGGACGTATCTTGCTTGAAAGTTAAGATTTAAGAGTTAAAAAAAAACACTTTTTGATAAAACATCAGGCTACATATTTCATAAAAAATGTTTCTAATTTTTTTTTAGAAAATACTACCTAATACTTTTTGTTTAATAAAAAAACGAAAAATCTAATTTTAAAAAAAGCACATCAAATCGGGCAATTATTTTGGAAGATATCTCGAGTTTAAAAATCTGACAATCCAGCATTTTAAATGGCCGCTATATTAAAACCCACATGTACTACATGTACTAGTAATGCTTTTACAATTTTACCTGTCATAAATCATGCTATCGTGTTACTTCTCAATCGCTCGGTAACCACTAGGGTAATCGAAATCGGTATAAAAACGACAGAAAATATACTAGAAAGTTGGAATTTGTCAGAATTAGTTGGTATATTTAAACTTAAAGGTACGGCATGATTTATTTAATTTTTGGTAATTATAGTATTGCATTAAATCTTTCATAGTTTGTTGCACAATTTTACATAAATGCTGATAGCCGTTTAAAACAGGTAGTTTGTGAACTAAACTATAATCAGTTAAATTTTAAATTTAGGTAAACATGCTAAACGTATATTTCGACAACTGAAAGGAGAGAACCTGTAGTAGATGTGTAATTCTTTTCAGCGCGAATAACGTATGCGTTTTAGCCGAGGAATCACCTTTAGTTAAAATGTACCTGGGTACGAATGTCTTGATATTTCTTTGTTTTTATTTTTTTTTAATTAATACGTTTTAGATAATTACATTTGTTACACGACTGTGTTGTTAGAGCATAACATAACTACAGATTTGTTCGGAGCTTTAACCGAGGATAGTTTAAAACAGCATGATATTTGCTTAGTTTATCAGATTTTGCATACAATTGTTAGTATTTAACATACACTTGCATGCGTATAAAATTGAGAAATGCGACAGCTACAGTGTAATTTTAGTTGATCAGTTAATAGAACAAAAACGATGTTGGATTATTATCAGAAATGACTGTAGTTTGTATATATCATAACGCCGTTGCGTTTAAAAATGTCTCAATTACTTGTTGTATTTTAATTTTTATGTATTTTGTTTATATGCACTCTTTTGTTTATAATAAAATATCATAATTATTTACTTGTGTATTTTTTACAGTCGCTATTCATTCAAGTAAATCAACTCCTATCTAGCAAAATAAAATTTTAGCGACCCCAAAATATAAGCTAAACCTGCAAATGGTTTGTAATATAATAACTAAATTAAATCACTGTCGTAGCTGATATAAATCGGCTACATAATTCATATTCAACAAAAGAAGCAAGATGCAGCATTGCATTACATTAGCTACCACAGCTAATAAAATCGAACCAAAATCCAGCAAATGTCTACTAGCTGGAAAATCAAGCTAAATAAATAACTTGTACAATTTTATTAAATTAGCTCATACAGCAAAGATAAACTTGTTCAGTAACAAATTTTTAACAGCAATAGAACTGGTGTTGTGTCGCTAAGAAATTTGCTGTGCCTATAGTGCGCGTTTTTTTGTAACTTTTGTAACCACTTTACTGTTGTAGAACACAAATCTGTAATAATGAAATTATGGTTTATTTATTGTTACATAACTAGTACTGTTTCAATTTTTAATAATAATTTTGCTGTAGTTAATGTGAAATTATATGTGTGACTAAAGTTATTTGTTTTTCATATTTTTTGATGTTATAACTATGAAGAAGGAGTATTTATTTAAGAGGGGGTGCGAATAGTAGCGTGTGCTTTTCATAAAATTTAGCTAGTTTTGGCACTGCTTCTACCTTCCATAAAGAGTGGTGCAGATAAAGGGCTTTAAGAAACGGTGTGTTAATAACACTAACATAAAATCACGTTTTCTCTCAACATGCGAAACACAGTTGTAGCGGTTTTGTAAAAAATGCAATTACGATCAGATATACAGAATGTATCAAATTGCGTGTTAACTATGGGGATCTCGCTCATTTGAAGAGATACGACTATGGTCAAATTAGGTAAAAGTTGTGGAATTTTATGCCAACTAATAAACTTTTTTTTTTCTTATAGTCGGCATTTTAAATTTCTTTATATGAGAATAGAGCTTTTAATTTCAACGATGTGTCACACTTTGCATTTTGTTTAAGTTTTGAGCATTCTATTACAGAAAATAATAATTTCATAAGAGTGCCATGGAAAGACCACGTCATTTAATTAATTTTGAAAAAGTAAGACAAAACACCACTTTTTTTACATTAGCCTTTAGGTACATTAGGTACGCGAAAATATCAGGAAACTTTGTTTCGAGCGTAGACAGCAGATTAACTTATTTTTTACAAAAACAAATCAATGACACAGTTACTAACAAACAGATTAGAGAGTTTATTTTATACGAGCTGAGCATGTTTTACAAAGGTGTCAAATGTTTTAAATATTTATTTAATAATTGTTTGAATTAGTGCAGTTCTAGTGTTATCTGTTGTATTTATTTAACCGGTTATTCAAATTTGTTATTTCAGTTGCAAACATAAAAACTGCAAGTGGAATTTTCAAAAAATTGTGTATGTTAGAAACTTTGTCATTCATTTGTTTTTATAATAAATAAGATAGCCTGCTGCCAACACTCAAAACAAAGTTTGCTGAAATGTTCGCGTACCTAATGTATCTAAAGGTAAAAGTAAATAAAAGTATTGTTTGATTTTACTTCCAGCAGTTTATGGCCTACTAGAATTTTTTCAAAATAAATTAAATGACGTGGTCTTTCCATGGCACTCTTATGAAATTATTTTCTGTAATAAAATGCTCAAAACTTACACAAAATGCAAAGTGTGACACATCGTTGAAATCGGAATTTAAAACTCTATTCAAATATGAAAAAATTTAAAATGCCGACCATAAGAAAAAAAAGTTGACAGTCGAAAATGAGCAATGGTAACAGTTATACCAAATCTGATCAAAAACTTAGATTCAGCATAAAAAAGTGTCTTAATAATACCTAAGGTAAAAATGTGTACTATAACTGACAAATGAGTTATAGCCGAATACAAATAATCCAAAATTTCAGTTTTTTTCAGTTTATTCAGAAACTAAGCAAGATAGGTCTAATGTCTTTTCAGATTATTAGTGGGCATAAAATTCCACAACTTTTCTCTAATTTAACCATCGTCGTATCTCCTCAAATAAGCGAGATCCTCATAGTTAACACGCAATTTGATACATCCTGTATAGTTGAGCTTTTTATCACACCTAGCAAATACTGAAAGTTAAATGTTTTTGAAATATATGTAATTATTGTTTTCAATAAATGTTTATACTAAACATTTTTGTTTCATTTTCGGTAATAGTCCCAATGACTAAATTCGATTTTTATTCTTTTAAAAATATCGTAATTGTACTGTATGTTTGCGGCTTTTACAATACATAGTTTTGCATTAAAATTTTGTTCACGATTCTTCGAGATGGACTTATGTGCTAATCTATATCGTAAAATACAAATAATGTTATTAACAACTAATTAAATTTAAATTTTTTTACCCACAAGCTTTGTCAACCTGTTCTATGACTCAAATTAGTTAGTAGCACTTCTTTTTGATAGGGTTCTGATACTAAATACAAATATTTATATAATCTATCAGCAATTGTCTGGTAACTTTCAGAAAACATGTATGTATTTAATGTATAAAAATTAATTGAACATGCTTTTTTTTTAATTGTACTGTAATAAAACACCCAACAAATTTTTGCTTTGCATATTTGCTTTTTTATGAAGCAATACAACTTTTTACGTAACGTAAATCGATTGCCGCTATACATGTTTGTATTAAGACCATTTATTTTTTGAGCATTCATGCCTACCTCATTATCTGTTTAGTTTAGTTTATTTTCTAACAGTTTGTAAATTTGAATGTACCGAGTAGACACTAGACAAATGTCGTGTTCTTTCGGGAACCCCTCCAGAGGGTAAAAGCAGGTATTAAGATTGCAGGGTAAAAGACAAGATACAAGTAACTACTCCTAGACACCACTTGTGCATTATTTGTAAACGCTACCAATTTATACGTTATGTTAATAAATTGTTTTAATAAAAGAAAAGTTTAAAGTAAAAACATGGTCCTTCGAGCCGGATAATTGAATCAAGCGTAAAAAGTGAAATTAAAAGTGCATTAGTGGTTTAAGTCTTGATTAACCACGTGGCCTGGCCTAGCAACAGCACGTGTTAAAGAAATCCGCGACCTGCAGTGAACAACCATTCTCGTTCTTCGTCCATCATCAGCACGCTGATATCAAGAAAAATCCGTGGCTTAATAATCAAGAAATTGGCAAATTCCACAACGGCTTGGTATTGCATTTTAGCGTTGCTTGGGTGAGTCACAAAATTTCCACTGCAGCTCGTGACGTCACGCGTCAACCCTGGCTACCTGGTTCATCCCTTGAAGGCGCTTAGTAGCATCATTTCCTGCTCCGACAATACTTAGAAGACAGAGTAAGTGATTCATACCTATTGTTACCATATCTGTCCATATCCTTTGTAATACTGCTTCCTTCTGAGTATTCTATTTGTTTTTTGATTTTGTTTGCATATCATGGCAGAGTTAGCTACTTTAACTAGTAAACGCGCCACTATCAAAGGCCATCTAACGAGATTCGTAAATCTTGTTCAATCTATTTTGGACTATCCAGAAATAAATGAGAAAAAATTATTGCAATTACCGATGCGCGTAACAACAACTGAACCTCTGTTAGCTGAATTTAATCAAACTCAGGTTCAAATTGAATCTTTGCAAGCAGGTGATGATGGGGTGGCAGAGCTAAATGAGCAAGAAAGGGATAATTTTGAAAACAATTACTACACATATATGCAATTGGCAAAAAATCTCATAGCGAGGTACAATCCGGGCGGTTCCTCAATTGCACAACCGAACAATAATCAAGCCAGTAGTGCCCAGACGCCAGTAGCGGTTCAGGCAAACCTGCCCAAAGTAGATGTGCCCACATTTTCAGGGGACTATCATAATTGGCTTGAGTTTCGCGATACGTTTAATTCGCTAATTCATTCAAATAGCACAATTAGCAACATTCAAAAATTTCACTATCTAAAAGCGTCGCTTAAAGGTAGAGCCAGTAACATTGTGCAGTCTGTAGAATTTTCTGAAGCTAATTACATTGTAGCGTGGCACACTTTACTAGATAGATATGACGACAAATGGTTGATCGTTTATAATCATGTAAAGGCTATATTTAACTTGCCTGCTTTAACTAAGGAAAGTCATAGTTTACTACGACAATTGAATGAAGATTTCGCGAAACATTTGCATTCATTAAAGGTTTTAGGGCAACCCGTCGAGCACTGGGATACCTTACTTATATTCATTATTTCTAAAAAATTAGATCCCACCAGTAAAAGAGAGTGGGAGGCGTTTAAATATGGCGGTGAGATACCAACGGTTAAGGATATTACGGTTTTTTTAAAGGATAAATGTAAGCTTTTAGAAAAGTTGAGCGACTCGGTACCAAATAATGTCAATCATTATAAGGAAAAACCTAAAATTGATAAGGACAAGGGTTATTCGTCAAATAGTTTTGTAGCCACAAACGCAAATTCTACCTCTAATAATAATAAAGAACATTCATGTTCATTTTGCAAGCAACCGCATAGTATTTATGAATGCGATGAATTTGTAAAGCTTCCTGTGGAATCTAGGTATGCTGAAATTAAAAATAGGCGACTATGCCTTAATTGTTTGAAAGGGCGTCATTATACCATGCATTGTAGAGCAAAGGGTTGTAGGGATTGTGGCAGAAAGCATAATACGCTTTTGCATTTAAATGCGCAAACCTCCAAAACCCATATTGTCGGAAGTGGATCTGAAAGTCCGCAGCATAAAGCTCCCGAACCTGGTCCATCCACAACCATCGCAAACCATGCCGTAGACAGTAGCAGCCAGCATATATTATTAGCGACTGCAATAGTTAGGGTGCAGGACAAGTCAGGAAATTTTCACAATTGCAGGGTACTTCTAGATAGTGGCAGTCAGTCAAATTTTGTAACACAAGAATTTTGTAATCGACTGCAGCTACCAAAAACTAAAATTAATATAGCTGTGTCAGGGATAAATCAAATTGTTTCGAATCTCACGCACAAAACTGAGTTAAATATTCAATCCTATTGCAACGCTTATAATTGGCTAATTTCATGCATCGTGATTTCAAAGATTACGGAAAACGTTCCAAGTAGTTCCTTTGGCGCATCAAAGCTAAATATCCCAAAAAATATAAAACTTGCAGATGGTAAATTTAATGTTTCTAATAAGGTAGATGTTCTAATAGGTGCTCAAATATTTTACGACCTATTATGCATTGGTCAAATTAAACTGAAAAATACTGAACTAATTTTGCAAAAAACGAAACTTGGATGGGTCTTGGCTGGTCCTATTGGTCACCAGTTTAATACGAACAATGAAATTTGTTGCAATCTTTGTGTAAACGACGTCAACGCTGACATTCAACAGCAATTAACTAAATTCTGGGATTTAGAGGAGTGCTCTTTGACCAAAGCACTGTCTCGCGAAGAAAAATCTTGCGAGGAGCATTTTATAAATACCACCACGCGGGGTTCCGATGGAAGATTTCATGTTGCAATTCCTTTAAAGGGGTCTGTTGCAGACCTTGGTGATTCAAGAGAATTAGCAATTAAAAGGTTTCAATCGCTCGAACGCAAGCTAGAAAAAAATCCTAATTTAAAGCAACAGTATAGGGCATTTATGAACGAATATACCAGGTTGGGTCACATGACCAAAATCACAAAGGATGCCGCTAAAATCACCTATTACCTACCGCATCACGGTGTAATAAAAGAGGACAGTATAACCACTAAACTGCGCGTTGTTTTTGACGGTTCTGCTAAAAGTACTTCTGGAGTATCTATAAACGATCTTCAGATGGTAGGTCCGGTCATTCAAGACGACTTGTTTTCAATTTTAATTCGTTTCCGGAAACATAAATACGTAATTTCCTCCGACATTGCCAAAATGTATCGGCAGGTATGTGTGCAACGTGATCAAAGGGACTTGCAAAGAATTATATGGAGAGAAAATCCTTCCGATCCGTTAATTGATTACACTTTAAATACAGTAACTTATGGTACCGCAGCGGCTTCATTTTTAGCTATAAGATCACTTCAACAATTAGCACACGAAGCAGCCGTTCAGTACCCGCGATCTTCCGCAATTATTTTACGCGATTTTTATGTTTATGACCTGCTTACGGGATCAGATTCTATCGAAGAAGCAATAAGTATTCGCGATGAAGTAACAGCTATTCTGCAACGGGGTTGTTTTGAACTGCGGAAATGGGTGTCAAACGAACCCAAAATTTTAAAGGGATTATCAAGTTCACTGAATTCATGCATTCTAGATTTAGGTTCAAGCGAAAACGCCAAAACCTTAGGTTTAATTTGGTTGCCCAAAATTGACGCCGTGAGCTATAACGTGAACGTAATAACTGAATCTTCAATGGTAACGAAACGGTATATTTTAGCCGCCACTGCCAAAATTTTTGATCCGCTAGGGTTATTAGCGCCTAGCATTATAATACCAAAAACTATTTTGCAAAAATTGTGGCAATTTAAATTATCATGGGATGAATCGGTTCCAAATGATCTTCATACCGAGTGGTTACGCTTTCAAAATGAACTAACCATATTACACCAAATCAAAATTCCTCGACATGTAATAATTAACAATCCATCAACCGTAGAAATACATGGTTTTTCAGATGCTTGCGAAAGTGCGTACGGCGCATGCGTATACATTCGGAGCATCGACGTGCAAGGAAACATTTGTGTTAAACTCCTATGTGCTAAATCAAAGGTTGCTCCAATAAAAAATATTTCTATTCCAAGATTAGAGCTCTGTGGTGCTTTATTACTTGCCCGACTTGTGTCAAAGGTTAAATCTGCCCTTAACACAACCGTCAATTGCGTAACTTACTGGTGCGATTCCACTATTACTATTGCTTGGATAAAAACGCCTCCAAACACTTTAAAAACTTTTGTGGCGAATCGCGTAGCCGAAATACAAGAATTAACGTGCGAAAAAGATTGGCATCATGTTAGGTCCACGGATAACCCAGCCGATTTGTTATCGCGGGGAATTAGTCCCAAAAAATTAATTGGAGCAGAAATTTGGTGGGAAGGTCCCAAATGGCTAGCGCAGCCTATAGAAAATTGGCCTTTTAGTCAATGCGTATCTCCCGATTCTTCATTTTACCTTACTGAAACAAAGCAGCTAACAACTGCGCTAATAACTACAAGGAATGAATTTTGTTTATTTCAAAAATTTTCATCGCTTACTAAACTGCAGAGATGCGTAGCTTATTGTTTAAGATTTAAATTCAATGCTTTAAATACAGCTCAGTTACGTAAACATACGCCATTGTCACTTGAAGAGTTAAATTATTCCCTGCACTGTTTAGTAAAAATCGCGCAAGGCGAGGCTTTTGCGCAAGAAATTGCTGATTTAAAAAAGCAGTCTGCAGTAAATTCAAAAAGTAAATTGTTGCGATTAAATCCATTTATTGACGAAGTGGGTTTGATAAGAGTTGGTGGTAGATTAGACAATTCCAACTTTAATCAAAACAAAAAACATCCAATTTTGCTTCCCTCCAAACATAAATTAACGTTATTAATAGTAGAATACGAACACAAAAGAACCTTACATACAGGACCTCAAGCATTACTGGCCTCCCTTAGAGAAAATTATTGGCCCATATCAGGGCGCAATATAGCAAAACAGATTGTGCATAATTGCATAAATTGCTTTCGTGTAAAGCCGCGAATCACTAATCCCATAATGGGTTCTTTGCCAAACGACCGCGTCACACCTTCTTGCCCATTTAGCATCTGTGGTGTAGACTATTGCGGACCCATCTTGACCAAGGACAAAAAAGGCCGAGGTTGTAGGTCCATTAAATCGTATATCTGCATTTTCGTTTGTTTCGCCACCAAGGCTATGCATTTGGAATTAGTTTCCGACTTAACAACCGAGGCATTTTTGGCCGCTTTAAAACGATTTGTTGCCAGAAGGGGTAAACCCGCAAAGATTTACTCTGACAATGCGAAAAATTTCGTAGGTGCTGACGCGGAGCTAAAATGGTTCATTCAAAGTTTAAATTCGCAACCAGCAAAAAATTACTTTGAAAATGCATTACTTTCTGATGCTATTTCTTGGCAGTTTATACCTCCACGATCACCGCACTTTGGCGGCCTTTGGGAAGCTGGTGTGAAATCAGTAAAGTTTCACTTAAAACGGGTTGTAGGTAATGCCATGCTAACTTTCGAAGAATTATATACCACTCTCACTCAGATCGAAGCAGTAGTTAATTCTCGTCCACTTTCCCCTTTATCCAACGATCCAACCGATCCAAATCCTTTGACTCCTGCTCACTTCTTGATTGGACGAAGTTTAGTCGCCGTTCCTGAGCCTAATTTGGCAGATGTAAAGGAGTCCAGGCTATCCCGCTTTCAGCGCGTCCAACAGATTGCACAGCATTTTTGGAAGCGCTGGTCAAAAGAATATTTGAGCGAATTGCAAGGACGCTCAAAATGGCAGCAGAATCGTCAATGTTCCATTAAAACTGGAGCGATGGTTATCATCCGCGAAGACAATTTGCCACCTCTGAAATGGAATTTGGGACGTGTTGTAGAAGTTCATTTGGGACCAGATGGTATTGTGCGTGTTGCAAGTGTAAAAACTGCGAGTGGGATTTATAAGAGATCAGTGTCAAAACTTTGCGCTCTTCCACTGGATCAGAATTAATAGTGACTAGTGATTATTTTATGTATCTGTTACCAGTTGTATTCATTTTATGCTTATATTGTATTTTCTTGAAAGCTCAACCTTTCAAGGCGGGGAGTATGTTTAGTTTAGTTTATTTTCTAACAGTTTGTAAATTTGAATGTACCGAGTAGACACTAGACAAATGTCGTGTTCTTTCGGGAACCCCTCCAGAGGGTAAAAGCAGGTATTAAGATTGCAGGGTAAAAGACAAGATACAAGTAAGAACTCCAAGACACCACTTGTGCATTATTTGTAAACGCTACCAATTTATACGTTATGTTAATAAATTGTTTTAATAAAAGAAAAGTTTAAAGTAAAAACATTATCTAATCTGTTTATCTTTTCAGGTTTTGCAGACCAGTCGCTTTTATCGATTTATGTAAATTAATGAACTGCAAATTACTGTGAAAAGCATAACTTGAACTCCTAAGCAGGGGATGCTGAGAAAATTTCAGGCTGTACCGTTCCATCGTAATTAAATACAAAATCTTCAAGGAGAAATTTATATTTACGGTAGTATTATAAATGCTCAGTGCCGTTCCTTGAACTGCCTAACCAAATTTGTTGTGTTGCTGAATAAAATGCAAATTCGTATAGTTCCAACTTTACAACTAAAATCAACGACGTGCTATAAAAGTATTCCATTTAAGATTGGTACAAGTGTAGCATACAAAAATACGATATGTCACTTATTGCAGCTGCTGTTGTACAGTAAGGCAACTGAACAAAATAACTTCCAAAAGTGCTGTGACAAATGCGGTAATAATATTAGTTTAACGCTTCATTTCTGACAGGTCTAAACTATATACAAGTTAATTTCCTTCAGCAATTCACTAAGTTACGATAAGTCGGTTGGTCCTCCAGAGGTCGCGACAAAGTCCGGAAGTGGACCTTAATGGATCCCGCCTGGGTCGTTCGACTAACTCGGCGTCGACTATTCGTTTTGTTATTGTTTTGCGTAGCGCCTTCGTTCGCCATTAAACGTCTTTGTAACAAAATAAACAAGTCGCGATGCAGCGACATTGCAGTGATAGCTGTGACAAGTAAAGATAACGAGCCAGGACTCTGCTCTGTCACTCCGGAAGAGCACGTCTGCTCCTTCGGCGATTGCGACTTCTGTCTGTTAAAATGTAAGGGCGTCATCTTAATTGTCAGGACACTAAAATTATCGTAAAAAATTTGAGTCGCAGCAATTTTAACGCTGAGTTCGACCTTTTCGAGATAATATACAGCCAGAGACATACTACCGAAGTAAACTATCTAGTTTCCAGCTCATGTTCTTCCTTGAAGTTCGTAGCTACGAGCTAAAGTTTGTACGCTGAACCCGAACTCTGCAACGCTCCTTACAACTTCGCAGCTTCGCACATCTGTTGACTGTGCCATGCCTACATCCCTTATTCCTTTATATTGTATTTGTAACATTTGTAAATTGTGTGCGCGATTGCATTTATGTGCAGCTTTTGGAACAAACTTTTGCATTTAGATTGCAGAATAAAACGACGACGAGATATTACGCTGTATCTCTTCTTTCAAACCACTCCCTTCATTCTTTGTTCCGGAACCGGAACAAATTTAATGCCTTCTATTTTTGGATAAAGTCAAGAAAGAAATTAAAAACTTAACACTGATAAAATGTAATTAAACTGTCTGCCTTAGAAACGCTTCATTTGCTTAACATTAGGCTTAATTAGGGCATGTCAAGAAAAGCATATCGCATGAGAACTATAAAGGAAAGAGATTTCTCTTCTGATCGTTTGTTGCTCACTGGAGATACTCACGAAGTTCTAGGCAGATGCTGTGTTCAAAGCATTATCTATCTTTGTAATTTAGTTAGTGGAAGTGCAGCAATTCGGGAAATTGAGGTAACGATTAGTTAAATACTACTACATTAATTATCTGTTTACGCTCACGTTTACGTCTGACACAGTGCGTATCCTTGAAAATCTTACAAATTGCAAATTTTGTTTAAACTTTTCAAAAAGTCAGTAGATACCTCCACAAAAGCATAGGCACAAACTCATCAGAGTACGAAAGGCTTTTATTATTTTGGTTAAAAGTAAACCCAACGTTCAACGTATTCACTGAAATGTAACGAAAACATTGTACGATTGCAAAGTAATATGGTTCCTCTGCAATGAAATGGTTTGTAACAACTTTCCTACTTAGAAATTTTCAGCCGTAATTTTTTTTTTTAATCACAAAACCTCGCGGTGTTAAGCTACATGTATAATGTAAAAAGTGTTTGCATGTTATTAGAATCGGTGCTTGTTCAAAACAAATCGTATTAAGTATCACATCAATTACATTTATATAACATTTGTTTTAATCGCAATTTTTAAAACCTTGAAGGAAACCGCAGACAGCATAATATGGTGAAATGGAATTGGAAAATATGTTTTAGTTCTGGAAAATATACCTAAGCAAACCCTTGCAAATGGCTTGAAATTACGTGTTCTGATGAAGTCGTCAACTAAACAGTCTGATAAGTTTAAACTAAGATAATTTTGCATTACACATTCAAGTTTGTAGCGACGATAACAGCTTTGAAAAAGTCAAATTTTCACTTCTACGTGCTCTGGCCGCTAACAGTTGAATTTTTTGAGTAACTTATATATATAGAAAAATAGAAAAACTATTGTTCTATTAGAATCTATCACACAAATAAGGTGCCGTTCAAGAAAAAATTTTAGACCCACTTTCGCCACAACAGGAAGTAGTGACATGTTGTTTCTAGATCGAATTTAAAGTTTTCTAAATACCATAAAGCTTACAAGATGTAGTTTTCTCAGCCCTGATAATGTCAAATACTAATTTTAGAAATTCCAGCTTTACTTCGTTAAAGTCCATATTTAATGATATTTAATTACTTTAACAATATTTATTTATTTTAACCTTATACAGCAAGTGCCACCTAACCTTGCAAATTTTAGTGGGCTTTGATTCGGCTACTTCCGCTTTGTTTCGTCGGTAGTCGTAACTTAAACTAGCTCTAATTGGCTGTTGGACAGTGTGGTACACTCTACTAAAAAGTGAAAGTCAATTTATTTATGGTTTACGAATAATTGTGGATTTTTTGACAAATTAAAAGGCCGTGCGCCATAAGGTTAGAAACAGTTTGCTTTGAGAAGGGATTAACGATAATTTAGGTTACGTATAAAAAATACAGCAAAGAAACTAGAAATGTAATAAAAAACCTTGCTTTTGCTTGAGAGTGTAACGGCTTCTCGCCTTTTAAACTTATCGTCATTTTTTTTGCAAGGTTAAATGGCACTTGCTGTACGTTTTTCGGCATGTTTACATGCCATTGTCAAAGGTTATATGAAAAAGTAAACAGTTAGTGTTGTTATAGCAATAGAACTTTGTGACTTATCTTGGTAATCGTCTGCAGATGACTTGATTTCTTATTCCAAAACGTCCAGTAGAGGAATAAGAAATCAAGTCATCTGCAGACGATTACCAAGATAAGTCACCAAGTTCTACTGCTATAACAACACTAACTGTTTACTTTTTCATATAACCTTTGACAATGGCATGTAAGCATGCCGAAATACGTATAAGGTTAAAATAAATAGATATTGTTAAAGTAATTAAGTATTTTATATACAGATACTCATTACTAATTTTAGATTTTGACTGTGCTGAACTAATGTTGCACATATAAAACGATTTTTACAATAAAAAATCGTTCTATTTCTGTTTCATAGGTAAATTTATTGTAATAATTTTACTTCGGCAAAATTTGATAAAGTTGTTGTGTATTAGGCTATGTTCGCCCTCTAAGGTTTACACACTATATGATTATGTATACTGAGGCACAGTTTTTTGTTTATTTAATTTTGACCTAAACAAATAAATTCCTGCTAAATGTTAAATGTCTTTACTATAAACTAGAACGCCGTTTTATGATGTATTTGATAGAGTTGGAAATAAAGTCAGAACATTTCCCTTGGTCGACAGCATTCACAGTAAATGCGCAGTTTCTAGCACTATACGTGTATTAAGATGAGAACTAAAATGTTTTGTTAAATATTTCTGCAAAACCCTGCACAGAGGTAGCGGTTTAATAACAAACTCATTTCAGTTGTTATATGGTTGTATTTAAATTAGGTTCTACGTCAGTTGGAATGCAAACTGATATCACTGAAATTTACAATTGTAAAACCCAATTTTACTTAAATTTCTGTTGTTATACAAGCCTTTTTTTTGTATACAGGATGTCAACTTCAACATGTTCACCATTGCTAACTAACGACCATTTATGGTATTTCCGGTTTAATCAAAAACGATACCAACTTATGATTTTCAAATAAAACACTCTGTATATAATTTACATTTTTAATAGGAAATTTTAGTTTAACTAGTTTTCAGTTTTATAGCCAAATTGTTTAAATAAGTCAAAATCATAAACTGTTTCACCCATAACACATACCTTATACAACAATATACTACTAGCGCCACCTAAGCGGGCCGCACAGCACACCAATGGCGAAACAAGTCGCGCGTAACCCGGCTAAGGCAGCAGCAGTTCGATCAGACCACTGCAAGAAGACAACAGCGGCGTATATCGTTAACAAAGTTAATGTAGAGCCCTTTGATATAAACCAAGAATTAACTGTCAACCGCAAGCAAACCAGAGCAGACCGTCTTGTATTAGGATATCTTTTCTCAGAGCAATATCTGACTACTCTTGCATTTTATTGTGTTATTGTGCTTTGTTGTTTATACATATATTTTCTGTATTTTTGTGTGTTTGTGGAACGCTAATAATCATTTAATTTATTTCATCCGTTTAAAATGTTATTAGTTATTTTACGTAAACATTTGCATAATGACTAAAACTTTTTCTATCCAAAAATGTAGAAATATACAGGGTTCCATTTAAAAATGAAAAATTAGTATTATTTCCGGTTAAACCGAAAATCCTATAAAAGGTTGAATCTGATATTCAACATGGTCATAAAGGATGCCGAATCTTTTCCCATTTAACCAACTCTTATTCTTCAAAATCAACAAAATTAGCAAGGGTGGACAAGTCCAAGTTGGCACCCTGTATATTCATTGAAACGTCAGTGAGGTACTCTTGGTGTTCTTCTTGCATTTCGAGATATTTACGTATAACTGTGTATGTTTTAATTCAGCAATGATTACTTAAATCTAATATTCAGTTAGGCAGCTGCTTAATATGTTACGGAAGTAATTTAGAAGTACAAAAATAAAATAATAATAAAACTTATATAGGTATGAAGTTGACAAGTTTGTTGTGCAAATTCTAAAAATGTAAGAAGTAAACAATGTCTAAGATTTTTATGGATTAATATATATCGAAGGTACCGTGAAATCATGCACCTTTATTACTTCTGCCAGATTTTGTAATTTTGAAATTCAAACTTGTTTCTTTAGGTAGCAACATATAATTTAAAAGTTAGTCGCTTAGGTTACAAACTATACTATGCGTTTATAATGAAAATTCTTTCCCGTCCTGCTAAAACAACACTGTATGTGGTACTTTGTATTATGGTTTTACAGATGCAATGCAGTGTTTGTTTAGAATAAGTTATCTGCTAGTAACGATCATATTATATTGTTTCATGAACGTCGGTCGTATCGCTTTATTCCATTTTCTCACTCCTCCCTTTCCGACAATTTTATTTATAATATTCTCTTTCAAATGAGTTGATTGTATTTTTTAGACACGTTTCTTGCGACATAAATCAAATTTGGTGCTGTATCTATACAAGATTGTTTGGAGGATGTAATTAATTTATGAAATTTAGCAGCCGCTGTCGTGGTTGCGCGATATTGAAACATAATGCTATTGTTCTACGTACAGCGAGTCTCTGGCATCTGAATTATGTCTAATGACTCTAAAGAGCCTCATAATGTCCGATCATACGCGTTGTAGTACACTCTAATCCACTCAGATAGGGATTTATTAATAGTTGACGTTCTAATGGAACAATTTCGTTCCTGCAGTCACAATTAATAATTGTCCCAGTTGTTAATTAATTATACTGCTTGGTATATTTTATAAGGCTGCTTTGAGCAGTTACACAAAACACAACATGGAGTGTTGTCAAGTGTAATGCATTGCATAATAAAATAATAACAGCGTTGTTGCCACCAGCGTTTGTTAAGGGAGGACACAACAGACTTTTCCCTGTGTAACCGTTCTTGAAAACTATTGTAATAGGTACTCTATATCCTCATAGTTTAGTTAGATTAAACTTCAAGTTTAAGTTTTAACCGTAATGTACTTATCGTGAACAAATAAAGTTTGTAACACGATATCGCAACCCTCGGGGATAATATGTCTATAGTTACAAAATGTATTATGTATAGCCCACCTACATCGAATGTTTTAATATATTCATTTTGCCTAATAGTAACTAAAACAAAGTATTTCTACTGAACCAAGTTTGTGTACGGAAGCAGCAGCTAGTGTTTGGAAATCTTGTTTATTTAAGTTTAAGGAAATTGTGATATTATTTTTGTAATGAAATATCTTTAAATCCTTCATACATAATCAAAGCCAACTCACTGGTAAATAACCGCAATAGTATTTCACCTACAGTAAATTGGCTACAGAACTCGATACATGCTTTTATGCAGCAGTGAGTGTAACCCAATAAAACTTGCTGTCAGATAAACAGCAACTTTTAAGCAAATCTTATATGAATATATTCAAACCTGTTTGAAGTTAATAGTTGTGTGATTTACAATATATAAATATGAACTTTAACCAAGTAAAGCTAAAATTTATTAATATATCTTACACTCTCTTCTAGCGTCTAATGTTGCCATGTGGTTTTTTTTACTTAAAAACAAATATTTAAGAAAATTTAAAAGTTTATTTACGTTTATAACAAAAACATACTAATATGTGCATGTACTGCTATAAAAAATATAAATGATTAAATGTATATTTTCCTAACACAATGTATTGCCTTGAGTATTGCATTATTCTCCAGCAAAATTAAATTTGTTTATTACTACTAGTAATTCTTTCGACTTAAGCATTGTGCTAGCTAGACATTGACTACACTCAACTAAAAGCAGAAGTTTTTTAAAAGTATAGTCATTTTCAGCAAAATTTTCAGCCATTTATCATTGAGGTGTACATGCTTTTCTTTCAAATCTGCCATTTTTACATCTGTTGGTTTTCGTAGTACTGTTACTTCATCGAATGAACCATTTTCATTTGCTTTTGCATTATATTTACAATAAATTATCTATAACATCTATATGCATGCTTAAATTTTAGCATAAACAGGGACTTAATCTTAATGGAATTTTGCCAAAAATTAAACTGAAAGACGCTCAAACGCCAATCCTTTGAAATAAATAGAAGCACCTCACTACCAGCTAAAAGGGGTAAATACTATTACGTACGTAAAGATGAACAAGTTTATTGAAGGTGGGCTATAGCGTAAATAATCTAAAACTAATAGAATTATAAACTAGTAAGTACTTTATTTATCAATTCCAGCTTTACTTCGTTAAAGTCCATATTTAATGAGTATCTGTATATAAAATACTTAATTACTTTAACAATATCTATTTATTTTAACCTTATACGTATTTCGGCATGTTTACATGCCATTGTCAAAGGTTATATTTAAAAACTGTACCGTTAATGAATGAGCAAATTGATCTCTTAAATTCTCCTCTACTGGACATTTTGGAATAAGAAATCAAGTCATCTGCAGACGATTACCGAGATCAAGATTATATATAAGTGTTCACAAGAAAAATCAAGTGGGCTTTGGATGGCACTGTGTTGCCGATCGTACCCAGGATAGCATATGAACCATATGCGGCTGTCTAAAAGCCCACTTGACCCTTTTTTTTGAACGCATGTTACATCGACACCATAAGAACACAATATTTAAAATCAGGGCACATTGGGATGTTATTTCTAATCGGAGCAGGTGGTGAAAACTGTAAACCAGTTCCGACAACATCGAGACTTGATTGAATATCTACAGAAACATTTTAAAAATATTGTATGTACACAAACTGGGATGTATGGGGTATACATCTAATAATCTGTTAAACGGAGAAGTATCTGTGCATCACTGTATGCACTCTACATAATTACATTTTTACGTATAGTAAATGAGTTATTAAATTACTAGAATAATAATTTAATAACCAGAAACTGAGCGAAGTACTACTTCTGGACTTTCCAATACTTTAGATATTGCTATTACTAGTCTCCAGCTGCTGATACTAACTAGTACCCTACTAGAGTAAGAAGCCTCTGACTAGTATAATCTAACAATATTTTGCATTTCTTTAGAATTTTAGCGATATCCTGCAGGTTCGTAGTGGCACAAATAAAAATGCGAGTATATGCGGTCGTGTTGCTTTTTTATTGCATAAACAGTTGAGAGAAAGAAAAGGTTGCAAAATTACCTAATTTATATCATCAGATTCAGTACGAATCAAACCACAATTTAACACCAATTCTTTTTTTTGTAGCAGCATTACTCTAGCAGATATGACTGTTAACAGCAAAAAGCTTGAAAATAATTAGAATTTTGTGTACGTTCGAAGCAAGAAAATCGCGTTTCAAAAATTTTAGCTCTGAAGAGGTCTTGTATTTTAACAAATGTAGCAATTGTTTTTAACACAAAGGCCACAGAAACCTATTTGAAATTTTTGCCACAGGTATTTGGAATATTGAAATTTCTCGCTCTACCTCTAACTCGAAAATGTCTAACGCCTTTTTACACAGGAATATTTTTTGACAACTTGCACATTTTGAATCCTTAGGGCAGAAGAAACATATTTTGCACAGTAGTAGCTTTTTACCTTTCATGTCTCACGAAAGTCAAGATAGCGTTCGCTTTGCACTCTGAATTACCAAGACTAAACGTAAAGGAAATTAACGAGGTAAAAACGGCGTTTATTGGAAGCCGAAGCTTAAAAATTTTAGAAAAATTATCGTATTTTAATGTGAATGTAAAATTCAGTAAATTAAGCCGCCTTCTATTGTACAAAAACCGTCTCCTATGGCTTATTTTTCTGATCTGGCTTTACGAATCGTGACCTGCCTTATGTCTTTGCAGGCTTGACTTTTCACCCGTTATTGGAAAATACCAGTTTAAAATAATGTGAAAAGGTGAAACACACTTTAAAATAAACAACAACCTGCTTACGTCACTGTATAAATTCCAATATGGACAACCCTTATGGAAAGTTTACCGGAAGAAAGGTAAATATGTTAGTGTCTTCTCACAATGGAATTTATGCCGTGCAATGATAACACACTCAGATAACTTTAATTAAGTGTGACCTTCTTCTTACGTGTCTTACTAATATTATTCCCTTTATTTCACCATCTAGTAATGACACCTTAGCTTAGTATATTTTTAAATTATAGTTCTTTTTAATGGGATGGGGCTAGTAGGATATATGGGTGTAGCAATTATTTCTACCGACTTATACTGCCTACCTTTGCTGTGGTATTTTGTTAGAAAAAAAACTAAATTTGTTGATAGGTAGTTACTTGGAAGAAAAATTTCGTTATATTTTTATGTCCAGTGGAAATACTTTGCTACCAACAAGGTTTTAAGGATATTGGGTACTGAGCTCAAATTGTAAAAATAAATTTCCACTTCCAGAACCATAAACGTTATTAGGGCCATCAAAGTTGATATAGCTCTTATTGCGCGGTGTCCTGCTCTTTATAATCGATTATTAATAATATTTTACGACGTACGTCCCTCTGAAAACTAATGGTTTATGAAGTATGCGTGTCGGATGAAAATTTAATTCAGCTCTCATCAGTTTTGTCGATTTTACTAGTCGCGTGTTTAAAAGGTGGTTGAAGACGCGAACACTTTAGTCAAGTTAATAGCTGGCAGAAATCAATTCTGCAGTAACGTAACGGAATGGCGTGCCAGGCTGCATACCGCTCGAACCTCTCGTGCTTTCCCGCATTCTTTACCAACAGTTGATTTGAAAACCTGCAAACACTCCACTCTTACGACCACAATATCTTCCGCAGTAAATTTGTATCATTTGACGAAAAGGCGATTTTTATTAAAACTTTAAGAGTCTGGTTACGTACGTTTAACAGAAAGCTTTGCAATTTTATACAACCACAATGGTGTGTATTACACGACAAAAGCAAAACGGATGTAAAACTTAGTTTAGACTTTACCCATACTTTAGAAATTTCAACTTTTTAAATTTTCAATGGCATTTAATAAAATAACCTTCTAACCCAAAAGCCACTATATAAGATCCAAATACGTTTAATTTTTTGTCGCTTACTGCTTGCTATATTAACTACTGAATCATAGTTCGTATAAATCTTAAACACAAACGCTTATAACTATAAGACTAAAATTGCACTTAGAAGCAAACTTTTTTCCCCATGAGCTGTTAATATACCCCACCTTCCATACTTCGTCAAAACCTAGCCAGCTATTCCAAAAACATGAAGGAACGAACAACCGCTCTCCCTCTCTCTTTCGATAAAAGATTTTTGAAGTAAAACTTCTTTAGCGGCGGCCGGCAGAAGTAACTTGTGAACGATTAGAATGAAAATGCTGAAACGTAAATCCGATTAATCTAGTGGCGGCTCGTATGGTGAAGCAAGTAACGCAGCGCAGAAGTATTTGTTCGGTGATAACATTTATCAATAAAGCCTTTCTACATGCTATCATTGCTTATCAATCTATTTATCAATTAAAACACAGACCCTATCTACATTGTCTAATGTGCGGACCAAGTATACGTTACAATAATATTGCAACGTAACCGTAAATTCTTTACACGACTGGCCTCTCAAAGTTAACAGCAACAATGCTTAGCTGGTAATTCTAGCGGCTGCGGTAGCGCATTGTTTGGATTTTAATATATTTGTTATTTTTACGCAAGCTCGTATTTGTGGGTAAAGGATATTTCCATATAGCTTTCTTTAGCTACATATTTTTAATTATCTTGTTGAGTCTTTATGATTTGAGCGTGAAATTTAAATTTCTATTACTATTTAGTCCAATTCTTATTTTTAAGTTATATTGTGAAATATTTAACAACACATTTTTGTTACGGCGTATCGAATTTCGCACGTTTTTTAGGCTTGTTAGTTTACGAATTCGGCTGACAAATAACAGGAATATTTCTCTGTTAAATGAACTTGGTTCTATAGGTTCATTTAATAATAATAATAATAATAATAATAATAATAATAATAATAATAATAATAATAATAATAATAATAATAACTGTCTGGGATCCGGTGAAAGAATAGACCCAGGGAATCCCCTGCCTGTCGTAAGAGGCGACTATCTGGGGCACTTGTCCTATTATATCCTTTACCTGATACTCCCATCTCTTCCTAAATGTCCCTAGCAATCCTTTCCCTAACCTGGCAGTAGGTCTAAAATGCAACTACCTCCAACATGGAGAGATACAATATAGTTAATAGCCTCGGAGAAGAGCCGCTGCCTGGGGAGCGCCAGGGCACGTCTGGAGTCGGTGCTGGACGTGACAGCATGCGGGACACCGACCCTGTGGTGCTGAGGAGGCGGGCCCACAGGACTCAACGAGCTACAGCCCCAACAAACAACGAAGTGGAAAATACACAAGGCGTAGATCACCCACCGCCACCTTTACCTGCTGGCTTGCAACGTCCTGATGGAGAAGCTGCTGGTAGGGAAGGCAAAACTAAACGTATTAGATGGACTAAATTACTAAATGAAGATATAATAAAAGCCTTCTATTACGTGAACAATTGCCGCGATGACCCACTTCCAGGATGGAGAAGCAAACTCTATACAGAATTCGGAAGAATGCATCCTGAACTTAACCTAAATGAACAAAACACTGCCGACCGGAAAAACGTTATCATTAAGAAAGGGTACTTGACCCCTACAGAAATTTCCGAAATCCGAAGGCAAATAGGCAATGTAATTACCGCAGAACGAGAACAGGTTGAAATCACCCAAGAACTACCGACAAACACCGATAACCCGGTGCAAGATATCATAGTCGAACAGCCTATACTACCCATACAGGACGAACATCTACCTCAAATGGTAAACCAGATTCATGAACAGACAAGAGAAAAACTTTTGAGCACCATTCGTTTCTATGAATTAACTGATCCCCATTTAAGACCATACTTACCTCCATTAATTCATAAACCTAAAACAAACAATATTATACAAAACGTCAACAACACGCTGCAGCAATACTTATCTGAAACCGACAATATAACTACGGTGCACACAGCTATATACGCAGCTGCAGTTACTGTACTTGAGTTAAATGCCCAACAAATTAGGGAATATCCAGAAAACGGAGAAAGAAAACTACCAGAGCAAGCAGCTTGGCAAAAACGTCTTGCTAAGCAAATTGATGAATTTCGTGCGCAGGCTGATATTATAGCTGAGTTCTTGAAGGGGACACGATCAAACAAAATCAATCGTAAAATAAAAAATATTGCCAGCTCACTACATATAAACATAGATGCAGCTGACTCACACGAGCGACTGAACGAACATCGAGACGAACTAAGACAGAAAGCAAAGGCAAAAGGTGCACGCCTACAGCGCTATAATGAAGCAACAAAACGAAAATATCAAAACATGTTGTTTCAAACAAATCAAAGAAAATTCTACGATTCGATCTCTAACATTAACAGAAACATACCCAAAGACACTTCAGATATAGATGTAGATAAATTCGCAACATTCTGGAGGTCTATATGGGACGACCCACTGCAAGCGGACATCGACGCACCTTGGCTTGCACAAATCACAGACAGCACCTCTGACACACCAATAATGGAACTACTAACAATTACTCCAGAACAGATTAAGAAAGTCCTAATAAAAGCTAGCAATTGGAAAGCTGCTGGCCCGGATAAAATACAAAACTTTTGTCTAAAAACATTTAAAGTAACTCATGAACCTCTGTCTAAGTGCTTTAACAAAATACTCCACCACCCTATGGAGTTTCCAGCTTTTTTAGCAACAGGAACTACATATCTGATTTTTAAAAAAGGAGATCCGCAAGACCCACGGAATTACCGACCAATTACGTGTTTATCAGTGATCTACAAACTACTAACTTCAATACTTAACCAACACATATACCAACACTGCCAGATGAACAATATCGTATCGCCTCTGCAGAAAGGATGTGCTAAAGGATCAATGGGCTGCAAGGAGCAATTAATTATAGATATGGTCATCACTAAACAAGCTCATGCTCACCATCGTAATCTTCACATGTGCTACATCGACTATGCCAAAGCCTTTGACTCTGTACCCCATAATTGGTTGCAGAAAGTCCTGGAAATATATAAAGTCGATCATACGATACGCACCTTACTAGCACACTTAATGTCTCACTGGAAAGTAAATCTGCAAATGACTGGGAGACGTATGGGCGAAATAAGCATTAAAAGGGGCATATTTCAGGGTGATACGTTAAGCCCAACCTGGTTCTGCTTAGCCATGAACCCACTATCCTGTCTACTTAATAACTCCAAAGCTGGATACAAATTAAATAAGCAGGACCAATTTCAAGTCAACCATTTATTATATATGGACGACTTGAAATTATTTGCTGAAACTAAACGACAACTAGCTTCCCTAATTAAGACCACAAACATTTTTAGTGATTCCATAGGCATGACTTTTGGTATCGATAAATGTGCCACTGTAAACATAAGTAAGGGTATACTCACATATTCCGATGAAGAAATAGCAAGCATTCCAGAGCTTCCGATGACAGACTCATATAAATACCTTGGTCTTTCACAACACCGCGGCATTAACCATTCGGACCTGAAAGTTAAGCTCAATGACGAATATAAAAAGAGACTTACAAAACTTATGAACACTAAACTTAATTCTAAAAATCTTATTTCCGCTGTAAACTCGTGGGCAGTTCCAGCGCTGATGTACTCCTTTGGAATAGTTAAATGGAGCGATACTGATCTTCAAGAACTAGACCGATTAACTAGAAGAACACTAGTGAAATTCAGATTCCTACATCCAAAGTCGTCTGTAGAACGATTGTATTTACCTAGGAAAGAAGGAGGAAGAGGATTATTAAATATTAAACAGATATGCAATAAACAAATCAACAACATGCGACGATACTTTTTACAACAGAATGACGTTTTAATACAAAAAATAGTTGAAATGGATCGATGCTCTACCCCTTTGAATCTTAGTAACCAACAACTTTTGATAAACTTACCGACTGTAGCTGACCAACTTCAAGAATGGAAGGCGAAAGCACTCCATGGCAGATTCCCAAACCAAGTCAATGCGGATTACATTGATAAGAAATTATCTTTTCGCTATCTTAGCCAAGGTTATCTCCATGCTGAAACAGAGGGTTTCTACACAGCAATACAAGACAAAGTTATAAGAACACATAACTATGAGAAACATATCCTCAAAACTAACATCAATGATCGATGCCGCACCTGCAATGCTCCGGGAGAAACCATAGAACATCTAACTGGAGGCTGTCCCCAACTTGCAAACAATGCCTACTTGGGAAGGCATAATAGCGTTGCAGCGATCATCCACCAACAGCTGGCCCTTAAATACAAGTTGATTAGTATTCCTACACCGCATTATAAATACATACCTAAATCTATTTTAGAAGATGATGATGGGCTACTATACTGGGATCGCCCGATAATTACAGACCACCATGTGCAACACAATCGCCCGGACATAATATTTATTGACAAGCAAAGTAAAACCGCCACTATCATTGACGTGGCTGTCCCATTAACGCACAACTTGGCTGAAACAGAACATACAAAAATCGACAAGTACACTGAATTGGCTGTAGAAATAAAGAACCTGTGGAGACTTACATCCGTTAAAATAATCCCGATAGTCGTGTCTGTAGATGGAGTTGTCACCAAACGCTTCCACCACTACCTTCAAGAAACCGAGCTGCCCCAGGGCTTATTTACATTGATGCAGAAAACGGTAATACTGCACACCTGCCGTATTCTGCGTAAAGTACTTACCGTGGAATAAATTGAATTATTTTTCCACGGTATTACACCAGCAACTGCCGCTTAGTTGCTGTGAATTAAAAAATAAAAAAAAAATAAAAAAAATAATAATAATACATTAAAAATATAAAAATATATAGCAGGCGAAATTTCTTGGAATTATCTTTATTTAAAGGTTTTTCGCAAAAACTAGTTTTCGGTGAGTTTTTTTTTTAATTATAAAGCCGTGGGTGAGCACAACCCCACGATTCCCATCCCACCCCCTTACCCGGGCTCAGCACACTAAGTGCTCTTCACCGGTCTAACATGCCCCACCCCTGAAGGACATGCAACCCAACATACACACCTACATACACCATCCATGGACCCGTCGGATTTAACTTATACAGAAAAATTACCGACGAGCAGTGGACTCGAACCAACTGCTATTGGGAGTCTAGTTTCAAAGCCTGGGACTTTAAGCACTAGACCACCCGCCGGCCCTAGATGAGTTTTGGAGCTGCTAATTATGTCATTCAAGATGGCGAAACCATCTTATAAAGTTATACGAATTATATAAAAATTGGTATTCTTGGGGTTTCTGGGCTGCTAATTACGTGTTCAGGGTTTAATGTGTAAAATTCAAGATGGCGGAATAAATACTGCGAGAATACTTCAAAAAGATATCCGAATTACATATAAATTCGTATTTGTGGCGTCTCGGGACTGCTAATTTTGAATCGAGGATCTAAATTATAAAATGACAAGTGGATGCAATATGGCGGAAGTATTTCATAACGTTAGCCGATTTTTACAAAAATTGGTATTTGTGGGGTTTCGGGGCTGCTAGTTACATTCAGGATCTAGATTACAAAAGTCAAGATGGCGAGATTATTTAATAAAGTTACCCGAATTGCAGTAAGATTGATACAAGATAATTATAATTACATTTATTAAATTCTAATGTAACTCACTCATGAGCAGTAACGTTTTTATAGCGTTCCTACAACTAATTAAATCATAACATAACCGTTTTCGTTTTCTGTTAAATCGTACAATTTAAAATTCACTTTCAGTATGAACAAATTAAAGAGTTTTACTTGGAACTTGCGTGCTCGGCACATATTTCTATTTTTGTTTTTATAAAACCAATACCTTTCTATTCTATTTATAAAAATAAAGAACTTAATATTGGTACGATTACTAATATTGTTCTTTTATACTAGCGAAGAACAAAGCTGACAAAAACCTTTACCGTATTATAATCGTTTATTAAGAGTAATGTAATTTTAATTCGAAAATGAAGGCAAATTGCCATTAGGAAATTAAATCTCTGGTACCTATAATGGATCAGGCCTTGTTATTAGAGCTCTCTTTAAATTACGACGCTAAAAGTTTCAATTACTACGATATTGAATACACTTATTTTAGTTTAAGCACTTAATCGTTATTAATAGCTTTGCATGAAAAATTGGTCGATATTCTTAATAATGTACCTACATAATATATAACGTTTGTGATATTGCTCGTTAAGTGAACGATTAGAGTTGGTTTGCGGTTAAAAAAACTGTCGTTTTTACAATATCAGTTCACAAGCACTTATTAGAAAAGTGATGGGTGCACAAGTCCCAGAGTGTTAAGTGGACATGCTACCATCTAACATGTACAAAACAAAACAAACACACGGTGTAGACTGTACGCCGAGCATCTAACTGGGCAGGTTTGACGAGGTAGAGCCAAAGTCGGCCAAATTAGTCTCTACTCCACCGCCCGCCCCGTATTAATTTTTTTTCCCTTATCTTAAACGAGTGACAACTCCACTTTCTAACCATTTCTTAATTCTTAGTGTAATTATGAAAGAGCTGGTTAATAATCTTCTTGATATGGAATTACTAAATAGTTTATTGCTGGAGCTTTGTTTACCGACACTTATCGTCTGCCAATTTTAATTGTCGCTATTTTTACATTGGTGTGAAATAATTTACTTTATTTCAATGCAGTATATGCACACTAACAGTTGCTGCTTCTGCCTCTACTCTCTGTTACTCTGCAAAAGAACGAAATAAATTTCTCTAGCATAAGGTGACAATTTTAGACGCGATGTAACTTTAAAGAATATATTATTTTCTTGATTTCAATTAGGAAAGTACAATTATACTTAACTTGTGTGTTTTAATATTATGCCCGATGTTGAGATGATAGGCAACTTAAATGACATTCGAGCGGTGTGCAAATTATTATTGTTTTATCAAAAGATAAAAATTCTAAATATTCATATTATCGTTTCCGAAAACCTGCGAAGTTTCTTGGATACTGAAAAATAGAAATCGTCTCCATGCACATTATAAGCATCAGTATTATAAAAAATATATGAATATCCTAACTCGTTTCTCCTATTCGTTAATTGAATTAATTAAATTTTACATTTTATTAGCAGAAGTAATGTTTGTCTGTGCATATCTCAGCGTTTTGAAAATTTTTAAAGTTGTCCAAAATTTTCTAAAATTCACAATTTTTCATCACAAATGTCTAAATCAGTGATGCGACCTCGTTAGGGTTGCCACATTTATTAAAGCGGATTACCGAACAATAGAGTTGTAAATTCTTAGAATTTATAATAGTGTTTTTTCCAGTACAAGAGGGAGGGCAGCTATAGGTAGTGGTCCAGAGAAAACATAAAAAAAAATCAAACATAAATACGGTCAAACATATTTATGACTAGTGAACGCAAAGGGTAACACTCAAATTAAGAAAATGAAATAAGCAGTAATTTAAATTTTTAGGGTAAATTCCGTTTTACTGTTGGATTCTATCGACGTATTTAATCGGCCAATATTCTTTTTTTTTTATTGACATTAATTGAATTTTACATCTACTCTGGATGAGTATCCATTGATGTTACTCCTATATATATTACAGTTTACTATGGTATGTATTTTAATTGTGGAGAGTATGATTTATTGCAACAATAAGTCGGTTGGCCAAATTCTCTGTAGTCTCCTTGGAATTTCTTCGTTTGAGAGGTGGCCCACTAGCTCATTCGGGTATCCGTGAGTTTTTGCGTGAAAGTTGGCAACAAATCGGTGGATCTCGTCTTGCACGAAAGGTACTCCCAGGTCTTCGTGGATGGTCTGGTTAGTAACATACCAGGGTGCGTCGATTATTGAGCGTATGATCTTGGATTGAAACCTCTGGATATTACTGATATTGGATTTCTTGGCACATCCCCACAGCTGAAGGCCGTATGTCCATATTGGTTTTAATATGATTTTGTACAGCAACAGTTTGTTATCAGTTAATAATGATGATTTTCTACCGAGCAGCCAATACATCGGCCTAAATTTAATGTTTAATTGCTGTCTTTTTGCTAGTATGTGTTTTTTCCATGTTAATTTCTGATCTAGGTGAAGTCCCAAGTATTTCACTTCATTCTTCACAGAAATGGGGGCACCATCGATATTGACTGGCGGACATGTGGTGAAAGTAACTTGCGTAGATTTGGTTTTGTTGATCTTTATTCGACATTGATTTAACCATTCGTTGACAAGGTTTAAGTGTTCTTAGATGCGTTCACTGGCTAAGTTTGGATCTTCATGAACAGATAAGATGGCAGTGTCGTCAGAGAAGGTGGCAATTAGGGTGTTGTCTGTCTCTGGTATGTCAGACGTAAACAGGAGGTAGAGGATCGGCCCCAATATACTGCCTTGCGGGACACCGGAGTTGATGGAATAATACTCGGAAAGTGTGTTCATGTATTTCACGGAATAGTAGCGGTCCGATGGGTAAGATTGTAGGATTAAGTAATATGGGCTTGGGATATAAAAAAAAATTTCTTACGAGACTATTGTTCCGGGATTATTTTTTGGAGCTGTTTTTCTTTCCCATACCTTCGGCATAGAAAAGTATTGATTTTATAAAAATTTTCAAATTTTTAGATTTTAACGGAAATACACATTTTGGGGTTCAAGAAACCCAAAACGTGGTTTTAAAAAATGTCTGTCCGTAGGTGGGTGACTGAGGCAATAGAGCTTGCAGTGAACTGAGAACATTCAGAGACAATTAAAACAATGAGGGGGGCGTAAACCACTAGTTGTGCTAGTACTTATTAGAATTGTAATTTTCATATATTTATATTTTTATTCTTTTTTGTAACATCTGAAACTTTTTGTTTATTTTTGATATAATCGTAGAATTGCAAACGCTACATTTTAAAATTTAATATCTTTTGAAAATTTATTTTTTACGGCCGCGTTACGGAATCATATAGAAATAACATCCGATTCCGTACGCGGCTCCGCGTGACCTCCTCACCATCCATTTATAAAACATAAGAGCTTGAGTGAGGCGCTAAATTTTTAAAATTAATCTTCTCTTGGATGGTTGACCAATATACTAGTATGTATATCTGCAACCGGCCGTACTTCGGAGGGCTCGTTAAACCGTCGATTCCGGTTGTCATATTAACATATTTCCAATTATAATAGTGAAACTTTTTCCCTTTTGACAGGTAAGGTCAGCTTCCTGCCTGGCATACGTGCAAAGAGAGCTCACAGACCTCGCAATAATTGCGAGTATTAAACAGGCTTTGGCCTCTACAATAAGAGGAAGAAACAGAACTGCAGAGAATTTAATACATTAAAGCTTTAGAAAATTTTATAAAGCAGACAAAAATTACCGAACATTTTGTGTACGGGTCAGCATTCGTAACAAACAGCGAACAAATTTTTGAATTCGCGAACTGTTCGAGTGAATATCGAACGAGTGGCAGCTTTAGATCTCGGTATAGTATAAAAACGTTGATACAAAAATAATTTTAAATAGATGATAAGTAACGATTACTAAAGTATAGAAAATGCCAGGTGAAATGTTTGGCTCATTTCTTTCGAAATATGAAAATATTTCACACTATAAAACTATGCACAATTATTCAAACACTTATGTATCTAAATTCTTGTTTCTATAACAGATACAAATCTCTAAAATGAATTTATCTCGAATAGCAATAAAATTGTTCTATCAGAAACACAAGATCACGTACACATTCACAAAGTAAGCAACTACTAAAAGTCGTATGCACTTTGTGGAGAGATACATCTTTTATTTCATGTTATGCACTTAATGTAAACAGCAATAAAGCAATATCTTCCTGGAATAAACAACGAAGGATTTCTGACAATCGTAATTGCTTTTTAAGATACAGCGACAGCGGCAAACCACCTTTACTTCCCTGGCCTGTTCGTGACTTGACTTAAAACAGAATGATAGAAATTCTACCGCATTTCCTCTAAAAATATATTACAAGTTATATTAGTTGTAAATACGTGTGAAATATTTGCAAGGTTATAATAGCTAATTGCGTTATGAATATTAATAATCTCGCTGCGGTTATTTATTTCTTTATCGCAGTTCTTGGTATGCTTGCGTGTCCGTAGTTATACCATTCCCTTACCAGTGCTCTAGAATCTCTCGATAAAAACTGCTAAAATGCTGAATATATGCTGAGCTTCACTGCTCTACTGATTATTTTAAGTTGAAAAGGTATAACACAGTATTATCTCACAGAGATAATTTAACAGAAATAAACACACGAAGTTCATTTTTGTATTGAGAAATATTTTCATTTCCACGACTTTATTGTATACTGTAAGAAATGACATGTGCAAATATACAGAATGCATCACAACTAAGGTACAAATATTCAAACCAATAATGGATTAGCCCAAGTAGAATTCAGTGGTACCACTCATTTTTCAAAAATAATTTAAGCTTTCTTTACTTAAATTATAATAAAAATTGAAACATAAAATAAAATTTTGTTAGAGCACTGCTGAGATCGATAAAAAATGCATTTAAACTCTGCATGGTTATCAGGCTATTACATAAGTTTAATTTAAATCCAATGTAGCAAAATGTAAAAACATACCTTGCAGGTGATAAGGCTAACGACCAGACTTTTAGTCGTAGAAGAGCAAAAAATTTTGCTCAAATTCAATAAGTAAACAAAAACCATGGGCGTACTCAAATCCATTGGGTTATACGTGAAACATATTGGACAAGAGAACTAATTTTCGGATGAGAATTTAGAAAAAGTTGTTGTATACTGCAGTTCTTAAGTTTTTTATGCAACGTTGGTTTTCCGTCCTTTATGAATGTTGATAGTCCAAACTTCTCTTTCGTAGAACTTCCTCTTGTTTTGACCATTTGTATTGTACGCTTATGAACCCTGTTTTATTTTATTTTAATATTACATAAACTTCAATTCCAGTTGACCAAATAGATAATAACTACCTGCACAGGCTAAGTTAAGGTCAAACATATGGATGTGTTACCATTCTAAGCTCGTAAATAATTCATTTAGAAAAGCTTAGGTATGCGCCAATTATACATTTAAAGGAATAATGCCAAAATTGCTTAATAATTAATTGCCTCATAATTAAAATACTGGCAAAATACTAGACTAGAAATCCGGACTATGGACTGATAACGATAAGAATAGCACAGCAATATTTTTCTTACTCTTACTTTCAGTTTTGGTTTTTCTACCGACATGTTTTTGAACTGAAAGTTTTATTATTATCCTGCAGTACTCAAACAATGCGTGTCCAAATTTTTAGAAATATTTTTTGTACCTTAAGGGTCCCTTTTACAAACAAATACTTTTTCTGGTTTGTATACAGTGACCCCAAAAAAGTCTGCATCACACGGGAAACTAGTTTCATTACTTTGTTTTTAATGGGTTTCGGTATTAGTTTCAGAATGATTTATAACCACAAAATTGCCAAAATTATTAGTCATGTCACATCCATTACATCGCGAATATGTCATTAAACATTTTAAAATGGCTCTTATTTATCAAAAGGTGGAAGCTTTTCGTACCGATTGGTACCGTTATTGGTAATTACATTAAGATTCTCAATACGAAGTTTGCCGGAAAAATTTAAATTTTTTAATTTGTTCATTTTTTTCCAAAAATGTTGTTCATTTATTTTTCTCGGTGTATTTTCCTTTACAGTTGACGTAACATAAAATATTTAAGAAAAACCATATGTTAAAACAATATTGCCAAAATTAAATACTACATTTCTACTTGCCCTCCTTCTATTTCCGTGCATTTTATTGTCCTGTTGGATAATTCTTTGGTCACATTTCTCGGATAACTTAAGGGTATTTTAAAACAGATACACCTGATGGTGTTATTTAAAATAATCGTTTTTTTTTGGAACAGTCTTTCATGGTAAACTTTATTTTTCAAGTACCCCCATAAAAAGAAATCTAAATGCGTTATGTCCGGTAATCTTTCAGGCCATAGGTATTGCGAATATCTGCCAACCTATTTGCTTCTAAATAGGGTGCCCTAATAATTTCTTGCATTAGTAGTACTTTGAATTGAACCATGTGTTGAAACCATAAGACTGCTCTTTCCGCCAAAGACATGTCGACAATTACTTAAGTCATTTCATTCAAAAGAAAGTTTAAATATCTTTCCGAATTTAAATTTTGACCAATTAGTCTTCCATTAAAAATACCGGCACCAAACATTAATTTAAAAAAACTACTGGTTTTACATTCAATCACAAATCCGGGGTTTCTGACAGACCACCACCTGCAATTTTGGGAACTACAACGTTGCTTCGTCTGTGAATAGAATCTGTTTAGCAAAAGATCGATTTTCTTCTAACTGTTCTTATATTCATGCACAAAAATCAAACCTAGCATCAAAATGAGATTGTTAATAAATTTTGATTTGTACTGGAGCAAATTGTTTTTTTTTTAATTTACATTACATTGATTCCTGCTGCACCAGTTTTTTTAGAAACTGCGGTAATCGATGTTATGTTTCATTACATCAAGTAAAACATTTTCCTCATTTTCATCAATTTTCTAATTCGTGTGCGGTTTTTTGAAATGATTTTCTGATGAGCCGCTGGTTTTAAGTTTTTGGAAAATGAGTCCAACTGTTGAATCGGAGACAAACTTTTGGGGATATCTTTGGTTAAATATATCGGCTGTATCCCGATTTGTTCTATTTTCGCCATGAATTAAAATAATTTTATATTTTTTTTCTTAAGTTAAAAGCCAGCATCTGTTTTCAAAACCCACTTTGATTACCTATCGTAAGGTATTAAATAAATTTTTCCACTACTAGCGTTAAACGATATCATTATTGACTTTGTTTTAGAGCCAAGAAGATGAATTTCTTTCCTAGTGGTTAATAATATTTCATTTTTAACTACTGGTTAATAATGAAAACAATTGCTACCAATCTTTAAATTCACCATAAACTTTCATGTAAAAATCTTTTGATTTTACTGGTAATAACTCTTCACCAACACTTTCTGCACCTTCCCTGATTTCAGGAGGAGTGCAGTTTTCACTCAAATCATCAAAATTGGACATTTTATAACCACTATCATAAAATATATATTTTACATAAATGTCAATTGAAATTAACTATTCTCTGGTTTTCAAGCAAGGCTACTTTATTTTTGTGCATATTTGCATTTGTAATTTTATTTTTTATTAATGTAAAATCAATTAATTATAAAAGGAATAAGGGTGCTAGTAGTGGAAAAAATAATATATAAACCACGGTAGAGAAGACTTATCAGCCTCGCAACTTATTTCCCTCGATGCTTCGCATCTCGGGTAATAATTCTGCTCGGCTGAGAAAAATGTCTTCTCTACCTTGGTCTATAATATACTATTATATTTATTGGCTTTTAAGGTTTTTGAAGCAAATTTTTACAAGTACTATTTAGTTTTATTTATGTGATTTTTATTTGATAGAAATTAACTACCGTTTTTTTAATATTTAGGCTCAGTATCGTAGAAAAATTCCATTGCAGGGATTTAGAGATGAAAATAGTCCACGATTGGCTTGTTATTTTTTGTAAAAATGTATTTTGTAATAAACTAATTATATTTAAAATAGAATGCAACTTTCACGTATTTTTGCATTGAAATATTTCATATTAACTTAACTGTAAAGGAAAGAAAAAACACAGAACAAAGTAAATGTTAAATATTTTAAAAGGAAAATGAACAAAATAAAAAGTTTAAATTTTCTTACCAAATTGCGTAAAGAGAATCTTAATGTAACTACAAATAACTTTTCCTTGTGACAATTTTTCCATCTTTTGATAAATAAGGGTGTTCCAGGCTATTTTAAAATTTCAAATGCTATATTCGTAGTGTAATGGATGTAACATGACAAATACTTTTATCAATTTTGTGGTTATTATTTATTATAAAACTAATGCCACAAACCATTAAAAAAAATATAAAAAAAACAGTTTCTCATGTGATGCAGACTTTTTGACGGTCACTGTACATACCTTTATCTACTATGGGCTTTACTATTTGTACCTGTTTTTGATACCCCTTGTATATATTATCTAGAATACTTATTCTTGATATTTATTGTCTGTCAGTTATAAATAGGTACATTGATTTGCTTATCGGGTTATCCAGTATTTTATATACTTGATTGTTGGCAAAATTATCTTTATCGCAGTAATATTTTGCGCAGTATTGGATAGTTTCATTACGATTTATTTTACCCAATTCGCCGGTTTGATCAATTTAATTGCCAAAATAACACTGCCTGCTATTGTGTGATTTAAAATTGGCTATTGGACAACAGAGTTTGATTTGCAAAGCAAGTTATATCACTATTGATAGAGGGTTAAACAATTTGTTTACCATTTAAATTAAAGACTGCAATCAGCCTTTACGTCCCACTGCCGGGCACCGGCACTCTGTTCTGCCACGTACTCTCCTTAGCGCCAAGGTGGAGTACAGGGGACCTACAGTTTAACGTCGAATCCGAACGACTAAATACTAGAGAAGGTTTCAGGCATTAAGACCCCACGGCTGTCTACACCGGATTGGGAAATTAAAAATAATACTGTTAAAATGCAACGTACGAATAATTTTAAATTTTACCGTTTGCCAAACTTTTTTTTTCATGACGCTAATAGTATAAACAATATTTCAAGAATCTATATTTGCATCAGAGCAATTTTATTATTAAATACATTTCAATTTGTTAAAGTATTATTATTTCGAAATAATAATTTTTAACGGGTTAAAAGTGGAGATATAGCAGCATCCTTTGTGGATTTTTAGTAAAAAGGCAACTCCAGAAAAAAGTTATAACAGTCAAGTAACAGACATTATAGAAATTTAGCCAAAAATCTAAACAATTTAGGAATAAACCAAATACGCAGGTAGTTTGCAACTGTTACACATATAGTGTCATGGTTAGTATGGAAAAAAATTTACAAAGAAAAAAGAGCATATAGCAAATCAAGAAAATTGTGAAAAAATGGTATAAAATGAATGACATTTGAAAGAAGACAGACAATGAATACAACAAAGGTTTGGACATACAGAAAACATGTGAACTGCAAGCAATGGGGTAGTAAATGGAAGCGACTAGGTAGTCTAATGTAATTTTATCAACATAAGTTGAATTAACTAATCTAAGATAAATAAGGGTATGTTAAATCAATGTTCTCGAATAATAATTAATTACTTTGTGTCATGTAAATACGGAATGTGATATTTTAGGTATGATTGTTGATTAATGTCTCAATCTGTAGCTAAAAAAACCATTAAATTTAACACACCGTTAATTTTTATTTTATGAACATCTATTAAACCACACGATAAAGTTTCAGCACTTCACTCTTTATCACATATTTTAGTAAATTTGATCACACCCTATTAAAAAAATGGTATCATAATACAAAACCATTGCAAACTAAATGTTGTTAATTTAATTCAAATTATTTTTCTATTTATTAGAATTAACACATTATTGTTCTAATACTATTACTCAGTATTTTTGTAATAATAATAATAATAGTTGTTAAACTGATTATTTCTCTTACATGTGAAAAGCTCCAAAATAACAAAAATAAAAATGACAACCAACGAAGATCTGTAAACTCAATTTTAGCAACCAATCATTCACAAGTATACTAATTATCAACAGGTTGTTTAGTATTAATAATAATAATAAACGACTTTACTGCAACTTAAACAAATAACTCTCTCTAACAGTTAAACATAATTATTTGTGCAAAAGGTCGAAGTTCATCAGACTAGCCCTGTCGAGCCATCTGCTCTTTCACTTAACGCTCTATGAATAAGAACAAAAAAATAGTAAGAACTAGAGGCGATAATATAATTAACGCTTCTAATGTACATAAGAGCAAAAAAATAGTAAGAACTAGAGGCGATAATATAATTAACGCTTTAATGTACATTTACAAACTCCTATGTCGTAAGTTGATAGTATGTACAGTACATCTGTAGTGTATTGTGTATCGGATTTTGTAATACAGGCTTTTTAAATTATTTTATATTCTTATTTAAAGAGATGGAGAGTTGGTTGTATTACATCAAAATTGTGATATCGTATGTCTTACATTAATCTATAAAGAAAATTAAACTAGCCATTCTGGCTTTTAAGATATCTGGAAAAAACTGAAAAAACTGGTTTTCTTGTTTTATCCGTAGCTAACTTATTTATGAAACTTTTGAGAATCTGTAAAAACACTTTTAAAAGAAACATTGTATTCTAAATATCATGCAGTAACCAGATATGCGATGCGGCGTTTCGAACTATACGAAACCATCATGGGGTTCATTTTTTAAAAACGACTACCACTTTTTAATCAGCGTATCAGAATAAGATTTTTATTACGATTACAACGGTGTATCACATGGTGTAGTTTCTATTTAATTCTGAAAACACAAACAATCGAAATTTTTATAACAAAGCTTAAACCAGAATTTGAATTACCTACATTAAATAATCAGGTAAACCTCCCTCTTCGTTAAGGAACATGTGTACCCTTATGCTATTTGTAGCATGTTTTGTATTCTTTAATGCATCTATGTTTGCAGCGCTTTCTTTGTAGATTGTATTTTAAGTGTACTTTACAAAATATAGTCTAATGAGATTAAGTCAGGCAATCGCGCTGGCCACTCAACTACACCACAAAAATTGGGAAAAACTTGCTGCCAATCTTCTGTCTCGGCCAGTTGCAAAATTCCCGAAAATTGCCTTTGAAGATTACCGCCTGGAAGACTGTGACTAACATGTATTTTATCAAGTATGCAATTACTGTCTTTTAATATCCTCAAACTTGGGTGTGGGGTAAGGTCAATACAGCTTTTGTTAAGTAGAACATGTTGTATTGTTTGTTAACCCTAGTCAATATTCTCATAATAATATCATGCAAAATAATGTTAAGTTTCAGTATTAAACACCTGCTTTTATTTAAAAAATAATGTAAACAGGAAAACAACTCACAATAGTGTTTGCAGCTGGAAGCACAATCTAGGTTACTTCAGCTCCGTCTGCATAGTACACGTTAATTAAAATATATGTTTGAAATACCTGCTCTAAAATATTATGCGCTTTTTGTTCAGGTATTCTACGATTACATCTATTTTTTGGTTTAATGAATGAACCAAATTGTACCGAAATTATGTCCAACCCCAAAAAGCATATTCTATGCCGCAGTCTGCGAATTTTTTGTTGCACGTAAAAATACACACGTATTATATCACGTTCTACTTCATCAAAAATCAACATTTTAGAAAAAAGTTCGTAAAAGCAATTTTAAAAATGAAAACTTTATACTGTAATAATTGAAGAGATGATAGCTGAATGTTGAAACTCGTATTTGGTCTTTATGTGTTTTTTTTCTGTTATTTAAACTAAATAACGGAATAACTACACCACAACGAGTAATAAAACAAGAATTAAAATGTTCCTTCCTGCTCTAGTGCGCTGAAAAAAAAGTAGTAGTGGTATTTAAAGAAATGAACCAGATGGTGGTTTTGAAAAGTTTGAAACGTCTGCTTACTGCATAAAATTTAGAACAAAAATTGCTCTAAAAATATTTCTACCGATTTCTCAAACTTTCATAAATAAGTTAGCTACGGATAAAAAACGAAAATCAGTTTTTGCAGGTTTCTTCAGATATCTGAAAACCCAGACTGGATAATTTAAATTTCTTTGCAGATCATTGTTAAGCATACAATTTCACAACTTTGCCTCTTTGTAACCAACTCTATCTCTTCTAATAAGCGAGATTCTCACGGTGAGGCTCAAATTTAAAACATCCTGTATAAGTATGTAGGACTTTTGTAAAACAGAATATTGTGAAAAACGCAACATTCATGTAATAGATGCTGATTTTCCAAATTTAACCATTTAAGAGCTTGTAACTTGTGCGAAGCAGGTTCATGCTTTCGCATTCCGCAAAATTAAACGACTTCGGGAGTTTTGCATCTTTTAAATTTTATTAAGATAGTAGCGACCAAAGCACAGTCCATAAACAAAACCATAATTAAACTGACAGTGTTATTTTACTACAATACTACTTATGAATAGAAGATGTCTATTTAAATATAAAAGTTTAACATTGCAGAATGCTTTTTGTATTGATTTATTGATGTGATTTTAAAACCTATATTCTTGCATTCACTGCTTACTGGCAGTATTATTTATTTTAACTATTAACTAAGCAAACTGGTGAGCTATGCCTCATGCTTTTTCTATAATAAATAAGTAGGTAGAGTAGCGCACTAGGCATCAAAGTCCTTTTTTCATGAATTACTGTAATTTATATTAAATCCGGATCTCTTCGATCTGTCTCGAGAGGATGGCGACTGCAGCTGATATTATACAACCCAGGCAGCGTGTGGAGGGTCATGTTTTGCAAAGTTACAAACAAAAACGTAGGACTTAGGCCACGGGTACAGTTAGTTTTTCTGAAACGCGAGCTGTGGTACCAGCGCATTTATCATTGCAACTCTTGTTCTTAATATTTGAGTCAAGTGTAGCTTACGTTAATTAATTCTTTGCCTAAACAAAATGAAATCAGCTCATTCGATATTATAGCTAAACCTGACTTAACAGTATTTATTTTAGAAATTTATAAACGCAGATTGCTTGTATAGGCCAATCAAATTAATATATTTTGAGGAATTAATTGCCAGCAAGCTGGAAATCGTTTTAATACCTCTATTTGGTCCTAAATGCGTGTAATCTGAGTTTGCACCATCCCAGGTGGTGAGCTTAACTTTTGGTAGCCAAAAAACCGCCAAATTTTTGCACTTTTTTTAGTTTTTTGCTTGTAGGTGGAAAACGGTGCGTCGGACGGAAAATGTCATTCCATTCAATAATACAGAGGACTAAATTCTGCGTCGAATGACATCTAAAAACGTCAAATTCGGTTTAGTGGTATAGCCGAAATCGAATGTTAAAAACGAAGAAAATTTCGTGGTTCGGTGATTATACTTGAAAGAAAGTGTTCAGAGATTATCTGGCGTGTTCAACATCTACAAACATGAATGACCCGAAGTGTTTAATTTGTGACAAAATTTGGCGGTTTTTTGGCTACCAAAAGTTAAGCTCACCACCTGGGATGGTGCAAACTCAGATTACACGCATTTAGGACCAAATAGAGGTATTAAAACGATTTCCAGCTTGCTGGAAATTAATTCCTCAAAACGGTTTTTTTCGATTTAATTTGATTGGCCTAGTAATTTAATTGTTCAATATTGTTTATTCTAATGTATGCTTTGACTTCTGAATGTTTCTGAATACGTTAGAAATGAATTAATGTTTAGTATGTAAAACTAAAAAAATGCTGAGGTAACAATCTGCAGCTTAACACTATCGTTTCTTATACACTGTGTCCATAAAGTAACCCCTCCCCCAACTAACTTTTGAACTACTTGATATTTTACAACAAAATTTGGTGTGCTGTAATGGGAAATTAAATACTATTTTTAGCCCAAAACTAAATTTTGTATCATTCAAAATGGCGACTGAGCGCCATTTTGATTTTTTTTAAATAATAGGGGGGTCAAGTGACACCTCGTTTGAAAGGTCTTTTAGGCGTGCGCCTGATCCTAGAGTTTCAGAGGTAAATATTTAGCCATAACAAAATGACAAATGTTTGAAGATAAAGAATTCTATTTAAAAAAACTAAGAATTAAAGCAAAAAGAAATTAAATTAAGTGTTCGAAATGTTCACCATTCAATTCTTGGCACATAAGAAGTCGATTATGAAATTCCTGCCTTGCATTTTCACAAGTTTCTGGGGTGATATTTCTGCAAACTTCTGTAATGCGTTGCTCCAGTTCTTCAATTGTTTCTGGACGGGTTCTGTACACTTTCGATTTCAGATATCCCCATAGAAAAAAATCTAAGGGGGTTAAATCTGGGGAGCGAACCAGCTATTCTACAGGCCGCAGCCTACCAATCCATCTTCCAGGAAAATGTCCGTTGAGAAAGTCAGAAACAGGCCTATAATAATGAGGAACACAACGTTTTCAATATTATTTTCAGCCACCTGAGATATTTCTGGGAAAATTTTGTCCTGCAAATGAAAAAGTGGACTACTAGATAAAAAAATCAAATGAATTTTGAATTGAGTGAGTCCATTTGTTTCAAATCCGCCATTTGTTATGGCTGGATATTTTTCTTTGAAACTTTAGGATCAGATGCAGAACTAAAAGACCTTTCGAATGAGGTGTCACTTGACCCCCCTTTCCATTAAAAAAAAACATTTTTAATGGCGTTTAGCAGCCATTTTGAATGATACAAAATTTAATTATTGGCTAAAAAATAGTATTTAATTTCTCATTAAAGCAGACCAAATTTTGTGATAAAATATCAAGTCGTTTAAAAGTTAGTTGGGGGGAAGGTACTTTATGGACAATCGTTTTAAAACATAGCGCCGCGCTACCATAGATCACAGTAACTATGTCTTGTTTATAATATTTTTTAATACAAAAATTGCTTAAAAATCTTTAAAATCCTGTATTGTTTTTCGTATCTGGAGTATTTAGATTTTTTGCCTGTTGAGATATTGTTGTTTTGTGCAGTTTTATAGTCTTATATCAGCTTGTAGTAATTTGTGATCTGATCCACATTTCACTCAAGGCTTAACCTTGCTATTTGTAATTGACAATCTCAATCTGCTTCGTATCAGTATGTAATCTATCTGATTTTCGTATATTCCTTTTGGGGAGATCCATGTAAATAATCTCTGCGCGTGGTGTTTAAAGAAGGTGTTTGCGATAGTAAGACTATTATTTACTGCAAACTCTATGAGTCGTCCTCCTCTACTATTTAGCTCTCCGAGGCCGTCTCTTCACACTAAATATCGTTTATATATATCGCTATTTCTAACTTTCCTACTTAGTCATCCTCTAATATTCCACGTTGTCAACTTTAGTTTTTTCGGAGCTGTTTTTTCTACTCTTCCAGTTGTTAATTTCGCCTGGTCGTCTGCCTTTACATGGTATCCAATTTCTCACCCGTTGGCTCGGACCTAACTTGGCGCCGGTCGCTACCCGGATCGCATGGCATACTCAACTCTATGTTCATCATTATCTATAGTATTCTTTGGAAAGGTAATCAGGTGGTTCCCCTCTGCCTGCCTCATCCTATCTAGTTGGCCTTGAAATATGATTCATCCGCCTTTAGGAAACGCGTTTCCCTAGGACAAAAAAGTGCCCTCTATCAAAACAACTCCTCCTACCATGGTATAAAGACGGTGTGTGGAGCCACCAACTCTGGATTAGACGCTGCTGCTAGTTTTAATCCAGCCCGAGTATTTTATTTCCCCGGTACTCTCCATATATAGAGAGCATTCTCTTATTCGCCACCTGGAGAGGCGCCCGATGCGGGATCTAACAGCCCCGCTACTGGAAGCCACACATTTAGACGTCCATTATACATATAAGGCGCATATTTGTAGGTACAGCGGTGCGCTAAGATGAAGATAAGTAGAATTTAATGTTTACGCTTTGTGTACATGATTGGGGCACGTCAGACTCCTCGGACAACACACATGTTGGGTTACAGGTTCTTTCCATCGGGCTAGAATTTTACTTACGGCAGGATCAGGGACAGATCTGTACCAAAAAGTCTGGAGAGAAATGCAGGTCATATCACGCACGATGCTGTGCATGAAGATAATTATAAATAATTCAAATCAGATATAAAAATTTCATTGCAGTTGAGGTTATCAGCAGAAATCTGGAAATGTTGTTGTTGTTTTATTACCTACAATTATTTTATTACCTCAGGTACTGGATTACTATTTACAGTTCAAAAACACACAATACTGGATCAAACTAACTTGCCAAACACAATCACCATTGATAGGAAACAAGGATGGACATTGATTTGTAGGGATGCAGCGAGCAGTACTTTTTCAAACTGCTGGATAACGGATATTCGGTATCCGGTTGCTTAGCCGGGTAGCCGAATACCGGATTATCCGGCATAGTTTTTACTATCGAAGTAGTTTCAGCTTAAATGCCGTAAAAGTTAGGTTTTAATCACAGAGCATAATATACACTTAAAGAGTATGCAATGCACGAACCCTATGGTCTTATTCTGCACTGTTTTAGAGAGAGGGAGCACAGAGACAAGGAAACTACTAAATGTACTATTTCAAGGATGTGCTAATTCGCGCTCATATTGTTATTTTTTTCACAATTAAGATTTGAAATCTGTCAACGAATTTGACTGTAGTTACAAAAATTAATAATTCTTTAACAATGGTTAAAACTAAAATATGTTCTGTTTTGATAGATCCGACACAGTACGAGAAATCAACTGACTAAACCTAACATATACGGTCTTTGTCGACATTTAAAATAAAATATTGACGATTGAGTACTTTTTACAGGTTCCTTGTCTCGGATCTCAATGTCACATGTACTGCAAAATTGAGACCTGCACATCATAGCAACAAGCGGTTCATGCATCTTCTTTATGTTATATATTACTTCGTGATTTTAATAAATAATACTTATTTATGTTGTTTGAAATCATTTCAAATTTTTAACTCGCATAAATGCTGATTTCAATAATATAAATTTAGTAATTTTATGCAGATCTGCAAAATACTGGGCTTATGGGGGTTTTTGCTCTCTTACTTTCAATTATTTTAGTTTATACTTTCAAATCAAATTGCATGCATAATCTCTTTTACTTGAAGAAAAATCTCCGGCCGGATAATTCATATTATCCGGCCAAACCGAATATTCGGTGAAATGGCCGGATAGGCCGGATAACGGATAAAAACCGAATATCCGTTGCATCCCTATATGATTTGTATAGTTATAATGTGAAAACACGACGTCAACTTGAAGGGAAAGTGGGTACTTTTATTTTATAGATTATTTGATGTCGATAGCGCTAGATAGAGATATAAATGTAGAACAATAAACATTTTGCAGAATTACTTAGTAGCTCTGTATCTTCAGTTAAGCAGCCGACATTCCGTATTTGAGAATACACAATAATGCGGGATGCGATTGGTACATTCGCTCAACTCGACTATTATTTATTACAATTAAAAAAAATGTTGCCAAAAAAGCGTGGGTCGTAGAACACGGGTTCCGCTAGTATAATATACTGTACAATGGAGTCTATTCAGCTGTAAATAAAACTCTTGTCATTTTAAGTATCTTAACGGAAAACCTACTCGAAAATTATTGTCTGGATAACACAATAATGCACTTGAACACATATTATATTTTCATTAGGAAATGTTATAAAGTAACCAGAAACTCTAATTGCTATATTAAACCACCATTAGAACATTTTCTACTGACTTGAAAATGACATGTTAAACTTTGCTTTTATAGTAAAACTTCGATTACATTTTCCGGAAAACGTTAACATATTATATGGTGGTACAATTTTCAGCGTGGAGCGTGTCACACGTGGAAGTTGTATATTTCCAACACTTGCACTCCATAAATTTCTCCCCTGTTTATATAAAGCTGCAAATTGCATAAGAAAACAAACAATCCAAAATAGATACGCATATCGTAGTAAGCAAATGGTTCACAAATAAATATTATTGTAGATTCCCTTCTGTGTGTATCTGTAAATTCTCATGCATTATGCATTCCTTGGCTACCTGCAAGTAGATTTGCTTCTCAGTTTCGAACTGCAATGTGGATATCGGACTAAATCCTGAAATAGGGTTAGTAGCTATCTAGAAAGCCTCGTTTGTATTCTATACAACAAATAACCGTTACTTGTCAATTAACTCGTATATGTAATGAAGAAATTAGAACTAATGTCCTTTTTTAATAGTTTTGCTCAATTATTTGGATATTGATATATTAACAATATTCACTGCATCGGTATTTCAAAACATTCTGTTAAACGCTGGGATAATATACCGTAAAAAAATTTTGGGGCATGCAACAGCATTACTATTACCTTTACCACTAATAAAAATAGTTCGTAATTCCAGAATATTTTGTTATATTTAATTAAGTTTACTGCTTAAGGTACCTGAACAGACCTGACATGTTTCAAAGAGTACCTGAGGTAATCTAAGTTGCAGGCTTCCGCGGCCGTTGTTAATAACAGCTAGGCTTCCGGGTTGGAGCCGCGTCATCGGTGCATGAACTGCCTACGTTTCGTCCTCGGTTCCACGGGACATCTTCAGGGCTGTGGTCACTTTGGGATCTGGTACACAACAGTTGTGTTCCAGATTCCAAAGTCACCACAGCCCTGGAACCTAGGACGAAACGTCGGCAGTTCATGCACCGATGACGCGGCTCCAACCCGGAAGCCTAGCTGTTAATACATGAGGTATTCATCATATGTAGTAACCTGAAACAAGAAGTAATTAAAAGTTAGGCAAGCAAATTCACAGGGTATGTTAAGAAAATATTAATTAATGCAAGGCATTTATTTCAGAAGCGGTAATTAAAAATGAACATGGCCAGCTTTATTAACGAGAGGAATATTCAATAACTTTAAAAAAATACTCCAAGGACAAAAATTCCAACACAATTGTTGATCTTTTTAGTCACGGAATAAAACCAAAAATAACAAAATTTATAAAAATTATCACTCTAAAATGCAATGAACGAGTTAACTACAGCATCATTCACAAGTAACAATTTCATTACTGTTTGGCTTTATTCTAGTTTTATTAAAGCTTTATAAAGGATTTAAGCGAGCTAAATAGTTTTATACAGATCATGCTAACTAGCCTTCTAAACCAATTAGCTTTATTGAACAGTTCTGATAAACTCTTGGATCTAAGAGTAAAGCCATTTAGCATTTAAGTGTAGTTGTACTTGCAAAGGTTTTATTGCTGTCACCACCACTATCATAATAAAACTATTTTACTTTCAAATGGTATTTGGATGCTATTTAGTGTTGTAAAGGTTTTAGATCAGTCTTCGGAACTTCTTTTTAAAACCTGATAAAACTCAAAACGAGGGTTTTATGATAAAATCCCTAAAGCTTTTTTAAAACCAAGTTATAAAACCATTTTGTGTAAAAAACTAATTTGTCTCAAATGCAGCTTTCATAAAACCACAATGCACAGTAGTTTCAAAAAGATATTTTAAAATGCTTTCATAAAATTGCTAAAAGAACTAAATGCTAAATGCTAAATGTTTTCATATACAGCTAATTAGTGTTCTTAGCAGCTTTCGTAAAATTAAAAGTGATAGTTGTCACATATATTTTATGTTCTTCGTTATTTTTGACCAAAGTTATTAAATTATTGAGTAACAGTAGTGGAAACAAATGTACTTAGTTTACTTACCCGAATAAATATTATGCGGTTAAAAATCGCACACTTGTTTAATGCCGGCAGCCGTCAAGAGCAATAGGTTTTATCAAGGGTTGTGTTTAAATCCAAAAGTGTTTGATAAAAACCAAATAGTTTTAAGTGGAAGAATATGGAATATTATCAATCTAAGAAGAATAGGAATGGTTTTAAGGAGGAGCAAGTAGATTTAAGTAAGAGCGAATAGACTTAATCACAGAAATTATAAGATCAAAGTACTTTATTGCGGTATTACAAGCAGCCTATAGGTTTTATATGTAAGATCGCCATATTCCCCTATTAATCTTTTAGTATACAACAGCTTTCATATTGAAAATGATCTAAATGGATAATTTTCAATTGAATTATTTTTGGCCATTTTTGATTATAAGGAGATAAAACAAATTATTACGATTACGTTTTTTTGACGGTCTCCAAAACGCTAGGAAGATTATTCTTAATAAAACCAAAAAGTTTTAAAATAGTTCAAAAAAGCCATCAGAACCTTTTTAGAATGGGCTTAGCTATATAACAGTTGTATGAAAGTTTTTTAACTGTTTTCTAGACTAAATAATTTTATCAGAAATTTTATGAAAAATTCTACACAACGTTATCGAGATCATGAAAGAACTTAATTCGTTGCTTGGGTGGGCACAATTGGTTTATCGCAAATTCGATAGTTTTCGAATTTCAGCAAAATTTTTGGAATCTCGCCAAACTCTTCGCATTGATCGATGGTTTTAAGTTTTTACCACTGTTTTACAGGTAAGAGGCACAGATAACCGTCACTAAGGTGATTTCAGCATGACTCCTCCACCACTTTTGGAGAGGTTCAAGGTCTTCTTTGGGAAGGTGCAGGTTAGATAAGAGGTATTCAAAAATCTTTTTCAACCTGCTTTTTTATCCGAAGAATGTTAGATTTAACTCAATTTAAAAAATCCCAAAACTCTATCATTGTTACATCGAAAAGAACTGTCAACTTCTTAGCTGTTAATTTTGTTGCGTATTGTTCAGAAAATACTAATAAAAAGCACACATCTTATAGCATTACAAATACCTAATAGAAGAAAAAATTTTTAATAATAACGAAGTAAAGCTACTTTACTTCGTTTAAGTTCATATTAATGTAATGTTAATAAAACAATTCATAACGTGTTTTTTATTGTATTGTATGCGTATTTCGACATGTTATTACATGTCATTATCAGAGACAATATTAAAAGTAAATATTTAATGTTGCTATAGGAACAATAAAACCTCATAAAGTGATCTTAGTAATCTGTGTCTGCATTTGGATAAGTTGATTTATCACTCCGAAACGTTCAATAATGGTGAATTTGAGAGATCAATGTGCTCATTCATTAAAGGTACAGATTAAATGTTTGTGAATTTCAAGTGCTTGTAGTATATCTAATTTACGTTTATCATTACAAAAGCGTAAAAACGTTATAGTGTTAGTAGATGTCATTGAACGATTGTGTTCTAATCCGTGTTTAGCGTAATTGAATTTATGTGGGTGTTTGCATTTGTAACAATGTAACGTGTTCTTTGCATCTAGTATCAAAATTTTCAATTGTCTGTTCTATATAAACCGAATTACAATGCGAGCAATTTAGTTTGTAAATGCCTGATTTTAGTAAATCGTGTGTTTTTTCTTTAGCATTAGACAAAGTGTTTAAAACATTTTTTGTTGTTTTAAAACTTTTTTTTTTAATTGCCTAGGTACTTTTAATACTGTATTCAATTCATATCCATTAAAAATAATAATTGTTTTATTTACAATATAGTGTTACAAGAAATCACTGTTTTACTCCGTAACAATACATTTCTATTTTCCTTTTTTTTTTCAAGTGAAGTAAACGTACTTCATCATGTTTAGTAAATTTTACAATAGGATCACGAATTTAATGTTCATAAACTGGCTTGAAACGTAAAGTAATTTGAAATACGCTCTAATACAACGTACGGCCAGTTTCAGCTCTAATCTGTTTGAAGCTCTTGACATGAATATTAGTCTTTAATAATAATTATCTTTAAACATAAGTTATATTATTTATTATTTTCGGATAGTAATTACCACATTTAAAACGTGGTAAAATGTTTTGTCAATGATATAAATGAAAAAAAATTCAGAATGATGAAATTTCAATAAGAGTCGATCTATCTTTGTAAACATAACAAACTCTATTTTTGTTTCATACGAGTACATTTATGTATATTTGTACAGCAGCGTACAAAAATCGGGTACTGCAAATGTGTTTCGCGATTACATATTTCATTTCATACAGTATGAAAACTTTCAAAATTGACGTAACTAAAATTAATATCTGTCGGATATTGCATGCACTCTCGTTGTAGCATTACGTGCTTAACTGTTTAAACTGGAGCTTTTATTCTAAAGAAGCAAATAATGCTAACGTAAAATAATACAGTATTATTATCTTTTCCGTTATTACCGTCAACAAATAGTTTGTCTATCAAAATTAGTATACAGTCACTTTCAAAACATTCAGGAAGTAGAGTGATTTAATTGTAAGGATTTGTTAAAGCTCAGCAGTGACACTTTATAAAAAAAGACTCTACTGACATTAAAATCACATTGTCCATGAATTGCTGTCATTTGTTATCATTCAAAAATACGCTCATCGAAAACTGATACGATGCAACTAAGTCTCCATATCTTGAAATAACAAGTATTACAACCTTTTTTCTATTTTGGTTCTTTACTGACTATTTTATGAAATTGATTTGGGTTTCATAAAGCAACTCCTTAAAGAATTCGAAATTTTATTTTGCTATGTTGGTGACAACCATGTGACAACAAAACCTTCACGCGTTATAAACATAACCTACAAATTGTAAGTTCTAGAAATTAGGATTATTTAGCGTATTTTCCGCTACTTTGCGTAGCTCGGGTGGGGTGCAAGATAATTCTTCTTCCATCTTATCTTCAAATCTTAGCTATTTTAAAAATTAAATCACTTTCAAACACAGTTTGTCTCAATTTTAATTTGACAGTAGTTTGAATTGTTTGAAATTGTTTTAAATGTCACCAACAGCCACAAAACCAAAACAAAATACAAAAAATTTTCCTAATCGATTATATTTTTAAATTAAAATATAAAATAAGGTAGTTTTCAACTTTTTTGAACCAAAATAGAAAAAATAGTATAAAATACACGTTTCATAAGACATTTAAGCGCACTTGTCCATTAGAAAACTCGCCGCAAGCGGCTCGTTTTCTAACTTGGACGCGTGCTCTAAAATCATGTCTTATGAAACTTGTTTTTTAATATACTATTAAATATATAGCTTATCTAATTTTAATATACGATAAACTTATCATCATTCATCTGACATAAGCGATTGTCGTCGCATATTTGTCATTTTGCTACTAAAAAAACTGTTTCTTAATTAAATATCGTAACTACGTGAGCGATGTTCAAACTTGAAATTGCCGCTTTTCACTTTCGCTACATGTATATCTTTAAATAGTTCGTTGCTTTCTGTAACATTTATTAGTTTATTGTGGAAGCAGCTAGCCGACAAAGATCTTTATTCGTGTGCAGCGCGGTGATTTCAGCTTAGTACGCTCAACTTTCGTTTGAAGAGAAGTTTAAGATGTTACTAATTGAGATCATAAAGGCATGGTTTAGTGATATTACGAGGTTGGAGCAAATGTACAGCTCTAACTTCGTGATGGGCGTCTGAAGCGGCAGGACACACATTGATTTTTAAAGTGACAAAGTTTCCGCTTTCTAAACACTTGCCTCACTTTCTAGTTGTGGGATGGAGAGTACTGTTGGGTAATAAATTGGCCTTAGTAAATCATTCACGGTGACGAGATAAAGGTAAAGGTTTCAAGTCCAGGAAGGAGTCATGTGCCTGTAGGGCTTTTAGCGACTTGGGTTCCAGGTAGTCAAGCTGCCGGTGCTTAACATACTCACATGTAATAATCATGTGTGAATATAGGGGCTCCCACTTCGACTTTGTTATGGTACCGATCACTAAGACGATACCAACTACCGACTGATCTGGGCAGCACAATCATAGTTGGCAAAGCACTGCATGGCAGCCAACGAAAACAGAAACTGCGTGCTCGTGATTCTCTTTGACTTTGCACCTAGTAAATTTTTGTAAAGTGTGTTAAAATGAGGCACCATCATTAGATACCAGAAATTCTGATTGCCTATAACATCTTAAGCTTCGTATAGCTGTTAGACAATACTTGCACTTGGTACGAAAGATCGGTAGAGTATTTCATAAGGTACTCCTACAAAAACTAATCTACGTTTTTCAGAAAGAATACCGCACGACTAGAATTGTCATGCTACTGAATCACCGTCGTTGATCCATATGTAGGCAGCATAGAAGTGATTTTGAACTTTCACGATTAGATTGGAGTCCCATCAAGTTGGAGCCGTATGTTCTGAACAGAAGTTAACAAAGCACATTTCAAAGAAGTTTAAATACACATGGGGGCTCCTGTTAATCAAATCAGTAAAGCATAGGGAGCAATCAGATATATCCCACAATTTCTAGCCAAACATTTACTAAAAAAATCTTGTTGAAAATAAATTGAGACAGAAGTTTTGCCTGCTTAAGTGTAAAGTCTATAGTAATTTACGATCCTATGGCTGGACAACTAAGATTTATTTGTTACAAGAATGTTTTAAATAAAAGGCAAGCTCGTATTTGTAGCCTGGTAACAGTTACTCGCAAAATTTAAACCTCCGATAATAATGGTATAACTGTAGTAATTGTACCTGTTGGAAATAATATGGATTTAAATAAGTTTTCTTGCAATGTTCCCATACCGCAATATAGGATACAACGTTAGCTGCAACAGCTCTTCTACTAGAAGTGAGACGTCCCCCTTTAAGTGGATGTAGCTTCGTAACGAAATGTTTTTGGACATGCTTATAGGAATTTTCTTACATATGTTGGTTCTTAGCATGATGAATTTAAATATTTTGAAGAATTACAGTACCGCCAGCACTACTGTGATCTTCTTCGTACACAAAATTTACATCAGCGTATTTATTATTTCAGTATGACAACGTTATTTTCTTTTATCAAATCACACCCCGTATATAGAACATACGCAAGAAATAGAAGAGAACAATAAAATGTTAAATCACTAAATTAAATAATTTGGCACGGCTTGAAATGTTTCCATCAAATTTGTTACATGGTGATGTATTTATAGACGTATTTAACCCGTTAAAATAATTAAAAATCAGTAAACTATTTGGGGACTAATGTAGTCTCAACAATATTAGTTGATTTTGATGAACAACTTCTGAATATTATATGTATAAAGTCACAGACATTCTTTGTTTGTACAAATTTTGCTTTGCTTAATAATAATTGTAAAACATACAGATAATCACTATTTTAGTGGAAACATGAGCAACTAATAAGTGCGACAAGAAAGCGATATAATACTAGTGAGTGCGACAAGAAAGGTAGATAATAAACAAGTAAAGTGCAAATTCACGCATCTATAAATACTTAATTTAATTGAATACAAGCATTTTTTTAAATTAAATTTAAAAGTATCCATCGATACGTGAATCCCCAGTAGGTCCGCCTACTGTGATTCCTTCCTTGTCGCGCATTTATTAGTTGCGTATCACTTCTTTGCCAAAGTCATTACAGTTGCTTTTGTTTCCAGTAAAATAGTGACAATCTGTATTTGTCTGATTTGGACTATATTAAATATTTAAGTAAAATGTAAAAAGTTATTTAAAAACACCTATTTATTGACAATACTTCATTTGAAAATTCTTTACTTTGGCATTAGTAAATTGAGTAAGTAAGTAAACTCTTGAAAGAACTTTTATAGCATCATTAGAATAGAAAATGTCAGATTTCCCTTGTGAACTACATAAATTGACACGCATAGCAATTGATTTCCATGATTGTGGCAAAAATCGATGTCGTGAAAGTTTTAGAATATAAATGATTGCAAATGGATCTTGCCGAGCGTAACTTATACCGCTACCTTCTCGCAGAATGGGGTCACATTCCGAGCTTACACAATGCAGATCGACGACAATATTCGCTGGGATTGCAAATACCGGTTCACGTTTTCCATTGCAATGGAATGAACAGAAATATTACCTGTCAATCTGCCATTAATCTCTACTGATTGCACAACACTATTTTACCTGTTTCGAAATGAAGAATTAGGTCATAAATTTCTGCTCGCGAAAATGTTATTGGTAATTCCTGCTTTTGGATTATGTTGATTTCAATGACAATTCATTTCCATTGTAATTCTTGTTTACTTATATCAGTTATATGTACCTACATCATGATTTAGCTTACTGTTGTAAAAAGCTATGTTTTCTACACTTATTTTGTTAGTTACAGGAGTGTGTGAAAAAAATTTAAACTTTATTTGGTAAATAGGAACTATAGCTTAAGGCATTCCGAAATTTACCGAGTGTATATAAAATTGGTAGAGAAAATACTAGTTCACAGCAAGTTCAACTGTTCAAGAAATGCGATTAATAATCAGTTACTGATTAAACAAACTACTAAAAAATTTAACTATTGAACTAGTTGTATTATTAATTTACTAATCGTTTTGAGCTTTAGTGGAGTGGATTAATTAATTATTTGACATCTGTCAGGTGTTAGTCATAGAAAATGATCAAACTTCCAAACACTCGTAGCCACGACATGTGATTCTTGAAAAACGAATTCCAAGTTTTTATGATAAATGGTACTATTTTACATAGGCGCCGAGTTTTCAAGTTCCTAGGGGGATCGGATCGACTATTGTCCTAGGAGCTTTTACGAATTTAAGCTTTTGAGATGTATTTCTCCGGTTATTTATTCTTGGAATAATTGTTACTTATTTTATGATGTACTTCATAGTTACTATTGTTTCTTTAAGCACTAACTCTAAATGTTTCATTAGTTTATAAAATTCATAAAACGGAAATTTTTTCTGAAAAATTTGGTACTGGCAGCTTTAAACAAGATTATGCAATGAATTTGGCAGTGAAATAAATTCTAATATAACTGTTTAATTTTTAGCAAACCAAAAATTTCAGTAGGCTGAGCTTTTACATCTGGTATTATTAAATATTCTCCCGGAATTTTTTTTTATCCCCCATACAATTATAATAACCAGTTTCAATTGGGCTACAAATAAAATTTTTGTGTGGCTGTTTTCAAGCAAAGTGGGACACACAGTATATATTTAATAGTTTTCATGTGCTTTGCTAATTAACATGTTGACGCTACATTTTCATACAGTGTTACTGTTTAAAATCTATGGATTTATAACTAAATTAAAAAATATTATAAATAAACATAATTTGTAATAATTTCATAAAATGTTCATTTTCTTTGTATGAATAAAATATTTTATTACTTCAACAATTTTTATTTATTTTAAGCTTATCCGTATTTCCACATATTTACATGTCATTATCGAAGATTACATTAAAAGGTAAACAGTTAGTGCTGTTTACCTCTATTGGACATTTTGGAATAAAAAATCAAGTCATCTTGAGACATAGATTACCAAGACCAAGTCATCAAATTCTGTTGTTCCTATAGCAACACTAACTGTTTACTCTTTAATATAACCTGGAATAATGGCATGTAAACATATCGATACACGTATAAGGTTAAAATAAATAAATATTGTTGAAGTAATAAAGTATTTTATTCATACTCAATATGGCCTTCAACGAAGTAAAGCTAGAATTTGCAAATAAATGTATATCTTAAACTTTCAATAATGTAATGTTCTGTTCTTATGTCGTTTTCTTTCTAGTTACGCCACTGGAGTTTACCCACTTATTTGCATCGTTCTAGTATATTAATATTAGAACGTTCACTAACATAACCACCGGTGTATATTGGGCGTTTTATATGCCTGTGACTTGCATAAACCAAGTTGTATTGGGTTTAGTCTTTGGTTGTGACAACCTACTATCACATGCTACTATTATTGCGTGAATAATTGGTAATAATTAGTAAAACGCATCTTACAGCTGAACATGCCATTTTTAATATTCGTTAAGGCGATTACCTGACAATTTATATTTAACTGGTACTTAGGTATCTACCTTTTTCTACTTTATAACTTGCCAGGAATCGTCTACTTTTAATCTGGTAATTAAAAATATAAACAAATGTGTGAGTTATAGCAAAGTAATAAAATTTCTAACATACCACATTTACTTCACTTTTGTCCGACAGCTGCATTATCTTATACTTATATATTACAGTACATTATTTTCATTAAAAATATTACCTGCTGTTCTATGAAACATAATTATAATATACTGATACAGTTTCGCTATGACACTGCAATAATACGAGTAATATCACAAATCACTTATACGGCGTAAGGCCTTGAATCTCAGCAGGAATTAGCACAAAAGTTCCTTACAATTCAGTGGTAATGTGCAAATCCTATTAGGTATTATATTTCACAACGTTTTCTAACGCCTGTGACTTGTAGAAAACGCGAAATTTCACAATTCAGCGAACAGAACTAATTGCAAACAAACACGCGACGCCGCTTTTAAACGTCTTCTATATATTTCAGTCAACACAAAAGTCACATTTTTTTCCGAAAATACTCTTTGAAGCTTCCAAATTCTGTCTCACATTTTATGCGTAATGTTTTAGATGGTAATTGAAAATTTGCATGTTGAAATGCTGGAATAAGTAGGTTGGCTAAGTTTGCCTAAGATGCTGAAATTTTTTTTTCATTGCCTTGTGCTTGTCACACTCTCCATAGTTACGTGAGATGTCATATGCGGGTTATTTGACTTCAATATTGTGAAACAACAATAGCGCAAGTCGCAACCTAAAATAAACACTTTAGGTGAAGGAGATAGGTTCCTCCATCGATTTTCCATTTACACTTTGTATATGCGTATGTATACAGGAAACTCTTTCAAGTATATTTTACATTCTTCCGGTTTCAACTACAATGATCGGATTACTACATATTGCTAAATATGAATATTTCCTAAAAAGAAAAGGTATTCATATACAGGGCATATCCAAAATAGTTACACATATTCAAAGTAATAATAGACTAGCTCAAATAGAACTCAGTGGTACCGCTCATTAACTTTGGCATGCCACTCTTATATGGAACTCCCTGTATGATTATAAATAATTTTAAAACGTGTCCTTCTTGGTCTTCTGAAATATTTATTTAAAACCTTTTTTCTGTATTTTAAACAGTAAAGAATATCGACCATCGCGGCGTTGTTGACTCACCCTGTATATAGTATTGATTACATGAAAATTTTTGAATACGAGATTTTGGCCGAAATACATGTTTTGGGTCTCTAGGAACAAAACAAAACGTTTGAATTATCGGTGGGTGGGTGTGAAGGTATGTGCACCTCATATCTTCGGAACGGATAGGACAATTTCGATGAGCTTTAGAATCTGAAATATACCAAATATTTATCGACAAAATAAATTATACACGTTTTTTGGTAGCTTTGTTGCCATAAACCGAAGTTTCTAAATTTTATAACGGAATCTGCTAGAAGACCTGCAATTTCATGAGCGTTGAAAATTGTGGGTTTTGGGTGAGTGTTAATAAAATAATGTAACATTTTAGCCTTGTACTGTTTACTTTTAATCTTGTCTGTAGTAATGACATGTAAATTTGTCGAAATACGCAGAGGGCTAAAATAAGAATAACAGTGTAAGAGAATTTGTGTACAAATGAAAACAGAAGAGAAAAATATTTCCAATGTTTTGAAAATTTTTACTTATAATCTCATTAATTTTTTTTGGAATTTTTTTGGAATGCATTCCAACAACGTATTAATCGGCCCGAGTGGAAAATTTTTACTTATTAATATCGCTTAGGTTGGTCCAGGTATAAAAAATGTTTAGGAAATTTTGGTGTTGCCATGGTAACCATGCTCAAATCAATTTTTCTATTGGTCGTTAAATAGTGTCGTACGATTTTCAAAAACTCGCCACACGATTTTGTTATATTTTGTAGGCTCATAGAGATATGAGTAAGCTACGATAAGCCGCTAATTTCACTGTGATGACTTATTAGAATTTTCAAAAATCGAAAATTTATGCCTTTTTATTTAATAACCGGGGAAGGGCACTGCATATCTGTCAAGCTAAATTTTGCAACAGTTACAGACTGATAGTAAAATAAGATTCATAATTTATCGTTTAGGGTCGGCAATACTTAGAGGGCGGGGGAGGGTAACTTTCTACCTTCCGCCAAAAATAATTATTTTTCTCAAATGAAAACTAAAAAAATTTTAAATATTTATGTTTTTCCCCGATCTTCAAGAGTACGGTTATCATGCAATAAATCCTCTACGTGTATGCAATCATGCAAAATTGTTATAGGCAAATACAAGTGCAGTAATACTAGTCTTTAAATTATTGAATGGCAACATATGAATAAAACATAGGTTTTTAAGTTTATTTCATTTTAGTGTTGAGTTAATAACTCTTAATAATAATTACCTATTATAGATAGCAATTTTTTCAAAAAAAAATATTTCGCAGGTATTACAATACGTTAGTATTATGATCCTATTTAGAGTACCCAAATTGCCAAATGACCTTGACAATACTTTCTCTAAATCTATAAGTATAAAATAATATGATTTGCGGTTAGATGAACATGAGTTTTTACACTTCGTACTTGGCTTCGTACTTTGGCCTAGAATGTGAAGGACGAAGGTAATCCTAAGAACAATATTGACAAAAAAGGTATTCATGTCATTGGCAAGCTTTGCTGCTCTCTTTAGAGCTCGTCATTACTAGTGGTAAGCTTAGGTACAATTAGTTCTGAATTACACTAATATAAAAATATAGGAAATTGTAGCACATTTTACACGTCGTTAACATGTACAATTAGTGGCTTTTATTCATGTGAAACATCGTGTGTGTTCCAGGTTTCAGAATCTACGTGATCGTTACAAAAAGTAAAATGAGTTCTTGAAACCAGCACGGACAAAGCCGTTTACATAAATTTCTATTTATTATAGTAATAACTATAAAAATGTCTTGGGACCCCCAGTAGTGCTTGATGGTGCACTGTATGCATCTCCAACAGTATTTCTTGCTGCACATAAAAACGTTGCAGTTTGTGGCGAATGTTTGATGCTGAAGATGAGTGTGTAGGTTGTGCGGTCGATTGGAGCAAAACTCGAAGAGCTTCAAAAGTAGAAAGGGTTAATACTCTTTATAGTATCTCAGGTTTTGTTTTGTTAAAAGGAGCTGGTAAATTGACAGTAGCGGCAGTAGCCGCTAACCGGTTCAGAATGCGAGAACGATTGTGAGAGCAACGTTCGTGCAGTCTGCAACAGCTCAGACGGGACTCTGAGTCGCTACAAACCGCACCTGAATCCGTTAAGAGGTGCCTTTAGCCTGGGGCTAACCCGCTTGCGGCCTGCTATTATTGCAGTAATTGTCAGTGGTTTGAGTTAATATATCGAGCACGTGCGACTGTGCAACTTGTTGCACGTCCGGTCGTTTCGTAGTGCGACCGCTGCCAATATTCACGTGCGTTTTCAGAATCAAGCGCAGGACGATGTTCGTGTTTGCACTAGTGAAAGTTGTGGTGGTGTAGTGGTGTTGTGTTCTGCATAATGCTACATCGACTGTGTATTAAACAAACATTCCGTGGTGGGTGATTAATTTGGATAGCATGATGACAGAATTAATTAACTGGCTTCCTACCGACTTCTTGGTTGATTAGTTGTGTATTGGGCACGTGTAACAGTACTGATGTTGTCGACAGATAAATGTAATTATACGAGATCAAAGTGAGGTGTAGATAGCGATATGCTACCGTCTGTATCGTACGTGACCTTTGTGCACGCTACTCCTTGGATTAAACATGCCGGAAGGGATTCTTCGTACATTTTCTGACGTACAGGTGAGCAAATCTTTCTCAAGGGGCTAAATCTCTTTTACCATTATCCGCAGATGTATTTGACAGCGCATTGACTGCCTGGAGTCATTATTTCGTACATACTACATACTATTTACATCTCGCGTACACATTCTGAAACTTGTTTGCAGATTCACGAGAACATCATAGACGTTTAATATTTGGGTAGTAGATAACAACCTACAAACCGCATATAAACCGCAGAATTAAAGTTGTTGTTAAGCTACATTGGTGATGTACAGGAGAAGACTATATATTATTATTAGTTATTGGGAGTAGCAATTGCAGGGTACGGTCTCGTGAGTCCCTGAACACCCCGGCCAATCAGGCCTATTGTGTATCTCTGCATTTGTGTTTTGATTTACGTGAACAGGTTAAGGCCCTTTACTAGATTTTTTACAAATTCATAAGTAAATTGCGTAAGAAAGAAGAACAAAGAATTGGTTCAAGTGTTCGATGACAGATCATCATTAAACTAACAAGTAATATCAAAACATTGCCACTATATTATGACATGCGACTTACCTACAAGCAAATCAAAATTATATTTGAATTGGTTTCGTGGACAAACCAATAGTAAGGTGAATACTAAGTTTAGCTTACTAATATAAAAAAACAGGAAGTTAGGTGCCATTGAGATTTTTGTATGTTTACTTCCATGAGCGCTCATAGAATTTTTGCAGTCAGTGGCGGGAGCAAGCATACCAAGGTGGTTAGTTTGAGTTTGGAGGATTGCACAGGCCAGAGCTTGGCCCATCATGTTTGATACACCCGCAGATACAGCTACAATCTAGGCTACAATATTATTCAAATGTAAATGTATTATTAAGCAATTTTCTATAACATATGCTTTCCATTTTAGTGGTTGCTTTCGCATTATTTAATTCTCCCCCTCCCTATTTAACTTGTTTCGGGGACATAAAAGTCACAAAATGGAAGACAACGTGGCATATATGACAATTTCCCTTAAATTTTTAACCCCAAACTCCTTTAATGTTAGTGTAATGATGTGCCAAAGGAAACGTATCCTTACAAACATTTTCCTGGGAATGGGAATATGCTGGGAACTTTATTCCTTGGGCAAAAAAGCTTAGAAAAAAAACTGGAAAACTTGTATGTGCATGCACATTTTTTCAGTAACGGGTCTAGACTTTTTCCGCCCTAGGCAATGCTATATAAAGCCGTCCCCTCCTCATAAGCCCTAACAACGGTAGGTTTTTACAGAAAAGTCCTTGCATAAACAATTATAAAAAATCTAAGAAACCAACGTAAAACGTATAACTGAAATTCGCATATATGTAACAAAAATAATATCCTTAAAATTAATGAAACAGAAATAGACGCTTATACTGTAAACCTACAACAAAATTATTATTAAGTGTACATATATAAACATAACCCTAAAATAAAGCAATTTTCTTAAAAAAGATAACAGAAGTGCAAAAAAGAATTTTTTTTTCTCAGTTCAACGCTAGCTACGAATTGCGACCCCGAACTGTCAACTTCAACGTACCAACAGCGCCGCGCAGTAATTACTAACAATTTGTGGGCCCCCTTTAGGAAGAGGCTTTCACGCACAACATGCGAAGCTAGCAAAATAGGAGAAAAGGAGCGTCTTATGTGAGACCTTGGATTAACGTATTTTTCGAAAAAAGCGTAACATTGCGTTTTATGTAACTAAAATTGAAGAAAAAAATGAAAACGAATTACGTTAACAACAGTAAAATATCCAATAAGTAATGAATAAACTTTGGAAGTTAGAAGTCCACTAAAATACACACATTTATGCTAATATACTGTTCCGCCTATCATATCCCAGAATTGAATTAATTACGTCATTAATTATATAAAGAGAAAAATAGGCAGATACTGGCTTAAGCATGGCCTTTAGCAGAAAAATATTACGAATACGTATCGCACACAGTATAGGAGAGACGTAGAGAACGGAAGCTGATCGAGGCTCTGCAGTTTGGTCATTTTTCCAGCATTTTACATTTATTTTGTTTTTAACTTTATTATCATCAATGGCAAAAAGGGTAGTTACATATAAACGGGCAACAACATTACAAGAGATATATTTTTTTTTTATTTAAGGCTTAGACGTCCAGTTAATCGTTGACAAGAGCGTAATGAATTTTTGTCTCCATCTCGTTTCCACAAACGAGTTTTTGTCTTGCGAAATATGCCCGTAGGTGCCAGCAATAAAGTTCGACTTCAAAAGTATTTGAAATTCGACAAGAGCTCCGTTTCGCTTCGCTTAGGCGGCTGGAGTAATGATAATTTATTTCTTTTCTGAATAAATTGTAAATAAAAAAATAATGTGGAAGTTTGGGGCCCCCAAAACGCCTTAAAATTCTCGGACCCTGCCCCGATTGCAGGTCTCGCTGAGCCATAGTTACGCCACTGGCGCAGCGTCGTCATATAATTTTATTGAGTTTTTTATTTTATTTTATTATTTTTAATGTATTGTCAACTGGTTTCTGTTTCCGTTCGCGTTTCTGAAATTTTGTCGTCGTAGGCGCCTGCCTGCTCGTCAACCGCCTGAAACCGTCACTGCATTGTTTTAGTTCCAAGTGGCAAGTAGGGCAATTGCCCCGCTTGCCTGCTCTTGGACGCCTTTGTTTACTTGTGCCTTAAATACTTCTACTATTACTACGACCTGACAAAATAACTCCGTCAAAATAGTCCAATTTTGTTACTTATCCAAATTCTTACCGTGCATGATCTTAGATGCATACTTATTAACGGGAAGTTCAAGGTTTCTTGTGGTAGGTAAGGTTCCTAGTTTTTATTAATTTCTTTCTATTGTATACATGGTGGCTTGCTAACTTTTGTTCAATTTTTTCTACAGTTTCTTAGATGGCATCTAACTATCATTTTGGGTAGTTTGCATAATTATAATGCATAAGTAATTGTTTTTGACTACAAAGCAACGTCGATAACAGGTTTTCTCAAAGTATAAGAAAGCAAGGTGCGTGAATTTCAGTACCTTTTACACATAACTTACGACGTGTGATTTAAAAGTACTTCCCGAATTACAATAGCGTTGACATCGCAAGTTTTAAAAAATATGTAGGAAATATATCCTACCTGTTCTATATTTGCACCAGTGTTTGTAGTAGGTGTAAGTAGGTTTTTTGTGTTGTGCACTAACGTTTCCATGTATTCAACTATAAAAACTATATTACAGATCATACTAACTTATCTCCGTTTCTGTTTATCGTTGCAATATACGAAATAAAAGAAATGTGTGTCGAGCGCGCAAGTTTTAAGTGAAGCTTCTTAGCGTGTTCTCACTGAAAATGCATTTTAAATTGTATGATTTAACAGAATAGCATTCGCGTGGTTATGATAGGTCGGAGTTTAGGTCACGGTTTTCCAAAGCGGCGAGATAAAGCGTACACACAGAAATTTCATCAATTTCTAATTTATTTTCATACAAAAATGTTATTAATGTTTTAAATGTCAATATTTACATTGAAAATTATATTTCCTTCGTATTTGTAGAATTCTAAAGCAATTCAATCTTACACAAATATATTACAAATCACGTCTCTCGCATGATATGTTGTTCATTTGCTGAATATATAAGCAAAGCCACAGAAATGTGATTGCACAACCGGAAGCAAACTAAACATTTGATCGCTTTAGTTTGCATCTAGTCAGATCTGCTCAGTAGGTTAGCGGGGTCCGGTGTTTCAGCCTCGCTCCGTTTCTGTTCCTTTCTAGCATTTACGTGGTTACTCCTGCCGGCATGTACGCTTCATAACCCCTAAACGTATGGTCCAATTTCAATAAACTTTGGAATGTATGGGTGTATCAAACAAGTCATCTGGGAAATAAGTGAAACCAGAAGCGGAAGGTAGACATGTTTTTTTGGTATCTTTTATTTCGAAACCAAATTTTATAAATTTAAAACTGAATCCGATAGAAGACTTTATGGCAAATCCAACGCTCTTTTCCAAACTTTCTAGCTTCAAAATTGCGGCTGCTGAGTTTTTTGAAAATTTCGAATTTAGCGCCTGATTACTCAAAAACAAATTGACCGATAGGGTTCAAATATTTTATTGGAATAGCCCTATAGAGACAAGTAGAAGGGGTATGAAGCTCCTAGGACAAAACTCCCCCCGGTGTTTCTAAAAATACAGGGTCTCTTTCTAAAAATACAGCTTAAATACAGTTTAACACAAGGTTTGTGTTCTAAGTTTCAATAACAAAAAAGTTACTTTTACATACAGTTTTTACTTTTTAACATCCCCGCGTAACATTAAACATTGGACGCCAAATAAATAGACAGTTGTCTTTAAACCCCGTTTGGTCTACTTGAAGGCACGAGATTATCGGGCCAAATGATTCCAGCTACGACACAATCAACCAATCTATTATTCTTAATACGTTTGCATGCACATTGATAAAATAATGCAATGATCAGATGCAAAGAGGCAGTAGGGATTTCAGAACGCAATAAGCACAGAAAAGAAACGGCTTCTGTAGTTTTTACTTTACTTGCATCAGTCAGTGGCAATCAGATGCATTGTGCAGCTATTGCGTGATTGTTTATTTTATACGTAGTTTGCAAATTTTCAGAAAATATGGAAAATTCCGTTACCCAGTTTATAAAAAATTTAATGAATACTCTTACGAAAAACAAACAAAAATAAAAAATCATTGGCAATATACTTCAAAACTACTAGTGCTGTTACAGACAGTAGGAAGTAATTCAGATCGTTTAATACTGAATGGTATAAAAGAATGGACTGGAAAACTGGTAGCGACATTAAAGATTAACTATTTTGCTGGAATTACTTACGGTTTTCATCTATATCTAACCTCTCAAAAGTATGGTGTGAAAACTTAACGTTAACATGGCTTTAGACGAAGGTTTACGTTATCAAATTAAAGTGCATAATGAATTAATGACATAGTGAAATTTAAAGGGACTTTATGGGTAGATTAATTTATTTAACAACAGGTCTAGGTAAATTGGAGTTGCCGTAATTTTTTTTACTTTTTATCTTAATAAGTTTTACCATTGCTTACCCAAATTTTGACCCATGAAACGCCATTTTATCACATTAAAAAAGCTTCGTGAAAGCACTCGGCGAAACATGCAACAAAATGTAATTTACAATGTATCACTTATAAGATGATCTTAATAGTAAAGTCGTGGAAATACACCAAGTGACAAAACAAAATAATGCAACTTTTTTAGTTACTTTTGCATGTGTATTATTATTTCATACAGTTTTCTGATGTAGTTATGTAATCATGGCAACGAATATAAAATAATATATCTAGTTACGGCATTTAATTTCCCAGTATCAATTTTCTAGTAATTTTCTTTCTCATCCAGTTTACTATAGATGCATAGAGAAGGAATTTTGACTTGGTGTATTTCCACGACCATAGATCAAAATAGTAAACATTTTGAACATTTGCGTTAGTTGGGATAATATCGCGTTTTTAAGCTATATTAGTTACGTTACGGTAGCGTTACCTTCTCATAAGCTTTGTTTTTCTTTGGTTCGCAGTTAATTCATACTCTTTTGGTACTTGTTCCAATTTTTTAAATGTGGTTATCAGATGTCTCTTATTCTGCACGTTATCACCACATTATCCGCGTACGCTACAACTTGCACGCTTTTTGAATTCGGCCATCCTCTAACTTTCATCTTTCAATAATCACGTCCAGCATTAAATTGAACAGGAGTGGTGAAGGCACATTTCTTTGCCTCATCCCTGCCTTTATTGGTATGTGTTCTGAGAATTCATCCTCATTCAGTCCTAACCTTTATCTTGTTCCCATCTAAGGTAGTTTTTATTAAATTTATTCATTTGGCTGGCACTTGCAGCTCCCTCAATGCTTTAACGATTTTTGTCCTGTTGATTCCTGTTGAACATATTCTTGAAATCTAGGAAAAGGTTCTAGGGGTCAATATCACACTCATAGTTTTATTTGGTTAGCTGTCGGATGGCATCAATTGTACCACGATTTTGCCGGAATCCATGTTAGTATGTATAGATAACTTTCATGAAAACTTCAATAGTGCAATCAATCAACATCAATCTGTAATTTTAGTGTTTAACGCTTCTGATTGCGTTTGTCCAACTTACCCTTAAACCCTCATCACGGTTGCATGTACGGCTGACTTATTTCATGTCAATACAGTTTACTAAATAACCAAGACCATCTAATGATTTAAATTTGCTTGGTGTATGCTCAGTTTTCTATTACCTAGTTTTGATAGTATTTGTCATAAATTTCTCTCTTCGCGTCTCATATAAATTCTTTTTCTTTATGTATCTGTTAAAATGTCACAAAACTGTGCAGCATATAAACATAGTTCGCTCTGGTGATTAAATATTTAACAGCTTGTAAATAAGCTTTCTTAAAAAATTTATACAAGTATCGATAGCATAGTCTATAAATAATCGTGAATGTTATCTCTAAAAGTGGAGAAAATCAGGAATATACTAAGCAATATTGGCGACCGATAGTGGGTTCTTGGATGCGTCTAATGGATTTCCTGTGTTTTCCGATGCATGCCAAGAGCTGACGAGAAGCACTTGTGCCTCTGACTAAACCGCGATCTCAGAATGATCTTCAACAAACAACTAACTTGATAATGAAACCTTAATAACTTACTCCCGACAAATTATTTGTTTGCAAATATTTCATTTAGGATGTGTGAGACTTACAGACGTGTTATCATATTAATGTAGAAAGCACACGCTTTGAATTTTTGTGCGCATCTTTAATGAATTATTATAATACTGAGCTGACTTGAAAAAACTCGTCATATATTTTTACGAATTGATTCGGTCACGGTAGCCTATAAGAGGATTTGCATATCTCTTAATATTACCGTAAGCGTAAGGTCTTGCATTTTAATGAGTTATATAAACTACTATCTGTAAAATGGGTAAATGGTAAGACAACTTTTCTAATTATAGTAACGATAATAAATTAATTTAAGTAAACCTACACGTGTATTATAAATTGCTTACAAATTGTGTAGAAACTCTATAATATAAATATATAATATAAATGGGTTGGCACTACTGCTTTTATTCGGTAGTAGAATTATAGTTATTAGTTGTCTATTTTTACTGAGATATAGTATATTTGGAAGTTCTTAGGCAAAAATAACAAGCATGTTATTATTTTAGATTTTTACGTTCTAACGCCATCACTAGATGAAAAATTAGAGTACAAACAATAAACATGTAGGTATAACTCGTACATACGCGCAGTTACAAACCGAAACATTCAGGAAATAAACGCAAAAAATCGATTCTTTTGATGACTAAATAACACTAGAAACCAAGAAAAGAACAATCGGTCTAAAAAATTGTAAACGAAACATTCTTCCTAAAAACGGAATTTAAAAAATAAGGGTAAATTTTTATTCCGCTGTTACTGATGAGTAAAGGTTGAAATTTTGCTAGGAAATTTTGAGTTTTTTTTGCATGTTATATGTATTTCACCTGATTCTATATAACATGATAGATGTCACTTGATTTTGCACATGAATACATAAATTAACATAATAAGTGCATATTTCACAATAAATGAATATATTACTGCACATTTATTTATTTTACTCATTACTGCGTTGTTTTTCTATATAATTTTTTTAATCCTAAATGCTACGAGCTTGTGGATTTTTCTGGCATTGACAACCTGTGGAATACTTAAATTGTTTAAGATCTTACCCTGATTGGCAGGTAAGCGTTCATAAATTTTAAAATTGTTTAAAACAATTATACCGACATTCAAAGCTCTAGACACAAAAAATAGTCGCCGAGAATAATTGTGAAATAACAGAAAATGTCGAGAAATTTCTTCGAAATGCCTGTGCAAATTAAACATTGTTTTAAGAAAACAAAAACAACTGCATTTGCTTGATAAGCGACATAGCCAAAGCCTCGACTTTTAGTAGCAGAAGAGCGAAAAAATTCGATAAAATTCAATAAGTCAACAAAAACCATGGGCGTACTCAAATTTATTAAGTTATACGTGAACATATTACACGATTTTGCAAGGATCCTGCAACTGCGATATTTATTAAAAGTTAATGTTGTAAACGACTTGGTTTCACGAGAAATAAGCGTTCTAAAAGAAATAAATAAACAGGGCTTTATAAACTTCAACATGCATGTGCTTTAGGGTGGCCCATCTTTTTAACCCCTGGATTTTGTTTCGGGGCACCATCTAAAACTGTTCTACTAATAAAAATAATAAACTGTACCAAATTTCAGTTAAATCGGACAATATTAAGTGGCGCCGACATAAGGGCAAAATTTAAAATAATTTGAATTTACTTGTATTTTTCAAATAAAACACCAATTTCTAAAATATAAAGTTGTATTTTATTAAACTTCAGAAAATACACGTATTTGTGTTATAGAATACTAAATATAATTCTGAAACAACATACATTTTGATTGTTACTACTGCATTGGTATGATAACAGTTGATTTTTTCGAGTCCGGAAAACGCCGACGATAATCCATGACAATTTGTAATAAAAATTGTTTTTGTTCTTCATCTTTTGTTAATATATTGCAGTAATCTGTAATTAATTTCACGCCTCTTTCAGCTGGATCGTTGACAACTTTTAAATTACTGACAATTTCAAAAACTTTTTTATAATTATCGTCATTATTCCAAAACTAGGGATTGTTTTTTAAAAAATCTGTATTTAAATCAAGCTATCGAAAAAAAGTTTGTGTATTGAAGGATACAAAGTCAGGTATTGAATTGCTTGATATCACAGATATTTCGTTTCTCGTAAATTTCAGACGTTTAATGCCCTCATCGTTTGTTATTTCAGTCTCATGAGAATTTGTCATAACTTTAATCATTTCTCTTTTAACCTGAAACGAAACTTGATCATCGAAAAACGCCAGCGCGATATTTTCTGGATTTAAGTACCATAAATGATTTACCATTTTGTTGGTGGCGGTATTCGAGATATCTAGATCAATATTTTTATAATAAGCTTTTTAAGAAATTCTAAATCATGATACAGAGCTTTTACTGCAAGTGGGGCGGTAAACCAGGCTTTAATGTAAATAGTGACAATAAAAATACATAGATCTGTTACACTCGATAGTTCTTTAGCTTTTAGTTTAAATTCATCCCGAAATAGAAACATTTTCAAACAATAAATGGCCTTTGCCATCCATCTTGCATGATCTCCAGGAACACGAATTGTTATTTTGCGAGATGGACGTTCAAGGAAAATTTCGGATAGTTCTAGTAGTTCGCGGTAATCTTCTCGCGGTTGTTTTTTGTTTAATGTCATCATTATAAAATTTAGAATGACATCTTTTTGTTCACACAAAATGACTCGAATATTTTCCGATTCCATCCCAGATTTAAAATTTTGTTTGTTGATTTTTGGCCACGACTCTTGAAAACGTTTAAATAAAGGAACATTAGGACCTGACGATGGAGGCATTTTAATGTCAAAACAACCTTTCAGAATTATTTCAAATATATGATGCCTGCATGGAAGATACAAAAGGCTTTTTTACAAATTTTGCTCTAATAAAGTGCATGCACCATTAATGTAACCAGTGTTAAATGCCGTTGTCACAACATAAAGCTTTCACAGCTGTCAACTGTTTTATGGTTGGTATTAGTACAAACACTAAAATGCCTCAATACTGCAATATTTTAACAAAAGATGAAGAACAAAAACAATTTTTATTACAAATTATCGTAAATTATCGTCGGCGTTTTCAGGACTCAAAAAAATCAACAGTTATAGAATCAATGCAGTAGTTAGAATCAAAATGAATGTTGGTTTTTAATTACATTTAGTATTTTATAACGTAAATATGTGTATTTACAAAAGATTCATAAAATAAAACTTTATATTTTAGAAATTGGTGTTTTATTTGTAAGATATAAGTAAATTCTAATTATTTTAAATTTTGCCCTTAAGTCGGCGCCACTTAATATTGTCCGATTTAACTCAAATTTGGTACAGTTTGTTATTTTTATTAGTAGAACAATTTTAGATGGTGCCCCAAAAAAAAAACAAAACTTGATGTTTCACCTATATAAAGATGGGCCACCCTAATGTGCTTGTTATAATAAAAAAATGGGACTTATTTAAAATCGTTTTGGCGATATTCCAAAAGTTATAAAAACATTGGAAGGCAAAAATGTGTCGCTATTGGAATCATTTGACCAGTTTCATTCTATTTTTGGCAATTTGTCATTCGGCGGAAAATTTGGCATCAGGTTGTCGCAATATATTGAACAACAAATAATCCAGTCAGTTTAAAGGTATTTTGTCTGACAAGTGTTTTAATTGTTTTGTTGAAAATTTAGAAAAAGTTGTTGCTCTGTACTGCAATATTTAAGATTTTTATTCAACGGTGGTTTTCCCTCCCTTATGAATGTTGATAGTTCAAACTTTTTTCGTAGAACTTTCTCGTTGTATTAATGAATTTACACGTTCTATGTTCATTAATTCATGGTTGCTATTTTAAATTTCAATTAAAAAAAATGTTTTTGCAGTTTCATAAAATTGTTTCGTGAAGTACTTTTAAAACTCATGACCATACATATTCTACACTCATGAACCCTGTTTTATTTTATTTTACTATTACACAAACATGAATTCCAGTTGATCAAATAAATAGTTACTATCTGCACAAGCTAGATCAAGGTCAAACGTATGGGCGTGTTACTATTCTAAGCTCGTAGATAATTCGTTTAAAATTTTAGATATGCGCTAACTATACAACTATACATTTAAAAGAATTATGGTAGTAATTATTATTAGCTGGTTGCTTCATAATTTAAATACTCACTAAATACTAGACTAAAAATCGGAACTATAGACATAGCCATAGTTGTACGAGGTTTTGCATCAATTGACTGTGATATAACCTTAGAAAAGTTACCAGAGTATAAGAAAGAACTATGCGCCGCTTCTCCATACAGGAACACATTGTGATGGACAGAAAACCAAATTTTACACCAGAAATTCAACTCGTTTGCAACTTAATTAGCAATCGAGTGCAACCATTCAAATACTACTTACATAATCCAATTTATAACAATACATTTACGTTAATAGAGTATAAATTATAGTTTAAATTATAGCTTATCTTATCTAGTTTTATTTTTTGCAAATAAATAAATGTAGTTTAAACTGAATATTGTTCGATTTAAGTGCATGTTAAATGCATGTTTTCACTTTTTAAGTGCATATTTTGCCAGCCTATTTAAGCTCTTTTTAGTGCATATCAATTCGGCCTATGCTGATGATGAGCAATTTAACTTAAACGCAGATTTGGAAAATAATATATTAGAAAATTAAGGAAAAATATTAATGACTTAATGAATTAAATGGGTAGCGCTATAAGCTCACGAAATTTTAAAAATAGAAAAATTTTTAATTCAAAAGTTTTGTGAAACCATCTTTATGGTTTTACGTATAATTAATTGTATATCGTAACATTTTGTATTAGTGTCAGAATTGTAAAATATTTTAGCAACCAGTTTGAAAAAGCCCCCATCGCTTTGCCTTCACGCCTTCTACCAGAATCTCTATTCACGTTTACAAAATTTCATTTTTGTTAAATTCGTCAACAGAACACAGCGCACGTAATAAATAATTTATTTATCTTTTTTTAGAAATTATTTTAGTTCTAAAATATGACTTGCAAACAAAAATTCTATAGTTTTTAGATTTATCAAAATTTATTAAAAGAAAAAGGCCTGACAAAATTTATTTCGGTTCTCCATTCTGAAATTGAGTTTGAATCGTCCTGCAAATGGGTCCATTTAATTAAAACTTTTGGTTGCTTAATAAAATGAAATATTTTCAGTAGTCTCTCTCTCATATCTAAAAATTAAAAAGTTTCTGTATATGAATTTTATTCTGTTATAATAAATAGGATTACGAAAACAGAGAAAATCTGTTAAATATGTTAACCGCATTTCTATTGAAAGTAAACCAAAATTGTGGTGGTTACATAATGATATTTGTTTTTACTCAAATTTAATTTTCAGGTACCACTTCTCCGGGGGTTGTTTGTATTTTGTTAATTAAAATTGTCATTTTATTTGCCACGTACAAATTTTCCGTATTATATTTTGTGACTGTTCCTTTTTTTTTACAAAAATATGCCGAGAAGCAACATAAACCGGTTTATCAAAACGCGTTTACCAGAAAGCTCTTGCTATTCACTAAGCCAAAGTGTGACGTACCTATAAAGAGGAAGTCTTAGTTTAAAATTACTTCATCTCAAAGAGTTCCTAATCTGTTGCACAGCCTTTTCTCGTGTTTATGGTGCATTCAAATAATAATTTAAAAACATTCCATTAAAATTGCTTTGGACCTATAAACTTTATCTTTAGTAGGTAGGAGTTTAATGCTTTCTAAAAGCACAAAAGCAGTCATTTAAATCGTGACATGAACCTTTATGTTACCTTTATAGTATCTGGTGATTATGTCACCCGTGTGATTTACTGAGCTCCTCTTTGACACTCGTTTAACGGTTATCAAATGCCGTCGGAATATCATCACGCGTGCCTGCTGCGCGTGACTCTACGATTATAAAGAATACTTTGAAAAATCACTTCTCTATATTTTGAGTGTCATGTAATAACTCTTTTTTATACCCTTAAAAGTATACATTTATCATGGCGTATCCAGTTTAACTTTTTTTATTCAAACACATGTTCAAATGAAATACTTTTCCATATTCGTTAAACACGAATTCTAGAACGTCCACCACGGATGATTTTGACTTAATCAGATTATGGGAAGATAGAGGAATTTGTTATTGAACCCGGGATTATCGAGACCATTTCGGTTGTAACTTACGGTCAGGATTTGTGAGGAAGCGTTTAAGTGGCCAGCAGCAACCGGGCGTTATCCTGTTATCTGTGAGTTATCAGAAGCTAAGGAGCGGGGCGGACCCTATCCTTAGGCATCTCGCGCCCCGATAGCGATCCGGCAGCGCGGACAGCCGGAGATTTACCTCGAGTTCGCAGTTTGTGTTTCAGCTCCGGGGCATAAGAACTTGTGCTGGTCAGGAATAAACTTACCCAACCATAGCTGCATGCAAAATGCATTTATATTGGCTGGTTGGCTAGCTGTCATAAAAGAATGCCTTCGGTAGTTCAAGTTCAACATAGATATCCAGTTTTACGTAGTTTAAAAGATACAGATAATTCTTGTATTTGTTTAAATTAATTTTATTTGGATAATAAAATTCAAATAAAAATACTTTGTATACTTTGATTAGTCATATTTTACGGAAAAATTACTTCGTGTATCAACATTGTATGATTATTCCGCTGTACTAATTCACAGTAAATATGCAATGTAGAAAAATTAAAACGATGTCTTCAGAGCAAATATCAATAAATAACGGTCATTATTCAGATTTTTTTCATTAAACGGAAACCGATAATTCCGCTCTAATAAATCTACTGTTACGTATAACAGAACGTTGTCAACAAATGTTGAAATTCACACTTCAATGACTTTTCTGTGATTACAATTTAATTCTTTGATATTAAGAGAAGTTCATTAAAAATTAAATTACTTTTTGTGGTTCTAAAAAACGTACGAAATAATGTTATAGCAATTAACTATAACCGATGTTGTATGACAAGAGATTGTCATCCGACGTCAGATACTCGCACAATGCCCACGTCTAACTAATTTCTATTTCTGATCTATTTCGTGTAATACGTTTAATTTTTTTCGTTTTGCTTTCAATCGTTTTCCGTCACGAATTTCTCTCATTCTTCCGCATCTTCGTGGTATTCCGCTGTTCTTCTTAATCCGCATTCTCTACGAACGACTCAAAGATTCATCTACAAGGAAAAACTTAATTCGAGACCTTATACTATTTAAATTGGATTGACACATACATAAAAAGGGCAGTTTAAAAACAGCATTTCGAACCTCAGTTTTATTACTAGCGCTTATATACTTTCAATACGGGGAAGTATTGATTTCGTGAAAATTTTTGATTTCGAGTTTTTGAAAAAAATACATGTCTTGGGCCTCCAGGTACCTAAAAAGTAGTTGAAATTTTTTATTTATAAAATATGCTTTAAAATAATTTCGAAACAGGAAGCACAAGTTGCATATGTTTTTTTGGTAGCATTTTCCGGAAAACGAATTTTTTAAATGGGAAAACGAAGTCTGATAGAGGGCTTAAAGTCAAATTCAACGCTTTTTTCCGAGCTATTTAGACTCGAAATAGCGACAGCTACGATTTTTTGAAAATTTTGACTTGAACGCCTTATTACTCAAAAACCAGTTGGCAGATCGGGATCATATTTAGTATTTTAATAACTCTAGAAAGACACAATATTACTGTGTACAATAATTTTTAAATACAAACAAATTGTGAAATAAAAATTTTGGAAATTATAAAAATATTATTCAAAAGTGGAATTTGAAATATAAAAAACAGGTAGACTTAACGAAAATGTGTCGTTTTAACAAGTTATTTACGATCCGGAACCGGAAATTTAAGTTAAATATTTTTTTGTATCAAATTTAATCAAATGCATATTTTATAAATTACAACAGCTTGCGGTAGAGGGCGCTAAGGTAAACCATATGATTTTTTTCAAACACTAGCTTCAAAAAAGGCCGCCGCTACAATTCTTTGAAAATTTTGGTTATACTATCAAAGGTCATTGCTGCAACCACTAACTAAACCTGTAAAATAACAAAATTTTGGATAGGGGTCAAAAATCGAGCACATTATTTTTTTTATTTAATTTTTCATGCTAGGAATTAGCTACTATTTGGTTGGTATCCCAATACGTTAATTTTTCTCAGACGAATTTTGCTTTTGTTTCTGGCGTTATTTATTCCCAAATAGTATTTTTCAAAAACGAAATATTATATTCTTTTTTCAGAAATTCTACCTCTTAGTGTAACACGTGCTTTGTTGGGACGTTACGCGAACGAGCGGCATGCATGCCCGAAGCATCTGATCTTATGTAGTAGCTAACACTTAGACTACATCTTATACCAATATACTCTATAAAAAAATTTCATAAAAAATTATAAAAACACTTTCAACAACTTTGTCAGTATATTTGTTCCACCCATCTTGTGGTTGGTTGCGCATGCAATAAGATGTTGCAAATTATACACTACTCAAAATGAATATAGAGACACTTATAAAAAATTGAATATTTTTGCTTAAGTAACACTGGATTTGGTAAAACGTGTCTTCGACTTTTTGAAAAGGATTACTCTTTAAGATGCGAAGATTTCAGCCTTCTTGAATAAGCTTCTAAGAAAAAAGAATGTTAAAAATTGAAATTGGGAATCATTTAATTAACAAACTTTTAAACAGTCAAGAATAAGAAAACAACAAATTTAAAAAACTAATAATGGGTGTGGTCTCCTCTGGCCCGGATGACTTCAGCGCAACGAGGGGGCACACTCTCAATTAAATTTGAAATTGTTTGTTGAGGATGTTGCTCCCATTCTTGAGTAAGAAGTTCCTCAACCTCATCTAAATTTTCAAGAGGCTGACGATCCAGCAATCTTCTTTCCAATACGTCCCATAGGTGTTCGATGGGGTTAAGGTCTGCACTATTAGCCGGCCAGTCCATTACTGTGGTATTATGGTCATGAAAAAAATTTGTAACTATCCTAGCCACATGTGGTCTGGCATTATCTTGATGATAGATAAAGTCAGATCCCATTTCTCCAGCAAACAGAATCACATGTGGTTTTAAAATGTCCCTGATGTAACGCGCCGCCGCTAGAGAACCTTCCCGAAGAACCACTAGCTCGGTGCGACCATTCAAAGTTATGCCGCCCCATACCATAATAGAGCCTCCGCCAAAACGGACAGTTTCTTGAACAGTGAAGTTTAAATAGCGTTCACCTTGGCTTCTCCACACACGCATTCGTCCATCGTTTTGGTCTACGCAAAACCTGGACTCGTCCGTGAACATTACATTGCTCCATTGTTCTCTAGTCCAGTTATGATGTTCTTGTGCAAAGTTTAGCCGGGCTCGCCCATGTGCTGGTGTTAACCGAGGGACTTTAACTGCTCTCCTTGCATGTAACTGACTCTCGTGAAGCCTATTCCGAACTGTTTGGTCCGAAATTCTGGTTCCACTAGTGGCAACCAGTCGATTTTGTAGAGATCGGGCGGTAATTCTACGTTCTCTAACGGCCCAAAACCTCAATAGGCGAGGAGTAGTGGCTCTTTGTCTTTGAGGGTAAGGACGTCTTCTTACGATACCATAATTTATATTCTGTTCCATGCCCTAGCTATAGCAGAATGACTCACATTTAACATTTTAGCAACGCGTCATCTTGAGTATCCTTCGCCAATTAATGTCACCGCTCTAACTATCTGGTTTTCATTCAGATATACTCTTGGTAGTCTCCTTCTTCCTAACACATCCACATTCATGTTTCCACCAACAAATTACACTGCGAAACGGTAAAATCAAGTGAAAATTTTTTTTTTGTTGAATTTAAACTTAAGCGTCTTTTTTGTTGTTTACTTTGTTTTGTAAAATATTCAAGGAAACAAGTGCCTACTTCTTTACAGGTAAAATGTAAAGGTATGTTCATATTAACTGCCAAGTTATAGATTGTTTCGTTGAGATTTACAAAAAATACACACTAATAAGAAGGTGTCTCTATATTCATTTTGAGTAGTGTATATTTTTTAATTTATTTTCAAATAGCAAATATCACGGTTTAATTGTAAAACGCAATAAAAGAAAATAAATGTTAAATAATACTAGAACACTTTTGGTGAAAGTCAATCGAATTCATTAATATTTGTAAATTTTATATAAACTGATGTAGTAAGTATTACATAATATTACTAATAATACCTTTAATTTAGAGGAACTTAAACTTTTTAACGGTATTTCTATTATTGTTTTTATTTAACATAACATTTTTGCATTGATTTGATAATACTTCACACGTCGAAAGCAGAATTCCTCTAAGTTAAATAAAAGTAAACAAAGATTTTATTTTTTAAAATTTTTTGACGCGAAAAACGTGTGAATTGTTTTGAAATTTCTAAACGAAAGGGGACTCGCGGCACCGTATTTAATTCTGCTAAATATACTCCTCGTGCTCCCTATGATCCGCCCAACAGCAAGTTAGTTTTCTTAGTAAGTTCCTTTGGTAATATACTTCAGTGCGTTACTTTTCAAAGAAAATTTTATATCAAATTAGATTTATGAAAAACTATGTATGTATTAGACTTAAAAAGCACAAAATTGTAAATTTTCTGAGAACGTTGTTTCTCGTTTTTCTAATTATTGCAATTGTAATTGTTTGTAGGATAGTTAATGGCGTAAGACATAGACACAAGTTACTTACTTTGTTGCTAGATGGCTTTGTAATACAGAAAATAGTTATTTATAACTCAGACAAAGACATTACTGCAATCGTAAAAGTTTTAAAAAAGGATTTCGCTTACGCCTCGATTCCGCCCCCAATTAAATAACATACACGGTCGAGCATGCTTCCGTCAACTTGATTACATTTACAAAATAATCTTTAAAGTAAGAATTACATTCTAGCAGGTTTTTCATTGCAAAATGTAGTAAAACAACATGATTTTATCTTGAATAATAGCAACTTGTAGCCAAACCTATTTTATATTACAAGACTGTTTAAGGCGAGTATCTTATAGTAGCGCCTCATTTATTATATAAGAAAATATATGAGCAACTCTGACTTTGAGGTTTTTGGTCTCTATATTTTTTGTAGCTTTATGTAATCTTTGTATGTTTTCTTTCGTCTATTTTAAGAAGTAATATTTCTCCTTACTTATACGTTTTAATCAAAACTCTTAGAACAGCTCATTAAAATACGGGAAATATTTGAAATGTATTTTTTATAACAGACTGTTAAAACGGTTTGAATTTATTTAGAAGATAACGTATAAATCCTAAAAACAAGGTCATAGAATTATTTTATGGGTTTGCAACTAAATTTAATTCAATGTAATTGCTTGTTATTATTAAACAGAGAAATACGTAATAGTATATAATGCATATATATTAATAACCGTTGATTACAAGCACATGATACAAACAATTATATCATATAAATATTCGAAGTGTATCGAGTAGCTATAAATTTCCCAACGGATTTGTTGTTTGGTTAGTTGGAATTAACTGCACGCACTTTATTGGTATATAATTGGCTGTCAAACATTATAAAACCACAATTTACGTTCAATAAAAGAAATCGAGCAGTATCGGTACAAGGTGTTGGTAAATTAGCGAAAAAAGGCATTTTTGTTAATTAGAAGCTTTTACAGAGTGGTTGATTTTTCATTGTCCAGCATACATATATCTCCTGCAATATAGAATTCGATATTTCTAAAGTAAACTTATTTTTAATATTATAGACAATTTTCATGGACTAATACTGCGTTTGAGAAAAAAATATCTAACTTCCATTTTTCAACGCAACACTGCACTTAGTATAATTAAAACAATCAAATTACTATAATGTTGGTTTTCGGTTTATTAATCTCAACTTGATAACCGATTTTAATACTTTTCTTTGTAAATTGGAAATAAAACTCGTAGGTAATTTTATTCCCATATAATTAAACTCAAATAGGTAATGTAATGGACTGTAACAAATTATCAAAAGGTGAATATAAAAGGTGCGGAAATTAAAACGGACAGTCTCTGTTGGCCACTTGTGCCATACTAACTAACAATAGTCAAAAATTTCAATATAACCCCCACCGCCACAACACAAAATGCATCGCGCCACCAAAAACCAATAAAGGACTTTTAAATAAACTTAACACATAATTACCATCATTTTTGATTATTTGTTTTGTGCATTACAAAATTCTACATTTGTATTTAATTACAAGATACGTAATAAATTGAATTATAAAAGAAAACAGCTTTACAATACTGAATATTCTGTTTATAGAAAACCTACACAAAAAAGCTTTTCAATACCAAGCGATTCTTGTCATCATAAAACACATAAATTAGCAGCATACAGGTCCATGATACATAGATCTTTAACGGTTCCATTAGGTAACATTAGTTATAATAGAAAAATTCGATAATTAAATAAATTGCATACAATAATGGTTATAATACTTAACTTATTCACACACGAATTAAAGAGAAAAATTATAAATTAGCTATTCAGAAAATTTATCCAACTACCTTAGATAAAATAAAATACGCGCCAATTCCATATTTTAGCAATAAATCAGAAAAAATTTCCAAAATTGTAACCAAAACAAATAAACGTACAATAGCTTTTAAAATAACAAATAACATTTTAAACACTTCTTTCGATGCTAAAGAAAAAACAGAGTTATATCAGGCATTTACAAATTAAATTGTTCACACTGTATAATTCGGTTTATATAGGACAAATAATTACAAATTTTGATATTAGGTACAAGGAACACGTACGTTGTTACAAATATAAACACCCGCATAAACACAATTACGCTAAACACTTCTTAGAACACAATTATTCAATGACATCTAACAGGCAACTCTTTAAAACTTTTACATTTTTGTGGTGATAAACGTAAGTTACATAAACTAAAATCATTTGAAATTCGCAAACGTTTAAAATATGTACTTTTAATAAATCAGCAATTTATTCTCTAAAATTTACCATTATTGAACGTTTTGGAATGAGAAATTAAGTCATCTGGACGCAGATATAGAAAACTAAGATCAATTTATGAAGATTTATTGTTCCTATAGCAACACCAACTATTTATTGTTAATCTTGCCTCTGAAAATGATATGTCAACATGTCGTTAAAGATAGGAATTGTTTTATTTACAATATATTAATATGAACTTCAATGAAGTAAAGCTAGAACTTATTAATAAAATATATCAAAACCTTTATTGATAAAAAATTAAAGTTAAATAGTTGTTTGAAAAAGCAGCAGGCCATGAAAACCGTTGTTTTTGCCCTTTTTACCCTTTTTACCCCTACACCTATATTATGACGATTTATTAGAGCATATCAGTAAACAGACATTTATTTGAATCATTTCTTTCACAACAAATTTAATATTTTAATGTGCTTTTAATTTTTATTTACACAAGCAGTATACATTTCTTTAAGTATTAAATATGCGTAGATTTTAGTCTTGTTCTGTTTTATTATACAAATTCATGCGTAAACCTACCACAAAATTTTCAAATAACATTTGCTAGATCAGGTTTCATAAGTAGATGGGTACTAATACCCCCTGGTTATAAATAGCCACCCTAGCCTAATAATGTAGGCTGAAAAGGTCAAGACGGAATTAATTAACAGCCCTAGATTGCGAACTTCGGATTGTATTGCTATGTTCGAACCACTTATACCAATGCTAGCTTGTTTAACACATGTTCAGGAAGGCGTTTCGGTCTATAGAGGACACCGATTGATTTACTAGTGTCTGTATTGTTATCGTAGTGGTGCTTTATAGACTACATAGTAGCTGTTTTATGTCAACTTGTATTGCACTGGTTAAATGCTGCTTCTGGGATTCATAATTACTTTAAATATTTATGTACCGCAAATTTAAATTACTAATTACAGGAAATGCATGCCCTGAAAAATCTTCGATTCCCTACTGCCAATTTCTGAGTACCTACCTATTAATAAGAGTTCAATTTCATGAAAAGATACTCGTAACGAAAAGTACACACCGATACAAATGTGAGGTAAGTAATGGACAATTTTGGTAAACGACCGAAAGTTTTAGCAATTTATTTTAATTTTTAGAATAATTAGAAAGTAGGTACACTTAAAGCATCTGAACACCCCTGTAACTTTCAGTAAATTAACATTAGAGTTTAACTGGGTCACAATGATCTAAAAAATGGTATTACACTTGTGAAACTTCATTGAATAAATTTCTGCACTTTAACGAAAGCTTTTACAACAAAGTAGCAATCAATACTGAATTATTAAATTGTATGAATATTCATTTACAAAACCCTACCTACCCACCTACTGTACTTTTGAACGCTTTCCCGGTGTTCAAAAACTACATTCAAATAATTAGCGACTATAATTATTTTTAAGTGCATGTTTTCATACTATATTAACTACTACAATTCACTCATATTATCTGCTTTTCGATATCCATTTTGGCTATAATATTCTACTTAATTCAATAGTATTCTTTAGTTTGTCCGACTTAGAAGCATTACACAAATTGCCAAAAGTTGAAAGAGATACTGATATTGGCTGCGTCCACATGTAGCACCCTAAAGTTTGCTAAAGTTTTTCTGCTACAAGTCCCCCTTAAATGCGTTGATATACAGAGGGCTGAAACTCTTTCAGCAGTAAGGGTGAACAGAAAATCCGGGATTTCTTCCAAACATAAACGATCGCAACATAAAGTTGAGTTTTTCGATTATCGACTTTAATCTATTCAAGTATTGCACATATTCGTGCGCCAGATATAAACAAAAATTTATTTACACATATCTATATGCTATTGGTTTACTTCATATAGCTCTTAACAGTTAGATAATGAACTCTATTATTTTACTCAGTAAAATAATGAGATTATTTGTTCAAAACGGGTAAACGGCAATCTTGATTTAGAAGTGTCATGAAAATGTCAAACATTCATAATTTTAAATACACATTTGTATTTATTCAAACGGAAATAGAAAAACTATTGTATGCAACACGCAAGGAAAACGGGTGATTTTTACACACATGTGAAATAACACTCTCATTCCCTTACTTCTCACATAAATAGCTATTAAAGCACGCTGCCATGGGCAACGTTGAAAACGGTTATTTAAGTTATTACTAGGATAAAGGCATTATTATAATACGAGTGTTATAATAATGCCGTATTTTACGTGCGATTAAATAATTTTATCTACAACTGCTCAGAATTTATTAAAAAGAGTTCTGGGAGAAAAAGAAAATATGGAAGTTTCAATAAGTACTAACAATCAAAAACTGAGAAGTTATTAGCAAAAACTTGTCAGAGCTGACCTCGTTCTTTTATTCTATTGTTTGTGTAAGTCGAATGAGGTAGGCAATGAACTTATTACCTCACTAGTGCGATAATGAACTTCATTACTTAATGCAAATGAATGGCATAAGTCCTTATTCAAGCAGTCGTAGATAAAGTTACTTTTTCACGATGCTATGGACAACGTTAAAAGTTGGACGAGGGGCGGAGGCGACTACCAATTCTCGACAAGTATTATAAGCCAAATTAGGAGTTCCGTATGATAGATGTATGTACGCTAGATCACTTTTCTGGGTAAACATACGTTAAGGTTGCTGTTGTAGCGTCGGTAATAAGCAGCAGAAATAGGTTGACCATCAATAAGTAAAAGTATAAGTATTAAAAACACACTGTTTTAGTGGAAACATAGCCAACTAACGCAACGAAGGGATAGGCAACTATTGAATGCGACAAGGAAAGAAGATAATTAGCCGGACAAACAGGGATTCACGTGCTTATGCATACTTTTAAATTTAAAATGGGTACGTGACGTAGGTGAACTTCTTTAAATACAGTTAACAAAATAGATGCATACGTGAATCGTCACTTTATCTATTATCTACCTTTGCCGCACTCGTTTGTTGCCTATGATTCTTATAAAATAATGATAATCTGCATATGATATACAAAGCGTAAATTTTGTCAAAACACAAATATGAATAAAAGCCGCTGTCATCTAAGAAGGTTAAAGAAAGAAGTTAATTGGTTACTTATTATTTTGTAAATACAGAGTGGCTAAGAATACCCCGGCCACTTTTCTTGCGGCGGTCAAGAGATGGCGCTTTAGTAAAGAAAAATTAAATTGAAATACTGGCAACAACGCAGAATCCAAGATGTTTTAGTTGTTTTGATTTAATATGGGGCGTATTTAATAACTAAAACGTCTTGGATTCTGCGTTGTTGCCAGTATTTTAATTTAATTTTTCTTTACTAAAGCGCCATCTCTTGACCGCCGCAAGAAAAGTGGCCGCGGTTTTCCTAGCCACTCTGTATAAACGTGATAATCAGCAATTTACATGTTTGTATTTTTCAACGAAAATATTTATTTGTATCACCTTTTTGTCTGTATATGTATAATACCTGTAAACAATTTTATAATTCCGTGGGCACTTTGAAAACGGCTAAAAACGCTTATTAATATTTAATAAATTAAATTGTGTAGGTATATATTTAAACACCTCCATCTGTATATCAAATTATGAACCCGTCTACTTGTCTTAAATTTTAGTGGTGAAGGGCTGCCGCTACTAGAACCTGCATATTTATGCGTCTGTTACATAAGGTGCATGTTTGTTAGTACAGCAGACCGTTATAGTTTTCAATATAGAAAAGCAAGTTTGGGTTTATACCCTTTGTTTGTATTATTAGAACATAATCTGAGCAATCAGGTTATTACGAAAACAAACTCGCAGCGGGAAACATAGCATCGGGGCCGCGAGTCGCCAAACGCACCGAACTGGTCTTTACTGCTTTCCATATTTTTCTTTTATTAAATAGTTTCATCTATTTTTACATTTGTTTCTATTATTTTAACAGAATCGAAGATTTCTTGTGTCCCTTTCAATCTCGGGCTCTAATGCAACTGCATTGCGAATTTCCACTTTTATTAAGTTGTGCTGTAGTAGTTCAATCTATTTACCGCGTTAAGAAAAAATACTTTGATCACAAACCAGAACAGTAAAGAATGTATGTTAATGGCTTTCAAACCCCGCAGCGTGTGATCATTTACAAAAAATAAACATCATAAATTCATTGAGTTATGTACGTTTATTAATTACTTCAGCGGCGCCTAACTTTGCTTTTGTTTTTGTGGGCCAATGGCGGTTTACGAAGAAAGAGAAAACGCTCCTGAAACAAGTCCCAGAACACGGGATGAAAAAAGCACCTGCCGACAAAAATTGAACAAAAAGAAGTGTATTTTGTTGCTGATAGATCACCGTTAAAGCAGTCTTCTGGCAATGGTGAAAAGTGCTAAGTTCAACTAACTTTTTCGATGCTTTTTTTGTATAGGAATTTTTCTGGGGATTTTGTACCATTTTATATAGGGATTGCTTTTTGGGGCTTTTTTACCGTTTGGTTCGTTCTCAAAGGACTGTTTTTTGTGCTACTTTTAGTATTAATTTCAACATTTTTCACATCTCCTTCCTTGACGTGATTATTTTTTTCAAAAACAATTAGAAATAAGCTACTTACACATGTTAATTATAGTGAACAAATAATGTCTGAAATTTAATATAAACTCAAAAACTCAAACAAAAGACAATACAAACCTCACATGTTTTTTGTAATTCCAGCTATTGTATTACTTCATGGAAGTAGTGAAAATATATTACAGAAATGTTCTCATTAGATATCCATTAAAATACATGAATACGTGTTCGTATTCGTGTATTTCATTTAGAAGGGCAGGAACAGAGAATTGCAGCTTTAAAATTCAGACATTCAGCTTATTAACGTTTAACTTTTTAATTAGATTTCATGCCCGTTGCGGAGTTTTGGTTTTAAATTTCTGACTTATACCTGGTTTCTGCTTACAATTTGCGTTGTAGGCTGCATCCTCGACTGAAATAATTGCTACATTTGTGCACTAAAAATTGCTTTTGAAAGGAATTCAGTTGTGACTGTTATACCAATAACACTAGAATGCTTGTGATGTGAAAACTAATACAACATTTACATGATGATTTTATTGTACCTTGATAAAAAAAAGTTTATTTAAAAATGTATTTATAATAATGTATTTTAAAGTATACACGCTGTTAGCTGATAATACCAAAGCAATTCTAGAAAAGTACATATTTTACCAAACCAACCTGACTAAACGAATTGTCTTTTTTATTTTCCTCTTAAAACTCCGTTATTTTATTATATGACATGCTGAACAAACGTTCCAACTATTCCTGTACGTGCGATATGCTTCATAAAGATATCATCATTGTCTTATTTAAATACGCAACTGCTAGGCAAGACGTCTTACAGGCGTATTCAATTTAGTGCTTAATAACGCAAAAAATAGACTTATTCGACATAAACTTTTGCTTGTAATCTTATCTATTTTTTTTACCTAATGATATTAATCGCTGTTGGTTATTATGAATTGAAAATTAATAAAAAATATTGTTTTGCATCAAGTTATTTTCTGTATTATCTGTCCACATCCTATTGATGATTTGTTATACATAGCAATTCTCTAATATAGATAAAATGAAAGATAATTCATTATTCTTAAAATTTGCTAAAGTTCCTATTTATTTTTTGGTAGCTTAGGATCTTGAACTGCTTCTACTCTTTCTGAATCATGTCAATCCATGACATCCAAATACCTAATTTCCAAGACAAACTAGCAAAAATATATTTGACATCAACCGTAGATAGAAAACTCAAAGGACTACAAGTATACTAGAATTTTTTCAAAATTTTGACGTGGTCTTTCCATGGCACTCTTATGAAATTTTTATTTTCTGTAATAAAACGTTCAAAACTGAAACAAAATGCAAATTGTGACACATCGTTGAAATCAGAATTAAAAACTCAATTCAAATATATCAAAATTAAAAATGCCGATCATAAAAAAAAAGTTTACAGTTGAAAATGAGCAATGGTAGTATTTATACCAAATCTGATAAAAAATTTAGATTTCGCATCAAAAAGTGTCCTAATAATGCGTTAACTAGAAATATGTAACATAAATGATCAATGCGTTATAGCCGAAAACAAAAAATCCAAAATTTCAGTTATTTTCAGTTCTTTCAGAAACTAAGCAATATAGGTCTAATATTTTTTCTTCTGTGGCAACCGCTATGAATTTTTGAAAATCAAAAATTGGCACCTCTTCACTTACAACGGCAAACAATAAAGAAACTTCTGCATAAGAAGAATTATTCATTTTGACTAGTAGAACCAAAATCTAATGTTAAGTTTTGGTAGGACTACGTCTCCCCTCTCTAATTTTTTGGCTGACGAATTTAGGACCTGGTTGGCTACTGTAGAAAATGTGTATTCTGAATATTGGTAATTTAAGAAAAAAATTTCACCTATAAATTTTTCGACTTTAGACAAGTTTGAATTCGAGCAGGTATGATTATAAAGACGGTATCATTTTTGTTGACGTCACGAACTGAGTGAGCTGTAATTAAAGTTGCAATGTGGATGGAATGAAGGATTGGCTTTTCTTATGAAACTAACAGACGGTGAACTGTCAACGTTATAACTCTAAAATTTACACCTTTCCAAATACGGTAAGTATTAATATTTAGTATGGAAGAGTCCACCTGAAGTAAATACTTTAGCTCTTCTAATTTCAATTTTAAAACTTTTAATTAATGTCGCAATTTAAAAGGAGCGACGGTTTATTCCATGAAATTATGTGCTGTAAGGAAAAATTACAGGATATTGTTTATTGTGTTTATTACTAAAGCCCAAAGGTATTACATTACATTAAATCAGTTAAGCATATCAGATTTAGTACTTTAGTAAACCCTAGTAAAAAATAGGAAAATATGTTATTACAAAATGTAGAAACTGCAGTTTGAAACGGAACAATAATTTAACAACTAGCTAGCTCGGTGTTCCTATCTTCTTAAATGTGCTTGTAAATACAAAACATTTGTTACTAAATTAGACTGAGGTGCTTTTAATTGGTTTGGGTACACTTGTTGCTTTTTTCTTACTTTTTATCTCAAATTTTGTTTTTATTCTATCAACCGATAGAGTTATTAAAATGCTATTTTTGTTATTTCTATGGACGAGTTGTATACTTACATGAGGTTTTTGTTTAAAATATTATTAATAAAATAATTGTTTCAAATATACCAGCTAAACTTTCGATGTAGTTTAGGAAAGTAATATTTAAAACCTTTTAACACAGCTTCATGATTTTGGGGCGATAGCAAAAGTAGTATCTTCTCTTTTGTGCTGCTAAACCAGAAAACAACAGCACTCTAGTTTTAAATCTGTTTTTAAGTTTTCTTACAAATTTCTTATGCAATCATATGGGTGAAAATGACAGAACAAAAGCATCTGAGGCCAAAGATAGCGTTCTTTTTTAAAAAAATTTCATTCGACGCTTTTACTCGCAAAAACGAAAGAACACATATGATTTCTCACAATATGGTTATGCCGTCAAAGGTGTGGATTTGCCTCACGTCGTACAGTGCCGGATTAAGGTTACTTGGACCCCTGTGCTAATATTTTTTGAAGCCCCAATTGCGGTTGGCATGAAACTATTATTTGACAAAAATAGTAGCGGAAACGACGGTCAGTTAGGTAGGGCACGCACTTATAATTTTACTCGCACAACTGTTCGTTTTTTTTGCACATCAAAATCGGCTAATTAAAACTCTGGAAATAGACGCCGAAAAAAAAAAGCTACACGTTTTAAACATAGATAACCTAACAAACAAACGTAAAGTCGTAAACGCAGTAATGTACAGAAAACAACAACCAGCGGTTACCTACATTTGTTGCACAAATATCTCAAGCAAAAGTGGCTCCAAGGAACCAATGGTTAATCCCACCCTGGGGCGACAAGTAAAGTAACAGCTACAAAGCATAAGTTATTAGACCTTGAACGGGTTATTAAAAATATCAAAAATTAACAAAGCTAAAGAAGTGACAAACTACATGTTAGTACATGTAGAATGATAGATGCAAAGATGGATGAACAAACAACTTTTTTCTGACAGGCATCTTAAACTAGATATTGCAATCAAGCAAAAACAGGCCAAGCAACTTAAGGTGTAACTTGCTAAAAGTTAGATAATGGATAGGCACGTGAAAACAGAATTTCTTATAGTTCCCAGTTGCACCGTATTACTCGGTTCATCCGCACAATAACATTAAGCAATAACGGAATCGGCATTTATCTCAATATTAAAAATTTACCTTACTTTTATCGTGATTACTACAGTACTTCATCTACTTTAGCTTTAACTTTAATTTTCCAAAATACAGGGTGTATCAAAAGCAGGTTGAATATTCAAACTAACAATATATTGCAGTATATATACAAACCGGAAAAAAAGCATTTGTTTGTTAAGGGAACTCTTAAGGTACGGGAAAAATATTATTGGAAATTTGTATCAAAATTGTTTGATCACTGCAGAACAATAGTATAACTTTGAGTTCAAAGACACGTTATCGGTAGACTAACCAAAACTGAAAAAGAGAGTATTAACTGTTGATGCACAAAAAGCTTTTTATCAGGTTATCATCTGTACTAGGTAATAACCTAGGTCAGGTAATTACTCAGTCTGTTATTAAAGCTGGCACATAGTGTTTCTATTAAAAAATTACGAATAGTGAACTTACTGGTATTGTTGTTATTTACGGGAAAGCCATAGAAAATGGTTTAGAAACAAGGCAAATATACTATTCCAATCGTCGGCTTCCAAACAGTCGTACATTCACAACAGTCCAACATTTACGGGATTATGGCACTTTTCAACTACAAACACATAAACGCAGCCGTGTAAGAACAGAAATAATTGTTGATGCCGAACCGCTTGTCTTGAAAACAGTGGAGGAAAATCGTGGTGTTAACACTAGAAGACAGTTCTACAGTTGTACAGTTTGGCGAATTTTACGGAAACAAGAACTACATTCTTACCACATTCAACACGTTTAAGCTTTGCAACCAGCGGATCATATTCGCAGGCACGCTTTTTGTCGATGGCTTTTTCAGAGATGCAACGAGCAACAAAATTTTCTGTTTTCTTTGTTTTCTACATATAAGGCAAGATTTACGCGGGAAGAAATGTTTAATGTTCACAATACTCTTATGCGGTTCGATGAGAATCTCCACGAAATACGAGAACATCGTTTTCAACAACGTTTTTCTCTAAATGTATGAGCAGAAATTGTAGGTGATTACGCTTATTAGACCACACATTTTGCTTGCTGGTTTTAATTAGGGATTATACATGTTTACATTTTCCCAACGAAGAGCTACCGGAATTGCTTGAAAACATACCCTATAAGAAACACGACGTAACGTGTGGTTTCTTCTTGTTGGTGCTGCACCTTAGTTTGCTAGGGAAAAGGTTAAATAATAATCATCCTAAGAAGTGGATAGAGAGAAATGCGTCAGTTCCATGGCCAGTTCGTCAGATTTAAATAGTTGTGATATTTTTTGTGGAGTTACATGCGAAACAATTTATTTTACGCTAGTAAACAGACTTGGGGAATTACGAGGACGCATTGGAAACACTGCTGACAGGATTAGACAAGATTCTGCTGTTTTTGATAGGATAAGCAATTCAATGCTTTGACGTGCGTGCAGAAGCTTGTGTTCTAAATGTGGTCTTTATTTTAAACAGTTATTGTACTCCACCTCTTCACATAATTTTCCACTTTCAAACTAAACATTTTGGATGTTTTGTAGTTATGTTAAAATTGATTATAATATGGATATCCTGAAATCATTCAATACTTTTTGCAAACCCGCAGAGAGCAGCACTGATTTGTAAGAATTGTTCTTCCCGATAATACACTTTAATTCACACAAAATTAAGTTTGGGGGCAAACAAAATTTTTGAGTTCATTTTCAATTACAAAAATGCTAAAGTACGTAAATTAAACCTTGACCCCTCGCAAGCCCGCAGCTTATCACGACCAAGTTAAGTTTTTACGTTTTTCTACATTGGATTTAAATTACAATTTATGTAATAAATAAACTTGTCGAGTTTAAATGCGTTTTTTATCAATCTCAGCAGTTCTGAAACATTAATTCATTTTATTTTGCGTATTTTATTTTTTTTTAATGTAAATGATTTTTGAACAAATAATGGCACAGCTGGATTCTACTAGGGCTTATCTGTTACCAGTTTGAATATTAGTACCTATTTTTGGTACACCCTATATATATACACAATGTTATAATCAGTTTACAAATAGCTATGCGTTGTATGACTAAACAGATAGGAAAGCAATTATGTTGAATCACATCGAACACCAGTTCATTTAAAACTTTGGACATCGTGTTAGCTAGATTAGTAGACTTTGATGTAGACCAGTGACATTGAATTGCAACATTCCGCAACGGCAGTAGCGGAAATGATTTCTTTAAAAGTTGTGATCTTGAAAGTCATTAACTCATTAGTTATTTGGAGAGGTTTTTGTTTTGTTTTTCATAAAACAAAATTTATATGCAACTAGGAATATTTTAAAAATTAAAGAGGAAAAAAGTGTTAAATTCGGGTGAACTTTCTCATACTAGATATTAATACTTGCCGTATTTGCAAAAGGGTAGTTTTTTTATAGTTATAAGGTTGTACAGTTCACCGACTATTAGATTTCTAAGAAAACAAGTTATATAGGCTACCCTACATTCCAATCCCTACTGCAACCTTTATTACAGCTCAATCAGTTGTTTATCGTGCCGTCAGCAAATATGAGGTACAATTTATATAGGCAACCTTACGATGTCGCATACCGTATAAGAACAGTAAGAACGGAACCGCCCGTCCTACAGCTGATTAGATGCGCTGGGGATTTCGGATAAAAATCGTATTAAATGATTTATTATTTATTAAAAGGTTCTCAAAAATATACAAAACATGAAAAATAAATTTTTTAACTAGAACTAATTGATAAGCATAAATACTAAAAAGTATCGTTTTTTTCTTAGTTGTTAAAATAGTTGAAAATTCTTGCTGGTCCTAATAAAATACTTCAAATAGTATATCGAACTGATAAATATTTATAACGATCGGCGTTTTCGTGTTTGAGTAAATAATTAATCAATTTCAAATGTTTTAAAAATTCGTGAAAGTCGTCGGAGAAAAATTTGAAAGAGTAGTAAAAAAAAATTTGTACTTCATTGCGGCTCATAAAGTTAAAAACAATCGTGTGGGCAGTTTTAAAAAAATAGAATTGTGATAATTTTCTAAATTTTGTTGCAGCGCCATTGCGATGTTTTTAGGGTTTTTGAAATTAATTTTAGTTTATCGTATATTTTGTTTTCCACAAGTGGCTCTCAAACAAGTTGTAGGTGATCCCGATCCCGCCATTTTGACGCTAAAGAGTTAGGTAAAAAGTTTTTGATTTGCCTTAAGTTCTTTTCTCAGATTCCGTGCTCAAATTTCCAAAATATTTGGAAAAAACGTAAAACAAGAATTTACAAACTTAATAGTTGATTATTTAAGCTAGATATTATTAAAAAACACAGTTACAAGTATGACAATTTGTTTAAAGGTGTAGGTTTAACTGAATAACTGAAAAATTAGAAAATTAGACATCGAAAAAGTGATATTGTTGAATACAGACTTGGCAATGATTTTGATAAGATTAGGAGGTTCAAGAAAAATCGCACTCTGCTAATGTAACTAATCTTTGTGCCGTTGATGCAAGTGTTATAATAAAGTATACAACAATTTAATAACACAAACGCGAATTAAGTGATATCGATAGCAACCACCCCGTGGAATTTTAAGTTTAATTTATCTGCTACGCAAAAAAAGAGATAAACTAAATTGCCTTAAAGACTGCACAAAAGCAAGGAATTTCAAGATATGTTTTCCTAAATACATGATAAATTGTTAATGCAAAGATTTTAAGCCTTTAAGCAGTAGTAATAAAGTAGACTCCTGAACCAGATATTCGAAAATACGATCTACGCTGAAAGACTTTGCTCCCAACTATTTTGTTTTGTTATCAAACAAAGCTTTTATAGCACTTTTTTGAGAAAAACAAAGGAAATTTTAAACAAGTAATTTAATTAATTTTAGCTCTACCTGATCAATTTGGTAGGGCACGGGAAAACAATTTCCACTAAATAACAGATGTAAATTAGCATGATAAAATCTACCTGATATTAGTCTGAAGAATATGTAACAATTATAGATATAGATATAAGTGTCGCTCAGAGCGATGCGGCAGTTAGAAGTTATAAAAAAAAGCGTGAAGCGAATGCCACGGGTTCAGCTAGCTATTGTGGCAAGTATTATTGTCATTATGACGTATAAATTTTAATGAATATCAATTTTTCAAAACACTTTCGCTTTCATACGTTTCATTAATATGAAAACCGACAATATACATACATGTTGAAGCGGTGAAACAAGCTTAGCAAAACGATCCGGAATCTGATACAAACGGCGTCTTTGATGTTTTTTTCTAAAATATAGAATTTTGTAAATGCAACAAATATTACTAAACGGCTTTGAGAGAAATCAAATTTTTTTCTTGCACTTTCTAGTTTCAAAATTATGGTCGTTAAGATTGTTTAAAATTTTGGATTGACATTTGTTGGCAGATAGATATAAAATATGGTAGGGTAAAGAGTCCTACGGTGGTAGTTTTGCGATAGAAATTAAAATTTAAAAATATTTGAGAAAAACTGGGACAGAGTTTTTTTAATTTTTAAGATAATAAAGCTAGGGAAATGTTGTGATTTACTTTTTTTAAGACCCTGATTACCCTGTGCGCCGATAGCAATTCTAGCCGCTCCCTTGCCGTTTATTTTTTGGCAGACAAATAATGTTGTCTGATCGCTGGTGTTAGTTAACTCCAAAATATTTCGTTTTCTGAAAAATCAACTTTTTGCTTTATTTTGCAAGAAAGCAAAAAGTATTTAAGCGCAATTCTATTCTTATAGGCGTTTAAAGTTGAAGATTATGCGTTATTACCTTCTTAACAATCTAAGGAACCGCATTTACCGTTTCAGCATCCATTAGAAAAATTTAACCCGGATATTGACATGCAAAATTTAAACGCGAATAAATTTAAGCAACCTAGACTATTTATTTGTTAGTTTTAAAAATAAAATTAATTTAAGAGTTCCGTTTATTATTTGTGTTAGAGTTTCATCATAATTATACCACTAGTGAGTAAGAAAATGACGAGAATATTACTCAAACTAGCTGCGCGGCAACTAGCGTTGCGCTATAGCGACTATAATAATTTTCAAGCAAATTTAACATTTCTTGCGACGCAACAACTTTGGTAATTTTTTCTAGCTATTTTCTAATTCGCTTGGGGTATAATTCTCGAAAAGTCACTAGTGGTTTTTAATAAGTGGAAAGGCACGGAAAAACGACTACTGACAGGGGCGACAAGTTCAGATCGTAGCTACGCGCAACACGCAAAAGCCTTCGCGGAAATTGAAAATAATTAAACATCATTGTAATTAATTGTGTGATATAGTCATTACTAATTAACACGTGATGGTGAGTTTGCTGTAATAAACATGAATTAACTCGTGCTAGTTAGATATTTATTACGAGTTTCGCACTGGTGTAATCATCGTCTTAACTAGCACTTGTTAACAATAACACAAGATTAACCGGATAATGTCGATCACTGGTCACTATTTATATTACTTGTGAACATATAATAATCAAAACTAACTGCGGAATAACAACACTGGAAAAACCCTTTCCACACAAGTAATTTAATGCTACATACGTATTTTGATAGCTAATCTAACATAACCACTGATGATTTAGTAGTGTGAAAGGGTGCTGTGTTTTTCTAACACATAATAAGTAAATATTTTGAAACTATGGGCAGGCTCTGTGTTTCTTTTGACATTTCCTCGAACTAAATTTGATTAACAACAGTACCAAAGCACGTATGTTTTTGCATAAAATCATCGCTATTGTAATACCTTTTGCTACTGGAAAGCAAACAGCTCTAGTATTCTGAAAGGCCAACCCTGGAACTATTATTTCGTACAGCGTTGGCTCCGCTTTGTTGAAAATATTTAGCTTAACCTACAGAGAGCGGTTGTAGCGAGATAACTAACTGTCACAGCAAAGTTTTACCCAACTGCATACTATAGTACTACAAGTAAATATTTCGTTTTGTTGGCCAAATTGCGGTATCTTAGCAAGCCACTTTGCCTAGATGCAGTAGGTGATGCTTTTAGTCTTTGTACGTAAATTGCTCAGTGCAGTGGTAAAATCTCAGACGTGTTGTTCACCAACAAAACCTTAACAGAATATCACTTCGCAAGTAGCAAGTACATTTCAGGGTAGTGTATTATTTAATTTTTAGTTGAAAAACGAGAATAGTTGAAAGATGGCACATCTGCATCTGCGAGGTGAAAACGTTACAAAAATTTAAATTCCTTTTATTCTCCGTGGAAAAATGAATTGCATGATAGCAGTTATCACGTATTCATTACCATGTTTGTGTTTCGGCCTCTTCTGCAATTCCTCGGTATTCAGTTAGGTACAGATATTTTCCGTTTCCATTTCTTTGGCTTTAACACGACTAATTTATCCTGATATAAATTTAGTACACAAGTCGTTCTCGAATTCCGTAGTGATACGATAACCAGTAATACGTGAAACACACGTTCAGTAATAGGATTGTGCAGCAGAGCAATGATCTAATAAAGCTGGCACCTCTGGGATTTGTTCAGCCGTGAGTCGTTTCACCTCAAATCAATTTTGTAATTAGGCCGTCGGAGTGCGGTCAGTCGTGCGTCCTTCTGTAATTCCTTCATTGGGAAGTAACTTGATATGAAGAACCGACGCGCACTGATCCTTGTGTTCGTCTTCTCCAGAGTATTAAATGAGCATGATTATCTGCACAATTGATCGAAATATGACTGGCTCGTATGTTACAGTAGTTGCATTACGTCGAAAATGCAGTCAGCTGTCATGATACATGATGACTCTTGCAGTCCAAATATAACTTCATTATTCCTGATGGATACGTGAATTGGAATACGTCGGCGGAGAAGTTAACTGAAACGCTCTCAGCTTACAAACCATTTCCAAGGCAAAAATCGATTAAGCTCGGCTCTTTTTATATTTACTGGCTCTTCGGGTGAACTAGATGATTAGTAACTAGGTATACACTTTTAATCTTCGCATGGTGTATAAAATTGCTGAATATCGTTTTATTTAACGTAGTAAAACAACTTACTGCGCGGGCGGTGGCAATATAATGCTGCAGCACTAATAACGTACCTACTGTAAAACGATGATTAGAATTAATTGTGTCTGTAATACATAATTCCATTTTATTTATTTAAGAACTTTATTTTCGACGTATTAGCTTGTAACCAGAAATAAAATCGGCGCAATTAGGTTAAAATTAAACTTTGGGCTTTTATTTTCTGGAAATTTTACTTTTAGGTAGGTACTATTTTGTTCTTTTCTAGTGACGTACCCTATTCCGGACGTTGGCGACCTCTCTCCTATGTCTGTGTTTAGTACGCGGAGATAGATATCTTGCACAGACAGACATACAGAACCTACAGTTTAACGTAGGCTCCGAACCACAGGAAGTGCATGCACTTCTTCTTCAGAGAGGTTTTCCAGGGGAAAAATCCGCCTCACTGGTTTCCCGTTGCCTTGCGAGGGAGAACGACCGGACCGGAAGTCGACCGGATCCGCTTCATTGATAGCCAGCGCGCTTACCGTTGAGCCACTAGCACTGTAGTTACTACTAGTACTGTAGTAACGTAGTTGAGTTGAGATTCTATATAGATCACCGAAATAAAATAACGTTTCAATTTTCTGTTACGGTTCAAATTTTATTAAGGTTCGTTCACATTTTCGGTTAGGCTTTGATGTTACTTCAAATTTCGTTTTGGATTACAGTTATTGGTATGTTACTTCAATGTTTAATGTATGTATGTAAATCAGTGATGTGATTTTACCGGTAAAATAAAAAACGGTAAGTAAAATCATTATTTTACCGGTAAAATACCGGTAAAATTAATTTCACGTCAAAAAGTGATGTCAGTGAATTCCTTATGAAAAACCATTTAGTTTGATACTAGATACTCGACAGGTCTACTTAATACTCGATACCAAAACACAAAAATACAATTATTTATAGTTTATAAAAATATAAGGTTATGTAACTTACAGTTACAGTTATAATTATTAAAGTATACCTAAATTAAATACAAAGCAAAATGTGATAACGAAAATAAAAAATGTGAAGATATAAATCGCAATAAACATTTGATAAAATAAACTTATACATATAAACATAAAGTTAAACAAACTTAGTAAATGTAATTGATGTAACTTTTAATAACAAAAATAAAAAATATTTAATATATATTATTATTATATTATATGATTGGTTTAAAGAAATTAATCTTTACTTAGGTTTCCTACCACAAAACATTTCTGACCCTTTCCAAGAAAAATAATGTTTTGTTTTGGAGTACGACGAATATCTGCGCCTGCGCGTGGCAATTCGAAATGATTTTACCATTTTACCGGTAAAATGTGATTTTACTTTACCGGTAAAATACCATTTTACCATTTTACCGATTGGTAAAATACCGAGACTCACATCACTGATGTAAATACAATAAATTTAAAGCATTATAATACGCTACCCCGTGCACGACCCCCCAGCTAAAACTCCATTAGTATTATTTTTATCAATTATTATTAGTAGAATCGGACACATACAAACGCACATTATTTTCTATGGGAGGACCAGAGCTAGATCTCATTTCTACGTGAGCGACGGCATAGGAATTATGACAACCAATCAAAAACCTGCAAACCGTGAAAACTATGTTTATACTGTTTTAGCTTTGTACGCTGTCATGTTCTCGATAGCTTAGATGGGCGAGATGCCGATGTACAATAGTGATGGGTATTCCGAATGAGAATAATCCAACCGTTCGATTATTGAAATATCTCGTTATTCCTGGAGAGGTTCGGGAAATCATTGATTGATTTTGCGATTTTAACTTTTTTTAGTTTTGTCTTCCGCAGTTCGAAGGCGAACTCTTAAGCGATAGCCGGCTGCAAATGCAGACAGAATTCACAGAAGCTTAAAATTATATGGGCAGCAGGACACAAGAGTGATTTGATTTAAACATTAGGATCGAACATTCAAATAATTTACACTCGCATGGTAGGTCATATGTAGGAAGGTTTGCATATTCTCATTTGGTAGTTGTAAAAGCGCCGATCTGTGATGTACTGTTCAGATGCGCGCGCATATGAGTTCCAAAAATTATTATTTCAAATAAATATATGCATTATTAAGAGCACGCCGCCGTGGCACCTTTTTGCTTTTGACGCTAGAGGCGCTAGTCATTCTAAATTTGAATTTAATTACTGATGGCTCTATTAAACATAAACAGGTAGCGTCACATGCGTTCTGTTGACGTTCATATATTTTTCTTTACAGGACTGTACTAGCAGAATTATTGATTTCTCGCATAAAATTAATTCTCAGCATTACTTGCTCGTGGGTTTCTGTGCAACTAATCTCTTATTTATGTGCGAAATTTGTTAAAAGTTTTAAATTAACGCGCCAAATACCTATCGCCGTAGCGCCATCCGTGCTGATTCCTATGAACTTTTGTTCAAAAACATGGCTGACGTTACTCGCATCGAATTTTTAAATTTACTCAGCTGGCACATAATTTTATTTGGTGTACCTATTATAACAGTATCTAGATGGTCAGCGTAAATACAAATGAAGAATAGTGTTAAATTTATAGTTTTATGTTTGCTATAAAAAGTAAGTTTTTTACCTTATTTGCATGTTTCACAAGAAAATAATTATCTGAGCATCTAAGTTACTTTATTAAGTAACATCTATTAACTTGTTTCATTTCGTTTTCTTTTTAATTAAGTCGCTGAGTACATATACAAATGCCTATATGATGTCTATACTAGCGCCATCTGTGTCGTGTGCCTCGGCGCGGCGCGGTCTTAAAATCATGCGAGAACCAATTCATTGATTATGCCCATCAATTGCGTACAACCTTTTGTTAGCGTAATTGGTTGTGAGATCGAATCCCGGTGCGGCCAAACTTTTTTCTTGTAAAAATATTTTTGTGCGAAATAGAAACGTCTGTATTTGTGTTGATGCAAGTGGCTTTTTGATTGGCTGTTAATTGAAGCGTGCGCGTTCTCGTGAGCAAAGTGTTTGTGCATGGTTTATGGTTAAGTGGTATTGGGCAAGTGTACAAACCAGTTAAGCAACGCATCTAACATTGATTAAAAAATTTATTACATTTAGATAGTGTACTATGGCGATTTCAAATGACGTAATTTTTATTAAAAGTTTTAAAAATACATACGATAATTTTAACAGTTGGATAACTGCTTTAGAAAATGCTGAATAAATATGCAAATAAGCAGCCTAGCTGTATCAAATTTTACAAAAATTTTGGTAAACTATACAGTAGTAGTAGGAGGGGTGGCTTATAGATTGCATAAACAAAAAAATTGTTCTGCGGAAATGAGATATTAAAACGTTATCTCCTTGTGTGCACATGGTTGTCTGCTAATAGCTTGGTTTATCTGATAGGCGCCATACTCAGCCATTGTATCAACTATGGTAGAGAGAATAACCAGTAGAATTTTACTCGTGTACACGAAACGATGGATGGCTGAAATCAACATTTGTGTACGTTTTTCGGTATGTTCACTAACATTTTTTCAAGGCCCATTTTTGCAACAACATTTATTTCTAGTGTGACGTATAGACTCTCTTCTACCCATTTTTATCAAATTTTCCTTTTTTTTCTCGACTTGCTCAACTGCATGTTTATCTAATACTGCGACTGTACCTCTATCTCTAACAAGCAGCGATGAAACTTTGTGCAATCACTTTTGTAACGTTTTGGAGGGGTTTCTATTAACAAAGTTATGTATTCATTGCTGCTAATTGTCTATTGCTATTATATAACTATATTTAAAATCTTGCAAACAGAAACAAGTTTACGAAGAAATTTTTAGTCTAAAATTGAAAATATTTTGACTCGCCATAGGTATAACGTCTTGAGGACGCAACATTTCGTCCTATAATGTGGTGCCATCCAACCTTGATCTCATTATTACGGTATTGCGAGCAATTTGAGGCGTATATATGTATTACAGTTATAGTAGGAAGATTATTTTTTAAAGGTCACCACTGCCATGCCGCCCCAACTGCGACTCTAATGTCACCTAAAGCTTCTAAGCCTACCGCCAAGAGGCTATTACCGAATAATTCATAGGAAGATTTATTAATGTTTTTTGTAGTAAAAAGAGGTTCGCAGGATACCAAAGTTAAGGAAATGCCGATTTAGATTAGTTGCATATGTAAATAATTTATGTATCAACTTTCACTCGCTTCTGTCCATATAGCAAATCTTGAATTAGCATAAATAACTGTCGCTGATTCTGACACACTTACTCAAGACAATTTCACAGAATAGAAAAACAAATTTTTGGCCTGCTCCCTAACGACTACGCGGTGCATTTGTATTGAAGGGCAACATAAATGTTTTGGCTACAAACCTCTTAGCCAACCAAAAGTGCTAACTACGTGGAATACGAAGGTAACATAAATAAAAATGTCAAATTGATCAAAACAATACCGATAAAAGTAATTAGGGTTGTGGTTTTCGGTTACAATCAAGAAAATAGATTGTGGTTATCACTTCGACTGCGATGAAGAAAATTTGTCGTTTTTTTGATGCACGTGCCTGCTATAGAATAGCAATTTATAATAATATCTATAGTATATATGCGTAAACAAAAAATATTACTATCTTTTTATTTGCTTTGTTTTTTAATTACATTCAGAATATTTTACTGCAGGATTTTCAGCTATACGGTTGTTTTATGTAATTTTGAAATTAGGTTACTAACAGTGGCGTAGCCAGGAGGCGACATTACAAAAAGGCACACAAAAAAATTTTGCTAATTAGTTCCTTATATTGCCAAGTATAACATTACAATTTATAACAAAATTGTCATGTCTTTAACATTTATAAACGCATATAAGGATCTGCCTTCCCAACCTTCCCCAAATAAATGTTTTCTCTTCCTGCTAATGAGATTTTTTTAAATTTTATCAGTATCTTCTATATCTGAAGACAAATTGTTCTCCTTCTTTTCATAAGATTCAAAAGCTTGCTATGGACGTATTAATACGTTTTTATGAGTCGTGCTACTGCTGCGAAGGACGCATATATACGTCTTGATTTTCTACCGCTGACTGTGCTTTACGTATAAAGTCGTCCTCATCTGTATTACCTTTAGTAAGGTTTATCTCAACATAATGCTACCTAGTAAGGTGCCAGCTGCTTTATGTAGCGGTATAGTTTAAATAATTTTGTTGTGTTTAATTGTTGTAGGCAGGTCTATAGGCGTGTTATTATTATTATAATGGCCCATAAATGTCTGACTGATGAGAAATTACAAGAAATTCTATGTGTTTATTATATATTATATGATTAACAGTAAAGTTTTTTAGTAATAGATAAAATTTATTGTTTTACAGATTCACAACAAATGTTTTAGTTCTGTATGGTGTACCGCAATGATAATATAAAATTAAGAATATTTTTAAGTTTTAAGCCAGCCGCGTGGGAAGCACGCAAACTTCTCAAAATTGCGCCGCCTGAGGGCACGGAACGCGCTCTAACCGGCCGCAGCGAAAAGGCTAGGAAGGGGCGGTTTTTCGCTTCCGGGATTTTGTTCCTCTTTGCCCCTTTGTAGCTACGCCACAGGTAATTAATTAGAGTATATTAAACGAATTTTCAAATTCATGACCTAATGAAATGTGTTCCACCCACCTAAGACATTTTGAAGAAGAAAATTACACAAAATATTTTATCTGATTTTTGTTAAGTAAGTCGCTATTTATTTTATGAAGTAAACTAAATTGTAGAGCGGTCGTAGCTCAGTGGTAAGCAGCCGATCCGGATTCGTCTCGGTTCGGTCTTTCTCCCTTGCAAGACAACGGGAAACCAGCGAGGAAAAGAAGTGCATACACTTTCTGTGGTTCGGAGCCTACGTTAAACTGTAGGTACCCTATGCCTGCCTGTGCAAAATGTGACACAGGACAGAGGTCGCCAACGCCTTGGATAGGATGTGGTAGAGAAGAAGAAGACAATAAATTGTAGTAATTTGACATGTTATGATGTAATCGAAGTACAGAGTGGCTAGGAAAATCCCGGCCACTTTTCTCGCGGCGGTCAAGAGATGGCGCTTTAGTGAAGATAAATTAAATTAAAATTCTGGCAACAACGCAGAATCCAAGACGTTTTGGTTGTTTTAATTTAATATGGGGCGTATTTAATAACTAAAGCGTCTTGGATTCTGCGTTGTTGCCAGTATTTTAATTTAATTTTTCTTTACTAAAGCGCCATCTCTTGACCTCCGCAAGAAATGTGGCCGGGGTTTTCCTAGCCACTCTGTAGTTTCGGAAGCGTTTGAAATTGTATAAAGTCATATGAAATAGGGAGATACGCATGAAAGCAGCAGATGCACAAAATAATTTGAAATTGTAAATTAAGCAAGTCAGGAAACAATTGTCACTTTGCACTAGTAGGTATTAGGTAGGTAGTATTATAAATTCGACCTATCGCAATAATACTTAATAAGAGAAAATTTGTTTCTATACCTAATATTGTTATAGTAATTTTATAGGATGCACTAACTCTTAATTTTTTTATCCAATTACTTGAAACTTTAAAAGTCTAAAGTAAGAAGCAATGCTATAGTAATATTTAATTGTAAAAACCGTGCTAACTGTTTCTTACTGAACAACTTGAATCTTCTATTTTATTTTATGGGAGAAGTTAAAGTTTACTTGTAAAATTAATATAATAGCTTCCAGTCATCATGTCTTCATAATATTAGAGCTTAACCCTTCACAACACGCACCATATTTTGTAACACGAGCGCACGCACCGGTCTGAGAGACCAATTTGTTTAAAAAAAAACGTATATGACTTTATTACGAAGAGGGTGCAGAAAACTATTAAAAGGTTTATAATTGAGTACTACTCCAATGTAAAACGCAAAAAAATTGAAAACTAACTTTTATTTGAATATTTTATATTTATTATCAATTCAATAACACAAAACATTAAAAGAGAGAAAATAAAAACAAATAAACATATTAATGTAAAAAAACTTAATAGTAGTAATGTAGTAAAGGTATTGTTATCAAGAGAACACAAAATGTTAACAATAATGCCTCTATAAACCCAAAAAAAAAATTCAAGAACTATCAACTACCTATTGTTGTCCCACGAGGCTGCAGTCCTGGCAAGTTGGACGAATGTTTTCTAAACACAAGTATTTCTTACAAACGCAACAGAAGTACTTTGTTTTTCTATTTTTCTTGAATGAATGAATAGCAATGCACTCAAATTGCTGATATAGTGGCTATTTCTTACCTTTTGTAGAAAAATTTCGGATACGAAAATAGCAACACGAGCACACGCACCGGTGATACAGACCGTAAAATTATGCAAAAGTTTAACGCTTACTTAATTCAACTAGCGCTCTTGCACAACTGGAAGACGATCATGCCACCGAAAGGTACTGTGAGGTACAGCAGCACTACCCACAGGAATACCGTAATATTAAAAAAATTAATAGTTGGCGGTCTCTGAGACCGGGTGCGTGTTCTGGAAGGTTAAAAAAATTAATGTAAAATATGAAAACGTATATTGTTTTCCTATATGTTTTGATTTTATAAAAAAATTGAATGTCGTTGTAGTTAGAGAAATATGTGCGTGTGTAATGCTAACAAGATTTAACCTTCAATAAAATATGTATGAAGCATTTTTTACTGTACTTATATATACTAAACGGCAGTGGCGGTTTCTCCATTGGGTCAAATGGTCATTGACCTCCCAATGCAATAAGAAAAAAATAATTACTTTTTGTTTGAGTACATAACATATTACACACTATAAAAATTAAAAAATATTTTATAGTTAACGTTTGTGTAAGATTTCAATGCGAGTACGTTTATTAAAGAGCTGCCACAGGATCCGAAAACGTTTGAATGTTTGGATATTGCGCGCGCGTTAAGCGAATCTATGCGAGGGTCATATGGCTGTTTGTCCACAATTCAGTTATACGCCACCAAACAAAGCCGCCGGCTTAAAAGGCCTTCAAATGAATAACATTGAAATATAAAGCTCATTGCGGTAAAATTCATATTACACAAGCTAAAAGAGGATAGAAGTATCAGTGTATTAAAGACTTCAGGGTCACGGACCCAGCACTTCCGAGAATTATGATGTAAGCTATCCGTAAGAGCATGCCAATAGCCACATAATTTGCGGGATTTGCACATACACGACTTAGTAGTGTGAAAACAGTTGTTGGTTGTGTAATTATAATTTAGTGGTGTTGTACGATGTCAGTGCAAAATAATTTTGGATTGTGAATGCCATGTAAGAAAATGCTCGGGGATTTTTTCGTAGATCGGTTTTGTCTGTGACATTTTCTTGTGTAGTAAATCATAATTGTGTAGTAAATCTTAATTTAGTGCTATAAAATGTCTGTACAAAAAATAATGGAACTTAAAGCTCAACGTGGTTTGAGTTTGAAGAACGGTTGAAGTTAAAAGAAAACGGTCGTCCACAACCAACCCTAATTATTAAACAAATAATAACATTGTATAGAAATAAAGAGGTTAACAGGTATTTTAATGAGTCAATTCAATGAGTTTATTGAATTGGATTTGTGGATGTGATATAAGAAAAGCTTACTTCTGTTTCCCGTGGTTGTTATTCTGCGATGACGGAATGTGGTGTAAAAACGGCGTGATTGTCTTAAAACATTTAAAAATTAAAGTACAAAAATATTTTTGCCACACTTAGTAATGTGATATCAACTAGACCGCGCTTATCGATAATCTATTAAAGATTTTAATGAAAATGTTGATAAAAATATGTATATTTTAAATAAAATTATGGATTGCATAAAGTGTTGCGGAGTAATATAGAAAAAGTTAGGCATTACATTCGTAATAATTTCGTGCCAGCTGCTCCATCGACATGCAGAAAAAGAAATAAAACAAATGAAAATTCAAAACTTCCAATTGCAGTAGAAATTTGCGACATAATTGTATCGGAGGTTGAACATAGATTTATATTTTCTAATCATTTAATTGTTTCGCAGTTATTTCAAGCAAATAAATTCGAAGAGCACAAAAAATGTTTTCTACAAAATGTTTTTAAATTAGTCAAGACTAGTTACCCCGTTATAAACGATTTAAAATTGAACCCCGAACTAGAAGTGCTACACGATCGTGAGGATCTTTATGAAAGTGCTGTTGCTGTTGCAATACTACAATTATTTGTAAACAATAATCTTTGCCAGACTTTTACCGAGAGTGTGAAACTTATTAAGATTTTGTGAACTTTGCCGATGACAACGGTGGAAAGCGAGCGTTGCTTCTCTATTTTAAAAAGAAAAATACATTTTTGCGTAACACAATAGGGCAAGCAAGGTTAAATGCGTTAGCTATGCCAAGCATCGAAAACTCGTTAATTAATGACATTGACAATTTTAATGAACTAGTGATAGATCGTTTTTCCAACGCGAAAGATCGACTTGAAATATAAGTCTACCTAAAATTTGGGTGGATAAGTACATTTTTATCGAAAAATATTTCAAATTGACACCCCAGTACGCCACATCACGAGCCGCCACTGGTCAACGGTGCAATTTGTGGCGAATAAAAAAATTGAGGCTGCTTACATTAATTCACTCTTTCAATTACAAAGCTTTAGTAAAAAATCGTCATTATTGTATTACTGTTCGGCATTTAATAGATTAACATCGTTCAAATTTGTTGCTAGGTAACTGAGCTTAATTGAATTTTTTTTTATTAAAAACCTCTCTTTTTCCTTTGCGGAAAATTAAAGTAATTTAGGTCACTCTTAATTATAATTATCTATATTTAACAACTAAGCTATAGTAAATTTTAATTAATCGGATCTAGTTGTTTAGTAACTTCAAACGCTGCAACCACACGCAGTGGATGACAAGCACAAACTGGTTTAATTAAGACATGCGACTACCATTATCTATACCTTGTTCAACTAGTTACAACATTTAATATTAACCAATGATTATGTGTGATATAAAGAGCTTCTTTGCCGTTATGGACCATGAGTCTACCTTCTCCAAGCTTCACGCCCTAATTTTTTAAACTGGGTGCAAAAACTATTTTAAAGAGCAATAATTGTATAAACAAGTAGGTAGTGATTATTAGTTTGATATTTCTTTAATGACAGTTTACTTTGTGACTACACTAATTTGTGGGTAAATAATAATCGGTTTCTGCGATCCTATTTACGGAAACTAACTGCGAACTTGTGCAATAACAATAATACCTATTTGCGACTATATTATTATATTGACCACAGAAATGTGCAAATGTGACCATAAATTTAAACAAGTGGCATTTTATGAACAGTAAAGGCACAACACACCCATTTATTCACTTTGTGTTAACAACATATTTCATTCTATGGAATTCTTGTATCTCCGATATTGCCCAGCTAGTTATCACTGAACTAATTGCTCGTACTTACATTTAATGTATAACTATGTGTACACATACATACCTATAAATGTTTTTGTAGTATTTGCCATTTAAAACTTAATACGTTATTCAACTACCTGCATTACAAGGAGTTAAGTTAGACTGCAAGATTACATTGTGCCAATTTTAAAATTATTTACTACAATTTTCTTTACACACAACTGCTAACAGCAGCTGATTTTATTGATATGATATTTCTTGGCTAAGCACGTCTTAACCTTTACAATAAAATAGCACAACCCGTGGACTACGCCACACGCTTTTTTTACAAACAAATGCTAACTGCAGCTGATTTTATTGCTTATATGATATTAGTTTTTGTAATACTTCACCATACAATATCAAAGCCCGTGGGCTACGCCACAAACATTTATTTACAAATCATTACTAGCAAATTAGAGAAGATGTATTTATGTAATTCATTCATTCCACCATTGCAATCTTCAAAAAAACATCCCCCGAAATAAATCCTATCATAAACCCAAAAAAATCTTATAAATAAAAGCGGGAAAAACGTTAGTTAAACTTATCATTTTTCCTGATTTTAAGGCTTGACAGAGGTTTTCGAAATGTTTTTTAACTAATAAGTACGCAGAAAAAAAATTTGGTAGACATACATGCATGTAATTTAAATATGAAATTCGTCCTTACTCATAGCAATTGCTTAGCAAGGATAAAATACGTATCTTTTTAAGGGAGAGTATTTTCTTAATTACGCAGTGATCCACCAGTAGGTATTTATGTACTATGGCATTATCCGTAATAATTATTGAAGCTTTAATGCTACTAATTGCTAAGGGGTGCATGAAACCGTTCAAGCAGTAACTAATGCGTTTAGTGTAAACTAAAGTAATGTGTAAAAAAAGTTCCGCCTCGTGGCTGAGTTGGTGCCAGATTAAGTAAGTACAGGACGCTTTGCTGCATGCCTCAAGTTTGTTTGCGTTATGATTATTTTACAGTAATACAAGCATTTATTTTTTTCTGCATATATTTGAAATAGGGATATTTTTAACTCGCCGCAAGTGGCCTTGTTTTTAGCAACAAATAATGTATTACCAAAACACAGCCGATAAACACAATTTATTGCCAATAAACTGTTCTGAGATGTAAAAGCCTGCCGTTGTGTAATGGTGAGACAGTTAGAGGTTTCATATCTAGATAGATTGAAGGTTCATATTCTACACCAGTCATATAAGAATGATTGTAAAAAGGTGTAAATAGAATAGAAAGCTTTGATTTAAAAATTCCGTAGCATGCTGGAACTGGCGCTGTCTCGTAGTAACCGTAGCTTGTTGTAATTGTTGTAATTCAGTCATGCATCGTTAGACTTTATGCTATGGTCTATGAAATATCTTTCACAGGTTTAAGAGAGAAGTGTAATTAAAAATTGCTAGTGCGCTGTGAAAAAAATTGTTTTTTAAGTTTTTTGAAAACGATTCCTTAGGATTAAAGAAAAACCAGAAACTAAAGAGTATTCGTCAGCCAAAAATTGAGTAGACGGAAAAAACTTAATTCCCTCAATATTGCTACACCTAAAAATTAAGTTCCGAAACCTATTCTACCATCACTTATAATCAATATCGCTTAAAACAAATGTTTTGTCATGGGCGTTGTATTAAATAGAGGGGTATGCATTTTCGATATTTAAAAATTCATAGAAAGATTTATAGAAATTAGCAGGTTGAGACACCAAACAAACTGTAGCTCATTTCTGTCTTTATGTACTTACAAATTAAAAAAATATGTAGCACGATTTTGAATACCTAAAAAAGTTTATGCCGATCTGACAACTCGTTTGTGACTAATTAGGCGACAAATTAAAAAAAACCGTTGGATTTGTCGTAACGCCTTCTATCAGATTCCATGTTTAGATTTAGAAAACTTACGTTTAGACAAAATACTACCCAACATATTCGACTTCCGTTTCCGGTTTTGCAGTTTTTTAACTCTTATTTTGTGGGCGAATTTTTAATATACCCCACATTCCGAAGCTCATCAAAATCGAACCATCCGTCACGGAGTTATGAGCCGTAACTCGTCCAACCAGCCACAGTTTCAAAATTTTTTTTCTTGTCCAAAACATGTATTCCCGCCAAAAAATCGAAAGGAACATTTTCATGCAAACGATACTTCCCTACGGTGAAAGAAAGTACGTATCAACAGAACGGTAATCACACAATTCCATACCGGAGTTAAGGAGCTTTCTTATCTACATCGTTAAACCGTACCGGAGTTCAGCTGCGTCCAGTGTCTGCTGTGTTCGGCGCGTAAAACATTGTTACAAAAATGCTTTTAAAAATAAAATAAGTAACAGTTTCTAAAGTATAGGAAAGTCCAGGCGAAATGCTTCGCTCTTTTTTTATTTTATCATTCTTTTACTAAAAGATGCTAAAAGAATATTTTCAGTAAATTGATTCAATTTGATTATTGAATTTTTATTGACGAGATGTTCAGTTAAAACAGTGAATTCCTGTTTCATTTATATTTACTAATACTAGGTTTAATTTCTGTAACGCAACCACAATTCTTGCAGTGCGCTGGTGGCTAAATCGGGAGATTTGCGGCTGTTCCAAGTTGAATTATCGGTTCTTCAAGTTTACAGTATCTGTGGGCAATGGCCTTAAGTTTAATCGAATCTGGAGACAAAAACGAATTGTTGGTGAATGTAAATGAGAACGTATCAGACTGCGCTTGCAGGGAGTGTACGTGTACGAAGGTCGCCCGTGGCTGTCTCAAAACCTGTTCCTTCCAGAGCATGTCTTGCTGATACTGCAGAATCGTACTCACAATGCACCAAGATTTGCCGTCTCTGTTAGAATAAGAACTTGTCTGTAATTATACCGTGGCGGTAACAAGCTTTGATTAAATTATCTAAAGGAGTAATACCTCACAATAGATTACACTGCACATACAACTGCATTAAGATAAATTGAGAATGTGCAGAAGTTCTAAAAAATCGGATCAATAACACCCTAGGCGCTCGGTTACAGTAACTAGTAAATCATTGGGCGTGTTTTATATCCTCGTTACAGACGAGAATGCCTTGTCTACATCGTATCGCTGAGAAAACCCATGCATGGAAACACGATTCGCAGATTTTCGCATTAACAGCAGGACCCTTCTCGCTAAGCAGGAATTAATGTAGAGGATTGTGAGAATAGCCCAGCAGTCGTCCGGAATGGAGTTAGCAGCAAAGGGAGGGCTCGAGTCTTACAAATCTGTTATAAAAGAACGGCGGAGTTCGCGCTGCTTGTTTTCTGCCCTCGGTTAATAATGGTCGACTGATTTTAGAATTAGCCCCCGTCTAGAAGTAATCGAACCGCTGCGGAAATACTAGCCGTTAACGGCGGCATGAGCACGTATTTGTTTTCCAGTTGATGCGATAAGGCATGCGTCTGCGGAAACTTGCTACCGCTCTGGTTGGAATGCGGCGGGAGCGACCACAACCACGGGGGGGCGGACAACTTGAATGATGCCATCATCTCCGGCGGTCAAAGGTCTGCAGTGCTTTGACCTCGACTGGCACACGGGCCTCTCGCAAACCGCAGACCAACCGCGATGCATTCGAGTAAACCATCCTTCAAGTCCCTATTAACAAAACCAAATAACCCAAACAAATGCTTCAGGCTAAACTTTTACTAGCTTGGGCGAACAGTTATTCTACTAGTGAACTGCGACTCACATTTTCCACAGCGAGGTGTTAGTAACGTAGGAAGTACAGCTTCCACTTGTTCTAAAAACGTGTATGTAACCAGTGAAATTAGGACCATCTGTACAGAGTGGGCCGTTATTATTGAAACAATAATTGAAATTGTTATTAAAACAAGTGCTTTGTCAGATAGCGTGTTATTTGTTTTCATCGTGTTGCGCGCTCTTTGAAGTCTCAAAAGGTAAAATTTAGACATTCAGCCGCGTATTCGTATCGCGTAATAATTTTTGTTTTCAAAATAACATTTTACCTGATAGAGAATTTTGAGTAGAATCAAAAAGGGGGAAGATGTCCAACAGTGTTGGCAAACACAAAGTCGGTTCTAATAATGACCTGCCTACAGCTTACTCCTCAGCTGTACTTTGCTGAAGTCATTCTTCCAACTCCTGCGCACTATGATGCAGCCTTACACCAGTTGCTGCTGCAAGCTTACAACCTGAGAACTTTGGGCTTTGGTGTAGTGCCCCACATACTGATTGTAACTACCACGGGGGTGCAATCTAATCAGCGACTTTCCGGTGATAAGAAAACCTTAACCACTTCACTTTTCCTCGAACTTCTGCACAAGCAGCATGATCGTCCAGCGACTTACTGCCAGCCGCCCTGTTTTCGAAATGCCATTGTACGGTTTGATTCAAAAATAATGGCACTTCAGCAATACACGACTGGATGTCTCAATTGTCAATTTTAGGTAACGCGCAACATAACGAAACAAAGAACATGCTAAACGACAAAGCACTCGTTTTATAAACATTTTAATTGTTTCAATATTTGTGTCTCACCTTGTACATATATCGACCAAAGTAACAAATCAACAAACGATGACTTAAATATAATATTGCGTGCACTGTGTGTTTAGACTTCCGTATTTTCTCAGAGCATACTTAATGTGAACTACATTTTATATTCGATTTACATATATTTAACAGGACGCTATTAATACGTTCAAGCTTTACTTCGTTAAAGTACATTATTAACATAAATAAAATAATAATTATTCACTTTAACATATATTTATTTTAAACTTATACGTATTTCTGCATGGTACGATTTAAAGGAAACAGTTGGAGTTGCTATAGGAACAATACAACTTGATGACTTGATCTTGGTTATCTATACCTGCTGGCACCAGAGACCTTCCTCGCATTTAATGAAATATTTAAAATTTTTTGAAATATCAAATTGAAAATTTGAACATTTTAGAAATTTTAGATTGTCATAAACTTTTCTAGGGGAACACAATGTTACTACATAGGAGAATTGTAAAAAAAAATTGTCAATTTTTTTTTAAATTTCCAATAAAAAATTGCTCAAACACTGGTCACACAACTTTTTTTAAATTTTGTTGACTCATAGAGCTAAGGATAAGCTACAATTTAGTTCGTGTTTAAGTCCTCTAGTTTCTGTGTGACGCTTTCTTTGAATTTTTGAAAATGGAAAAGTTGTAAATGTTTATTTAATAAACGCAAGACGATAAAACACATCTCTTTAAGCTAAATTATTCATGAGTGACAGTAAAATAAGATTTTTAATTTATTTTTTAGGTACCGGAATAGTTAGGCTTTAGGAGGAATAATATTTGCTTGTCCCACTTCCGCTCTTTAATCCCCAAAAATGAAAAAGGACATTTAAATAAATAATTGGTCTAGTCGCAGCTGGCGTGCTTTCGGCTACGAGGTGCATACGCTGTGTGGCAGAAATGGTGCAATTTTATAGTCTAGTAGTTCTAGTTTTGTTTCGTATGTATCAACTTTCGTGAGCTTTATCGAAAAACTGCTATAAAAATAGTAACATAAAGGAATTGGAAAATAAAAATAGATTTAATTTGATCTCCAATTTCGCATTAATATAAACCATTTTAAAGAATAATACAGCCGCTATACCTAGTTGCATGACATTTAGCATGACAATCGGAATGCTATTATTCTCTCACTATGACACAAACAGTTAATTCTCCAGGTGTTATACGCCGCTACAATTCTGCGAACCAGAACGGGAATTGTTTACGAAGTGTTGCTTCATTTATATTCAACTTCGGACGATGTTTAATGAATTAGCTCAGCGTTTATTTAATTTGGATACATCGATCACTTTTCAAAGAAAGAAAGCAAAATGCCTTGGGCGACAGACGAACTTTTTTGAATAATCTATTTCATTTGTATTCGCACAGTAACGCTTTATAACAAAGGTATTTACTTTGGCAAAAAATTAAGAGAAAAAGTTAAAATTCTTCTCGGGATAACAATTTAAATTCAGAACTGTACTAGTAATTACGAAAAATGAAAAACATCACAGTTTTTGCTTACATTTTCAATGACAATAATAACAATACAAACAAGTAATGCAGAAGGTATTATTCGTTTACTCGATGTTGAATTGCTACAGAAAAATTGATTTGTATTCTCGTCGTTTCCCTGCTAATATAAGGGCGAGACGGTTAGGTTGCAGAGTAAGCTTTCGTTGAAGTGAGGCATTATGACGCACCTACCGAACTCTGTGGCCTCATGAAAGAAATTACATTAAATTGTCCGACCCCAGTTCTAAACGTAGACAATGCTTTATTGTAATTGCGTTTCCTCCCCTTAACGGCTCTAACTTCTGAGATCCCAAGAGCTTAGGATATCGCCTAAGAACATTATTAGAAGCTAGATCTCATTCTTTATTTATTTATTGCACTGATTTGTGATATCCAAGGTAATGTGAGTGTGAAGATAGATGGTAAATATTGCCAAATGCTGGCTGGCTATGACTTTCTGTAGCCCAGCAACTTTCAGAATGCTCCCTTTACAAGATACATTTCATTTATGTCTAAATTATGCTGAAAAAATATTGAAATTATCAATCCATACTGCGTTAAATAGCTTGAATATACTATAAACATTCTGTAGTTCTTGGAATGCATCCGAATGGTAAGGATAAAAGCAATATTTCGTTGTAATTTTATTAACTTCGTACTGTATAGTTAATTAAATACCTGCATAATAATTAAGTTCCTATTCCAAGAAAAACCAGCGGTCAGTAATATCTTACTGCCAATGTGGACGTTCGTAATTTATAAATTTAACTACATATCTCTTTTGGTAATGGAAAAGCAGTTACAATAAAGCTTGCTCCGTAAGAACGCGATTTCGAATGCCAGTGTTCTCGCGTATCACAACAATCAGACAATCCAGAAACCAAATCGAAGATTCCCGGAGCGAATATGTGAGGCATTGTGCTGAAATCGACATAAAATAAAGCTGTCTTGTAATACGTCTTATGATAAGAATAAGAAACACAATCTTCGGTTGATATGGACCCGAGATGGTACAGATACTCGGTAAATCAAGCCATGCAGAATGAGTCCGCTGCCGCACAATAACGTTGTGATTGGACGTTTACAACTTCGATAAGGGAACTGCAGGCTTAGCGATCGTCACAAGTTATTGATAACAATATAACGATATCATCTATCTCATACTTCGTTTTATTTCCGATATTCTTCATAATATCGTAGGTCGAGCTGCTATAATGATATATAATTATAATTAAGATTTTAGATGACTACGGTGAATTTTTTCCACCCTTTACCACCGAACGCGAAAACGTACAAACATGAATGTATCAGAAAATGTTCAAAACAATTTTTGAAATGTACAACCGGCTTTTAACCAATTGCCCACCATTTAATTGGGAATAAGGTGTTTTGTCTTTAGCACTAGTTAGACATAACACCACCGTTAAATTTTACGGTTAACACGACATCAAATGGTTTTACTACCTAAACGGTCGTATGTTCGAGTATAATTGCACCCATTGGTAATTTCTGTTTGTATTTTGAAACTGTTTTACCGTGATTTTCGATAAGTTTTCTGTTGCGACTCAGATTTCTAATCGACTGACCAGACGGAACTTATTTTATACAGACCAATTTCATCCAAATCTTGTATTTGCAAATAGGAAACGACTTCTTGAAAATTTGCACGTTCATGCAAACATGATGTTGTATCTTGGTTGGAGTTATTCCAACGCGATACGTGACTACTACAAGAAAAATTCTACTTTTACTATTTTCGAGATCATTGTTAGCGGAAATGGAAATAACATTAGATTTTTTTTGCAAACTTAAACGGTCGTTACCTATAACGTGCTTAATTAACAGACAAATTTATGCAATTTGCCTGATAACATTCATATACAATCTAAATTTATTATAATGTGAATACCAATAAATGGGCCTCTTTGTAATACTGTGTGTTTCATTATTTATGTGTTCATAATGTATAATAAATGTATTAGATTTACGAACTTTAAAGATGGTCTCTTCAATCTTCCATTATCTGCTAATAATCTTATAATACAATATTAGCTGATCTCAAAATAAATTAATAAAGCGTGGGAATACAAACGAAAATTCTCTGCTGGCAGTGTATTTACAAAATGCCAGTTTCCAAGATAATGTTTACCTCATTTCCGAAACTCGATTTTAATTAATTTTCGAAATAATAAAGAATATGGATTAGGTTTTAGTCTAAATTAATAATTTAGTACTAAAAGCTGCATTTCATTGTTTTCTTAAATTATTTCTAAAAATTCGTGGTTTAATAAGCACTACATATTATAACTATCTAGAACTTCTACTTGGTTGGATATTTGCAATAATGAAATATTGTAAGGTATTTGAATTTAAACAGCGTTTATGTCTTCATAATTAACTGAGAAATATTAAAGGCAGTTTTAGGAAAATGACTATGCAAGCAAAGAATGTGTGTCTTTAGTATCTTTCCTTGCTGTAAAAATATTCAAAATAAAACAAAAATTATCATTACAAATAATACCTAGCTGGTTATCATTGTTACACGGAATGTGAACAGCATTCTTTTGTAACAAAGAAATCTTATTTCATTTTTCTTATTTGGTATCTGCTCGCTTATAGAATGAAAGAGCTTTATTATTTATTCAGTTGATAAATTTCTGTTCATGAAATTATATTTCAAGATGCAAACTGTCACGTTGCATTAAAACGATGATACCCTTTAAACGTAGCTGTTCTTACACGTTTAAATAATAAAAACATCTCTAAGGGGCCTAGAACGTACAATAGCTTTAACTAATTTTAAGGCAATGCTGATATGATTTTCAATTTCCGTAATCGAGTAAGTTTGTAAATTATACATTAAAACGTAGGGTGATTTATATCATGTGGGACGCACTTTTAGGATTATTTTAGAAACTGAAAACAAAGAAAAAATTTCCTGAAAACATGATTCCGGAAACACGTGCTTACGGAGTTACAGCCTTCTAAAGGTTAAACAGTTGTATCGCTTTTTGTCGATAAGTGTTGCAGTAGTTGCACTAGAATATTAAAAAATTCTGTATCTGAGTATCACTCATTTTGCTTAATATTTGTACCAATTTTTGTTTAAGCAATTGCACCAGAAGTGCCGCATAGTCACATTTTCGTCTAAAAACCCTTACAACTTTTGAATTTTTGTTTAGTAAATCTTATTCTTCATACAATATTACACAAAAAAGGTATTCTTGTTTAAATTCGCAAAATCCGACATTTTAAAGATAATTCAATGTTTTTGAAAAATCAAATTGCCATGCAGGTCTGAGCGTTTCTCACAAATGCCAAACTTTTGTGTGGAAACTTTGAGGGTAAGTTCTACACATCAAAGTAATGTAAATAATTCAGAAAAAGGTAAATCCGAAAACGCTTTCTTACGATACAGTCTCCGGAAAAAGGCAACAGACTTAATTAAGTATTGTTGTAACTGTTCTTACTTCCGGAGGTTACTACAAGTTGTGCCGGGTTTTGGCAATAAATTTATTCAATTTTGATATTCAACTAAGCCTTAAACCAAGGAATTTCAACACTTATAACGGGAACAAAATATTAATTATTACTATGAAATTAAATTTGCTTGTCTGTTTCTAATATTAAAACTAAGGGTGAGTTGGTTGACCCTTTTTGTTTGCATAATTGCTACGTAATGTGCTGTCAAATATATTTACCGTGCAGCACTACACCGGCGCCCGATGTTTGTTTTAAAATGATTATTTATTCATATTTAGGAAGCGATAGAGTTAAGTTGCAGACTGTTAACCCACCAATTTTACGTGCAAAAATAGTTTTGTATAGTTTGACATACTGAGTACTAATTAATCTCTCATTCAATTCGGAAATTGACCCAAATATTGGGAGTTACAATTACAAATTCGCTGATAAAAAAACTGCTGCGTCTAACACTTCGCATTTAAGAAGAACAAAGTGTACTCATGTGCTACGTCTTACGGTTTTTTGGGAAACTTCAAAACAACCTCAGCTGCAACCGCATTCTTTTCAAGTTAAGATAGGTGAAAGGTATCCAGATTTACTATGTATAACTACAGCAATCGCTATAAAATTCATAACATTAAGACTTCGATCTACGGTACGCTGCACTACCTACTTTATTAGGTTATTCACAAAAAAAAAGAATCTGGGGCACAGATCGCAGGTTCTGCTATGTATCTATATATTAAATCTAGATTTATTTCACATGTCTCTCCTTTATATGGTGAGGACCCCCCGCTACTAGAAGCGACATATCCGCGCTTCATTATTTAAGGCACATATTCCTTTTTACAGTGTTCAATTCAGATTAAGAAAATTGGATCTATTCCCACATCAGTCACATGATTACTGGCTTACGGATCCCTTTCCTCTGGCTCGATTGTTGCCCACGGCGGGATCCGGCACAGATCAGTACCATGCAAACAAAGCTGCCCGCGAAGATAATCATAATTAACCTCAGTAAGGTTTACTTACTGCAATGCAATTTGTTGCTGAGATTATAAGGAGGCAGATATCTGGAAACGTTTTATTACCTATAATTATTTTGTCAACTTTGAGTACTGGATTAACACGGACAGCTTATTTATTTTTTAAAAAGGTGTAGACCATGGGTTTTGCTAGTTACGTAAAGTCCTCATGCAAAGACGATAAAGCAACTCATTAAACAGTTCTTAGTAAAGCTTTAAAGTGCAACAATAAATCAGTTTCCGCGTACAAAGATAACTTAGCTTAATAATTTGTCTTGACCCAGTTTAGCGGATTAACATTAAAAAAATAACCAAAAATTGCTTAAAGATACATAAGTAATGTTGTCTTTCAAAGACGATGTAATTGTACAACGTTTGTCAGAAAAAAAAACAAACCACTTTTTGAGCCTTTGAGGCAGCTTTTGAATGTAATTGATAACTAAATAAAACTGTTTGAAAAAACTTGTTTTGAAGTCTGCGTACGGTCCCTTAACCGAATCCATGCTCGCAAGCGAATCCTGAAAAGAGCTTCTAATTAAAAATGTTTTAGTCCTGCGCTAAGTAAGTTGTGACTTTTAAAAATACTCGCTTGGTTCAGATTTTAGAAAGAGCTTCCGCTTTGTTTTCTTTCCTTTGAAAAGAACAGAAGTTAATTTGTATTGTGTCCATCAATAATAGATTACATTCTATAGAGTCTAGAGAAAGCAGCAGCGAGACCGCTTCTGTTTTGTTTCGTGGCGCTCAAAGTAATCAACTCAAATATCCGTTTTAATTCAAGAGCTTGACGCGCAGATGATTGCAGGTGCTGGTGTATATAATAACACATCAGTCTACTTGTTTATGTTACACGGCAGGTATTACACACTAACTTATTACGCTAGACTATTACAATTACGGCACGCGAAATTCGTTGCACTAGTTTTCATATGTTTCCTTTTATTTACGTGTTGCTTCATATTTCCTTCTCTGAATCATTTTTTTTTTTGTCTTTGCCAACCATTAATCTGTAAATTAACCTACATACGTTGCTTCATGAAAAATTCTTTTTGGAATTATTTGCTGCATTTTTTTGTAAACATTCAGTAGGTAACATTGATTGTCTCTTTTGTGAGGAATTTCTTTACTTTTCTTCATTTCCTGTAAGGTTGCTTATTTAAACTTGAAACAAAGCTCCGATTTTTCCTTGAAAGACAGGCTTCCTTGGTATATAAAATTGCGCAATATTTTGGTTTTTGTTTATATTTATTTGGAATATTTTTGATATTTTTTTAATTTATTGAATTTGTAGAAATTATCTAAAGTTATTTTGAGCTTGTGTGCTACTCTCATATAGAACACGATTACCTGCACTGAAAGATTACCAACGAGTTTAGCTGCGTAGAAATGCATTATTGATTAATAGTTTTTACTTGCTTTAAATATTCTTGTAGAAAAGCTATCACAGTCCTAAACTATGCGCTTCTGTGCACTATCCCTTTAGGAACCATAAGCAGTCGCATTCCACCATGGCATGGTTTGATTTGGCGGCTATCGAGGCCACGCATTTTCTAACTGAGCTACCGGACTGCTTACAGCAAACGCTGCTACATGCAACTAAATACGCGACTTGCGCCGGGTAGTCGATGTAGTATCAATCGCCATAAAGTGTAAATATTCTGATCATTCTTTGAAATAGTTACATACATTCAGTTATTCCTTAAAACACACATTGTTTAATAAAATTTAAATGAGCGAAACACTTTCCGCAATTTGGAAAATATTTTCAAATATATTTTTGTATTAATGTTTCCGTACCAGCATTGACTACAATAACATCTCAGCACTCTTACCTGTACCGACAGCATAGCTGCATAGTACTCATATTATAACACACTGCATGAAAGTGTAAATACTATGGAAAGCTTTCATGTAAAAATAAATAGTATAACTTGTACAGAATCTTTAATTTGTTTTAATTGCTGTCAGTGCTGAAACGAGGGCCGACCTCCTCACTTTATACCATTCTCACGCTTCAAAGAGAGACAGATTTTAAGTAAACTGGTAGTGCACTGAACATTTTTGTGTGAGAGAGAGAACCAGAATGTTATTTTGATTTTTTGAAGATTATGATTAAAGTAAACCTGAAATCAAAAACGAAATTCTTCAGGCTAAAATTGAGTAGGAGGGGGAAAATTAACTACATTCATGAGCAATTTAGCTTAAACAGAATTGTTTTACCGTATTCCGTTTATTAAATCAACTTTTCTAAAAATCTTAGAAGACGTTATAGTAAATTAACGGGCTGGAATGTGCTCCAATGGGATCAAATTGATGATTCTACAACATCAAAAACAAATGAGCGAAGCCTTAACATTCCTATGCATTAGAAATCGTTACTTACCTAGCACACAGCGTAATCTTATTTGAAGTTATGCTTTGCCTGATGGTAGGTTTTAGTGCAGCAAGAAACAAAAAATGTTCTAAATTTCTTTAGAAAAAAAAACAACTTTTTGAGAAAAGGTTTCTTGGGATTTATCAAAAACCAAAAACAGTCACAATTACAATTACAATTACAATTACAATTACAATTACCATTACAATAACAATTACAATTACAATTACAATAACAATAAAAAATTGGCGGGGGAGGGGAATTAAACCTCTTAAATATTGCTACACCTAAAATTTAAGAGTCTTATTCTATTATCATTCATGAGCAGTTTACCGCAAACAGAACTTTTTTTATCGCCCTCCGTTTATTAAACAAAGATACATGCATTTTCGGTTTTCAAAAATTCATAGAACGTGTCACACAGAAATTAGCGCAGTGGGACACGAACTAAATTGTAGCTCATCATTAGCTCTATTAGCCTATTAAAATGTATTCGACAAAAATTTGGTATTTTTTTCACTACATAGTTGTAGTACTTTTTTCAAGTTTTCGAGGCTTTGTAACATTGGAAACCCCTAAGGCTTTTCCAATATCAAATTTCATTCCGATCTGATAACTTATCTTCGAGTATATAAGCGTTAAAACTCAACTTTTCAAACATTTATAGAAGGCGTCACAGAAAAATTAGCGGGCTGGGGCACGAACCAATTGTAGCTTATCTTTAGCTCTATGAGATTACAAAGTTAGAAAGGACACATATAGCCAGCTTTTGAGAAATATTTGTCTTAATATTTCAGAAATTTTGAAATTTTCAAAATATTTGTACACAATACCACTTGTGTCTTCATAGGCCTATTACGATAAAAAAAATTGAACTCAATCTGTCAACCTGTTTCCGAGTAATAAGGTGCTAAGTCAAATTTTCAAAAAAATCGTAGCGGCCTATTCTGTTTTTAGATAAAAAAAATGCTGTTTCGGAAAAAATTATATCCAAAAAACGTGTCTAACTTTCGCTCCCGTTTTCGGATTTTTGTAAAGCTCATTTCCCCAATGATTTTAGATGTCCCCGACATTCCAAAGTTCAATACAATTAGACTATCCGTTTGGGAGTTATAAAGACCACACACTCACCCAGCCACCTACCCGCCCACCCACTCTCCCCAGACAGACCTATTTTAAAACCCACATTATTGGGTTCCCGGAGGTCCAAAACGTGCATTTCCATCAAAATGGCGAATTCCAAAATTTGCATGAAATTAATAGGTACTTCCCTATACTGAAAGTATAGAAAAGTAAAAATCGTGAAACCAATATTAGTTGGAAAATTTTCAAAAGGTTTTTCAGGTAAAGTTTTTATTTCTTTAAAAACGTTCGTGCATGGTAACATCGTATTCCTTTGGGGTTATTATCATAAAATTAAATTTACGCTGATGTGGCCACCCAGTTATTGATACCCACACGCGCACACACACGCGCACGCAGGCACGAACGCATACGCACACGCACACGCCATACGCACACACCACACGCACACCCCCCCACACGCACACGGACGCAGACCCGCACCCTGACCCAGAGACGGACACGGACGAGGGTTGTCCAAATCCAGAACATGCATTTCCGTCGAAATGTAACATTTCTATAAAATCAATTGTTCCCGATACTGAGTGTAGTAAAGTAAAAATTAAGTGGTTGTTTACTGCATTTTTAATAATAACTTTTAACTGCTTTACCGGTTAGTTGTTCTGGAAAGAAAAACCCACTAAGATCGAAACGAATAGTATAAATTAAGGGTACACCTTCTGTACCACAAAACAATTACTAAACCTTCGTATAATTATAAAAGATTTGCAAGAAATGAAGAATACGCTTTTTGTTGATTTATGTTTCTGGCATGAACATGAGGTAATTTCAAGGCATTTATTTTATTGAAACTACATTTTTAATGCTGTTTACTGTAATTTCTCTTAATACCAATTCTACTAAGCTGTAAATAAAATAGTCAATGATGTTATAGAGAAAGTTTTACAGGCAACAAAACTAATTTATTCTAATGATTTTAATAAAAAGGTCACCATTTTTGGTTTAAACAACACCACTTGATTTTATTCTTTGCAAACTGAAACGATAACAACGCTATGCTTCACAATTTTGCTGCAGGGTATAATTAAAACTGCTTTAGTAAAAAACAGATAAGAAGAAGAGAAAGACCCATTGTACTTTATAAATTGGTTAAGAATAGATTAAATGACGTAGGTGTACTTCTGAAATGTTGAATTAAAATATATCTAATGAAGCAACTGGCTCAGAGTCACGATCTTAATATCGTCTGAAGCGCTATAGGCTACGACTTTTGACAACGCTCGGGGTGTCTGGGGCTACAAGTACAATAATTTGACAAAAGCAAGAATTTTAAGGTATGAATACTGCAAATTAAACATAAAGCGTATAGTACAGATTGTCGCTATTTTACTTAAAACATGGGCAGGTGCGACACGGAAGTAACAGGCAAATAATAATTGCTTTATTTATAATAAAATAACAAGTGCCACTGTTGAGATAATGGGCGGGCTAAGTGGGGATTCATGTATCCTTTGATACTTTTAAATTTAAAATAGATACGAAATTTTTTAAATTATATTTAAAAGTATCCATGCGTACGTATATCCCCACTTGGTCCGCTCATGATACCCTGTCTGTCTTTGTTGGACTTATTAACTGCCTATTTATCCCTTCCTTGTCGCACTTATTAGTTGCCTATGTTTCCAGTAAAATATTAACAATCTGTATGTGTATCTGCATCTACAATAATGTGAAAACTTATTAAAAATAAATTATGATTAAAACACGTTGACGCTGATGGTGATTAGGTGCTTTTATAGATATAAAACTGTTTGCTTACATATTTATTTACTTTTTTAACACTGCTGCAAAATTTAAACTTCTTTGGCTCATTGTTGAAATTAAATAATTGCTTATGGTTTTAATCTAAGTGGGCTAATCCTGTTCCCGCTGCTTATTACAATAGCAAGTAGGTAATGACAAAAACCATTAACGATTTCGTTTAACTTAAGGTGTAATTTCTGTTTCTATAACCTTTTAACACATACTGCATCATGGAAAAATGCCAGTTAAAGAAAATATGTGCAACCTTTGCGAGAATTCTATTTAGCCCTGGGGCCCCCACGTAGTCGACGCCTATGTTTGCTACAGTATAAGTTTTGCAGTTACTTAATGTATTGCAATTTTTTTTAACTTTTGCTTTAATAAACTTTCCGTAGACATGAAGTTTCTCTATATTCCTTTAATTCCGTAAAAGCTGAACACGAACTTTTAATTTGTTAAATTTTTAATATCAAAAATATTAAATATGCGCGTTTAGACATGCTTTTATAAATGTGCACAAATTATTACTGGTGACGGTATTTTAATAAAAATGCTATTCTATTTTCATCCCATTTTCCTTGTAATGGCTTTTATTTCAGAAATAAGTGTTGCACAACATAACTTTAGTTAATGTTATGACTTTCTAATGATAATAAATGTTCATTGCTTATATATTGTGCATTTTCCATAGCAAACCGTTTAGGGATAAATTTAAAATAATTGTAGTGTAGTGCTGTCATAAAAGCTATGTTTAGTTGCTTTTTCTCTTTGTTTTACGTCGATTATACATTATGTCCTCATTCTTTTTGAAATTCGCACTTAGGTAATTGGGTACATTGAAGAACCATTCATTTAAAATCAAGCGAAGTGTGATAAAGACGTTAGTACTATTTTATTTTCTTTGCAGCACCGCCTGTAGATCGAAAGCTAGCGCAATTTTGTTGTAGCAATGTATTTTGTATCGACAGCAAGCAGCTTTGGAGCTTAAATGAAGCTTTCATTTAAATTATAGGTTTTTGTCCCGAACAACCATTTTACTAATTGCTGCCGTTAGACTGAAAATACGTTGAAAATTGTTACATACTTTTCTCTTCACTGGAAGGTTTTTAAGATGCACGTGGTACACCTGGTAATAACAAAACCACGACGAGCCGCAAGTTCCGCTAAGCAAACCCCAGCTGACTCGCAGCGTGAGTTTGATTGCTCTGTCCTACAGCAATGGACATAAATCTAGGAGGCAGGATACGCAAGCAACACAAGAGATGCCTTCACAGCTGTTCACTGGAAAATTAATGAACTCTCAGGCCGAGTTCTGTTTGTCAGGGGTGCTTCGGATTTAGGAGACGAAGAATAATGCAATATAAATAATGCCGATCAGACAAATCCAAATGAGAGCTGTTGTGATTGGGACAATAGATTCGATTTAGTATCCCACAATTTATGATACTTTGTAAGACGTTTTTACTTGTGAATATTTAAAGAAATGTGCTTATTTATGGTGACAGTGTAAAACGAAAATTCTGGAAAATATCTTCTAATACGACGACCCAATTTCAAAGCAGATGAATTAAATTTATGCAATATATTTTTTCTGCAGTTTGTAGAACCTGAAAAACTTGTATCTAAAATTATTTTGAATTACTTGGACGTCAAACTGTTTTTATTCAAACTTTGACATTGTCAAATCACGCTTTGTTTACGTAACATAATTCCATTTTAACCATGTTGTAATTTGGTGACAATCAAAGTATGTTATCTACAAACTTTCATTACATTAGGTACTTGCTTCAATATTCATGAAATCAGAGCAAATCACAAGTTTGTTGGAGTAATATTGATGTACAACGCTCAGCCCTCAATGCGACCCCGCCCGGGTTCAATTCCCATAAAATTCCAGCATAACAGCACACTGTTACAGTACAAGAAGCATTACTTTGTTTTTGTTTACCATGAAGTAGGCCGGTGTTAAATAATATAAATTTATTAAACTATAATAACCTATTTTGTTTCTGACCGACGCACACGCTCCTATGACAAAAACGCACGTGCCAAGGCAGCATTGTATATTTCATCTTGTTTGCTTACATAGCTAATATTTCGTTTTATAAACATCGCTGCCTGTACGTTTAAGCTGACTTAAGCAGGTTGTAAGAATAATATATTCTGCAGCTACCTTTTTAAAGCGGGTAATGTTGGCGTCAACTATACATCTAACCAGGCGCGGATTTACAGATTATCCCCCCTCCCCCAAACAAATTACATCGGATGTCATTAATATTACAATAGAAATTGGTATTTTTTAAATTACTATTTTAAACTCAAAATCACAAAAACAGTAAAGTGGTAGCAGAAGCACTCTGACGGGGTAAATACCCCCGCTTCAAAATTCATAAAACCGACCTATCGCAGGCCAATATTAACCGAAAAGTATTAAAGTCATTAGTTTAAAATTAATAATATTGATGATGTGAGGGGTTGTCTAAGTTAGAATGCGATCTCAGACGATTTAAATAAATAAAATTGTTAAACAAACTGTTAAGAAGATTTATAGGTTAAAAATTGGAAATAGATGCAGCTGAAAAACCAATATCGGTTGCTATATTACTGCAATCTTCTTTTTTTGTTTATGTTAAATGTAACTACAATATGTTACCACCCGTCATAGTTATGTTGCACATATTGTGTACTTTACCTCTAAACGTGGCTTTTTCGAAAAAGAGCTTTTCTGCTTCAAAACGGCTAAACAATTGACGTCATTCAAACGAATCTAGAATAGAAAAGCTTGAATTAAAGCTGGTGGGAAAATCAGCCATGGAAAACAAACGCTGAGGAAAAAATCTGAGAAAATATCCGACTGCAAAATATGAAACATCTGTTTGTTTTCATACACTTATGGGGGACACCAACCGCTAGGCTTATGGATTCTAAAAAAAAAGGCCCTAGGAAAAAAAATTCTCGAAAAAAGTATAGAAAAAAAATTACTGGAAAAATATGTTGCGGAAGAAAATGCCAATGAAACGGTATGAAATGGTATGCAAGATTTTTTAAGACCAATTGGACATACAATTCGATTCCGATGATTTTAAAAACTCGTTTTTTTTGTTTTTAATTTGATTTTTTATTTCTGTTTGTATTAAAGTATATTATTCACAATTTTTAAATGCTACGTGAATAAGTAAACTCAGATTTCTTGAAATGGGGAAAATATTAACGTTCTAAAGCAATTGAAAACAAATAATTAAAATGTTTTGGCTGAATTTTTTACAAGAATTTCTTCCTAAGGATATTATCGTAACGATACATTTTTAGGATTTCTTTCCGAGTATTTTTTTTCCAAGGATTTTTTTCATATGATTTTTTCTATAGAATTTTTTTCTGTAGGATTTTTATTACGAGGATTTTTGTCCAGGATTTTTTCTGAGGATTTGCTTCTAAGATTTTAATATGGTTCTCCATCTTACATGCACAAACATACACATCCATCCTAAATCGCTTTGATCGGGAATCGAACCCAGCAGGCTTGGTAGAGCAGCGCCGAAACCAACGATTTCAATCGTTATATCACCTCATACCCTAGTATGAAACGTGATATATTGGTAAAAATTGTTTCAGTTAGCACATAGGGAGATTATAGACTGGGAATGTAAAAACTATTTCTAATTCTTATAATCTAACCTAACCTGTGCTAACTTAAGAGACATATCAAAAATACAGTTGACATAAAAAACAAGAATTGGCTTTCTTCCCAGCTTATTTCCACCGGCTTTTTTCAAGCTTTCTTCAGCACATTTTTTTCCACAGATTTTTGGCGCTTACTGTTGAAACATGGACTTTTTTTACATATTCACAGAAAGTATAGAATAATAAATGTTTGAAATGTTATTAAGCGTTTTGTAAAATCAAAAAAACGACATTAGCTTTTGGTTTGATAATTCTATTATTATTATTAGGTTTCTTTGGTTTAGTGCTCTGTTTTATTAGTGAAACAGTGTATTTTTTCACAAGATTGTTGTTTTATAAACATATTGTCTAGTTAACACACATAGGAACCTTATACAAAAAGACTTTTTTCGGGTTTTTTGAACCAATAAACCGCGTATTATAAAGCAGTACTGCAAGCATAGGACAGTAAAAATTAGCACTGTTAACGAATTATAAATATAAGAGTACAGTTTGGAATGAAATCGTAATTCAAACCTTTAAACTTATATTCAGTTATATTTACATGTGACACTTGCATTTCAAACCGTGATGCTGTACAATACATTTTTGCTAGCAGCCCATGTAAACCATTATAATATACATTTTTTTGTATTATTTACATGCAATTTTATAGCAGCTGACTACCGTAATCCTATATGATAAAATATAAATTAAATTTTACTGTCAAAATACACAAATATGACAATTTTTAGCGGACATTGATCGCCAGTTTTTAATATAAAACTTAAACTTCTCGTATTTCGCCTGAACTTACATTTAACATTGCGAAAAAATATCAGTTGTACAGTTATTTTATTTTTATTGACTGTTATAGTAGTTTAGCAACACTGATCCTTGCAGACATTTTTAGTAATTTGTGTATCAATTTTCATTTTTTCGTTGTTGTTGGAACAGTCTCGTTTATGTAAAAGAACTTCTAGATTTTTATTATTGTACATAAATTTGTTTGTATTTTTAAACAATGCAGCTAGGATAAAGTAATGTACGTACAGCTTTATTTTTCAGGAAAATCCTGGACAAATTCAGACTCAACTGCAAGTAGCAGTAATTCTAAACTTCAACGAATAGTAAAATGTTATTTTCCAATACAAAAGAATAGAATTGGCAATGCTAATGCATTTTTATTGTTCAGCAGAAACTTGTCTTTTACATTTGTCCTGGAAGGTTCGTTGAATATTAAACACTTCAAGAATTTTAGTAGCTGTGGGTAATGCAGTTCGCAGAAATGATTTAGGACAATGCTATTGGCAACAAAACTTTGTACTTATTAAATCGTCATATAATATTTACATAAAAAAAATATATATTTTTATTAAGTTTTAAATTTTAATTTGCGTCTTAGAACAGTTACAATTAACTAATGTATTTAGACCGTTCGGGTACTAATTTTTAAAACACAACATTCCCAAAATCAAAAATAGTTCTAAGGAAAATTATGTCAAACTCAGTGCACTCGTACTTTTGTATCTTGTACACTACAATTTGACTTTGTATTCATACGCTGAGGCACAAAAACTTACTTGCTTTACTCTTTGCACACAGAAATGACTTGAAAGGGAAAGAACACGAGTTGAGCATCGAACGTGTAGCTTAACAACTGATCACTGTCTGACTTTGTATTCTTCACGTACTGCTGGGCGTCTAAACAATTTATTCTTTCTAAATTAATTTCATGTAGTTGCAGTCAAAAGTAACAAAATATTAAGACTAAAAGATAAAGTACGAAATGTATATAAAAATTTGTTGTTAAAATCGTCTGCTGAAACGGGGTTTATAAGTTCAATTTCCCTCGTGCCAAATTTTCCTCCGTACAGTGGGCCCGCACTGTCTGATTTCGTGATTCAACTTAGACGTTTTTCCGGAGGGATACATTTAAAGAGAACACTGCAGTTGTTGGAATTTTAAAACGGAAATGCACAATGAAACTACTAAATTGATTAATTTATACAAGCATGCCAGGTGTGCAAACTGAATTCCCGCCAGACAGTTATATGCATAATTTTATTATTTTATCATATCATATTACCAACACAAAAATTTGTACATTAAATTTTATGGTTATTTAGTTGATATCTAATATAGGTTCCCATTAACAGGATTCTTTTAATAACGGTTAGAATAAGCGACGAAATATAAATAAAAGTAAGCACTGCAAAAGTTTACAGACCTATTAGGTTCGGTTTTTACGTTAATTGAATTCTAATATTTTTTTTTATTTCTAGCGTTTTACTATTTTATAATATTGTATTGAAATGCTTGTGTATTTATTTGTATAGGGATTTGTAGCAATTGTTTTGAAGTATTTCAGTTTTACAATTATCTAGTTTGACAATGATAATAATGATTTCCCTATATAGGTAATACTCACAGCTTTCACATGCAGGAATAACTTTTATCCGCTTATAAAATAATATTAAAGTAGGTAATGCTTTATCGTTAATTCATGCGGTAATTATTAAAATAACAGTGCTCGATGTAAAATTTCAATTTCATATTTCATTTAAAGCAGAAAAGTTTGTAATGGGTTGGTATGTTGCTTTATTGCAAGTGCTTTTTCGAGGGAACTGTTCCTCAAGCAATTTTTTTAGTTAGAAAAGCTCTTTGTACAAACCCTTCCGAGTTGACAATTCATTCTTGCAATAACTTTCTACTTGTAGATAGCTGGTTTGGAGGCCCTGGGCAAGGATCAGTTGCTTAATCAGAAATTAGTATTCCCACTTGAACCAAACAACAGTGTAGTTTGCCGCAACGGTGCATCAAATAGGCCCCAGGAAATAGCTTTTTCAGCAAACTGTTTCCCAGTTCACAATTTACATTCTCAAATCGATGTTAACAACTATGAGTAACTTTAGTATTTATTTTTATAAGAAATGAATATAATCACTTCCACACCAGCATGTATGTCTTGTGCACTTTGCTGTGTTAAAGTCGTATTCCACAGTTGATTGTAATCCTTACTATAAGTATTATGGCTTTACCTTCTACAGTGCGTGGTTTATGAATGGTGTTGTACTAAAAAAGAATGGTATTATTTACGGAGATCTATAATGTGACTTCAACCTTGAATCTAGTTGGTATGTTATTGTTATTACTTATTGTTATTATGAAGTGGACACTTGCATGAAGTAAAAAATATGTTTTTTGATAACAAACCTATGCGCTGTGTTTAACGATTTCGATTTTTCTTGTTTCTTTAAAATTCATAAAAACCAAAAATTTATAATATCACTTTTTTTTGATAAAGATAATGAAACGTTTTTGTCGAAACACGTGTCAAGCGTATTTTTGATCAACATTTGTTGAATTGTTTAAATTATATGAATACGAATTTAATGAAGTAAAGCTCACAAACATAAATGAAGTTACAGAATATCACTTATAAATTTCAAAATGCAATGCAATCTGTATAATAAATCCGGATCCCTACCGCTTGTCTCAACTTATAGTGGTGAGGTGTTCCTGCTACTAGGACCCACATATTTACGCGTCCTTTATATAATGCCTTTATTTGTAGAGTGGGCCGATACGGTTTTCGGTACAGAGAAGCTCTTGTATGTTTACAGTAGAAGTTCAGCTGATTTAAATCCTATCCGATGATCGCATTCATTTACAGTGCAAACTTAGGCCTATTTCCATTACATTTGTTTTAATTGTAGAAAAAGAAATACTTTCAATTTGGGCCCTCCAATGCAATCTATGGATTTATGTTGAGTTTTATTCAAGAACATCAATTTTATTAACACAGATTTAATCAATTACACAAAATTGCGTAACACATTGGAATATTCTGCTTTATTGCTATCGACTGGTTACGGTTCACCGGTTAACTGGTTAATTTTTTTTATGAAAATCGTCTGTTAGGAATTTTCTAAAAACCGGTTTATAACCGGTCTGAAAAAACGGTCCGTAAAACCGGTCTGAAAAACCGGCCTGAGAAAACCGGTCTGAAAAAACTAGCCAGAAAAATTGTTCTGAAAACCTGGTCTGAAAAAATTTGTATAAAAAAAACATGTCTGAAACACCGACCTGAGAATCCGGTCTGAAAAAAACGATCTCAATGCTATCAAACTAGTTTTGACGTAATCACTATTTAATTCATTATTTTTTCTTCATTTGCCGATATGGATAAGAAGAATTATGTTTAAACGATAATAAATAAATAAAACAAAATCGTATGTATAACGCATAAGCGGGCATTCATTATTTATTTTCAATAAATAGAATCACATAGATAATAACGGTTTTAGAACCGAGCTTTTACCATTTCTGAACCATCCCACCTGAAAGACGAACTCAACCACATTACGACTGTCCTTTCACAAAACAACTACAACAAACGAGACATCCAACACGCTATTACTCAAAAGGCCCAACTCGCAAACACAGAACGTACCAATACTCCTACACCACCTACCTCTATAGCATTTCTACCTTACATACACAAAACCACCGACCGCATCAGCAGACTACTTAAACAACAAAACATAAAAACCGTTTTTACTCCCTTTCAAAAGCTTTCCAATTTCCTTCCTCCGACCAAAGACAAGTTACCTACCCTCCAATGCTGCGGTGTGTATAGTGTACCTTGCTGCTGTGGGAAAGCCTACATCGGGGAGACAAAGGCGCCGATCAGCGTTCGAGTTTCTGAACACGAGCGCTGCACTCGACTGAAACGTCCCGCAGAGTCGGCTATCGCAGAACATAAACACGATACAGGCCATAGCATTCAATGTGACAAGACCAAAATCCTAGCCCGTTCTTCCACCTACCTCAACCGTGTGATCCGTGAATCCATAGAAATACACAAAACTCCTAACAATATTAACCGAGACCACAGCTATCCCCTACACAATGCCTACAAACTACTATTTCCGACTAAATCCAAGCCCCGCCCTACAACCGCTCAACCGCTACAGCCCGACAGCCAATCACAGACCCAGCATTCACACCTTGTTACCCACTCGTCCCTTATAAACCCGGTGCCTGCACCGCAAAGTGACCACAGCCCTGAAGATGTCCCGTGGAACCGAGGACGAAACGTCGGCAGTTCATGCACCGATGACGCGGCTCCAACCCGGAACCCTAGCTGCTATCAACGGTTTTAGAAGTTTTAGTGTGCGTATGTCGACGTGAGTCATGTCACGACCGCTTCTAAGGCAGCTGTTTTAGACAGGATTTTCATAAAGTTTTTTTCAGACCGGTTTTTCAGGCCGGTTTTTCAAACTGAGTTTTCAAGACCTGTTTTTCAGATCGGTATATTCGGACCGGTTTTTCAAGCCGGTTTATCAGAACGGTTTGAAATGGTTCAAATACCGTTTTTTTAAGGACTGGATAAAAATTGCGAAACTGGTTTTCTGGTTAAATTTTTTTATTGGCAGCACTATTCTGCCCCCTCCTTGAACGATAAACAGTGTCGCTCTGCTCCTCGAAACTTTGAAGCAGGAGATAACTTACCTGTCATTTTCAGTGTTATTTATGATTGGCACTACATCACAAAATTTTGTTTAACTTTTATTATATATATATTTATTAACAACGTTATGGTTGACACAAGATGACTGGAAGGGGTATGTTTATAGCTATTTATGCATCTTGCTTTGACAGAACATAATTAACAATTTGTTTTGAAATGAACATTTTGTTTCTTTTTGTAGCGCCATCTGATTTTGGTCTCAGAACTAAATATTGAGAAATAAGCAAAATTCTCTCATTTAAGATGATTCAGCCTGCAGTGTTCTCCTCATTGTAAGAAAGTAAAGTTTTTACAATTGTTTAGATATTGTTCACTGATGCCTCAAAATGCTTAAGCCAACATGTTCTCGAATATGCTGTATGTTCATTGGAATCGCAATATTTTATTGCTTGACGTATATTTAAAATTTGAGAAGGCTGGGGAAATACACTTTCAAGTGGATTTAAAATACGAAATGCAAAGTACGTTTCTCTAGTAGGCGTACAATAAATTTTTCATTTGCATCTTGTTGTTTTTTTCTTTGTTAATAAAGATTTCAACAACAAAAATTGGCGAAAGGCTGTTTATGAACGTTTCGTATTAGAGCTAAGGCGGTGATAAAAATGAGAGTTCGACATCACTTATCAATACGATTACCGAACATTATGGAGATTAAGTTTAATATGTAAAACTCAAAACGCCTAATACACCCACGACGATTATTGCTAAATTAAAAAAATTAGACACGTTGCTTTTTTATACAGGGTGCAGAATTGACAAGGTCTGTGGGAACATGCAGTTGCATGTAAATTTTTTAATGCGGTACCATTATCTTTCCAGTGCAATTTGGTTTAAATTAGTTTATTAATCACTGAAGAAAATTGAAATACAGATACAAAAGTAGGGAAATGTGGCTAATTGAAATAATACTCTGTACAAAAAACCATAATATTTACCGGAACGGTTGTGGCATTTTTATCGCGCGAACTAACCGCGCTTAGCCAAAATGTAAACGCCTGTATCACGTTCGTTTTGATCACAGGTTCGGACCGCACATTACCAGCACTTTTTTTTTCAAGTTTTTCTATTTTAATACGTGCTAATTGCATATTTCTGTGTTGCAACAATCAACATTAAAGCAATAATTGATAATAATTCCTAACAAACTTGTGGAATTTAAGAATGAAATTTAATGTATTAATACTTAAATTATAATAGTTTTTGACAACAGAAACAACTCAAAGACGTTCATTTATAAAAACCTGGAATGGTATGGAGACACAATTTCAATTAAAAAAATAGTGCTGGCGATGGGGTCCAAACCCGTGATCAAAAGTTACGTGATCCAAAGCAATCTCACTAGGCTAGCGAACATCTATCGCTTCGCGCCCGCGATCATTTCATCGCGCGATAAAAGGGACAAACACCGTATCTGTAGCCAAATTTAAATAGACCATTAATATTCTAAATTCAAAAATTATTATTCAAAAGATAAATTTATTTTAAGTGTTTGTAATATTAATTCAGGACACGTTTTATAAGAAAATATCAAACTCTGCAAAATCAACAAAGTTGTATAAAAGTAGAGCATAATGTAATGCACATTCTTGCAAGGCGGCAATTGTGTATTGCACTGGTCAGTAATTGAGTACTTATAATAATTTCAAATATAGAAATAAATTTAAATAACGCACTCCAATTTCTAAAGCTAGTCAATTATTTTTATTTAATTATTACAATTAGGCCTTTCGCTACTGATTGTCAATAGTCAACCATTAGAGATTGGAGGACAGTTGCACATTAGTTAAGATAATATTTAGTCAAGTTCGAGTTACAGTTAAAGTTGTAAAGCACCAACAATTCAAGATGTAATCTTGTAGTACAAATTGTCCTCTTAAGTGGAAACTACAATTGCAGTTTGCAAAATTTTTATATAAAAAATTATGTAATGAGAATTAATTGTCAATCTCTTCTTCCTCTAGGTTTTTTTTAGGTACTCTTAAATTATTCTGCAAAAATTATCATTAACAATATTATTATGTTATATTTTAAATTTATTACACTTATTTCTTTACTTTTGTAACCGTACAATAATGACTATAGACAAGATATTCCAAACAAAGTTATTTTAACTATTATGTCGGCTTACAAGGGGGACTGGGCTATATTTGAAATACTGTATTTGATATACAATTATATTTTGTAGTTTGCATTTTAGATACATGCTAATTATGACAGTAATTTTAAAGAAAAATCACTCGCGCAGCTTCCTGCACCATCCGATTTTTTGACGACTAGTAAATTTTGAGCTACCGAGGGATTTGTAACAATACCTAGTGGTCAAAAAACATTTTAACCTTTTAGTGTAGACAAAAGTCACGATAGGATTCGAATTGCACTCTACTAAGATGAATTTAAACGAAAGCAACTGAAAATGTAAATTATAAATAGTGAAATATTTAAATGCAATTTAAAGCACATAATTATGTCAATTTATGTTGGAGATATTAATGAAAAAGCTGATTTGACTGCACCAATATTAGAGGATTGTATTTTGAAAGGGTGCGTTTTTGAACGTATGCTAATAGAGAAAAAATCATCGACTAAAGTTTGTCTGTAGACTCCTTATCGGCGCTTAGTAAAACCAAATGCCTATAATAGTGTGTCATATCATTTACTCAATTAATTTTTACGGATAATTATGTTCTGAAAAGTGCTTAAGTAAAAGGAATAAAACTTGCTAAGGCGAAGTTATTTTTTTATTTTGCCTAATTACTTTCAGAACTTTTATAATGATCTCGATCGATCTCGTTTGTTTCCTACTAATTTGTGCAACTACCAGGCTTTAGTTAAACATTTTTAAAGTTTAGTTCTATCTTCGCCTCTACGGTAATTATTAACGATGTGCAAATATCATTTAAGTTTTACAGTATATTTACTGGTATGTATTAAAGTTTCTTTTAAAGTTTGACTATTCATTTTGTGATTTATTTGAACAAATTGCTGCTCGTTTCAGACGGTTAGCCTATTTAGTAGGAAAATTGCTTTAAGAAGTTATTCTTTCCTCGTTTAAAAATATTGCGTCTCTTGTTTGCTCACCTGCGCCAAAATTGGTTTATCTGTAGGTAAAAGAAAGAAATAACTCCAGTAATAATTGCACACAAAAGTGAACACAATTTACTAGGTAGTTACGTTTAAAGTGTTAATAAGCCAAACAATGATTGGGCGGTAATATAAAAAATCAAATGGAGTTTCAATTTACAATTATTATATTGAATTATGCCGTGGCCTGTACGAAGTGTAGACTTGCTAGCTTTGGACGTTTTTGTTCAGAACTCTCTAAGCATTAAAAGATCATAATTATTCGAAAGGTTTTGGAAAACTTTAGCTGTAGATTTACGTGGACGAGTGGTGGAAAACCTTATTACAAATGCTGAAATGTGTATTCAAAAAAATGGGGGCTATTGCTTGTTATTTTAAATAGTAAAATATTTTTATGGAGAAAAAAAGAGTTTCTATGTTCATGTTATTTTTGTTGTTTCCAAAAATTATGCGAACACATTATTAAAACATAAACACTAAGATAAAAATAAAGCTCTTGTTTTATAGACTATTAAAAGAAAGAAGAATAAAAAATACACGAATTTTCAAGAAAAACCACTACCTCAGCTTCCTGCACAATGCGATTTTAGGACGACTGGTGAATTTTGAACTACCAAGGGGTATGTAACAATACCTAGTGGTCAAAACATTATTCTTTAATATTTCTTTCGTATTCTGTGCTGCAGCTTAGTTAAAGCGTTTTGTTTATGTGAGTGCATTTATAATTTTTAATCGAAAATTGTTATTGATTACTGAAAAAGCTTTTTTTAATCGCCTCTTATACTTTTCTACTTAAATCGGAAACGTTCGCTTTTTTTTATATATTTACCAACAAAATTTAGGGTTACACTACATAAGCTGCGTTCAAAAAAAAGTCAAGTGTAGCATAAGCACCGCATATGCAATTATGCATATTAGAAATATTTAACGAAACATCAAAACACAAGAAAAAGTTAAAAATTTGATGTACCAGAACATTAATACCGGATACAAATTTTTGGAAAACTCTTGCCATGAAAGACCAAAGAAGTGTCTTTGTTTAGTTTATTAATCTGCAATTAATTAATTTGTCATTTTGCAACTATTTAACCAAAATCTGTTTGTTAAAATGATTTTTGCACAAGAGCACAAGATTTTCTTAATTGAATCATATTTTCGCAATGGGATTCCAGAAAATGGTAAGTGGAGATACAGTATTTAGTCTTGCATTAATGAATTTTGAAAAAACTTTTCTCAAGTTGAATTTCTGGCAGGTCAGCAGTATATATGAGGTAAAGGAGAGGTCTTAAGACACTGCTCTGTAGAACACCGGATTTAATGGGGTCGTATGAGGAACACAATTACCTCCACTTTTGCCGACGATACAGCCATTATATCTATTCATGAAACCCTATAATTGCTTCCGAAAACCTCCTACATCATCTAAACCGGATCTCCGAATGGCTCGGTAAATGGCGTATTAAAATAAACGAATCTAAATAGGTCCAAGTAACATTTACCATTCGATTTAGTGTCTGTCCGCCGCCGGTCAGTATTAACAACACACCTATACCCGTGAAGACGGAAACCACATACTTGGGACCACACCTGGATCAGCGACTCACATGGCAGAAACATATCAAAACCAAACGCCAGCAGTTAAATCTTAAACTCCGCAAAATGTACTGGCTTATCGCAAGAAAGTCCAAACTATCCTTAAGCAACAAACTGTTACTGTACAAAACAATGCTGAAGCCTATCTGGACTTACGGTGTACAGCTGTGGGGATGCGCCAAGCCAAGACGGATAAAAACCATCCAACAATTTCAATCAAAAACACTCCGCGCCCTGGTGAATGCGCCTTGGTACGTTTCCAATCTGACGATACACGAAGATCTTGGTATTCCATTCGTAGTTGACGAAATCCAGAGATTTGCAGAGAAGTACCACCAGAAACTCCAGGCACTCAGCAACGAACTAGTCCAGCAATTATCCAACGACCACTTACCTGTAAGATCCTTAAATTGAAGATGGCCTCGTGATCTGCTAACAGCACCCTAAGTGGAAGGAGTACTACAGGAGTACCATCGATGGATGGGTTCTCCTATCAAGCCTTTTTAAAACGTCATCGCATTTACTTAATCCTCCATGCAGAGTAGATTGTAAATAGTCTTTAATAAAATAAAAATAAAAAGTTGAATTTGAGTTTAAAAAATCACAAAATACAGTTGTAAACACGGTTTAGTTGTTTAGAAGTACAGGCAGTAGAGAAGATAGTGGGCGGCCATTCCTTCGAATTCATGAAATTGTCGAGGATGTAAGGCAGCGATTAATCGATGAACCCACAATGTTTTTACGTAAGTTATCACAGGAAGTTGGGTTATCGTATGTTAGTATCCATACAAAATACAGGTCTATCAGGAATTACTGCCAGCGGATTACAATAAAGACTTTTATAATATAGCCAATGGTTTATTCAACGCTTAATGAATAACGACGAACTGCTGAATGTAACATTTTATTCTGATGAAGCTTGCTTTCAACTTTCTGGTTATATAAACTCTCAACATATGAGACTATGGAGTGCAGATAATGCTCGCATATTTCGTAAAACTCTCTTATACCCAGTACATATTGAAGTATGGATTGCAGTTCCTCGTAGACGTTTAAGTGGACCGATATTTTTTGAAGAATCTGTAACTGCTGAGAGATACAGGAACAATATATTGAGTGTTTTCGTAAACCTGTTGCACGATGACGAATTGTAGCAATTTCCAGCTGTATGAGCGCAAACAGCTTAAGAAACAATTAACTATTACGTGAATTCTTTGATGACCGTATTATACGCATAGGTTCACAGTCAAAATTTCCTGCTTGGTCTCCAGATTTGACTCTGTTTTTCCCATGAAAAGACGTGTCAGTTTTTGCTTGGAGAGTAGAGGACAGCATTTTCACCAGTTCTTGTCATTTGGAAGACCTTTCGTTTAATAGATAATTTTTCTAAAATTCAAAAATTTTGAAAATTAGTTTGTTTTTCTAATCTTATATATTTGGAAAATGTTTTAAAACATTTGAAAATTTAGTACATTATTATCACAATTTTCAAAATTTTAAAACTTTGAAAACTTGAAAATTTAGAAACGTTTTGGAAATCTTAAAAATTTTGAAAATTAAGTTTGAAAATTTGCTGAAACATAAAATTTCAAACAGCTTACAATTTTTTGAAACTTTTTGGAAATTTTGGTAATTTCAGTAAGCTGAAAATGTATTAAAATTTTTTTTAATGGAAACTGAAACGGAGCCGCAAACAATATTTATTCGTTTAAATAAAAATTAATACTATAATTTGGTCGTTTATTTAGCGATTTTCAAATTAAAAGGTTCAGGTGAACGACCAAAAAAACCCCCACCCTATAGGCATTTTCTCAATAAAAGGTTGTTTTTATTATCATTATTTTGACTGTTCATACCGATTTTGAAGTCGAAATTCGTAAATTCTTGATAAAATAGGAAATCGACGGTGGGGCGATCGGAGGGTAGCAGGAAGATCACGTTTGCGCAGATCGGCTATTCGAGGTGCGTAGAATACGAATCTAAGCTTATTTTTCAGGATCATCTATGCTGAAGCACCCCTCCTCGGGCGGACCAATCTCGCTACTTTGCGGTTTCATCCCACTATAATTCCCAATCTTTCCTGGATTAAAGCGTCTAGGGGGTGCAAAGTGTATGCAGGCGGACACACAGACACCATGAAAAAACCTGGATTTTCGGTATTGTCGGACCCTAAAACGTGCATATCCTTCAAAATCCCGACTTCCGAAATATTGACGATAACAATACCTTCCCATAGCTATAATCCGTATAACGAGGAAGGTAAAAACATCATGTAGATTGGTTGAACTCGTCTGCATCAAATTTTAATTGTATTATTCAGTCACAAAAAGTACTTGTCCTATTTTTAGTTAAATACAAAACATAGAGTAGCTTAATTATAGAAAAATCAATGAGGTTCTTTCGGATGTTTCTTGAAATAGCATCTATAAAAGGTTTGGGCAACCCACTTGCTGTGTTTATTAAACAGACAGTTTGTAAGTGCAAGCCATTAACGATAATTATTAAGCCATTAATGTCATTGTTACTTTACTTTGACATGTAAAAAAAAGTTGTCGCTTCAGATCCGCTAAATATTTAAACTCGGCAAATGGAATCAATTGCATGTGCAGGGTATTGTGTTGTATAATACAAATTCATGTTATTGCTGAAAATAATAAGTGATTCGCATCGACTGTTTTAGCAGATTAAGTAAAATCGCGCTCTATGTTACAAATGATCACGTAGAGAATTTAATTTGTCGATTTGCTACCCCACTGACAAATATAATTAATTTTGCAGCAAAAGAGGATTGAGCTTAGTTTGCATTATAATTTTCGTCGTGCATGCAGTCCGGTCGTCCGTTATATATTTTAAGCCTTATAATGCTGGCTTATACTCTCTTAATACTATTAATTTAATAACTCTATTGTAGTACACAGTATTGAACGTTATCTCCACTTCATTAAAATGAATTTTTATAAATAATTTGCATTGCGATATTTTACTGATCTATTTTTGTATTTCCGCTCATTTAATTATTTTTTATATAGGCAAAGCTACTTAGCTTATTTTTTAAACAATAGTACAAAACTTTGTTTTTTCACTAATTAATTAGGCATAATTACTCAGTCGTGTTATCTAGCAAAACAATAAAACATAAATTCTTTGAAAACCTTTATTTTTCATGTTTTATTTTACAGTTATAACCAACGTCAGAGTTTTTTTTTTAAATAATATATTCTACTTGTTAAGGAAAACAACATATATGAGAGCACTTCTATAAATGCTGTTGTTGCCGTTACTATGTAAGCTTCTTGTCGCAACAGCTTTTAAAAATGTTCTATTTGAATACCTAAGCAACCAAAAGAACACAAGTTTCCTATACGATGATAACTGCTGAATTTGCCACAAAAAATTCCCATTTACATACCCCAAATCAACTTGTGCCCCAATAGCCCACAAAAAATAATTCTTTTTAATTTAAGGTTAATACAATTTTTGTAAAATTTGTGCATTAATAAGAATATATTTTCACACATACTTGTAGACGCTCGAAACAAACTGAATTCATAAGATTCATCACAATTTTTCTGCTTTTTTCGCGTTTTGTATGGTATTTTTGTTGACCTACTACTGTTTTTTGATTGAAGTTTCTGATTAAATACAATTATAAGATATAATACGCTGAAAAATTATGTTTTGGTGAATTTATGTTTAAGAATTTTAGATATCGAAACTTAACTACTGTAACATTTCGTAATGTCGTACTTTAATAGTACTCGTTTCTATAATTGTTAATATTTTAATTGCATTTATATCATATGGAAATGGAAATTTTTGTTTGTTTAATGTTTCACCTCTTATACCCGAAGGTGTCGAGGTCATAATTAACTTAATTAATAATTTTGGTGCTAGAAACAAATATGTTACCACACTTTGTATATACAGTTACTTTGGATTACAGCTACAATCGAAGTTAAAACTGATCAAATATTACAGGTTGCAGAGGTATTCGAAGTGATATTGAGTATATTTGCAATTATTGAGCACGTCTAGACCGTCCCGAGTAAATTTCGAACTCCGCATCAACGCACGACAGATATACACCCTTGCCATCGTATCCTTTGAAATTTACTTTCCAAAAAGCATTTGGAATAGCCAGGTACTTCAGCAGATCGTCGTCTAGTGGACCATTTTTCAGTACGTAAGTTCCCTGTAAGAAAAAGATACTTAAACAATGTATAGTTTTAAATTGTTTCTCGAAATAATTATGCTGCAAAATTTGAATGACGGATTGTCGGCGCAAAAATAAGTAAAAAAGTTCTGATAAACATGAATTCCCAAACACTTCGTTACGGAGCTAGGGCCTCCTAAAGATGGAACAGTGGATCACTTTTCAGCGATAACTTACGCAGTAGTTACACTAAAAATTTTAAATTCTATATCTGAGCATTTAAACATTTACCTTAGTATTTATACGCATTTTTGTTCGAATAACATTAGAGGTGTCTCATATGAAAGAGTATCGTAATATGTTACTAGCAGAACCCGTGGGCTACGCCCCCCTTTTTATTATAACCTTATACCCGACGCTTGCCGCTCCAAATGGTTCCTCCGATGAATCGGTTTCAAGAATGGGAGCTGATCCCGGAACGAATATCTCGCAAAACAACTGAAATAAGCCCGAAAAAAAGCCCGGAGAAGAACAGCTCCAAAAAATTTTATTATCTAAATTTCCATTATGTGCCTAACCACTCCTTTAAAAAAGTCAGTTTAACCGGTTAACTTTTCCTCATTTCCAATGAAGTCCTTTAATGGAGATTTTCAAACTGATTTGAATTAAAAATACGCACCAAAGAAATCTGGTTAGACATATGCATAAATTTCCCAAATTAAATTTGCCTTTATTCATGTAAATCCATCAGTAGGAAAACAAAATTAGTTTTTTTTTCAAGAAAAGTTTTTTCTTAATTATGCGGCGATCCACCAAAACACACGTGCTTTTATTTAGTGGCTGTTTTGCTGTTGTTTGTTTTCTCCGCGAAATAATTTTCCGGGTTTTTTTGGTCGGGGAATGTTTTTATTTGAGTATGTCTGTATCGGAGCCTTTTATCAGCCGATTTTTGACGGCCGGTGTTTTACATAGCGTATTTGTTTTCGAACTTTTCTCGGGGCTGTTTTCACAGTAAACGATAAAAGGTAATGTTTCAACAGCCCGGATGTGTTACGAAATATTGTGAAATGCATTAAATCTTCGATAACAAAGTTGGTGATTTTGTTATAAGTGAAATATGATTATATTGTATTGGCGTCACTGCGAGCGGTTCTGTATGTTTAACACCAACTCGTCGCAAGCTGTTGAAATCAAGTGCTACTTCAGTCTTTTAAATGAACAGCTGGGAGCTGCATGCTTCATTCTCTGCATTTGTGTTTGAAATGACAACTGCAGGTTATATTCTAATAATACGAAGACATCATAGGAGTCAGTTTCTGCAGTGGAATATTCTAGCGGCCCGCTCTACAAAGCAAAATGGTCTTTATAGAATGCCCTTGTCAACTTCCGTTTCCGGTATCGGATTTTTTTGAAAAGCTTAATTAGAAGAACTACAATTTTCGACATACCTCTTGAATTAATTTTTATCAAACTCGGTTCAGTACTTTCGCCTGTAGAGGGGTCACACAATCACCCACCCACAGACAGATATTTTTTTAAAACCACATTTTTGGGTTCCTTGGGCCCCTAAACGTGTGTTTTATTTAAAATCTAGAGTTCGAAAATTTTCATGATTAATCAATACTTTCCTATACCGATGGTGTATGGAAAGTAAAAACATTATGCATTATTGGCGTGCAAGTCGTATTACTTTGTAATCTTGTTTTTAAATATGGTTCCTGTCAAATGAAGATGTAAAATGGCGAAATCGTTTAATTGCGTGCTAGATTTTAATTCATTCTCTGTTATGTTTGGTTTGAGTCTGAATTTACACAGCTGTGGTTACCTACAGTAAAGAAGTTGGAGAAAGTAATTTAATGTCTACAGTGGCAACTAGTTACAAAACATGTTATTTTCGTGGCCGTTAAAAATGAATTAATTAATTTTATTATTTATTGCACCATTACGTTGTAATGCAGAAAAATCAATTTTTTTAATTGCAAGTGGCTTGCAGCAATTCTCGATTATCTTTTTTTATGTGTTTCTGGAGAAGTATTATGTGATCGATTCTAAAGGATATCTATATTTCCACTAAAATCACCAACCGAAATGAAATTAAAATGCAGAATAAACAGAGCTTCAAAATTATGTCACATTTTGCTTTAATGAGAGTTGCGTCCATCGCTTTTTTTTTGTTTCCTTAAGAAATAGTATTCATCAAAACAAATTAACTTCGGTAGCTTTGGTTACATGTTCTTTACTTTAGTCTTTCAAAAAATAGCAGAAGAGGATTACTTAATGGCTGTACTATGTAAATAGTCTAAAATGTAAAAGCATAATACTGGGCACCCTTTAAATCATTTTCCTTAAATCTCTTTAAATCAGCAGAAGCCTGGAAAATCTTTGTTCCGTTATTATACCTCCACTTCTAGACTATATGCCTGTAAGTGTTGGAAATGCTGCGGAGTGATAAAACTGCATTTGCATTAAATCTTCATACTACTAACCACCTGAACCTTTCTCTCCTTTAAATACAATCAAAACTCGTTAAATATTTAAGACCTATTCCACTGTACATTCATTTCTGCTGCTATTATGCATTAAAATTTAATAGAAAGTTCTGAAGTGCTGGAAAAGTCCTTTAATAAAATAATAAAATTATTTTTTAGGCGTGTTCAAGAGCGTAAAATCGTTTTAGCTATTTGTTATTCATCTGAGCTTTCTCAGAGTTCCTCTCATAAATATAATTAATATAAACTTCTTATGGTTATCCTATTTAAAATTCGTTTCTGCATGGTTATCTCAAACATAGCAATTATACAACAGTATGAATACTCCGTGACAAAATTTGAAGCAATCGCTAAAGAAAATAGAATTAACTTTCAAGGGTAGATTAAAAAAATTAAAACGCAACGTATGTTTTTTTAATAAATTACACTTCGATTACTGATCGATAGTACACATCACTGAAAATAGTAAGCTATTTTGAAACAAAAATGTGAAAAACTGCCTATCATGGTATTTAACTGATATTACGTATTATACCTATTGTAAATTAACAAAGTTCCATTTCATGTGATATTGTCACAAAGACTGGACTTTTAGTCGCAGAATACCAAAAAAAATTGTTAAAATTTAATAAGTAAACAATAACCATGGGCGTACTCAAATCCATTAAGTTATTAACTAAAAATTAATGTTGTAAAGCACCTGGTTTTGCGAGAAATGAACGTTTCAGAAGAAATGAATTTTATAAACTTCAACATGCATGTGTTTGTTATAAAAGAAAATAAGACTTATTAAAAATCGTGTTTGTAGTATTCCGAAAGTTATAAAATCATTTGAAGGCAAAAATTTGTCGCTGCTGGAATCAATTGACCGCTTTCATACTACTTAATAACGGGTGTCCAGAAAGTCTTTCAGTCCTGGGCGGCTATGGATTGTATACCGTATGTCTTTGGATATTTTTGTCGAAATTCTTAATACGCGCATTGGTGGAATAATTCCAATTTCCGTTTTCTAATTGTTGACCATTGCGAAAATAAGATTTCACAATAAAGGTTTTTTGTTCTTGCGTAAATATTTTATAACAAGAAATATGAGAAAGTAAATAATTTAAAATAAAAACCTTTTAATTTAAATTGACTTTGACTTATGTCAAATAAATTACTTAGATACGACTGAATAAAAGACATGCGGTATACAATCCATAGACTGAAAGACTTTCTGGACACCCGTTACTTAATTTAGCTTAGTACCGTTTAGTCACCAACAAAATATTGCAGCTGCTCTGCAATTTTTGGAAAAAAAGGTTTTACGCCATGCTAAGTTTAACTTATGTCCTGGGCACCATGAAATCTAGCCGAGTGCCCCCAATCAGCCAGAACTTCGTTGTTGTTTTCCCCTTAACAGTTAGACATCTTCCTAAATTCCTCAATCAACGGTATTACTATGTAGGTATCACAACAAAGTGTATCGGACGTAAATTGAAAGGGATAACTATTTGGCCTCTTTGCTATCTACAAGTCATGTGATAAGTCGATTTGACGTTAACTTGAAATGCTTTAAAGATTAAGAAATACATTTATGCCAAAGTAAGGTTTTGGAAAGCCTATTTTGAATTACCAAAGAATATTAATTTTCTTTTAACATCCTGAAAACATTTACATAATTTGTATTTTATGGAGATACTTGGAAAATTAAAGAACCGAAAGAATTAATGTAACACTGTTGATTGGCTTAGTGTCTAGCACATTCCATTTGAACTCGTTATTACTATAATTATTCCTTACTGCGAAGAAGAAATTTAGTAATTAAAATAGTTAAAAGCAGTGTTTAAACCGTTTCGCAACAGTGCATAACTAAATTAATAATTCTCAGAAAAAAATGAACCAATTTGCTTATTCCTCCCAGAATACTTTTCAGCTTCAAAGTATCGTTGTTTTTTTACAACTTCACTTCCATTCCTTTTTAAATATTTATTTCCTTGAAGCCTTGTTGGCAAACAAATGAAACAATTTAATTTAACGAATAAACACTACAAGCGTTTTACAAGCGCCAACAAGTGCTGTGGGTTGAACTAATAAACCGACGTTCGTCTTATTCGCATATTTCGACTGCAGTACCGAATGGAAGATTCTAAGTCTACATATACGCTGTTTTATGGCTGAATTTATTAGGTCTAGTCGTCGGGCGCCATATATTAATTATAACGTACCACTTTAATAGGGCATTCCTTTGGCAAAGTAAAATGATCCATAAAAGTAGTCCACAACTGATTTTTCAGCTCCATGATGTCACAGATATTAGTTGCATTGTAGTCTTTCAGGAAATACTCGCAGCTATCTGCATTTCCCAAATCGGCACATTTCCAGAAGGTTACAGCAATCTGCGAACAAAACAAATCACGTTGATATTTCTGAAAGATAATTAATCATTGCAAGCTTCACAGGAGTTGAATAATTACGTTTTAATTATAAATTGAAAGTTCTGATAATCTGCACGGGGCTATGTTAAATGCAGATTCTAGCTGCTTTCCCTCGCAGTGCATCCAAAACATCTTAGCGTGTTAAAATCATTCCCAGTTGTATTTTATATCGTGATTAAAGTCTAATTTGATTTTATCAGTTTATTTTCCTATTTCTATTTTATCGTTAAATTTTAACATAAATGTTTAATTGAAAACATTAAAATATGCTTTTGAATCAATAGTATATTATAATACAAGTGTATAAGCAAGCCTTTAAAGCACGCGCGACGGGTTTAAAAGCACGAGGCGAAGCCGAGTGCCTTTTAACTCCAAACTTGTCCTTTGGAACTCCCAAGATCCAAATTTGCTGTCTAGACCAGAGCTATGCTACCTACGCCTCTAGACGTTTCTGGCAGCTCACAGCTTCAGGTTTAAAAATTAAATGTAGAAAATATACAGGGTGTGTGTAACTTGGCGAAAGAACTACACGTGGCGATGTTGGTCATAAAATTCTGAGTCGAAAATCTTAATACCAAAATATTGCACCATGCTTCCTGGGTATGCACTGGATGTTCAAAGTTTGAAAATGAAGTCTTTTATTTAATAAGTGTTTTAATTCATTATCTGTTGACAGAAAGAGTGCAGAAGAAATAATAATTGCAATAAATATTTTTTCATAGATGTTGTTTTTCAGCCCCAAAAGCGTGTTTTAAACATATCTTCGTTAACTTATTATTGTAAAAAATACATATGGCAGCATTGTAAAACAATATTTGTTCACTAACAATGGATTTTACGTTCAATGATCCTTAGTTACCGTGCATTATAACAACAACGGAACAACGGAACATCAGAGAGGTTCACCATCAGTAAAGGTGTACGACAGGGCTGCGTTCTCTCTCCCATCCTGTTTAACATATATGAAGAATGGATTATCCGCAAAGCAACAGAGAATTGGAACGGAGGTATATCAATAGGTGGCCAGAAGATCTCGAATGTAAGATATTCCGACGACACAACAGTTCTGGCTAGTTCAGAAGAAGATATGGCGGAAATCTTACAATCGGTCAAAGAGCTGTATTTTGGTAGTAGACAGAGCGAACACCCTACCTCAACATTTTGAAAATATTCGAGACATACCAAGAAGAACTGAAGTTATTTATCTCGAGGCACGCATTTCGAACACCGGTAACTGCGAAGAAGAGGTAAAAAGAAGAATAGGGATGGCAAAATCGGCATTTTTTCAACTGACCAAAATTTGGAAAGACCACTGTATTACGAAACAAACAAAGAAAAGGTTGATAAGCTCCCTAGTATTTCCTATTGCTACATATGGCTCTGAATCCTGGACACTTAACACAGCGTGCCGCAGAAGAATTGAAGCTTTTACCGACGCATGTTAAGAATTCCTTGGACTGCGCGGAGAACCAACCTCTTCATTTTAAGAAATTTAAAAATCGACCAACCAGCGACTTTGGTCACGTAATCAGACGAAGCGGGATGGAAAAATTGTGCATACAAGGCAAAGTTGATGGTAAAAGAAGAAGGCGTCGGCCACCCGTGAGATTCATAGATCAAATAAAAAGTCTCACTCATCTATCTATGACCGAGGTAATGAGAACAGCAGAAGACAGGGAAACATGGCGGGCGGTTATCAACTCTGAGTAACATGAGGGGTCACGATACTCGGAATCGATTTACGACTAAGAAGAAGAAGAAGAAGAATTATAACAAAACACCTGTGGTGTGTGGATCCAATGTTGTCAAATGTACGTTCATCAACATCACCAACATCACCAATTTATACACACCCTGTATATAACTAATACATTATTCAAATTTGTGGTCGATTATCTTCAATTTTTTTAATGTGTTTGCTACTTCTATCTGCCAGTGCCGCCTATTTTACTTTAGTACATTATTTGACCTGGATTTTCAAAATAAATTTACATAGTAAAAACTAGCCTAGTGTTTTGCCTCGACTATTGAAACGTATTCCGCCAACGAAGAGGCTTGCACAGACCTGGCGTAAGATAAAACAAACAAATAATTTTATTGCTAGTGCAGTACAAACAAATGTAAAACGTAGCAAGTATAATTTTAAAAGCTTTTTAGTAAGGTACTTATAAAGAATTATAGAAAAAGCTTTCTTTGTTTTCACCTTTGTCGTAATTGCACTTATCTTTATAAAAGTTAATGAAAATTTCCACTTTCTGTATCAGTAAAGTGAAAATTAAAGTAGTCGGTTTTATTAATTATCTATAAGTTTTTCATTTATTTCTAATATAACAACTATTTGTTTATCTGATTTTTGAATTCTTAATTTCTACGCATTTCTAATGGCAGATCTGCACAATCGCGATGTTCCTGCCACTCTCCGGCTACCACCACCATTAATTATGTGTTGTTTTTTTAAATTTTTGGACTTGAACTTGTTGAATGACAATAGGGACAATCTTCCATTGAAAAACGACCTATAGCGGGTTTCATTTTGGTTGTTTACCTTAACATTTTAATTGAGTAATTGCCAACCAAAACGAATATTATTTTTTTGAAAATCGGTTTTTAACTTTCAGCGGATAAACATTGTTTGCAATTACAAAATTCCAGATATCATCAAACTAGATAAATATTTCAAAAAACTACACTGCAATATAGTCGCTCTTGAAAAAGAAGATGAGAATTGTATAATTTTTTTGGAAAATCGATTTTATCTTTCAGCGATTAAAATGAGAAAACCGATCTGTAAGGTTTTTTTAGTCGTTTACCTGAACGGTTTAATTGGATAACCGCCAAAAAATTTTCAAAAGTTTTCTAAATTAGTGCAAAGTTATGAAAAACGTAAAAAATTCAACATTTTTCAGAAAGCATTTATCTCTCTATTTCATGTAATGGGCAAAATTTTGATGATTAGGTAATATAGGCAATTTTGCAAATTTGGCCCAACACATACAAAAAATTAAAAAGGGGTAATTTTACAGGTCTGAAAAAGATGCACATGTTTTCTTGTAGAAGAAAAAATAGGTATTTTCTATTTTTACGTTTCCGATAAAGTAAATAACATTAAAAATTAATGCGAAATTGGACAAATTTTTAATAAATTAGAAATTTGAAGTTTTGTATAATTTAAAAAGAATCATTTCATAATCGAAATTTTAACTTATTGTGTGTAAGGCAATTCATCAAAATAATAATAGTGAACAAATCACAATTGTTGATCCATCTAAAGTTGACCTATTTGCTTAAGACTGCTACTCCTATTTTATTGATTTTTACAAAAGACAGGCATTTATCAACCCAACAACTGTCTTTAGATCTCGAAATGAGTTAAAAATCATTGCAGACAGCTACTTTTATGGAAAGTGTTGCAGTAAGACGCATTTGATATAAGAGTCTAATTTTTGTGGACAAATAAAAGAGTGTGTTAACAGTTAGTCAGAAATGATAACGTTAACAGGCGTAGTTGCCTTTGCCGGTTAACTATGGGCATACATTTCTGAAAATCACATTATTACCCTCTTTCTCCCCTACATCTACTACTTTTTATCTTAAACAAAATCAAAAATGAGCAATGCAGTTGGTCTGGACTATCCTACACTTGAGAAACTTTCACTTTTTCCAAGTTCAAGCTATATTACAAAAAAAAGGATGGGAAGATACTAGTCGTGCAACGAAAAAGAAATGTGACGTGCAGTCAAAACGAACCAAGCCAGGCTTCTTTAGCATAACGTCGAATTTTTTAGTGAAAGATTTTGTAGACTACAGGAATTCAAAAAGCAAAAAAGAAATTCGTCAGTCAAAAACTGTATGGGAGGAATTAATCCCCCTAAATAATGCTGCACCATTATATTAAGGTGTTAATCTAATTCTGCTAATCAGCAATTTTACCTTAAACGAAAATATTTTATCGTCACCAGTTTACTAACTAATGGGACTTAAATTTTCGAATTTTTGAAATTATTAAATTTATCATAGTAGTGGACTGCAGGGGCGCGTTTAAGAGGAAGCTGGAAGGGCTGTAGCTTCCCCCCTCTCAACAAAAGGCACTGAATATATACTACAATTAAATTCGTTAAATATTGTACAAACGTAATGCATCGGCAGATGCCTTATAATTAATTGTAAGAAATTGATAGTAAATTCTAGTAGCTGGAGGTAAAAGCTAGTAAGATTTAAATCAATTAGCGGGAATAATAAATGTTTGTTTTTACAAGAACGTAATTGTGTATTTCCGAGACCAGATTTGTTACTTGTTGTTTTATCATATCTTCTAATTTTGCCTTATAATATCTAAATACCCAAAGAAATCGGTTATTATACATATATAGGTATACCTTATATTAATGGCGACACGTCGGTTTACCTTCTGCAAAAGATAAATTGTGAAGCCTCCCCTTCAATTTATTTCTATGTTGTAGAATCATAAAATATGAATACTTGGACGTATCAACTTGACAGCGTGAATAAATATTAGTACAAATTAGTAGGTTCATAAGTTATAGTCACTGGTAATAGAGTTATATGTTTTCAACTTTTTTTTTTATCTTGCAAATACACACACTGAAGGAGCTAGAATATATATCACCTTTAATATATTTGTCCTATCTTTTTTATCTTGTTTAAGTTTTTATAACCATTCTAAATGATTACAAAATAGGAACTCTGAAACTAAAAGTATGCGGTTTGTACTTGAATAAAACCAAAAATTTGTTGTTATTTACAAAAAATATGTTTTTCGTCAAATTTTTCTTGATTAATTTTAAAATACGGACAAATACTTAAATAATGTTTTTTGAACAATTTAGGAAAGAATTTCCTAGAAACCTTTTCCTACTATATTACATTCATCAGGATTTACTTCCGCTAAAAAAAACTGTAGAAGATGGAAAGACACCTTTTCATTTTATCTGCAGGTTGTCAAGTAATGAGCACCATTGCCGTGATATAATTGATTACAAAAACAGGGCGACACCTCAGGTGTAAGCTTAAGATGTTAGGCACGAATAGCATAAAAAAAAGATGAAACGAAATGCGATTGCCATAAATAATTTTACAAATTAAAGTTTAATTATTTTGGATTAATCTACGAGGAAATGCAGACAATTTGTTGTTTTTACTTAAACGCACCCCTAAGACCTGACGTGAACAGCAACTCTTTGAAAGAAATGTCGATTACGGCACTAGATAGTGAGTGCTGTTAGAATTAAAATTTTAAATATATTTTGGTTGTATCAGAACCAATTTATATTTACCAGTGTTATGAACGCAAACTTTTATCATTATTCAGTTTAAGTAAACAACATTAAACTTTAATCAAACGTTGAGACCCCTGACATCACTTAGAAAATGTAACATGAAAAAAGTAATCAGAAGAGTCTTTTAATACTAACTAATTTTGTTGTTTCGCGCACTGTAGCTATTTCAACTACCCTGAGGCTACGCAACATGAACAGTTGAATGAGTCAGTCATGTAATGTACGTATTTTACAAAGGAAAGCAAAGTGAAATATTGGTTTTATTGCTACTTACAGTTAATTTCTGGACTTCTCTCTTAACGTGTAACTTGAAATTCACCGCAGTTGTTGATCCGTGCTCGTCACGTGTAAACCCCACGTTGTCAAACACTAAGGGAAGATTTCTTTGTCTGGGACACATAGCCAATTTTCGAAACTGTACTTTTCGACCCTGAAATAAGTCATTGTTATTTCTAAGTACGAGGATCTTTCGCCCCATTAATAATACTCGTGACAAAATAATGCAATTTACTGGCAACAAGATCACTGCGCGCCTTATGTGAAACGGTCATATTGTGGTGGAAAAGAGCGCTAGAAGAACACACCCTCCGCGAGATAAAACTGTTAAATTTGAATAGTTTTTTCATCAACAATTTCTCTTCCGAATGGTTGTTTTAGCGTGCATTGTTATTCAAATTTTATAAGATTACTATAGCTCGCGTACTATTTTATAGCAGTCACGGCCGTAAAAGAAGTATAAACGTAGAGACGAAATTATTCTTTTTATGTAACGAGCATTGTTTTTCTTCTTTCTTAGCTTAATTCATCGTAAACATGCACTTTTAAAATGCAATTGTCATTGCTGTAACGAGCGTCAAATAATTTCTTCCTACAATTTCGCTAATGATATCTGTATTTCTAGAACAGTATAAAATTTCGGGGTACTTGAAAGAGGTTTATTAGGTTTGTTTTTACTAATGAACATTTTAACAAATGATCTTTCAGAGACTCTCACATCTGAGGCACGAGAGTTCGCCGTCACATTATCAATTTATCCAGCACAAAGCGCAAACGTTAATAACGGGGTGATGGATTGACTTACGTACTATATGAAACTGTGTCTCGGCACACAACAACGCGCTGCATAAAACGGCAAAAAGTAGCACAATTTGACCCATACTGCCTCCGCCACTCAACAACCGTCATGGAATGACTAATAGTTCTGCTTTACTCTTAATATATTTTGCGTCAAAAACATTTTACTAATGATCATTACGCCGATAGCGATCTGAAGGAAATGGTGCATCGTATATGTAAATAGAAATGCTGATCTACCTACATTAGTTGGTGTATCTCACCATTGTTAACGGCCCTCTCAATAACGCCAATGGCACCATTAAACAATGCCAACTGTGGTTACCCCACCTCTACATTTAAATTTGTATTTACTCTATTTTCTTGTTGAGCGAGCAAAAGCTATGGTACATTAACTGTGCCGTGATAGCGGCCATTTACAATTAAATATTTGTGTTTGCATATTTAGTCTCAACCGCAATTTTTAAGCTTGGTTCTTGTGAAGCTTTTGCGTTTGGAATAGAAGCGGAGTTTTTTCAGGTCGTGTAAATATAAATATACTTTTTTCGGTGTTGACAGTTTCAAAATTAAATTATTACGTAGTACGTATCTGGAAGAGATCCACGTATTTACATGCTTTGATAAATCAAGCTCTGTAGAATAATACAAAATTTTGAACCCGCTCGCGCTCTCTTTTAAACTTTTTTTTACCGACAAATTACTTATTAGTGCGCTTGCCATAAAAAATAAAAATTGCTTGAAATATCGAAAATTATCTCTATTGTTACCTTCCTCGCCATATGGAATATCATGTAGGATTTGGAGCAAATGCCAGGTTTTCACATTGACGTTACTGGCCGATATACGAGTTATGCCTAAAAGAAAGGAAATTTTATGGCAAACTTTCAACTTCACATTTTGACTAATAAACACATTTTAGGCATTTGGAAGACCGATAAATGCAATTAAAAATACTAAAATTTTTTAATTTAATAAAAATTCCAAAATTAAGTTAACTTTTTTAAATTTATTACTTTTCTGAATATTCAAACTTTAAAATTGTTTTTTAAACTTCCAATAATAATTTTTAATATTTTAAACAATTTTTAAAAATTTCAAAATTAAACAATTTTTAGAAATTTTCAAAATTATCTAAAATTTTAAACATTTTTCACAATCCTTAACAATATTCAAAATATTACTATTTATTATTTCGAAAATTTTTAACAAATTTCAAAACATTTTTAAAATTTTTAAATGCAGTCCCGTGGCGGTTGCCCAACAGCTTTTCTATTAAAAAATTTTAAAGCAAGTTATGAGTTGTTCTAATATTCGCTGTGAAATATTTCATAGGTCGTACCGTTAATGAAAACGCCGTTTACATATTGTACAATGAGATATATAGCATAATTTCTTTACTCTCGCATTTTTTGATTGAATTTACCATTCTAAGTTTTTAGAGAAAAACAATTGTCAAAAACTTTCTGGTTGCCTTTGTGTTTTAAAGATTAATTACTTTCAATTAAAAATGGTAGGCAATTTTTACTTAGTCTGGACGGTTTTTGCAAATTTTATAGTTTGATAATCGAGGCAGCTACGTGTTTTCAAAATTTTGCATAGTTATATGAAAATACTATAAAACCAGATTTTATAAAGTATTATGATTAATAGTTATTTAAGTATCAAGGAATGTAAGGACGTAATAACATCCGAGGTAGGCGAATACGAGCTGAGGCGGAGCCGAAGCTTGTCGCCTGCCGAGGATGTTATTAGTCGATACATTCCGTGTTACTTATTAAATTTTTCACGCTACCGGCAATGTAAGTAGGCCTACAGGTAGAAATTTAATCATATTTTTAAAAGTTCGTTTTGACAGCTGTCATCGGAATTATTTTTTAAAAGCCCCATTATTCTAAGTTGTCTGTGTTTGTTACCATATCAACGAACAGTTAAAATCAACATTATTTTCCTAGGAACGTAAGTGACACTATTAAGTTCCGTCGTCAAGGGTAACTAGTACACGAATGTTATCAGCCACTTACGATCCCTGTAACTATGAATCTAAGGCCTACTTACATTGCCGGTAGCGTGAAAACGTTATTTTTTTATTTTTGTTAATTTTTGTTAGATGCTACTGCTATGGTATCTATAAATTCTAAAAAATTAAATTTTAAATCATATTGCAATTTTTTGAAAATTTTGACTTCAACGTGGTATTACTCAAAAACAAGTTAACACAATCTAAGATTATTATTGTACTAATAATAACTAAGAAGTGAAAATGTTTTTAAAATTGTAGTCATCTTCAAAGAAATATTGCTCAAAAACTGACATGATTTTTTTAAACTTTTGTGAATTTGTAGCCGTAGGGATGAGCTACAATTTGGTTCGTGTTCCAGTCCGCTAATTTCTCTGTGACGCCTTCTATGAATTTTTGATAATGGAAAATTCATGCTGTTTGATTTAATAAACGCGCGGACGATAAAACATTTCCGTTGAACCTAAATGGCTTATCAGTGATAGTAGAATAAAATTAACAATTAAATTTTCAGTTGCAGCACTTACCAAAAAAATCAAAAAATCGATTTGTTTTTTCTTAAAATAAACTTGGAAATATTTTCGGTTATAACTTCAAACAGTAAGGAAAGTATGGCACGTCATTGTAAAGCTCTTTTATTGGAGTTTTTAACTATCTAATGCAATTAGTATTAATCCATTAAAAAAAATTATGTTTCCACATGTTTTAATGAAGTTCGGAGGAATAATTTGGCTATGGTGCACTATTAAAAGCAAATAGCATTTATTTTGCATTTTTTGAGCAGTTCTTAGTGATTTTACTTAAATCACTTTAACAAAATATATTTTTAATAATCTAAAAAAATCTGCACTTAATTAATAACGAAGTTACAAGCTGTAAAGCGATTTACAAACACCCTGTATAATTGAGCTGCATAGCGGAGAGCTGCGAGTACCGGCCAAAAGGTACTCAAGGTCAAGCAACTTTTTGCTTGATCACATCGTAGATAGATGGGAGACCCATATAGTTGGGAAACATTCATTTTGATCGTGCTTCGGAGGGCACGAAAAGCCATTGGTCCCGGTTGTTTATGCTAACCTTATCTAATCGTTAAACTACGGCATTACGCTAGGAACTGTGAAAGTAACGAGAAACTACGCAGCTTACGCCGAATTTCGCTAGTAAAAAGAGGTGTATCAAGTTTACGACGCCAAGCCGTTTAAAAATTTGGCTTTGAGTTTGACTCTCTCGCCAACACCCTTGTAAGGGTATGACATCCGAAGAAGAGGATTTGCTATGTACTGCAGCGCGACTTTAACAGTCGTTGTACGGCACAATGTTACACAAATATACTTTCGCAAATATGGTTAAGTAACCATGTCGAAAGGATAGGAAAGTCCAGGCCAAATGCTTTTTAGCACCTAAGTAAATTGCGGATTTGTATCTTAGGAATCTTTTATTATCACTAGTATCTGAGGCTTTTTTTTTCGAAACTTCCTGATTGTCGCCTTAAAATTTGAGAATCTTTAAAACTGAATATTTCTCTTATTACATTTCTATAGGAAAATCTGTGCGGATCCGAAGATTTCGTTTGCACTTCGGGGAAAACCTTTACTATAATTTTCTTGTATTAGAGGACGTATTAGTATTAATTAATATTCCGGTTGACTGAAGATACGTCGTGCCAGTAACAATAAGTGTAAGGTTTAACAAAGAAATGCTGTTGTGAGAAAAAAGCAATCTCTTATATTGTTTTGAATCCTCAAGATTGGGACATGCACCCTACAGACATTGATATCTGGAAACTTATTTTTACCGCCATGACTCAAAATAGACGCTTTACCTGTTCGTTGGACAACGCATAGGAAATTTAAAACGTTACAAGATACAGATAAAGATGTGGGGAATCTACAAATATTTTTATTTTTATTTTCCCATAAATAGGACGCCAGAAATCTAAAAAATCGGGTGCGTGTTTGTTTACGTTGTAAGTTTGCCAAACGCTAGCGGAAAGCTTTGATAATTTTCTTTAGCCTGTTTATAAGTAGGTGATTCCAACACATTTTATACTAAAAAATGCAGAATTAAACTCTCTATAAGGGAGTGCTTTTATCTCAGAATGTTTTCGTTAAACCCTTAATTTAGGGTTAATGGCAAGAGGTAACCTTGAACAACGTGGCTATTAATTATTACTTATTCTAATATAAGAAAACGGGAGCAATAGTTTACCTCAAAGTGCACACGATTTTAAAAGAGCTTTTTTGTTGTCGCAAACCGCCTAGAGTGTCTAGAGTAGACGGCGACACAACAAAAATTTATATTTGTTCTGTAAATCTATTCAAGACCGCATTTTCTATCTTTTTTATTTCAATTACTGAATTCATATTTATGAAGACGATTTCTATGCATTTCATTGAATCTCAGGGTTTTAAGAAATAGTAACGTTACTTTTCTACGAGTGGATTAGGTTAATGAAATTTCATCAACCACAATGTTGGGTTTTCTAAATTCGATGAACTAGGGTTTCGTATATAAACTAAGTATGGAAGGAAGCTAAAGAGGTATTACATGTTCAAATTAAACGAACCGGAAATATTGATGGCACACCCTGAAGATTAGTGTCCACACTTACAGATAATCCTGCTCTGTGTTGCGGTACAACTAAAGCTTTTCAGAAGGTTGCGAGCTTTGGATTAGACGGATAAAGCCATTCCTTTATAAATCCGGTAGTTGTAATTTTTCATATTAGGGGCGAAAGCTTGGAAACAAATGTACAGATTTAAGCTAGCTGAGTGTACTGTAAAAACACGAAAAGGGGTGTTTTATATTGACATGGCACTTAACACATAACTCCTATATTCTTAGTCAAACAAGATAATACTCTCTTCGTTCTGTTAGATATAACATTTACAATTTCAGTTAAACTTAATATTTGTATTCCGGATGTGAACACGTCAGATAGGTCCGCGAATCGTGCAAATGCATATTCAGGGCGTTCTTAGTAACCTTCATATTTTTTTATGATAACGGTCATAGCAGTTTTTCAGATTTAGACAAAAGCGTTAGTTATAAAAAATAAGGGGAAACTTTAACGGGTTTTCCTTTTATAAACAAGATGTTCCCCAATGGACGCTTAAAATAACCTGTGTACGTATGGCGTTTTATAGTTTCCTCTACGCATTAAATGGTTTCATTTTCAGCTTTGTCTAAATGAGTTTAAAATTCAATTAGCAAAACATATTTTGTGTATTTGCAATTAATTAACAGTTTAACGTTTGATAGTAATCGAGAAACAAGAGTTCAAAATGAATCACAAGCAAAGCAAAATATGGAATAAAGTGAAACAAATTCTAGTTCGCACATACAAACTCTAATTAACAACAAATATCTGGCGGTTTATAGACAGGTTTATTTGAACTGTTAAATAGAATAGTTAGTTACAAAGGATGTATGTTCATAATTAGTTTTATTGATTGCTTGATTCCAACACGCCCGGAGATACATCAGGTTGTAATTATTCAATTTCAGTAGAAATAAACGTCTATTTCTACTTTCCGATATAGATTCCGTATAAAGAAGTATGGAAAATAGGTTTTGTTGGAGGACTTTTTTGCAAATTTTCTAATTTCAAATTAGTAACGCCTTATTATTGAAAAGCTAGTTAGCAGATTAGCATAAACCTTAAGATTATAATAAAGCTAGCGAAGCACGATGAAAATTCTAAGTTTGAAGTGAAAAATCTTTTCAGAATTTTAAAAGTTTTCAAACGCACATGGCTGATTTTTTTTTGCTTGGTGAGGTGATAAAGCTAAGGCTGAGCTACAATTTGGTTCATATCCCAGTCCGTTATTTTTCTGTGACGCCTTATATTAATTTTTTTAAATTCTGGTTTTAACGCCAATTTATTCAGAATTGAGTTATTAAATCGGGATGTAATTCGGTACCGTGAATGATCCAGGAGAGAATTATCTGAACAACTAAAACTGTGAAATAATAAAATTTTAAATTTTGAGTTTTGAGTTTTTCAGAAACATATTGCTCAAAACATTGCCACACTTTTTTATTTTGTAGACTCATATAGCTATGGGTGAGATACAATCTTGTTCACAACCCAGTCCGTTAATTTCTCTGTGACGCTTTCTATAAATTTTGGCAAATTGAATATTCATGCTCATTTATTTAACAAAAGAGAGACGAAAACATTAAACTAAATTTTCCATGAGCGATGCTAGAATACACATCACAGTTTAATTTTTAGGTGCAGCAATATGTAGGGCAAATTGATATTCCTTCTACTACGGCTACACCCAAGCTCTTTGGGGAACGAATTTGTCTTTCCATTTTTAGTTTTATTTAATCCCAAGAGATCGTTTTCCCAAAATACCAAAAAAACTATTTTTTCTCATAAGTGTTTCGTTTTTTAAATTTAATTAGACATAATCGCAAGCAGCTCCACTTCTGACTTTCAGTAATGCGAACCCGGACCAACGTCTTTATTCTGAAGCTTCCGGTTGTTTTCAGTGGGATGGTGATTTTAGTGAAGGGATATTTCGAGTCACAATAAACGAATCCTTCGATTATTGAAATATCTCGAGCTACTCGAGAAATCATTCGAATGATGTTGGAATTAAAAATGATTTGTTTGGCTGCTTCGGTGGTCAGCCTTAAGCAATAGCCAACTGTAAATGCACCATGCAGTCAGAATTCTCGAATTTCTAAAATCGAATGTTTGAATGACTTACACTTGCATAGAAACCTATAAAGTAGCAGAATGTTGCGGTTCTTTCCCATGATTGATGTGAATGTCGGAAGCTGCTGCTCAAATTAGCATTCGGTAGCAGTAAAATCGCCGATTTTTGATGTATTGCTCATTTGCGCCCGCATTTTGGGTACGAATGATTACTTTCGGATGAATATATCAATTATTAAAATCATTCAAAAAACAATAATTTGATTATTGAAATCTTTCCATTCGCCCATCACTGGTTGTGGCTTAGCCCGTTTTGACTGCACATCATATTATGTCTTTTTTGTTCCACGATCAGTACCTTCCGTTCCTTGTGTAGTTCAGCAAATAAATGCGATATATCCGGATGACTGCTGCAGTTGCATTTTACAGAGCAATATCAATGTGCGTTTGCATTGTACTGTCAATACTGTGGAACTACAGCGTTGTGCATAAATACTTTTAAACATTGTAAAACTAAAGGTTTTTTAAGTATAGGACTTCAATAATAAAACTCGTAAAATTATAAAATTGTCAATGGGCTTATTTATACTTTTACCATTAAGTTTAAAGATAATTAAGACTGCAGCATATCCTTGAAATTTAATCAGTTATAACAAACAATCAGAATTAAATCTGCGTGTACGTTTTCTCTAAGATAAATTAAAAATAAGGATAGTGCTACTACTTACATGTGTCATAGAGCAGAAAACCATTTGTAAATGTCTAGATTGGAAATCCTACTAGTTTACTACATTCGCCATCATACCATTACAAAGGTAATCGTTATAGAACGATTTATCATCCTTATAAACTAACCTCAAGTCCTCAACACCTTGGTTCCTACGTTTGAGTAAATTTAGGTAAACTTATAATTAGCACTGCTACAATACTGCTAATATTCAAGATATCTGATGAGTTTTAAATTATGCGTTCGCTGAGTTTCTAGATACAAGCATTAATTTTTGAAATATTTCAATATTGTGTGCGACTGATATTTTATCTTTGTAAAGATTCTGCTAGTAAGCGCTTTCTTTTAAAACATGTTTACGAACTGCAAATATTTTCGAGACAATGGTGATTTATTTTAATAAAAATAAAAATTTATGCTAGAAATACAAGGACAATTTCTATATTCTAATTATCTCTAAAATGTGTACCTTTAAGAAAAGCATAAATACATATTTTCTTTAGTTTCTGATATAAAAAGCAATTTTCTTCTTTCTTCGCTGTTTCGCATATTTGGTTATGTCCTTATTTCTCCGTTTGAACCCCAGAGTAGAGTTTAAATTAACAAAAAGTACAAACAGATAATTTTGTTAAAAACGAATAAAACACGCTGGAAATCCGATACGAACGGTAGCAATTTTAAGCAAATGCGTTAGCTGAATAATTTATTTTGACGTTAAACGAGAAGCCGGTAGAAAACATTTGCGTATTATAAAACATGCCACTTTAAGAACGGTCCCTTTACTCATTTGTGTGCCGATTTAAGATTAATATAAAGTGACATCATAAGCAGAGATTATCGCTATATTATTCGTATCGAGTATTTTAAGGATTCTTCAATATTGACATAATATATATATCGGAAGGTACCTATGCACCGAGTAACGATAACTTCATAAAATTGGTTTGGTCCCAAATACAGATTTTTATGTGTAAGCCTCAAGTAAAAGCGATATTAAACAGAATACAAAGAGGGTCACGGTTGGAAGCTTTCCTAATTTAAGGGTGTGTTATACAACACGCCCCACCGAAGGAACGGTGCTACTGAGGGTTGCAGTTCCGACGAATCTTATTACCTTTATTAATATTTGGTGAAAATTAACTATGCATTTGTCTTGTTGTAGGATTATTGTGGCCTTTAAGCAACTCTATAAATTGTCTTTAATATTTGTTTCCCAAATTGAATATTCAGTTTTTACTCAATTCTCTAAATTAACCAACGTAGTACGTTGTAAGCTGTAGCTGAAATACTAAATCGTAAAACTAAAATAAAATAAAATGGCAAACTTATATAGTGAATAAAGGGCGAATTCACACAGCAGGTGTTGTTACCCGCCGACTTTCCTCGTTCAGTGAAATAACGAGCAACTTTGTCATCTAAATAATGGATCTTCACGACATCAAAATATAATATTAAATCTCGTGCTCTATGGTGATGCATAACGGCGTAAATCTTGCACTAAAAATAAGCCAGGTAAACTCTGTATAAACGGCAAAGGTACTGTTATAAATTGTTTTTTATTTTTTCAACAAGTTAAGGCGTTTCAACCATTCACAATTTGCAGTTTTGATCTCGACGCTGGCAGTAAACTAAATTGTGTAACGATTTATTCTGTAAGGGTAACAAATGCACGCACCAGAAACCTGTATAAATGCGTTTCATGGGCTTTTTTCACGGCTTTACTTTCCGCCTTATACGGAGTATTTCGTATAGGCGACGGTATGTTGGTGTTTGGCTTCACACTTCTTTATGTTTGACGTTGTTTGTAATAAATGTTACCGGTAAAACCCGAAACTCGGATATTCTAGTTTAGACTAGGCCAAATGCAAAGCTGCCACTGTCCCTAGAAATTTAGCAAAGTTCGTAGCCTAAACGTTACGTGAAATGACCGATTAATTTAGGAATGACTGATTTTCGAGAGAGAAGTTTTAGTTTGGCTTAACATAACAGGAAAAACTAAAAATTACTTAAGTTACTTAGGATAAACTAATCGATTTAGAACAAACTCGTTTCAGGTGGCATTGGAAATCGGAGGGGATATTGTTTTACAATAGTTTTGTTTAAGTATGGTTTAAAGACAGCAGTTTCTATTAACCCCACTAAATGTGAAGCCAAAATCTTCACTCTAAGATTCCCTGCACTACCACCAACTATCGTGATAAATAACCAATCCATCCCTTGGAACCCCTCGGACCAGGGTATCAAATATTTAGGAGTGTACTTAGACAAGCGACTGACGTGGAAATTACATATAAACAAAAAACTAAACGAGTGCCATTCGAGACTTAATCAACTATACCCCATAATTAATCGAAATTCCCCGTTAAAAATTGAATGCGCACTCCTTATATACACATCCCTTCTAAGGTCAACAATGACCTACGCCTGCACAGTATGGGGAGCTGCTTCAAACTCTACAATTAAAAGGTTGCAAGCATTCCAAAATAAAGTTCTTCGAATTATAACAAAAGCCCCTTGGTTCGTCCGCAACAACCAGTTACACAACGAACTGGAAATAACTCCTATACAAACATTTATTAAGAAGTGCGTTTTAACATTTAATAATAAACTAAACGAGTGCCCAGGTGCTGTGAGCTATTCACTAGGTCAAAAACGAATTCACAAGCGCTTAAAGCGTAAACTGCCCCAAGACCTGCTCTCGTCTGATGATGAGGAACTCAGCGATTGAGGATCTCCAATGGAGCTGACCTCTCTACGTTAATATTGTGAAAAGTGTAATCAATGTGAACATTTCTGTGTATAGCTATTATAGCTGATCCGGAAGAACAATTATTTAAAAAAAAAGACAGCAGTTAGTTTGCTTATTTGTTTCAAATATGTTTAGATTTGTCTCAACAGTTTTTAAATAAACAACATTGAAAACGAATTACTTTATCCTAAGTAACCTAATTCATTTTTAGTTTTTCCAGTCATTCTTAAATTAATCGGTTATTTTGCGTTTAGCCTAGGAAATGTACTTAGTTCCTAGGGACAGTAGGAGCTTTGCATTTGGCTTAGTCTAAACCATAGTCTATACAATTACAAGAAATAGCGCGTGAAAACATTTTTTTTTCAATGTTTGGTTGCAAATCGTACCCGTTACTTCCTTTGTTTAGTGCATCTTACCGCAGTGATTCACGTAAACAGGGCGTGCATTTGTCTACGCCCGCTCTATCTTGAACATGGATAGACTATAGAATATCCGGATTTCGGGTTTGTATGGTAATATAAACACCAAATGTGTAAAAATAATAGCACTACCTATTATATAAAAGTATGTCAACGTATTCTACATTGGTCAAACAAGTTATACACAAAACTGCATATTTATTGTAGATCAACAATTTTTATTGTTAATAATAGTTACAACACTTTCAGTTTTTGAACCAGACCTTATGGTCTAGGGCGGTGGTTGTCAAGAAGTACGGCCACGAAAAGTTGTCTGAGGCCTAAAATGCGCTAATAATTGCGTATCGCACCCTCTTACTCTTTCTTGTTTAATGACAACTTGAACCATATGCCTTAGAACAGTGGTTCCTAACCTATGGTTCGGAAACAACTTGTGGTCGCTGATGACCATGGCACGGATTTATATGCACAGGAAAACATTAAAACATGCGCATATATACGCAGTAAATATATACAAAATAAGCACAATTATATGCAAAATATGCACCATTTTATGCACAATGTGCAAGCATTATATAAACTAGCAAGTGAAATCAGTAAATAAAAGACATTTTAAATTTTTTTATTAGGAAAAGCGCATGTGGAGAACCTTACAACATATAATTAAACTTATAAGTATTATTTAAAAAAAGCAATTTTCAAAAACTAGCGTTAGTATAATATAACAATTTAAACGTATGTCTAATTGCTATATTTTATGGCGTTATAGCAATGAATTTCAATATGTTTTTTAAGATTTTCAACATGAAACGACTGCCTTTTATCAGACAGTATGCTTTTATAAGCGGAAAAGCTCCTTTCAACTTTAACTGATGTAATTGACGCATTTTTTAAATTAGAAATAATGTTCAGGGCTAGTTGCATGTCAATATCATTAAAGTTGCCAGATAGAACCTCATTTACCTTCACAAGAGTTTTAAACCTTCGTTTTTGTTTATTACGTCTGTTAGTTTTTGCGATACAGTTTTTCCAATATTGCATTTAACTTGATGAACTGATTTTTGAAACGTTTTTATAAGTTCTACTGAATCGCATAGCAAAACTTCTTTCCTTTGTAATTCATTGAGTGTTGTACTTACAAAACTATTGACTTTAATAAATGCTAATTGTTTTGCAAGTTGAGATTTGTTTATTATAGTTTTTGAATCTACAATAGATCTTGAATAGCCTACAAAATTAAAAATAAATTTTTTAATATTTTTAAAATTATTTGTATAATAAAGAGCAGCGTCCAATCACGTAACGCATAGATAAAAAATAAATGACGTAACCTATCTGATAAGCACTGGTTTAGGGGGCAGTGGAATATTTGGCATTTTTTCTTTAAATAACTAGACTGTCAGGGGCGCGTTTACCAATACCTTTTTTTACATTAAATATTAAATCGTTTACAATAGAAAACTGATTTCTAGTTTCTCCTGCAACTCTATTCACACCATGAGCCAAACAAGTTGTATGAAAATCTTCGTAAAGACACTCTCCTGGAAATAAGAAGAGTAAAGTGCTAAGTTAACTATTATTTTCCTGCTGTGGCCGTATGCTACATGATATGTAAAATTGTTAATCGTGTAGGGAAGATGTTTGCACGTTAAGAATCCTTACTGTTTAAAAGACAGGGGTTCGCGTAAGTTTTCAAATGCAGCGATGTAGTCCCCTACCCGCGTTGGTGATAAGCTTTAGTAGCAGAAATAGGGCGATGGTAAATAAATATAAATAAAATTAATTTAAACTGCTTTAAAAAGCAACTAATTGTTATTGAAAATCTAGCGAGATGCACAATCACATGTGGTGTATTGCGGATTGTGGCAAGTAATTAAAAGTGTAGTGGTAGTTCAGATTAGTTCACATTGATAAATATCTATCTTAATTTTTTGAATTAAATATTTTAGAACCATTTGGATATATGTATTTTCTATAAAAGATATTCCACATTAACTCACAAATCCAGCTATAATAACTCACTTTTATTGAAAAATATTGTTATACTTTATTGATTTTTAAAACACCTGTGTTTTCCTCTGAAACCAATAATTTATATATAGTATAACATTTCCCGATGTATAGTAATTTACTATTTTGTCCGCACAAATTTATGATGATCCTAAACCGTTTGTTATTTTAACCGAGCGAGAGTCAAAAGCAATGAAAACTTTTATATTTTGTGTTCGCTTCTGTAGAAACATATATACCGAGTATTGAGTACCTACTATTCTGATTATTGTCTGAGTGTTAGTACTACCCGTGTATTATAATTCCAGGAAAGATAATTATTTACCATATGTTACAAACTAGAAACAAGGTTGTGTGAGATTTAATTATTAATCATTCGTCAATTGTTTCTTTCATTTTTTTAGTTTATAGTGGTAAAGCTACAACTTACACCTTTTAAAGATGGAAATAGGAATATGATCATTTTCTGGGGATTCATAGTAAAATTTATTATGGATTATGGAATTAAACAGGCAGTTTTTAGAATTAGTGAGTATACGTAAAAGGGTCCGTACAATACAATGCATCAATCTGTATATTTTTAGTGTAGGTTCAATTTTACTTTGTTTAAATAATAATTGTTTTGTACGATTCCTACTAAAACCATATGTTATAATTGTGAAAAACTTTTTTCAGTAAGTAACATGCGATTAAATTAATTAAAGTGGCTTTTGAAATGAAATCTTTTTCATGTTATTGAGATAGTTGGTGTATTTATTTTCGGTTATGGTAGTGTTTATTACGACGAAGCTCTATAAATACCAAATACATTGTACGAACAATGTTAAGTCACACTTTTTTCGTTCATACACTAATTGGAACTTTTTTTATCGCACAGTAATAATTATATCAAGTGAAGCACGTTATTGTTTCTTGGAGGTTTTCGATAGGTTTATTAAGAAATTCTCTATTTTGCACTACTTAGCTACAAATCGGTGGTGGCGTGCACAATATCTTCTGTATGTTATTTTAGATATTTTAAATGTTGAATTTTACACAACTGTCATTATATGTTTTTATAACAACTCACTCTTGCAAAATTTATCAGAAACATTAATTTTTTAATTATTTTCTGGTAACAAGTAGATACACTTCTGATACTAATAGTTTAAAAAATATGCCATGAAGCTTCTTCCTGTTAAAATGAAACTATCAAGTAAACTTTCTCCGTTGCTGCTAACAGGTGCCAATATACAGAGTGTTTGAGTAGTGTATGCCAAAAGTTTAGGAAGGTATTCTGCTGCACAAAATTAGAAAAACATTATTATAAACATGCGTTTGGAAAAGCTGAGGGGTGTACCGCAGGGGAAGTCTGGTGTAGGGGAGAGCGGAGACAATTGTAACACTTTGTATTCAAAATTATCCCACATTGGCAAACATAATTTTAAAGGCACCCAATTTTATAATTAAATTAGTGCATGTTTTACCTACATAATGTTATAATTGTAATTCATTTGTTCTATTTGCACGTCAAGAAATAAATTGTTTTTGTATCAATGACACTTCTTACATTTGTCCCCAACCTGGGGACAATTGTAACCTGAGAAGGGACAGTTGTAACAAGAACAACATTTATTAATTTTAGTTAGTTAAAAGTAAACTTTTATTCATATTAAAATATTATACATGGATAACATAAAAAGGAATAATAAAGGAAAAAACCTAACATAATAAACATTAAAATAATCAATTATTCTGTGCAGTTAATGCATGAGAAGAACGATTCCTAGTCCCCATTGTTCGTCCAAGCAACGTGTGCCCACCCCTTGCAGTCCTGACACTGTATCCACTTTTCACCATTTGCATCAGATGAGAAAGGCTTCATGCAATACAAGCACAAAGCATCGCTTTCTTCGTCTGAAGAACTGTCCATCTTTTTCTTTTTTGAAATATTTCTTTTCATTTTGTCAACTTTTCCTTTAATCTTATCAACGCTTTTTCTTTTTTTTGCAGCATCTTCTTCCTCAAGTGCTTGTTTTTCTGGGGTTTCCGTTAATATGGCTGTCTTCCTTTTCTTTTTATTTCTTAGCCTTTTACTGCTAACCGTTGCTTTTGGAAAGGGTCTGATAGTTTCTAGCAGTTCCCTAGAAGAATTAAGATCTTCATCTCCAGTAGTGTTCTCTTTCGATGTTGAAGGAACAGGTTCACTTTCTACTACAACATTTTGATTCGAAGCTGACGTAGAAGGTCCATTCTCATAATCTAATCCACGAGTCTCTCCTGCTGCATCAGAAACATCATTTCGACTTGAAGCTAGGGGGCGGTCTGTTGGTGCCGAAGGTGCAAATTCAAAATCTTCAAAAATGTTCCTATTAAATGGACTTATGCCGCTCACTTTAAATCCACTCATTATATTAGTAGGCGTCATAGCTTTCGGGAGCGCTTGTGCGACGATTTCGGGTAAGTCATATATCATCATGGTGCGCCCAGGATGATTTTTCATCCATGCATCCATAGAACTGTTCACGTATGTCTTAAAGGGACCGTACACTCCCCTATCTAGTGGTTGCAGCTTGTGGGAGGTATGGGGAGGAAAAGATAGGAGAACGATACCCTTTTCAAGACAAAAATCTATAGTAGAAAGACTTAAATGGGATTCGTGATTGTCGAGGAGCAACAGAATTTTTTTATCTATAGGTAGCAAAATGCTTAATGAAATTAAAGAAAGTTTGATTGTCCATCCATCCCGAACCATTAGCTTCGCCTATTGAACCCGTGGGAGCTTCCATCATAAAATATGGTTTGAAACGCTTTCGAGGAAAATTTAACATCGGCGGAATCGTATTACCAATTGCACTTATTGCAGCACAAACGGTAATCAACGTGCCTCTTTCTGCCGATGTTATTGCACCTACTTGTTTAAGACCCTTGGTGGCAACAATTTTACTGGGTTTTTGTACTGTTGTTATCCCAGTTTCATCTACGTTGTAGATATCTGAAGCTGCAAATTTGTGTTGCTCCATTACTTTCGCCAGATTATCAAAGAATTTGCCCACATTAACTTGATTAAAGTTAACAGCCCTAGCATGGCTTGTAGCCTCTGGAACTCGTATGGACAATGTAGGGTTCCTCTTCATAAAGTTGGCGAACCAATCTTTTGAACCCATCTTTCTGTCGTGGCACTGGTTGGGAATTTTTATTTTCTTTTTTAGTGCAAACTCGTACACTAAAGCACGTATGTCCGTGGGGGTAAGACCAAAATACAAATCAGCTGAACTGCGAATGTAGTCGCAAAACACTTTTTCGTCTTCCGTGGATAAAATCTTATTATGAGAATTGTAACCCACATTTGGTTCGGTAATGCCTTGTTTTAATTTCTTAAGATACCGATTTAAAGTTACGTGGCAAATACCTAACTCACGAGCAACTTCTCTCTCTGTTAGATTTTGTTCCATAACGAGTGCTGCTGCTTGCTTCATAACTTCAATGGCAGGTCCTCTAACCGTTTTTCTAACTCTAACTCTCGGCATTGCGATCTAATAAGAAATATATACCGATATAAACACGTACTATAGCAAATATATATTTCAAATCGGGTACAATTGTAACATGTTACATTCGTCCCCACAACAGGTGTTACAATTGTCCCCGTGACGGATTTCGTTCAAACTAAAATTAAATGCCACTAATTGTCAAACATAACCCTAAAATATACGTTGGTAGGCCAAACACAATCTTCAAGTAAATTAATGATACAACAAAACGCATATTTGTGTGTAATCTCCTGTATTTATTATCAATAACGCTTACTATCACGATTTTACTTACAGTATTAAAATAACTTGTTGTATTTCTCAAACCACGGGGAACGTACGGATTTCTGCCAAACTAGACTAACTGCCGCAGAGCATGCCAACTGTAATATGGAGATAATGGCGCGAAATTTGAAATATAATCTAAGTATATTTTTGCATTTGTTACATTTGTACCCTGTTACAATTGTCACCACTCTCCCCTACACGCTAGAGGAAGTTTCGGGGCAGACCAAGGAAAGTCGGAGGAGTCCTAGGGAAATCGGGGAAGTCTAAGCAGAGTTTAAGGAAAGTCGGGGATGTCTAAAAGAAGTATGAGGGATATCCAGATGTTTCTAGAATTTGTGCAATCCCATAAAATTGTACGGTGTTCAAAGTATCTGCGAATCCAGTTCCAGTTCATTGAATTTATGCAATGCATAATAACAACTAACTGAACCCGTGGCCTACGCCCCCTCGTTATCGATAACTTTTTTAAATATGCAAGCTTTTTAACTCAAATGCCACGTCATCCTACGTGACTGTTTAACGCATAAACATCCATATCCATCCATACATATATAAAAGCTCAAAGGTTGTTTTTCTCCGGTTCCTCCAGCGGCTACCGCTTCACCAATTTGACCATTTTTTTTTCAATGAACGGTCTCTATCCTCAGATAGAACATGAAACATTTTTATATTTTTATTCTACGTCGATTTTTCAATAATAATTATTTTAATTTATAATATATATGAAAGTCTGCTAGACGCGCTTTACTTGAGGCCACATCTACACTAACGTCGCGTCTCCCTTATGGAACTAATGCATCACGTGACATTTAGCCGGTTCTGTCAACGATTAGTCTGTCAGTGCATTGTGCGCTGGGGTAACATTAGTTCGCTCTAAATACTGCTAGCAAAATCATAAATAAACTGCGTCGAGATGTAAGATTAGTCCTAGTTTTCTAAATTAATATGCGATTGCTTAACTCTCAGTCAAGCAAATGTTATTCGCCCAAAATGGCTTATCTGCAATAAACAATGTACCGGTTTCATAATATCATAATCATTAAAATACTGAAACAGAAACATTTCGTATATTTGAAAAATATAGAAAATTGAAAAACTACTGAAAAGGTTAGAACAAAATTTTGAATGCAGAAAATTTAAAAATTCGGAAATTTGAATAAATTATTATAGTTTTGAAAATTTTATAGTTTTTCAAACATTTTAGTTTCGAAAATAGTCAAAACATTTAAAATTTTCCAAAATAGTTTGTTATTTTCAATATTTTAAGTTTTCTATTTTTCTAATTGCCTGCAATGTGCATCTGTTGAAAGCTTCTTAGTCTCTCAAGTTTTATTCTTATTGTTATTTAATTCTTTCATTTGGAGCGGAAATTCGTACATTTTTGAAAAAGGGAAAAAATAATGGAAGAGCCGAGGAGATATTAGGGGCGGTAGTAAAAACACGCTTATTTAAATCTCGTTACTTGCGTAGAATACATATCCGAGTTTATTTTTCAAACCTCTCTGCCCCATTTTCTTTTTCGAGCGAGCATAAATTAAGGTAGAACACACCCCTCCCACGCTCTCTACTTTTTGAAGGATTCTCCTCGTTTCATAGTATTTGGTATTTTCTAGTTGCAACCAATGTTTATTTCAAAATGTTTAGGTAGAAAATGCTTGCCATAAATGTACCTTTCTTTCAGGTATGTTGTCGAGTATCACATAGCAAATAAATTTCATACAGCAAAGAAAGTAAAAATAGGTGCAAACATCTCAAAAAATAACTTCATTGTTAACTGCAGGGTATTTTATAATTTATTACTACTACTACTATTACTTTTACTAATTAAGGGAAAGTCAGTGAACAAATTTTATCCTGCGGTTTACCCTTCAGGAAAGGCTTACTTAAAAAATTATTACGGATTTTAGAAAAAATCAAATCATATCAATCCAATCATAGACTGCCTAACACAAGCGAACAACTCAAATATATTTCGAATTATATCACAAATAGTTACCACTTTCTCTCAAAGAATTAGAAGTCTTTAAGTGCTTCCCCCCCTTAGGTAAAAGTCGAGTGGATTTAGGTCTGGGGAACGCAGAGGCTATCTGTTTCGGCCTCCTCAACCTATTTATCGTAAACATTATTGGGGTATTCTTGAATCATTTGGCCGAAATGTACTATGCGTTGCGGTATAGCGATTAAAACTACGCTCTCTTACAGGCCTGCAAGCTGTTCTAAAAAGCACGCCATTTATTTGTATGAACAAAAATTCGTTTTTATCAAATTCAATTAAACTTGTATTAAATAAAGTTGCAGTGCACTTAATGATATTTAATACTCATGATAATTGTGTTTTTAATGCTATCTGGATTTTTAAATGCGTAATTTAGTTTTGTATAATTATCGAAGAAAAGTGAATTTTTAAAAAACAGGTTATAATTTCTAAATTATAGGTTTCCGGACACATGTTTATAAAAATGTTTTTCTTATTTTGCATCGCAGAATAAATTTTTAACAAAATTGTTACACCCTGTGTATATGTTTTTAAATACAGTTGATAGGGTTTTATTTTTATTATAAAAATGCTTTGCTATTAAAATTGGAATATTTTTGGCAACTAATGTTTTTATTTTACTATATATTATAGTTAATTATTTGCAACAAACTTTTTTACTACGGCAGTTAACGACGCTTGGTAACGATTAAAAATTATAAATTAATTTTACGGCATGGGATACAGATTAGTGCAGGAACATTAGGAAACACTCCGTATACAAACATTTTATCGCAATGTTGGATACCCCTACGATCGATGCTAAAGCATAGCCAAATCGTGTCATTTCCAGGCGATAAACCAATTTAGATCTCTTAAAAGAATTCACTATATTGTGATATGTGCTGTTTTGTAATTATCAGTTGCAATGAAATGTTTTTCTACCTGATAAGTATGAGCACCAATTTCCGATAGCTGCAGTAAAAGATTCGTTTTTATTCGTCTATTTACACTTAAAGACTTTTATATGTTGGCGAGCAAAGCTGTAGGATTTTGATATTCCGCCCCTTAAAGTTTGTGTGGCAGATAAATCGTAGGGAAGAAATGTGAAAATTTATATTACGACTTTTCTACAGTTCTGAAATATAAAGGAAATGATTGTATTTCTATTCTGTTTAGAATAAAATACCTCTTCTGGATTTGGCGTTTGTTTTCAGGCAGAAGTTGACCTAGTATTCTGGTGATTTGAGTAAGTGAAAAACTTGATGTATAAGACCAAGGCAACCAGCTATTAAAAGGAATGAGCGCATCACTTTACCTGGACTTTTCCATACATCTAAAGTATACTTACTTTTAATATTTTAAAAAATAATTTGTTTTGTAACCTGAACACTGTCAGGCACTATAAGATCAGAAAACCCTTAACGTGCTCGCACAGTCAGGTAGTTATCCAGGTTATAACTCAGTTTTTATGGTTTAAAACAATATTGTCTTAACCATAACACTTAATCACCGCGAGCTATTAAGGTAACAAAAATTAAACTTACTCTTCTTTGCGTAAATAGACAATTTAGTTGAATTTTTTAATAATACGGCCAGAAAAGGCATCCCGCTTGCCTGCTTCCAGATCCCGATACCGATGTAGGATACTTTTAAAAGTTTCTTTTTCTGAGGAATTTTGGTTTAAGTCCACATTTTAAGTTTAATCAAAATTAGACCATCTGTTTGGAAGATATGAGGCAACGAACGAAGCATACACAGAAAATCTTTTTCCAAACAAATGTTTGCTGTTTAAAATCTCAAATTCGAAAATTTTCATGAAATTATTACTTTTTTAATCGCAAGTTTGGAAAAGTAAAATGTAGTAGAGGAGACAGGCAGAGCGCTGCAACTGTCGCTAACTGTCTCACCGAAACACGACGACGGGCTTGCATTTCGACAGAATTTATCACCATAAAACGTCGATATACTCTCACACATTGCTCTGTTTATTAACTGTTTTCGACTAATGTTTATGTTGCTGTGACTACTAATGATATAATTTCGTGATTTACAAGTAACTCCTGCTCCAGCGGATCGGCAATCTCGCACAGCACATCTAATTTAATTTCTTTCGATAACAGACAATTATTATATAAAAGAATTGTACACAGAACATTATGAAAATTTTATCAGCAACAGCATTTGTTTATCGCGAGTTGTGTCAGTGCAAATATGATTAAGATTGAAATGATATGACAAGTGAAGGCAATAATTGGGCAAATAATTACGCATGCGTACAACATAAACAGACAAAAAAATAAGCAACAGAATAACAATTAAACCAACAAATTTTAACACTTATAACGAGAACGGAATATTAATTCTTCCTGAGAAATAATGATTGTCTGCTTGTTTGTTTCTAATACTTACACTAAGCGGGTTTTTACAATATACAAAACAAGTTAAACATATTTGGCTGAACAGCGAACAATTCAGAATTAACAATAATTAATGCCGCAATGAACTCAATATATAATATTAATTTAGTTTGCGTCCAAAATGTTGTCTATTTTATGTGGAAAAACATGAACTTGGGCTAGGAGGTTCCCGAACACTCTACGCTAATTAAGAGAGAACTGAATTCTAAATCTATATCAAATCCGTAAATGTCTCACCGTTACAAAACCACTAAATCTTACATCTCGGAAAAATGTATCACTATTTAACAAGTACGGCGGCCGTTTGCATGTTGGCTCAGTTTATTAATGGTTTTCAGTTAAAGTTTACATTTGCTGTTACTTATGTTGGTATAATTCGGCTATTTGTGATTTGAGCGAGTCGGAAATTTTTAATAAGAGACGAAAAATGTATTGCTGACTCTGCTATTTTTTACTTTTATTATTAAAAAGCTGCAGGAGAACCGTCACAACACAGGTCTTCTCAAAAAAATTTTAGAAAATAAACACGTAGACGCTACGCTTTCCACACTCCATTGCCTTTCATATTGAGCACTAAGTACATTTATGTTCGCGTAAAAAAACCGTTGTCTGTACATTACTAGCTCTTATTTAAAAAAAAACTAGCTGAGTCCATACGCTTTTGTACTTTCCCGTACTTCCAAAATACAAATGTATTGTAATAACGAAAATTTTTGACTATGAGATTTTGACAGAAATACATGTTTTGGTCCTCCAGAAAAGTTGACGGTCTGTATTGTGCATGTATGTCAAATCCCAGGAACTAATAGACTATTTGTGCGTATTCGGAACTTTTCCAATTCCTATTAAACGTGATTTGCACATCCGGTGGTGTTTGTTATGTCTTCAGTATGCCAAGCTGCTGCGATAAGGTGATAACGGTAACTGGCAATACACGATAATACAAGGTTATTGTATCAGTGCTCCCATTTGCTGTTTGAAACGATATGTGAATCACCCATGTTCTGGTAGTCAGTTATTGTATCGGTAAGATATCATGTTTTGACATGCATGCCCAATTGCCCAGGGTACTTGCTGTTCCAAAAGCATTTGTTTAATTTGGTTAGTATATAATTGCACTTAATAACCAATTCAAGAATCTTTCTACGGTATTTGTCCAAATGAAGTAATCGTATTCACCGGTCTAAACTTTTTCGCGTTTTAGCTTTAAACATTTATTGTTCTTACCTATGATTAGATCGATAAACTCATATATTTTTTTTTCAAAATATATATTTATTTCATCTGAACTGCTTTTAGTTTTACATCGTACATATAAAATGCAACCGTTCTGAGATCATGTTTACCATGTGACCACAATACATAATAATTTTTTTCTATTTCGGTTTTTTAAGGTTATTCTTAAAGCACTGTTTTAGCTACAAAAGAGTGTTTTAAGAGAGTCTTTTAAAGCATTGTTTTTAGTAAAATTTCACCAACAAAGATTGGAATTCATGATATGTTCATGATCAAATTTGATAAATTTAGTATGTATGCCAACATATACATACTAAATTTACCAAATTTGATCGCAGCAATTTTTTATAACGTTTTTTTATTAATTCTCCTCAATAGAATAAATAGTATAAACAACTCCTTTCATAAAGGCGTCTTGACGCACTCGTCCATTGAAAAACTTGGTCGCTACGCTCCCTCGTTTTTCAATCTTGGACTCGTACGTTAAGACAATGCCTTATGCAACTTGTGTTTTAATATACTATTACAAGTTCTATGTTATTCGCAACAAAATTTGCTGAATTGCTGTGCTACATTTCACTTGTCCGGCAAAATAAAACCATCAAAATTTATTTCGCCATCTATTACAGTTTTTTGTTTATTTGCTAACAGCTGCGTTCGTATTCTCCACATCAACTTTGGGTCAAAACTACAATTGTCTACGATTTAATTATAATATTACCTAAGAGTTTTTTTTTCATTTTTTGTATTGCGGTTTTCTGATACCAACCATATAAAAGTTAACACTTGTAATTTATCCATTTTATTATTTCGTTTTTAGTTAACCGACTTTAACTTTAAAATATGAGAAATTCTAAATTAAACTTTTTCCAGTAAACAAATTTATGAAATACGAGAGAACATTAAAAAATTTGTCAAACAGGCTGAACGCTTTTGAAAAGAAATCCTGGTCGCTTTTCCCTAAGCTAAGGGTAACAGCCGCCTTATCGTTTGTATCGACCATGTCCGAAGTTTGACTTATTACAAGTCATTCACGAGTATTACTTTTGAAAAAGATATAATCTACTTGTAGTAAACCACGGAAATATCACTGTATTAGCAGGATTTGTATTATCCTTTGCCCGTCGGAAATTTTTTTTATAAATTGAATCAGGCGCGTCCATGGGCGGTGTGTGTGGTGTATATGTTGGGTTGCATGTCTTTCAGAAGTGGGGCATGTTAGAGCGGTGTATAGCGCAAGTCCGCTGAGCCCGGGTAAGGGAGTGGGATGGGAATCATAGAGTCGTGCTTACGCACGGCCTCATGATTCTTAAAAAAAGGATTTGTATTAGAAATTTTGAGTTTTTTTTACCGCCCATTATATAGCTACTAATCCAGTTTTTTTAACGAGAAATTTTGTAGATATTATAACAATTTTTACAAATTCATATTAAATATCTTATTTTATTTTAACATTCTGTTACATACATGCTTTTGTCGACGAACATGAAAGGCTGTTACATTACACAACTTGCTCTAGCTTGGCCGGATTTCTAGTCTCGCAATAATGTAATGTGTATTAACAACGCGAGCATCGAATAAACACGGTGCTTGCTAGTAATCCATCAGTTTTTCGGTAATTGATATTCAACTACAAACTGCGAACCGTCCACGCTAGAGCAGGTGGCATTATGTAACATTTTTTGATGCTCGTTAAGAAGCAGATAACAGTATGGATCATGCACCTCGCGTTGCAAACAGACGCGAATGATACATCCACACCGTCCACACTTGAACATTCGTGTTACATTATGCTGTTACGACACAGTAGGGCGCTCAAATGTGTACAAGAGCTTATAAGCTTGCCAAGAGTTTCACTAATCCAGTAGCAGCATCATTATAGCGCGATCTGGAATACCAGACAGTTTTTTTCTTTATTAAAAAGAAAGCTGTAGTCTAATTATATTTTTAATCTGAAGGTTTGTGTTAGAAATCGATTTTATTTCTGACTTCCAAGCAGCGAATATTTCATTTCCATTATACACTTTTCCATTGTTGGTTGAAATGCTGGAGGACCTAGCCATAATTACAATTTGTAATGAAATTTGAGATTTCTTTACTATGTTGTGAAATTCGTTGGAATATGCATTTGAAAACAAGGTGTTACTTTCATACAAATCCTCTACCTAGAAGCAACATTATAAAAAAACATTTTTATTTTCATTTTTAAATGAATTTAGAAATATTGATACGGCAAGAGCACATTGCAAGTGCAGTAACCGCTCTACTACCTATCGTTTGTTTTTGTACAATTCCTGAGAAAGCTTACAAATTCTTCTAAATGCACGCACGCCTTAGTACAGTAGATTTTTATTTCTTATTTATGTTGTTTCTTACTAAGGATAACATCTGTCTTCTAGTTAAGGCAATAATTAGATTAGATTACTTAAATAACAAGACACCCAAATAAATTCTGTCGCCATTATAATCTTTTGAACAGCATAATTGGCAACTATATACTTTAGTTCGATGGCAGTTTGTAACGTATACCGTTTTAATTTGTATAAAATTCCGGAGGCTGGTGGCTGCATTACACAGAACAATTTTGCAAGTCATTTGTAGTAATATCCACTACCGTAATTTTAACAAAGAAACAACAAATTAGAACACGTACAGCTATGTCTTTATTACCTTCTGTTAGTAAATCGGTGCACTTCATTATGAAAAGTACCCAAGGCGCTAAAAACAGTCGCTTTTTAATTAAAAATGGATTACTCCTGTTCAAGCTAAGAAGTAAGCCGGAAGCTAACCATTCCGCCGATATTTTCTCGTTCAAGGGTTGAGCTTGCGGTAGTTTCGACGACTAAAAAGACAGTAATATTTCCAAGGTGCTTGCAGACGGTAGCAGGTCTCATACGAGCGTTCTTAATAACAGTCGGCCGGTAATCCTCAGCTGATTGATGGCCCCTCCATGATGGAGCTTGGTGAGGAACAGTGCTCCAACGTACGACCCGGCCACGCCCCCTCATCACTTCTAGATTATTGATGTTTTTTTTTCTTTGTAGCTTCTGTTGTGGGATGAAATGGGGCGTGATTTTGTTGAGATTTCTATATTTGTCTGGGAAATAGTTACAAAACCTTTATTTAAAGCGTCACGAATAAAGGGAAAGCTACCGAAGGATAAATAATGCTAATTTAGTTGAACTGGGGATTTCAAAAAGCTTTTAATTGCGTTGTTTAGATTAAGGAAATCTATTATGCAATAAACTAATTTTTCGTTTAGAAACGTGCTTCGTAAAAATTGCCCCATTTGTACGAAATACTGCAGCTATATTTTTCCCTTCGCAATTACGGAAGGTAAAACTCACTAACAAAGAATTAAACAAGATAAATTACTTGGGAACGAGAGCTATTCCCTACAACAAAATGTTTAAATAATGCAGAGATTTAGGACGAGCAGTGTATAAAATACATTACCTAGCCAGGGAGCGTTTTAAGGAAATGATTCTTTCATTTGCATCGTGACTGGTATTTGAACTGAAATACGTCGTACAGTAGGTAGTTTACGAATGTATGCAAACGGGCAAGTAACGAGCAAGTGATTACCTACCAATCTACGAAATGGTGTGCTCCACAACCGGCGAAAGTGAGTTACAAACTAGCTTAAACTTATGAATAATCCAGCAGCTTAGCAGTGATGCCAAACCGGTGTGAAGTTCTCCTTATCTAAGACGTGGATTTAGTCCGCGCAAGTTTTCGCGAAGACGGCACGAGGGCTGTATTATTATAACTTACAGAAGTTGCTTTCTGCATCATACATACATTCATGACAAAGTAGAAAGCTTTGGTTGAATTTAAAACTTTTCTAAATGCAACAAATAATGTAAATATTGTAATTTTTCTCATAGTTCAAGAATTTTATTTGGAAAAACTACTAGATAGATTAGGTATTCTAAACGAATACAGTAGAGTAGTTGAAAAAGTATTTTCTGTTTATCTAACGACGATGCCTTCTCATTGTAATGCTACATTTTCACATGAAAAATCGGTATACTATTTTTTTACGGTAAGCAAGCTACTCGTTCAGCGCACCCTCACTTCGTCGTGGTGTCTTTCTAAAAACAAGCTCGTTTTTTTTCAAATATTGTTTCAGCCGTGTTTGATACCGCAAAAAAGGAACGTAGTAAACAGTTCACTTAAAAAAAATTATGGAATAGATAGACGCAAGTGCGAAAGTTGTTGCTAAGATTCACAAAATAACAGCTACAAAAAAATTGTTGAACAAATTTTAATTATAATAAAAAACAGTATAATATTCAGTATTCACATACATTCACGAATAAGATACAGTGAAAAAACTAAGGAATTGACAGTACTTTAATAAATGTCACATACAACTATGTCAAGTTTTCAGGGTAATATGAAAGCAAAAAATATAAAAGCAGCTTTGGGTTCTAAATATTAAACCAACATATCTGAAGAGATTTTTATTGTACTTTATTTGTCAGTTTCTATGTGCATAGTTTCTTCCCTAATTTAAAATAAATATCAAATATATATATAAATCAAATAGAGTCCTAAATTATGTGTTCTGTACTCGAATTAATAACAATACCACTGCACACTCTAATATCGTAGCAGTGTGCAATAACCTAATAATTACTTACACTAATTGCACTTGTTCAGTTGTAGCACACTTAGCGCCGTCGCTAACTGCTCCTTTGTAACCTATATGCACATTTAGCTGCAATTATAGCCATAATCCAGAATATTACCTAAAGTATAGACCTTGTAAAACATGTCGTACTTTAGGTAAAATTCCTTACAATACAAGAAAAGTCGGTATCGGAACCCCAAACAAAATTATACCTATATTGCAAAAATATAAATAAACAGAAATTTGCTTGGTAAATGAGTAATTTATAATACAGAACACGTATTGCCGCATAAAATTGTGCATTTATCTTAATTATGCTGGTAATTTCAGAAAAAAAGTTATCCTCAGTGATTATCAAATAATCGAATTGCTCCGAAATGTAGAGAATATCATTTTATTATTTGAAAGCGTGAGTTGTTAATATTTTACGTCTGCCAATTAGCGTAGAAGCCTATGGTCCATTAATACTGCAGTATGATGACTAATAATTTTTATGTATAAACGAAGACGGGCCGTGTGCTCCGTCGTAAACGAATATCATCTCGGTTATTGGAAAGATGGGGAGAGATAATAAGAAAAAAGATGTGGAAGAATCGAGGGCATAGAAATAAAACATGTGTCTGATGATATAGAGAGGGAGGATGTTAAAGCGGAAACGTATCTGGAGCATGAAAAGAGTGGTGACTTCCTCTTCTACTTCTTACAAATATATTGGCGAAAAACAGTAATATTTACGCTATAAGAATCGTTTTGCTCTTTCGTTTTCACCACCTTTGTCACAAAAACTAGCTCTAATTTTCCGTTTTTGTTACCGTTTTTCTTTTGTATTTATTGGAAACTTAACGCCTGCAATTTTAGAGTAGTGACTCGTAAAATATTTATGTTGCGTCGTCTTGAACTTAATACGAATAAAAAGAACTGTTCACCAGTAATTAAATAGGATTTAAATATCTCTTGAATTTAATTGCTCACTGTGATAGAAGTGCAAACATAATTATTATTTGCTCGTTAGTTCCTCGTTCTACAAAAGAAAGGATGGGCTAATGATTGTTAAAGCTGAAAATACTCTAAAACAGTTTCTTTACTTTCAATCAAAATTGTACAATTTCCCTACAACATATTTAGCGCTTTATGTTACAGCTCAAATTAAAAACTAAATAATGTAATTAAAAACAATTTATTTAATTAGTTTTACCTAACATAAATAATTACATGTGGGATAAACAGAACATTATTCTAGAGCATGGACCTTGTAATTTAAAACCAATTTTTAGTTCAGTTTCTATGAAAATAGTAACCATTTTTTATTAAAATTTGTTTTAATTGAATAACAGCGACATAGTGCAGTGAAGAAATTGATTTCGCTCAATCTACTTTTGAGTTTGTTTCTACTAATAAATAATTAAAACAAAAATGAATGATTAATTTCAAGAACTTTTTAATTTAAATTAGGTCCCAAAACCTCGCAACAACCTTCTAGCGACGGCACTGTGAATTGAACCACTATAGTGACTCTTTAAGTAAAAGCACATTTCGCGAAATTCACAAGCAATGTCTTTCTCTATGGATAAAATATCCAAGTTGTTGACCCGTTTTTGGAACAATTTTATTAGTGTCGGCTTCAAAAAACTTCCTTTCTTATACTTTTCAAGTCAAGATTTTAAGGAGCAAAATTGGAGGATGATTTAATTAATTAAAAATTTTAACTGAAAATGAGTTAGTAAATTATCAAAAAATTTAGTTTTGTAAACTAGCTCTAGTTTAGGACAAGATTATATTATTTGCGAAATGTGTTTTTAAGGGAATTCTGATCATTCGAACGATTTTTTGATGTTAAAATTTTCTGTTGTGTCTATTTTGGAAGCGGGTGTTAATGCAATATTCCATACAGTATCCAACTGCAAATGCCAATGCAAACGATGACACCACCAGCCGTGGTATTTAGTTAGATGGGAATACGCTAATGAAGACAGACTTACTGGAATGCGATTGCAGCGTATTTTGCCGCGAAAGCACAACGAGATAAGAATGTTTTGACTTGAACATTCCGATATTACTGATATTAGCAAACACAGCCTTTTCCACCGCACTGTTCTGATTGAACGCATGGTCGTATTTAAAGATTTTAATATTGCTTTAATAAGTATTAATAATCGAAAGTTTTGAAAATATAAAAACAAATATAGTAACATTTAGAATAATACTGTGATACTGTTAATAATAACAAGTGGTATATTTCCCAAAAAAAACAAAATCGTAATAAATAATAATCAGATATTGTTTTTCTTCGTAATCTGATATTAAAAAAATAATTGATTTATAAAACAGACAAATGTAACCATTTTTGCGATTAATAGATATTATTCAAAAAACAGGCCAGAATTAGCGATTTAACGTGATGAAATTTATAAAAATACTATACAAAGCTAAAAGTGTACTCTTTACTGCGAAAGACGATGAGAACGAGAATTCCTCCACAGAACCAATCGAGTAGCAAGCAAAAAGCGTTTTTACTATAGTTTGCCACATAGAAACATCCGTTTTTTACTATTTTTTGCCACATAAAAACATTCGATTACGATAATCATTTGATTATGCCCATCAATATCTTACCGCAAGCGCCGCGAAACGTGCAAACTGCCAATGTGAGAACCTTAAAACATTTTCAAAAGTTTAAAAAAAAAAGATATTTCAGTAACTGGTCACATAATTTATTTCCTCTCTTTTCCTGTGAGTTTTTGAAAATGAAAACAGTGTACGCTAGGGATGATAAAATTGAACTTGGCTTAGATTCCTTAACAGTAGCAGTAGATGTGGCAATCTTAAGGATGCTACTCTTCTCACTCATCCTGGTTTTTTTAACATGTCAAAATTTGTTTTTCATGTCTTATATTCTTTAATGCAAATGTACAGATTGTCAGTATGTGACGTATATAATTTTAAACATAAAAATATTTATGGATTCTTGAAATCTATTTTATTAGCTCTTTTTCTTGCCGCAATCACATTATTTTACACATAACTTTCGTTAGGGGACTTGTAACTACACATGTATTTGTGTTGTGTTGTTTTAAGTGTCATCTAAGTGATGACAATACTTATCATTAATATACCGTTTAATTGTATTCAGATTCTAGGGCAACTGTTAGGCTTTTAATTTTATAATATATTATACTTTTGGAGACAGGAAGGTAAAATTGTTCAAATTATGAAAACCAGTAGGTGTAACGCGTTGCAATTTTTTTCGTTGTTTAATACCTATAATGCGCGGCTTTTATATTTTTTAAAATTCTATTTTCTACATTTTGTTAATACTTTCGTTTCAATCATTTCTTATTGCCAGAAATGCAATAGTACAAAATTACAGGCCGTTACATTCATCTTAAATTATTAATTTGCACACAATTTTAAAAACCTGACATCTAAAGTGTTAATTAAAGAGGGCCGTTTTAATATTCGTAATGATTACCTAAAATCTGAACAATTAACTTTCTCTCCGCATTCAAAGTTTTGAACATTTTAATTTCATTGAGCTGTAACACGAAAGAACTTTTTAAACGCTGTTTTCCCTTTGGTCGTGCCATTATTTTTCACGTAATAAAGTGATTATTTTATTTATTACACTAACAGAAATTAAAGTAGAAATATCTATATAATAGCAAACGTATATTTTGTATTTTATTGGTATAAAAGCACTGACAAATGAAAGACATCGATAGGTACATCTCAAACAGATATACATATATGAGTATGAGTATACATTTCTCTAATGAAGAACACCCAATTAAATATTTGATAAAAATATAAACCACGGTGTTATATGTCCATTTTCACAATAAAAAACAACCAACAACAACTGTACGACACGTATTGTTATGTTTAACCTGTGATATTTAAAGTTACGCTTGATGATGATGAATGTTAGGACTATAGCTGAAGTAGAACACATAAAAATTAATAGTGGAGGTAATTTCCTGTTTAAATATCTCTGTAGAACATTTTTTACGAAGAGAGTTGTTTACACATTATGTTCTTCGGAAATATTTGCCAGGGAAATTCCTTTGAGACAAGTAAACGAGCTGAGACTTAATCATTTGTAACTACATTGTTGATAAGTTACTTCAGAGAATCTTTAAATATTTACAGTATTGCCGTATATTCTTGCATTGGGAAATTCGGAAAAGAAAAAATCCTACGTTAAAATCTAATTAAAATTCCCTCTGTTTCTTTTCTCGCTAACCACTAAGGAACTTCAAGAAATATTGTTCTATTTATCTTGAAACAGTGACTTGGGTAGTTAATGAATAATACATTGCTAATTGGTTCATCCTTAGTGCTTGCTCTAGGGCCTGAGGCGCTCGACAAACGTGTGAAATGGTCGTTAGTGCAAAAAAAACGTCAAATTGATAGCTGCCTCCATTATTTCAGAGTGGTTGTTAAACCAAAAAGGACCATAAAAAGGTCGGTGCAGTGAAGTGCTTTCTCCGTTTTTGTTTTTTTGTTCGTGTTTGATTTATTATTTATTCTTGTCAATTTTTCTGGAAAGGGAGTTTCTTTTTTCGCACATGTTAAGAAATTCATGAATATTCCACTTTTTATAGATTTTTCAGATTGCTGTTGCCATGTTTTCGGAATAAACTTTAAGCGTTTCATGTCTGACATTAAATATATATTTCTGAACCTTTTACAAACTATTTAATGTTTCCAAGATTGGAATATGAAAAGTGCACGTTGTTTGCATCTGTTTAAACGCCTCAAATTATTATTATACAAATGCTTAATTTTATTAAATAGCTATGAAATTGTAAGTGTAAACTCATGCAAGAACCGAAGGGTGTTACTTTTTTTGTTACAACAATTGTTATTAACACAAGCTATTAGAATAGATCTTAATTTTCTGAAAAGTAATATAATCCAGGGTATCTTTCAAAATATAATTGTTTGTCTTTGATTTTTTCATAATAAGCATTTTCGACAGAATGTACTACATGGTTTTTATAACAGAGGAAGAACATTTACCACAGTTTTTTTTATGACAAACATAAACATGTAATTTACTCGTTTCATTTTTATATATTTTACAATATTACAGAAGGTGATTTAAAATTCCACCGACAAACTCTGGGAGGCGATTTCTTCAAAGATGGTACGGTTAAATCAAGTTTTAGTTTATATCTCCACCATAAGTTGAAATATTTGATTCAAATTTTGTGTAGATATTTTACTATTAATGATTTGTATGTTGTTTTTGTTTAAATGCATCCACCAGGGTCGTAGATGCGGGAGGTGTTCGACGTATCTGTTATAGTATTTTTTGTATACTCAAGATTTTGTTACTTTTGACTTGGAAATCTTATTCTGCGTCTTACGATACACTAACAAGGTACGTTTCGAAATCACTAAATTCAACCGTCTTCCAGGTAATTTAATTTAAATTTAAGTTTATTTTCTCAGAATGTCCAAGTAATATGCAAAGTGAATTTTGATAGATGAAATATGCTTAGGTAGGTATCTGGATTCTGGATTTTGGGTTGGAGGGTACCCGTACAGGTACACGCACTTAGGCCGCTGAAACAGGCCCATTGTGCTGCTTCCACAGCAGCTCCTCAGCCCGGGAGTCACCCAAGCCACCCAATTCTTTGGACGAACTTGAGGACATCCGCGGTTGGGGTGTTGCTGATAATGGCCATGTCAGGCCAGAAGTCCCCCAGCATGGATCCTCTGATTGTTGCGAGAGCAGGGCAGTGACAGAGAACGTGTTCTGCCGTCTCGTCCTCAAGGTTGCATCCGCGGCAGTTGGGGCTAGTGGATAGCCCCATCCTGTGCATGTGTTTCTTTAGGGCGCAGTGCCCCGTTAGGATTCCTACGACCAGTCGGAGATTCTTCCTGGACAACTGCACGCAGTACTTGGCTATCTTCAGTGAGGGTGCTGCAAGAGCAGCCTTCTCTTGGCGACAGCTTTGAATATTTTCCCACCTTCTTATGAAGCTGTTGAGGGTTTCTTGATGTAGCATAGTGCTGAGTATCGTCGGGGAGATGGGGGTTACAGGTTCTGGCCCCCAAGGAAGTTGTTCCGAGGCCAGTCTTGCGACCTCATCAGCTTCCTCGTTGCCTCGATTGCCATCATGTCCCTTTACCCAAACGAGTGAAACGACATTGTCTCTAGAGATATCTTCGAGAGCTTCGTAGCACTCAAGTACTACTCCTGAGGTAATCTTACAATTACTAAGGGCCAATAAGGCAGCTCTGCTATCACTAAAAATACCAATACTTTGGTTCCTTATTTGTCGTTCAAGGACTGCGTTTGCACCGTGCATTATCCCCACTACTTCCGCTTGGAAGACGGTGGTGTGTTTGCCTAGTGGTATACTTTGGCGAAGGTTTAGGTCATCGGAGAAAACCCCGGCGGCCGTACCGTGCCGTGTTTTGGATCCATCAGTGAAGATGGATATGTCCGGATGGTGGGTTGCCCCAGCGTCCGCATGTACACTGAAGTGTCGATTGAAGGTAAACTTGGGAGGGAGGCAGTCTACCACCGCGTCAAGAAGAGGAGTCTTTACGACTGCCTCGTCGAGGATGCTAGTGTGCTTGCCTCCCACACCACTTGTATACCATAACCCCCTACGGCGTAGCCTCAAAGCAGTCTCTAGGTAGGTATACAATTGCGATGTTTCAAAGTTACAACCATTTTTAATTAGTAATGATGAACACCGAGTTACTAAATATTTGATTTAAAAATGGGTTCTCACTACTCAGTTTAAAATCAAATAGGTTTATTACTCGTGATTATACCGTCCGATCTAAAAAAAAAACGGCTTCTAGCAACTTTATTATTTAACTTATATACTCAATAAACTGTATATTGTTGAAAAGAAAAAATACGTAAGTTTTTAATAGTGTTAAAAAAATATGACTTCTATTAAAATATTGCATGTTTGTGTTATACAGGATGAGTCATTTGGGTATCCGTCTTCAATACATCTCTTGCCGTTTGAAATGCACATAAATATTCAAATAAAAGTTGTGAGCGACTAAGAAGGCCATATTCTGAAATTATTTTAAATTACGCAAGGGGTGCCATATAGGAGTTGCATACTAATCTTACTTTTTTTTTTTAAATAAAACACCCTGTATATTTCTGTCTATTCTTATTCGACTTTTAATTGCCTTTCTAAAATGTTTTGTATTTGAAATTCCGTTGCGACGTTGCTAAGTTATTCCACTTTTTTCGACATTTGCAGACCTCACTAATAAAATTTGCACCAACCGTTTTTCACTAGATTAAACAAACTTTTCTGTTAAACCTTAGTTAAAAACATGTGCTATTCTTAAGATATATTAAAGTTAAATTTCGTTATACATAGTGTTTGTTTCAGCAGTGTAAATATTTCTAACTCGAATGGGTCATAACTCGATTTTTTAAATGGAACGTCGAACGAAGATAGTTGAATAGAAATCTCTGCGCTCTATAAATTTTATTAAAAAAAGGTTTCCTAGAAAATGAGATTCTAAGCAAAAATGAGGTAATTTTTAGAAATCCAAACATCATAGGAAGCATTGACACCTGTTTGTTTTTTTTGCAAGAAACATCTAGGAAAGTTGTTTTATTTTATGTAACAAATTTATTTTTTATAAATGTTGAAATGCTTTTTCGAAAATAGTTTAATAACTTGACACATGCCGCAACGGAATTTCAAAATCGACACATCCAGAACGCCAATTAAAAGTCAAATAAGATTATGTAAAAATATACAGGTTGTTTTATTTAAAAATACGTAAGGTTAGTATGCCAGTTTTATATGGAATCCCCTGTAAATTTGAAAATAGTTGTAAAATGTTGCCCTCCTAGTCATCTACAACTTTTATTTAAAACATGTTTGTGTATTTTAAACGGCAAGAGGTATATAGAAGATGGACACCTAAATGACTCACCCTGTATATCGAAAATAAAACCACAATAGTGAAATTGTTTTTTCTTAATACTGCTTAAATAGATCTGGAACTTTTTCTTTTATGAATTTTTTTTCATTATGAACCAGAGATACCGTACGCGCCAACAAATTTGAGAAAACCCACGCAAAGGGCTGGGGAAAAATATAATGGTGAGCAAAACCAGCCGAGCTTATGTCTTGCAGTTCGAAATGAAAATAATAATAATAATAATTGTTTTTAATGTCTATTGAATAATACATTTTAAAGCTAATTTGAAAACTTTAAAATTTACCAAATGTACTTCGAAGTAAAACAATGTTTTCAAAATTACTTTTATGGTAATGTTCTAGCCACAACAGTTATTACTATTAAACTCATAATTTAAATACTCCGAACACTTTGCAGTTCGCAACGATATAGCAAATTATAAGTGACCAGCTCTTTATCGCTAAGACTCCAATACCTATAAAAATACAAGAAGCTGAAGTTCTGGTATGGGGAATTTAACCCAGTATTCCCCCTTGGCTACGCCACTGAAAGGAAAATAAAATTCGTATGCTCAAAATACGAGCCCGACGTGACACGAAGCATTAAGTCCTTAGCACTGATCACGATCAGTAATTTGAGTTAAATTCGGATTTTTCATCGTCTTTCATATTGGGTGAAGGGACCATTAACTTCTAATATTAAGGCATTGGCAAACAACCAAAATTGTAGCGTATTGCCAATTCTATTCGCATACCAAATTTACGAAAAAAAAACGTGTTGCCAGTTTTCGAGATATTTTTTCAAATTATCAAAATTTTAAAGATGTTTAATAAAATTTACGATTTGGAAAATATTTTTTAAATAATAACCCGATGTCCTCATAGGACTATCATTATACCTCCGCGCTGATCTGATAATTTTTTTTAATAAGCAGGCGTAAAATCGAAATTTTAAAAAATTGTAACGATTGCCATTGTGTAGATACAGAGTTCTAAAAAAATCTATTTATTTTAATACACTCTATTAAATTCTGTTTTTAAATTTACAGAATGCCGCTTTTGAAGAAAATGATACAAAAACGCAACTCGATTTTCCCTTTCCGGTTTCAGTTTTTTTAAAACTTATATTCCTAATGCATTTTTGATACAACCCCACGTTTTAAGTTTCAACAAAATTGAATCACGTGTTTGGCACGTATGACGGGACCAATGAACGAACAAACACACCCATTTCTTTGCAGTTCCTAGCGCAAAATGTTTTCAATAAAAAATCGAAATCGAAAATTTTAATGGAAATGATACTTTCCTATACTAGAAGTAGGGAAAAGTAAAACTTAAGAGTCGCCGGTTTTAGTTTTTTTGAGAAGGTTAAAAGCTCAATTTTTAACAGCACTTTAAAAGTTTTGCCATCATAGAACGTAATTGGATGATGGATGCTGCAGCTACTGCAAAAATATTTCCTAAACGTAACATTATTTTAAAAACAGAGCAAGACAAAGATATTTGAAAATTAAACAATAACTTTCAATTATCAATTGCAAACAATAAATGTGAAAACACGTTCGAAGTATGGAAACAACCGAAAATGCTTATCCACTCTGCTGTATTACGTTTTTGACTATCAAGAATAAAAATTGCTTAAAGCATAATCTGAAAGTTGATTTAATAGCTTTGACATTTGTTATATAAATCGCGTTTTATTAGCTTCTTCATACTTTAAAAATTTTGATGTACATTCAATTCTTACAATTTAAACTAAGAAAACAAAATTCTAGGAGATAACTGTAAAATACAACGAACTCCACTTTACCTAGTTTAGCATGCAACATAGTTACATAGACAGCGAAAAATTTAAAAGTATAATTATTTCGCGGCATCAAAACACTGCTATATACATAGGTTTATGGTCGACCCGTATATTATGTAGAAATGTATTTTCTAGTAGGTGCTGTAAATACTTTACTTATTTATTGCAGTGCCCAAACCTGTGCTTAATAAAATTATCAATCGATGATCATCTCAATGGAAATGAATTTTAGTGTACTTACTACAGTACGTTTATAAAATCGCTCTTCCTACCCATAATAACTTTGCATAACGTGTAGTTCAGAGAAAGAAGACTATGGTTCGTTCAACCAACACCTAAAATACTACATTTTAAACTCAAAAATATTCAAATCTTATTATAGTGGCGTCGCGACGCTTACCGACGCAAAATCATTCAGAAGCTCCTTTCTTTCTGCGTATATGATAGCATATTTTATTTTAAGTTTTATTGATTTAAATTAAAATCATAGCTGGTTACGTGTTATCTATTATAAAAGAAAATTTGTTTTTTTTTTAAATTTGTATTATTGTCAAGATGCTTTTGTTTAGTCATAATTGCAATATTTCTTAGAATCTTTTAAGCATTCTTTATTTTATTTAAATAAAAATAATTTTGTTGCAGTTGCGTGTCATTAAAAGAAATATCTAAACAAGAACATGTTTGCCGCAGGTATTTCATTGATTTCGTTTTTTTTTTAAATTTTAATTTCCATTCGAAGTTTCACATTGTAGCAAATTTAAACTATTTATCTAACACCGCTCTTAAACTACAATACAACACAGCTGAATTGAAGCTCGGTTTAATATTTTATATAAAATGTTCCGTTTTTAGAAAGAAGAATTTAAACACATTTTTTTAGAGAATACAGATATATTCCACCGACAATGCTTTATTTTTGTCCTCTTTGCGTTTAATTTTCAGCGTTGTATGTATTGTATTGTGCTGATTTGATGGCCTGAAACGATGTACGTACATTATAAAAAAATATTGGCATAAAAATCAGTAACAAAGTTTACGCTTTGCTAATCATCACGACCTTCGCTTGAAACAGAAAATTGTTGTACTCCTATTTTCGAGATAGGTATGTTTTATAGGAGTGATGTAAAAACATTTTCAATTGTCAAATACTCGCGCATTCAAATTGCGAGGAAGGCTAATACGTAAATGCTTAAAATTAAATTATACTCGAATAAAACGACGGGTAAAAATTCTATTTTATTCATTCAAATAATTGTATTTTCATTTTTACGGTAATGAAAAAATATATGCTAGCTGTAACCTTATTTTGCTTTATGGCACAATTATTTATTAACAAAAACAAAAATTACGCTGATGTTGACCCGTATGCATAATAATTATTAATTAGTACTTGCTTTAAAGTAAAAGCATATATTTTGTAGTAAGAGGTGCAAGTAAAACGTTACTACGTTTTCTATGCAAAAAAGCAGCATTTACTTTGTAGTGTTTCACATTTTAGTAAATGCTACTGTATTAACAATTGTTTATCGCGTAACTATCACAACAATACCTACTGTTGTTTGTTTTTCACTTGAAATTATGCAAGCGCCTAAACGAGCTTGCATTAGGTCAAATATAAAGTCGTGTTTGTGTAATAATCACGTAGATAATTTGTTTCAAATTGCATAGAAGCTACAACTATACATATATCTGGGGAATTTATTATTATTAATTTATTGCCTCATACTTCCAATGGTGATTGCCCATTTTCTCACCAATACCAGCCTAGAAATGAGCGTAGCACTGTGCCTGGACTTTCCTATACTTTAGAAATTGTTGCATACCACATTTACTAAAGTGTTTTTGTCGCAACATTTTACGTGACAACAGCGGGTATAGGATCGCACACTTTTACCACTTTACCGGGAGCGTACGACCTACACGTTGGGCACTTAATAGTCACAGGCACGCCAATAAGTGAAAACACTTGCGGGGACAATCAGCTGTATGCTGTACGGTAGCTAACCGGTCTTGAGGAAAAACAAATGATTATTAATTTTTGGTAAAACAACTCATTCAAATTAAAGCACCCGCAGACCAAAGAACACAATTGCTAGGCAAAATTGGATGAGAGGGAGCAAATTAGCCCCATAAATATTTTTGAATCTAAAAGTTAAGTTCAAAACCTTATTCCACTATACCCTACAAGTAATTTAGTTTAAACAGAAATGTTTATCGTTCCTCGTTCAATAAATGAATGGGCATAAAATGTTGATCTTCAAAACTTCATAGAAGGCGTCATAGCGAAATCAATGGATGATTGGCTCTACCAAATTGTAGCCTAGCTCTAGCTCTTCAGGTTTACAAAAATTTAAAATAAAACATGTAACCAATTTCTGAGCAACATTTTTTGAAAACTACCATAATTATGAAAATATTGTTTCTTTCATAGTTATAACGTTTTCAAAACTTCAGGTATACAGTAACATTGTATTTCCCTACAGCTATTATAATCTCTAGTTCCGATTTGGAAACTCATTTTTGAGTAATAAGGCGTTAAGAATCAATATTTACAAAAAAAACGTGTGACAGCCGCCAATTTGAACTTAAAAAATCAAGAAAACACATCCGTCCATCTACAACCGTTTTTTAAAAAACACTTTTTGAGTTAAATTCTTGAAATCGACGATTTTCATGTAATCAAAGTATAGGTACGTAAAAATCCGGATCGGCTACGTATTACCTCAAAAAATCTCTAATTTTTGAAATGAAGCGAATGGTGCTTCTTCCATTTCAACGTTTTTACTCTTGTTCATCTTTTGCATGTTTTTCCTTGTAGTGTTTCCCATTAGCAATTCATATGAAGTTATTTTTTATTTAAACTGGCAGTAAAGCAAGTTTTAAAGCAACCTACATAGCAATTTCAAATATTTGAAGTCTGCTAAAATTTTTAGTGTTTACCTTTTCTATGAATACAGATTAAAGCATTTATTTACTCGACGTTTCTAGTAAAATCTAGAGTGGTTTTAGCATTTACTAATCTGTCTAGTATATTCTAAAAGTACAAGCATTTGCTTAGTTATTATGCATGCAAATTGAAGTATTTAATTAGTTTCAAGTAAAAGCATTTACTCCACTTTATGCATACGAACTTCTAGTTTTTACTTTAATTATAAAAATCAACTGTTAAAATATAAATTTTATATTCAAAATATTAATTTATCAATCGTATATCATTGTAAAATGTCATGATTTTGTAGATTTCAGCCCCAAAACTAATAACAAATAAGGATAACAAGACTCATAGTTGAGAACCGCGGCACTGAAAGTTTCTGCTAGCAGGGAACTCAGTAGTGTAACAAACCGATCCTTCGAAAGTATTGATTTTAGCCGGACTCATTTCGACATTTCTGTTTCTCTCTTGGTATTCTTTGCAATTTCCTTCTTTCTGGCAACATAACAAGGCGGATGTCACCGCTAGAGGGCAGATAACTTTACAACTTTGTCGTCTTTGCAGTTCAGTAATTACAGGATTCTTCCTTGTTTTGCAATTTGCTGTTGGTATCCCGTATTTTCTAATTCTGCAGATAACTATCAGATCATGTTCTAATTTACTTTTTATCACATAATGATAGACAGGGGATCAGTAAAAAGTACGTAGATATTCAAAGCCATGATAGAATACAGCAAATACAATCTACTGCGAGCATTGGTTTTATAAAATTTGTTCATTGCACTGAATTACAAAAAAATGGATAAAGTAAGCCACTGAAAATGTGAAAAAACACCAGTAAATTTGTAAGTTTACTCAAAAATTATACTCTACAGATCAACTTACGAGAGAGAATGTTATAATCATAAAAAAATATTTAAAAACTTTTGAAATGGAAAAATGTTTCGGTCTGTGAATCAGAATAAGGATACGAATGCTTTTTATTTGTAATCTAATTAACCAATTTCGACTGCAATAAAGTTAGTAAAAAACGCAACGCCTGTCATATTAGCATAAAATTTAGTACGGATATATCCCTAGAAGAACGCAATATTGTTATACAGAGTGACTAAACAGTTTTGAGACACCAATTTTGACCGTTAGCAATCATTTAAAAAGAATGATTTAAATAGAAGTTGAAGAGAAAAACAGTAATAATTACATTTTAAAATTATTATCAGCTGTACAGGGTGTTCCATATAAGAGTGGCATACAAACACTATATTTTTTTGATTGTAGCACTCTGTATATTTTTGCATAGTCTTCTTTGCCTTTTAACTGTCTTTATGAATGTGTTTTCTGATTTACATTTTTTTGCGGCATTGCCAAATGATTAAACGTTTTCCAAAATTTAGATCTTGCTAATAAAATCTGCACGAACCTTATTGACACAGATTAAGCAAACCTTTTCTGTTTCTAAGAAAAAAATTAGATAATTTCTATATATCCAAATATCATAGGAGGTATTGATACTTGTTGTTTTTTTGTATTTTTGCGACTACGACCGTTGTAATATATGTAAGAATTTAGTTTTTTGAAATGTGAGAGTGCTTAATTTCCATATTTTTATTCTTGAACTAAGATGTGGTTTAACTGGCATTTTGTTTTAAAAATATTTGAAACATTTTTCAAACACTTTCAATTTGTACACTTCATTCTGACTTTCGTTTCTGTTCAAATAAGTATTGAAAATAAATGTTGCTACGCAAACAGTCAGTGCTTAACGTATGATATCTGAATATCTAAACATTACCAAAGTTTTTCCTTCCGAAAGTACCGATTTTAATGAAATTTTAAACCAGGTATATTGAAAAGTGTAGTTGTACCTAAGCTTTCCGAAAAAATCTGAAACCGGAAACGGAAGTTACACATGTTTCTTAGTTGCGTTTTTTTTCATAACTAAATTTTGGAAACTTTAGCACGGGATCTGAGACAAGAACTTAAAGCGAATTAAAAATTTTTTTACCGAACTTTCTTACTGCAAAATGGCGACCGTTCCAACTTTTTGAAAATCTCGACTTTAACGCCCATTGACTCCAAAAAATAGTTATCTGATACAAATCAGCTGCAACCTGTTTAAAAGCCCTTCGTGGGTAGTATACGATGAAGTAAAACTAATTTCAAAAATCCGAGAACGATCGCAATGGCGCTGCTGCAAAACGTTGAAAATTTTCAAAAAAATATTTTTCAAAACTGTCTACACGATTTTTTTTTAACTTTCTGAGCCGATAAAGCTTGCAGTAAACTACAAATGTGATAATCTTCCAAATTTTGCTCTGACGTCTTCCAAGAATTTTTGAAACATTTGTAATTGATTAATTATTTATTCAATAACGCAAACGCTGATAGTTATAAACTTGTATCGTTTCGATAGATTATTTTAAATACTTTATTAAAACTAGCATGAATTTAAAAATTAACTAACTAAATATCGCTTTATAGTCCGTAATCCAAAGCGCATCTAATCAGCTGTAGGGTGGGCGGTTCCGTTCATACTATTCTTATATGGTATGCGACATCGTAGGGTTATCTATAAACATTGTTTTCTTAGATATCTAACATACGGTGAAATGAGAGAAGAGCTTAACGCAAATCGAAAACCTTTTTACCAAACTCTCTAGCTTCAAAATGGCAATTAAATTACACTTTTGCAAACACGGCAAGTACTAATATCTAGTATGAGAAAGTCCACTCGAAGTTAACACTTTAGCTTTTTACATTTTCCCAATTTACACGTCGTTCCTTTGTTTTATTGGATGCTTAAAAAAAGGAAAATGTTTTAAAAATAGAAATTTAGCACCAAACCCCAATATACTTGGGGATGGCGGCACAAAATACTCCAAGAGAATTGGGTTCGAAAAGGCACGTGCCTCTGCTGTCTCCGGTTTCGCGGCGGATATCACCCTGTATGTTTTGATGTAATAAACAGGGGTACTCTCTCTTCAAGCTAACGTCTAAGTTAAAACTGATTGTTGCATGATTAGTGAAGTATTCAAGCTTGGTCAGTATTTTAATTTAAAGATAAAACTTCATGCGCGTTAAAAATTAAGAATGATTATTTCACGGCATTTACTATTGCTGTTGTACCATTTGAGATACGTGAAACCTACCAAATTTATCTGAATTGCTACGAGACCTAACTAGAGCGCTTTCTACGACTACAATTCTAAGAGTAACCATAATGTAATATCATAGAAGCATTTCACATATTACTACGTCCTTTCCACCAAAAGAAAGAACCTTCCTACATGTCATACCACTCAATGACCGCGTCACGACTGTATTTATCCGTGGTAAAACGTTTTCTATGCCACTGTCTTTTGATTTTTATAACAAGGAAGGAATATGCACGTGCAACATCGATTAAATGTGGTGTGCGGGTGGGGTGTAAATTTAAAACCATAATCATGCAGGTCTGTTGTGCAATTCGAGAGTAAATGGTGTATGCGTTTGAGTGAACAACTTTTTACTTTCATTCAAGTTTCCTTTTGTATGATTCTTCTAATTTTTGTAATATACAAACTTTTAATATTTCTTTTAATGGGTTTGGTTTGTATTCTCCAGAATTCGCAGAAATCTTACACTATAGTCAAATTAGAAGTATAAATGTGAATCTGGGGACTTCTGCATAAAGGACAGCCTGAAGCGCGTCGCTACGAAGACATTTGAGTATGCTGATGTTGCTATGTGATTAAAACGACATGTCTTGAATTTATAAATATTTATTTAGATTTTTGCTTACTCCCCACGCTTTTTTTGATAACTTCTTCTAAAAAAGCTGTCGTGCAACCGCCCGAGACCTTCCTCGCATTTATTAAAATTTTTTAACTTTAAAAGATTTCGAAAGTTTTGACAATTTTAGCTCAAAAAACTTTCAATATATTTAATACCGGATGTTTATACAATATTAACAGTTTACCTTATTTTAAAAATGTTTGAAAAGTTTTGATTACAGTGAACTTTTTTAAATTTTATGAATATTGAAAATTTTTGAAAAGTTTTACATAAACATCTGCGATGGTCGCTCGCTTTGCATGTTTGCTTCTCGGAGTTTGTTTTCGTAATGAAAACTGTCAGCAGGTTATGTTCCAATAATACAAAGAAACAGTATATTTTTTTATTTGCATCGAAAACTGTACTGGGCCGTGTTTACATTTGAATATGCGCCTTATATAATTGTCTCGTAAAGATGTGGCTTTAAGTAGTGACGAAAAGATGAGACACTTATTTAACTATAAATTCATATTTACAAACTAGGAGATAAAATGAATAGACACTAGTTATATGCTTTATTTTTTCAATTAATACGTTTTAACAATTCTTTATACTAAGCTTGAAGTCCGCAACGTTTGCAAATTAGACATTTCAATTAATCTTCGTTAAAGTATCGCATAAAATTTCAGTTAAATTGCTAATCGATTTTCAAGCAATTAAGCTTAATTTATTGAATAATAGCGAACTCAATTTACAATTTAAATATTGCTCAACTTTGCGATCGGAGATTTACAAAAGTAAACGTATTGAGAGCCTTATTTATTCCACTGCTTGATTTTATTAGCAAAATATTCGGAGTAAATTTAAATAATGGGAACCCGCCTCGTTTATATTCCATGCGGAGTTTTTCATTGAAACTGATTGGATCAGAGGGAGATACGATGACAGGTCATTAGAGATACAAAGTTGGTTACAAATAATCCAAGTTTGAAGCTGCGGGCTCAGACGGCGTGCTATCATCTTTTATCTTATTTTAGGGACCTTCGCTAAGTTAGTCGAGTACGTTGCAAATTAAGATTTTCGATACTTAGAAAATCGATTTTCCACGTTTTCAGACCGTAGTGGTAGGCATATAAAAACAATTACTAGAATATATCTGTAACATTGTATATACCTTATACCTTGCTATCTTAAGTACTAGTAGTTAAGAGTACAGATATGTAGCAAAATTGTATGAAGCCCTTTTAAGCAGTAGCGGTTTCTCTATTGAGTCAAATGGTCATTGACCTCCCAATGAAATAGGAAAAAATAAATTATTACTTTTTGTTTGACTGCATAACATATTATACACTATAATATTTAAAAAATACTTTATAGTTAACTTTTGTATGAGATTTCTATGCGATAATGTTTATTAAAGAGCTGCCGCAGGATCAGAAAACGTTTGAATGTTTGAGTATTTCGCGCGCATTAAACGAATCTATGCGAGGGTCATTTGGCTGTCAGTCCCTAATATAGCTATACGCCACCGAATAAAGCCGCCGGCTTAAAAGGCCTTCAAATGAATAAGAGTGAAATAAAAAGCTCATTGCGGTGAAATTCATATTACAGAAGCTAAAAGAGGATAGAAGTATCTGCGAATTAAAGGCTTCGGGGTCACGGATCCACAACTTCCGAGAATTATGCTGTGAGCTGTCCGTGATAAGCGCATGCCATTAGCCGCCTAATTTGCGGGATTCGCACGAGTGTGAAAACAGTGTTGGTTCTGTAATCATAATTTAGTGGTGTTGCACGATGTCCGTGCAAAATAATTTTCGATTGTGAATACCATGTAAGAAAATGCTTTCATTTGTTTTCACTGTCTGCTATTTTGTGATAATTCATTGTGTGATATTGACTGCAAACATTTAAAAACTAAAATTCAAACACATTTTTATCGGTAAACCACATGAAAAATTTTGTGCACTGTGACAAACTAGCAGTGTGGGTATCAATTTACAATAATTTTATTAGTGAGTGCTTATCGAAAGTCTGTTAAAAACTTCAATGAAAATGTTAGTAAAAATAGATCATTTTGTCAACGTAAAAGATGGATTTGAAATATAAGGCTACCTAAAACTTGGGTAAGAACAATTTTTTTTCAAAAAAATACTTTAAAATGCCTCCCAGTACATGACACCACGAGCCGCCACTGCTTTTTAGGCTAATCAACTGTCAATTGTATCAAACAATGGTATCACGAATACTTAAGCGCGTAAGATTGCAAGATATTCTTGATTGTTAGAGAATATATTTTAAAGCTCGTTTAATTGCAACTAAATCATGTAGTAGCAAAATTAATTCACATAACAAAGGAAAGCTTTAAGATATAGCTGTTAGTACAATTGAAATGTATATAAAGACTAGATAGCCATCAACCGTCATATAAAATTAAACGTCTGGCTGTTGACGACAGCTAGAAAAAACGTGAGTCAGGCAGTGCGTCTAGAGAAAAGGCGGAAATAACTTCGAAACCTTTAAAAAGAATCCGGAAATGAAATGAGCACCGCAGGCGGTTTTGTCTGTATTTCCATTAACCGAGCACGGGGCGTGTGTGGAGTTGGACTTTCCGATCCTTATTTCTACAACTTTAGTGACCGAGCTTCTCAGCAACCCTATGAACTCAAAAAAGAAGTACATGCCGACCAGAGCAAACTTCCTTTTACAGAAAGAAAGGAGCGCCGTCGTCTGAAATCAAACATCACCACTCTTCTAACGTGGAATATACGAAGTACAAAGTTTGAATTGCAAAGTAGAAAACTTTTCTGTTCTAATGCAACGATACCTCTTGATGTTTTATTTGTCCTTAGGATCCCTCAGCTTTTAAATTATTATCATAGTACCTATGTCTTTATCTTAAAAATTTATAGTAGAACCTATTGTTGTTTAGAAACTCTAAATAATAAGAATTATTATATCTACGTTATATTTAATTTATAAATTACTTTTCGTAGTTTAAGGAGAATAATGCAGTTTTACAAACAGATACAGTAAGTAGTGCAACGAATTTTAACAAAATAAAATTATATATTGATATGTTTTAAAGATATTTTAGACATATTATTAATTAATTATAAATACCTGAAAGAATTATAGGTTTGCACTCTAAATATATTTTAATTAAAATATCTAAGATTTTAATTTTTTTTATTTAAAAAAATTACTGAGATATCTTTAATTTCTTATTTAAAAATATCCTATAGATATTTTAAAATGGTTCAACGCCTTTCGACGTTATAATATCTTAGATATTTTTAATTAAATTTATTTTCTAACTATCTTGATATTAAAAAATTTTTCTATTTCGAAATATTTAAGATAATTTAAAATTAAATTATATAATAAATTTTATTTGAAATGTTTTAGATTTTGAAAATAGGAAAATTGTCGAATATCCAAGATATGTGGAAATTACCGCCATCTATAAGGTTTGCACTATCGCTAAGTTGAACTACGTCTGGCAACGTTGCGACTAGCGTGGGTATATTGTAACTTCATATTGCTACAATGTTTATTTAAAAAATTCCAAATGAAAGTTTTACACAAAAAAATATATTAAAGATATTCAAAATGTAAGTACAATAAACACACATATTTTAGAAATATTTTTAAATACTAATGAATATCGAAGATAGTTTGAAATATTTACAAATATTTAAGATATTTTTAATTAAATACAAATATCGATGCGACATTATGTAAAGTTTTGCTTTTGTTTTGCAAAAATTGCTGCCAATAAAAAGTAAACGGCGTTCCGTAGTAAGTGTGGATGGAATGTATTTTGAAATACATGTAAAGTGTTGTCAAGCACTAGACTTGCAATTTTGCAATTTTAGTGTTGGATTCTTTACTACGCATAAACAATAAGATAAACATTTTAACAACGTATATAAAGTAAAGTAAACCAGGAGGACAAAAGTGGTCTTATGCGTTTTTAGTAAACTGAATATGAAAAAGTACATATCAAAAATGACAAGTTAAGGAGATAACGTATGTGATGATAAATTGGAACATCAATAAAATTCACAATGTCATTGTAAATTCAAATCGAAGGACGTTGAACGTCATGTGGCGAATCTACCTACTTGAATATCAAAACAATTTTTTGTAATGCAACCTAACTTAAGCATTTTTTACAGTTTCCATTTCCAATGTAAAAATTTGTGGATATATTCTTGCTTTTATTCTATAAAATTAAATAAATTTTGATTACAATGTATATTCATATAAAATCAAAATAGGCAAAGTTAGTTCGCGAGTGGATGCCGGGTTGCATTAACACTGCAAAATGCTAACATTTGTTTACTTCTGTAAATAATTAGAGTTACATAAATATTATCTTAACGCATATAAATTTGTATATTAATTGTATAATGTTGCTTCCCTAGGTTTTATATGTCTGGCATGCAAAGAAATGTTTTTGTTTTGTAATACTTTACAAGATCGTTAAACTCAACGATACACGACCGTTTTTGTTTACAACTTGGTATATGAATTTTTGCAAAACTAAAACATAATAGGGATTGTTTTTTCTTACAAAAAAAAAACTTAAACTTTTATGTTTTCGGTGTCTGCCGTTAAAGAGGAAAATTTAATTGAACTTGTTTTTTTTTTGTTATACTGTTTAATACAATCAATCAATAGTAATAATAAAGCTAGAGCTGGATGCAAATAATAAATTTGTGTTTCGATCGTGAGGGGCATTTCCACTAGTTGCCCTATTTATGTTTCCTAACTTAATCGGGAGGAATTTGCTATTTATTACTCTCTGCAGATGTAACTCGCAGCTATACGTAGTTGTAAATTTAGGAATGTAGTAGTAGGAAAATATTGATTTCATGTAAATTGTTAATTTTGAATTTTTGACTGAACTGCACGTTATGGACTTTCAGGAACACAAATATGTCTCTCTGCGGGTGGGCGCTTCATAACTCCGAGACTAATTGTAATGATTTTGATGAACTTGAGGAATGTCGGGAGAAACCCAAAATTAAGTGACAAATTAAGTTTTTAAAAAAATTTTAAAGCAGAAGCGGAATTACAGTTGTTATTTTGGAAGTATTTTTTCAGAACCGCAATTTGCGATTTATCCTCGGAATCTGATAAAAGACGTTAGAAGGGCGAATCCAACGTTGCCAAACCTTGTAGGTTCAAAATGGAAACCGCTACCATTTTATCAAACTTTTAACTTTTAATTACTAAAAAACGAGTTGTCGGATAAGCATAAATTTTAGTGATTATAACACTTTGCTATGTACGAGAATTTAAAAAAAATATGTAATTACGAAGCGCAAACTTTTTTCAATATTTCGAAAATTAAATACTGTTCCAAACGTGATAACACGGTTTAAAATTTATCAAATTCATAGAGCTAGGAAACTACAATTTGGTTGGTGATTCAGTGCCCTAATTTTTCTATAACGCTTTCTATGAATTTTTGAATATCGAACATTCATGCACCTTTATTTGAGAAACGGAGGACAACAGAAAATTGTTGTTTAAGCTAAGTTGCTCATGGGTAAAACTCGGATTTTAGAACGTAAAAGATGCTGAAAAGGCACTTAAAATGAGCAATGATTAAAGGAAAATAGACAATTAACTTATTAGAATATGCAGTTTGGCTTTGAAAAACCTAAAATTAATAGAAACCTTTTTTATTAATAAGTTCTAGCTTTACTTCGTTGAAGATCATACTGATATTAAATAAAATACTTTAATAATTTAAACAATTATAATTGTTGAAATTATTAAAGTGTTTTATTTAATAGACACTGTTTTCCGATTTATTAAGACGTAATATTTAGATATGCATTTTATAAAGGCAAAACAATAACATATTACATAATATAACGAAATTAAAATAAAATTCTAACAATTACAACAAGAAAATATTTTAAATAAAATAATAAGTCTGATTTTGGCCACTAAGCGTGATTTTAATAAAACAATTTAGTTACAGTATCTGATATATTATGTACCTTGGCATGGCCATTGATTAATAGAAATAGCGTACGAAATATTGCTCTATGTTTTTTGTAGCAGAACTTGTTAGTTTATTGGTTACAATATTTTTAAATCGCAAAAAACTACGTTCAACATTACAAAATGTTATGCAAATTTGTACATTGACCAAATCATTGCGATTGTAAAATGATTATCTTCTTTTGCACAAAATACTTGCATGTTTATACATGAATTCGTATCCCGGATTTTTATTCAGTGTACCTAGTAACCAATTTATTACATGCTACTTTTGCTGTTTTCCCATGAGCGCCTGGTTTACCAATTTCTCTCGACCATTTTCTAAATTTTTCTTCGAACGACTTTTTGGTTTGTTTGTTTACTTCAAGCTAACATCTCTACCTGCTATTACACTGTGTACATATACTTAGCGCTTTGTGCTTCCCTAACGCGTACTTCTTCCCTTTACTGGTGTTTTGTCAGTCTATAAAGCATCGCGCTTAGCGTGTTGGTAATGGCTGAACAGCATCAATCACATGTTTTTACAATAATACCAAAGTGATTGAAAAAAAAACAGATAACATATTTTAGGCAACTTAAAAAGTAATTTTAGGTTTAAAACTTTTATTTTGGGTACTTATGTCTTAAATAGGCATTTAGGCGATAACATTTTACCTAAAATCCGGGCTTTACTCATGTGTGAAAGCAGAATAAGATTCAGAACGTAATATTTAGGTGCAGCAATGTTTAGTGAACATTAATTTTTCTCTTTTTACCCAATTTTTGCCGGTGAACATTTTCTTTGGTTATGGTTCAAAGAGTTTTTTCGTTATTTTATTATGTTCTTGTGATACAAATATTCGTTTGACAATATGATAAGTGACTATTTCCAATTTACAGGAAAATCTAGTTAAAGTACAAAGTTCATAATAAATAGACTACAAATAGTTTACTAATATAGTGTAGGTGTTATATTAAAATGGATTCACCTTGTTACTAATAAATTTCCGCTTAAGCATTTTAAATACAGTGTAAATACCTTTAAGAAGAATTTGGCAATGGAAAAAGGGTTAAGTCACTTAAGGTAGAATACTCAATAATAGTTACTTTTTCTACGATTTCATTTTTACAAACATAAATTTGTAATAAAATAAAATTTTAAAATATTAACATGTTCAAGTCGTGGATACCTATCTAAAACAACTAGTTACCACAAAAAGGCCGTTTCCAAGGTAGTGCGTTAACAGAAAAAAGTATTACCCCTCGCCATTTTATTGTTGCATCAGACGATTTGCTTCGTATGTTTAAAAAAAAGTGAAACCAACGATGAAAGTGATATCTTAGCAAAACTCCAAGAAGCAGCGGATGCCGCGAAATTTGTTGCCAGAAAACTTAAGGATATTTTACGAAAAAAAATATCGAAATTTTTTGTAGTGACGCAAGAAAAATAACATTAAAAATCAGAATCCGCAGTTTTAAAGTCGGTAAGCCTTGGTCTGAAGTTTTGTATTCACCAAAGCAACATTTGTCGGCGACCGGTCGGCGACAAATGTTTGTGATAAAGTTACTGAAAAAGTTGCAGACTTATGTTTATGTTTTTGTTCAGGAGGCGGTACATTAGAGAGGAATCATGTCAGCGACAACTGTTTAATTTTGCTTCGACAGCGTCTCCACCATAAACACGCGCTTTTTTTTTATAGAATTGTACAGTATTTATAATATTTATTATGTTGATGTCGACTAAATTAGGTGAGTACAACCAGTCGTTTCTTGACATAGTTGAGTTACGCGACGGTATTTAAATTTAATCAAATAACTTGCAGATTGTTATGATTGTTTTGTGTTTATTTGTTAATTATCAAATCTGTTGCATGCCAACAAACTATGGTCATTTTAGTAAAACATGTTTGAACTTTAAAGCAGATAAAAAAAATAAAACAATTCATGTATTTTTTTTAGTTGTACAATTTGTACGTAAATTTAAAGAGGAGTTTTAAAAGCAAACTAGTAAATTATACTTCAAGGTAATTTAATACAATGTGCAAGTTAAGCAACTTAAACATTGCTATAAGAAGACTGAATCTCAAGTGATTAATAACTTTTCGGCACACTTCAATTTTAGTTTTAATTTGCGTAACAACTTGCCGATTTAAAGATGTATGTACATACAAATTTCACAATGTTTGAGTGTAGATTTACAGTAGCTTTGTGTATGATACGTGATACAAAAACATTTAGTTCACAGTGTAATGGAATTATGTTGTAGGAAGTAAGTGGTGTATTTGCTGTTTCATCATGTGCATTTGTATCACGACGAAAACTGCAAGCAATGATGACTCAACATGTACCCGTAATAGCAACCCTTGATTGATTAATCTGACCAAAGAGAGGACACGTCTTTGATTGCAAAGGGAAGCTAAGTAAATTAAGTAATAATTGTAGATAGGCTTCTGTAATTTCTGTGCCGCAAATTTCCACATACAGAACTCACGATTTTTCTTTTCACAACAGAAAGTAATTAATTTACTCTGAAAATTAAATTAAATTGTACGTATACTTTGGGTTTTACCGATTAAGTTAGAAAAAACAATATACGTGCCTTTTTGATAAAAGAATCCCTCCCATTCACATTGTCTGTATAAATATGAGGAGTAAAGGAAACACAGTAAATTAAATTTATTTCGGGTTAACCGTATATTTCTGTTTTCTTACAATTTTCGTATCGTTTGTCAGACATAAATTGGATTACGGAACAGATACATTTGAAGACGATTGATATAACTTCATTTGTTGCGCTTATTGAATTTGTTTCCGTGGGGTTTAAACGATGGATCTCTGACTTCTTTTGTATGCCGTTTTAGGGTCAGTATTACAAATGCAAATACTAAAAGAGAACATAAAAGTCAATTTGTAACTTTTATGGAGTTTAATTACCCTTTTTGTATTGCAGGCTTGTTTTGGTTAGCTCTTAAAATATTTTGTTTTTGTAAATAAATAGTGCCCTTATTTAATAATTAACTTTCTATGAATTCACGCAATTACCGCACATGACCAAAGCAATGGAATCAGTTCTAAAGTTGTTCTTAATTATCTCTTTTAATTTGATTGTTGTTTTAAAACCCACCATTTCAAACGCAACACATTATAGGCATATCTCATACAGCAACGTTCCTGAAATTCCTCGCGCTTGTTAGACAGCCGAAATTCAGGTTTTTCTAACATTTTGATAAATGTTATCTCAACGTAAAATCTTTAATGTCTGTATGAAAGTGTAGAAACGGATTGACCTCTGTTACGATCCACATTTGGTATTAAATTTAATGCTGTTAAGCGAACCTGTAGGGACGTGTACTTTTCTAATATGGCTGCAACACAAAGGAACTAAAGCTCATATAAACTAGCGATAACTTTTATTATAAGAATTAAATTTAACTGCACGATTTATTTTGCTTTTACGATTGGCTGTCTCAGATTCCGATGGAGGCGTTCTTTATGATCCAGCTAGGTTATAAATCCGAACAGTCATCAAGATAGCTGTGGCAACTTCCGAACAATTGAAGGCTGTTAGGTCAAGTCATGCGTAAATCCACCACAAGTATGTGCGATACGGTCTAAGCACCAACGGCGCCGGCGGCGTTGGTTTCATGATACTATCTATTACGTTATCACTTGCTGCCGATGATGATTATTTTATAGAATATATTGCATATTTTTATTAACGAATGTTAATAATATCAATGAATATTTCATGTACAAATGCACTATAGCTGTTATTTTTTGAGTCAAGGGGTTCTGGAAACGAATGCACACACTCACGGCCAGACATTTTTTAAAAACCACTTTTCGATTCCTCGGACGCAAATTTGTGTATTTCCGTTAAAATCAAAGAAAGTAAAAAGTAAAAGCATCGAGTGTGACCTGAATGCCGTTGTTTGGCTCATCCTTGTGCCCACCCTGTAAGCAGCCGATCCGACCGATAAACAGCGAGAACAAAATTAAGAAAAATGTAATTGTATTGAATGACCATTAGTTAAAAACAATTTTACCACACTGGACTGAGCGTAATTTTGTGATGTTTTATAAATTATTACCTACTTGGCTTACATAAATAGTTCTAGACTAAACAGAAATATGAAGCTGGAGCTTATAGTCGTAAATATTACCGATAATGAGTTTATAAAGTTTCTGTGCATTTATTTGAAGCTAGTTTTTTAGTTTGTCCAGAGTGTAGTAAGATAGTTTGTTAATAAAATGTGCAGAGAATAATTTTCCGGAGTTAGTAAGAAAGGAATACGACGAGGAGGGTGATTATAATCAAAGGAAATTGAAGAAAGTGACTACCGCAAGTATAAATCATCTAGTAATAATAAACGTTAAACGCACCTTTCCTAAATCTATTCGGTTGGCCTTGCACGAAGGGAACCGCAAGCTTCTGGATTTAACCGGGGGCAGATTCAGCATGGTTACGGTTTGCCCTGACCTTGCACCCGGTAATTTTTGTAGATCGTGTTGGGCTAGTTAGGTTTCGGGGCTACATGGCCGCTGGGAATTTGTTTAATACCTAACAGTGGGAGGGAGCCCCCCTCTGAAGGGGCATTAGGATTATGCTGCTATAGACTATAGACATCAACATAGATTAATAACTCCTAATTTTTACAACCGCATTAGTTAGATCGTTGGGCGCGCACAGTCTTCCGAAAACAGATACATTGCAGGGATAAGCCTTTTGTTTTATAAGTTCGGTGTTAGTTTTACTCTTTCTAATTTTAGGTTTTGATCGCAGACAGCGAGGTTCTGACAGACCTTTGAGTTCTTTTTCGCATGTGCTGCATTTAAATTTCTGTATACATTTTCGCAATACGAATCCTGCAGTGTACCGTATAGAGCAGTCTTCTAACGTGATTTCGCGTGTTGCAACACTCTGTATACTTATCTTGCTGATCTCGGTGTCCTCTTTATCCTTATTATATGCATTCGCAGATATCAGGGCATTTGAAGAAGATGGTGGGAGAGGCATTGATAAATCCTTGATGTTAAATACAAATTCTAGTTGATCCTCTTCACAGTTTGAATTTACCACCGGTTTTTTTAAATTTGCACAAAAAAAATGTCGGAACAATAATCTAAAGCTTCTTGCATTTGGATTATCATTAAATCCCCCTTTCTGGCGAAATACAGAAAATATATTTTCTAACGCATCTTGTGTAAGTCGTCGTGTTAATAAATACTCAACATTGTATGCTTTTTTTAAATTTTTATGTAGCAACAAACAAGCGGACATTTTTTCTAAACCACTTTTTAGGGTTCTCGGAGGTTCAAAACATGTATTTCCGTTAAAATCTCAAAAACGAAAATCTGCATGAAATCAATACTTCCCTATACTGAAAGTATATAATATACTACATAAGTACCTACTTTAAATTTATATAAAATAATTTTGCATAGAAATAACAAAATTTTCAGAGTTAGTAATACCACACATCGTTATTACCTGTAGTATTCGTAATTGCGCTTACTAAAATAGCAAAATCTATTGTTAATAGAGTAGTTCTTAAATACTCCAAGTCATAAGCTAAATAGGTGCCACAGTAAATAATTACGTATAAGTATGCTCAGGTAAACGAAATTTACCTTTTCTGAGATTAGGAATTAGTTAATTGTACGAAGTTGAAAACACGTGACTTGGCTATAGCCATTTCACTCAACTTAGCGTCGAACGGCAACATACCGCGCAGATAGTAGCGATAGTACATGTCTGTTCCAAACGATGACAGCGACGCAATGCGGGCTGTTCCGGTACTAACCAAATAAGCATAACCATTAGTCAGATATCTAAGGAGTTATTAATCTATGACATCAAGCAGGTCACAGAAGAATTTTATGCGGCCCCTAATAATTGTCGAATCACTTTTCATTAGGTGAGCTAACCTAGTGAAATTTATATGTTGCTATTTTGCACTAGCTTATCGAAAATTTACTTGGCCCTTAACCCGGCCCATCCCCAGTTAGACCCTAGTTATGTACCTGGTTCCTACCCAGTGTAGGATATATATTCTTTGGGGCTTGTGCGGTTTCTCACAATGGCAATTTATTCGACTTAAACCGCATCTTCTTTTGGAGATTACACTCAGCATAATCAGGTAGGGGCTGCTTTTACAAGAATTTGCCCTAAAATTTAAAGCCAAAGTGGTTCGTGGACTCCGCGTGCATAAATAGGGTCATTTCTTTAGATTGTTAGAACCTTGTGGCGGACGCGAATTTGATTTTAGGATATCTTGTTTCTCAGGACAAAATACTTAACCAGCTTATGCCTGTTTATACCTCACGTTTCGCAAAACATTGCATCTTGCATCTTGAGAGTGATCAGAGTACTAAACCCACATCCGGGATAGGGAGGTATTTGAAACTCAGAACGATGAAGCTCTGTTTAGCTCTTACCGATGGGCGGATACGGATCCGGCGGAGCGTGATCGTGAGATCGATGGTGCTTATTAGTTCTTAGAGGATGAACTACTGGACTCCAAACTTTACAGAGTCTGAGTCTGAAACCATCCTCTCTGTTTATGTTGTTCGGTTTTTTTCTTGCACCCTGGTAGTTTTTGTAAATCGTGTTGAGATGGTTAGGTTCCGGGGCTACGTGGCCACTGGTAATTTGCTAATACGACCCTCTCTGAAGGGCATTACAATTATTCCGCAAGTCTATAGACATCAAGCAGGTCATAGAAGAGTTTGATGCGGCAAATAATAATCGTCGAATCGCTCTTGATAAGAAACGTTTTTTTTAAATTTTGTTTTTGGTACTGTACCACCGAAAATTTATCTGGCGCTTAACCTCCCCACTGCCCCAGTTAGACACCATTTACGTTTCAAGATTCCACCTAGTATAGAATATGTTATACTGAGTTAGGCAGAAATGCGACAAGGCACATTCGATGTCTGTATTTTAACGCGCGGTGTAAAACAATACGTTTATAATATAATTAAAGCAAAAGTAGAACCACGCCCGCTCTCCACCACGTATCAGCTAGGTACTGAATAAAAATTAACAGCAAGAGAGCATCGCGATATTAATAGAACAAAAATATCCAAAAGTGTCCATCATAGGTGGACATTTTACATATCGCGACTCGAGAACCACACAGTTTCAAGTCCATTTTATCAATTTTTACCGGAGAGCAAATTTTAGTCAAAAATTGTTATAAAATGAATACTATTGATGTTTAAGTTTAGAATAAATATGAACTCGGTACTTCAAACAGTTTGATACAGTTATATACATTTAGAAAGACATTCACAAAATAATATATTCTAATAATTACAAAATTAAATAAAAATGTGTTGGTATTTAAAACTCTGTGGCTCTGTATGGCAGCGATTTTTAGTTTTTATTAAAATAAAAATTCATTGCTTGGCATTGTTTTGGGCACGTTTCACACACAATTAATAATTGTACATAGAACCTTATGATTTTAAATTTTATTAATGTTGCTTGCAACTATATGGAGTTGGTTTTCGACGCGCCATCTAGCTGAATTCGACAGAATTTCAGAGACTTATATGCAGAATATAGTACAGTTTCCAGTTTAATGTAAATCTCATTTTTGTGTATAATTGTTACTTAGAACTCTATGGTTCTAGGGCTACGATATAGAGACTTTTATAAAAACCGTATACAATTTATTGTACGATCTTATTTAAAAAAATGTTTTTTTAATGTTTCAGTATATGGGTTCATTTCCTGTTCTTGGTTCCGATCAAGCGGCGAAGGCAGAATATTTGAGAGTACAGTTGCAACAGATGAGGGTAAGTAATTTCAAAATAAAATAAGTTGTTAATATTCAAATTTCTCGCAAAAAGTAATAACGCTGATGTGGATTAAGAAATACCCATCTAAAAACTAATTAAAATGTAAATGTAATAAATATAAGAAGTTCGTTAACGTGAATCTGTTAAGTTACCGCACGCTCAATTCACTACAAGTAAGAGGCAGTTTTAATCTTCTATAAAACCCTACGCAATCTTGTAACCTAAACGATTTCTTCTACCTTCTATTGATTGATGTCTATCTCTGCGACTTTTTTGATTGTGTCAAGATACAGCGGTGGATGAAATTGATCGAAAGGTTTGTTGCATTGCAAAAACCGAACATCAAATAATGATGATTATACAGAATCGCTTCCTTCCGCGTTATCTGAGTTCACACTTAATTAAACTCTGAAACTTCTCACATAACCTTCCTGCTTAATTATTCAAATACTCTGATACTTTACTAATACATATTGTTATACCGCTGTACCAAAACTTGGCTAAACTTATCATTGTAAATAAATGTTGGTAATAGTATGCAGTCAGATCAAGCAATATTAACCGTTTAGAGAATTAGAATTAATTAGAAAATTCATAGGGTTTATTATCTATTGAAGTAAAATATCACTTGAACAACATGTTATTATAAATATTTATTTTTGAATTAATCTCTTATGTAGTGGATTTCTAATCGCATTAACTATTGTAACAGAAATATCTTGTGTCTACGCGACCTATGTAGCAAGTTTGTACGTACTGACTTGCTCCCATATCTAAAGTAATGGCAACAATTGAGAAACCCCGCTGAAATGTGTTGTCGACATTCGTGATTTGTGTTCAAGGCGGAGATGTAGTGCTGATAAGGGGGAGGAAATACGAATACTCCATACATTTCTCCTCCGCCTGTAACATTCTCATCTTGGCTGTCAGTTTGAACTAGACGGCATAGACGTTGCAGCTATGCAGAAAATTCAGCTGCACTTTTAACAAAACAGTGTTGAGTAATCCTACAGCAAAATGGTTTTGTCTTATTCTAATATATAAATTACACAGATAATATGGCTATATCTATTATTCTTAACCAGCGGAACCCATGGGTTATGTCCCACCTTTTTTCAAAATAGTAAATACGCTGCATAAGTTGGTAGTGTAGCGGACCGTATGTCGAAATTCTAGTTTAATGAGTTTTATAAAGAGATTGCTTTAATTCTATATAAATCGATTTTGACAAATTTCTTAACCCCATATATTGTTGCTGCACCTACAAATTAAGTTCTGAATCTTATTCTACTATTACTTATGAGCAATTCAGCTTAAACAGAAGTTTTTATCGTTTTGTTTATTAAAGAGGGAGCATACATTATCGTTTTTTTTTATTCAAAGAAGGCGCCACGGAGAAATTATGGACTGGGACACGAAAGTAATTGTAGTCGATATCCAGCTCTATAAGAATACAAAGTTTTAAAATAATCTTGTCGCCAGTTTTTGAGTGATAGGTTTTTGTCAATGTCTAAAATTTTGAGATTATTTTTACTTCACAGTTTTTATTCGTGCAAAAATTCTCTTGCATAGTAACATTCGGTTTCTCTGCGGTTATTGTAATACCAAAAGTAATCCCGCACTATCAACTCGTTTTTGAGTAAATGGGCGTTAAAGCTGCAAACTTACAAAAGTCGTAGCGGCCACTATTTTAAAGCTAAAAGAGTGCTTCGAAAAAAACATTCGGTTTGTTTTACCGCCCTCTATCTGATTCTGTTTTTATATTTATGTTTGTAAAAAAAACTACCAAAAGACATGTTTAACATATAAATATAGTAAAAGTTAATAAATTAGAACGGGAAAGGCCTTCAAATTGTCCTTCTCTAAAGTACGGTGACCACATTTGTTTTGTGGAGAAAATAAAAGATCAATTAAAAAGTCTCATATGAATAAGAAAAAAGTTTGCGTTTATTATTTAATTTCCCACACAAAAGTCGAAGACAAAATAAAGAAGAGTTTACTATTTCAATATCAATAAATAATATAAAATATAACTTATGAAATTAGTTAGTTTTGATATTTTCCACGAGATTTAACTTTTTTTAAATTATCATACGCATCTTTTGGACAATCTATAAATTGCCTGCTGTTCTTCAAAACGGTAGTTTCGTTTGTTCACGGGTCACATATTGTTTATTATGCTTAAAATATTAGCTTAGAAGCAACAATCGAGCCTAAAAGGCATAAACAAAATTCACCAATTTTTAAAATATTTTTTAATATTATTTTATAATTATATTTTATAATTTTTTTTTTATTTGTCGCCGTTCTCTGTAAGATATAAAACAATGCAGTAAAGCAGAGCAGATAAACGAATGCTGCTACATAACTAACGAACTAACTAAACGATTTTTGTACAGTTTATCAACGTAACATAATATAAATAAGTAGCAGAACCCGTGGGCTACGCCCCCGGTGTTTTTGTTGTAACTTCTTATCCGGCGCTAGCCGCTCCGAATGTTTCCTCTGCTAAGTCTGTTTGAATAAGAGTTACTTGCTCCTGCAAATAAAATGCGTGAAAAAAACACGAAAAGAAGCCGGGTAAAGCAGCTCTGGAAGAAAACAGAAAAAAGCTCGGAAAAGCATCCCCGTAATAAATAAAACACGTAAAATCTTGAGGAAATACATCCTCCGGAACAATTTCTATCATAGTCCCAGGAAAACACCTTAAAAAAGTTAGCTAAACTTATCACTTGTCCTCATTTCTAGAGAAGTGCCTCAACGGAGATTTTTAAAATGTTTTTGGAATTAATTCATATGCACTAATCAATCGTGTTAGGCATTTGCATATAATTCCACAATGCATGTCGCCCTTATTCATATAAGTCAGAGATGTAATGATATAATTAATACATATGTGACTTAAACCTAAATATCGGAACCCGCAAACAACAAGTATCTAAGCTGTCTCGATATGTAGGACATGATACTGCATAATGCGTCGTCACTGAAAGTGGAGTTCCTGTAGAAGCATTTATAATTTGTAGGAAACACTTTTTAATAATAAGGGGAACCTAGTCGCGCTCGAAATTTGTAAGTCAATGAAACTCGTTTGTTTGTTGTCAGCGCGATAAATACAACTTTCCGGCTCGCTACAATTAAAGTAAGTCATAAATAAACAAAATATACCAACATAAGTGACAGCAACAAAACAACAATCAATAAACTGAGCTGATATACCAGGGTCTGTAGTGGTCAACATGACAATTAAAGATGCTTACTACCGGCTGTAGATCAACCGGGAAAAATAGTGAGTTTTGGAAAAAATTTAGCATCATCCTCCGTGGCCAGAACCAGGTCTCCTATGGTATTTGTACTTTTTTATTTTTGTATTTGGGAATATGGAATTTTTAAGCGTAATGTTTGAAAAACACTATTGTTTTTATCCTGCTTAAAATCAAGTTGCAAACGACACTTTTTTCTCAATGGATAAAAAAACATGTACCACTTTAAGAAATAATTATAAATTTGGAAAATATTACAAGAAAATGTGAATTTTTCTTTGAACGAGAAAATTGAAAAAGATTCTGCTTACAATCAAGTTAGTTTGCACCAAAATTGTTACGAACCAATTATCAGTAAATCGTGTTTTCTTTCGAAAGATATCGTAGAAAATAAAACTTTTGCAAGTAGTAACTCTTAATTACAATTTGGATGATAGTTAACTTCCATAGCAATTGGGTAGTTTGATTCAACTCGCTCTAAGACAAATTTATTGTTGTTTGCAATTAACTTGGTTTTTGTTTTCGATATTAAGAATTAATGCTTGCGGATGCTGCTTTTTCGTAGACACTTTTCAAAAAAAAAACATTTGTTTGATTCTCTTTACCTTTGAACTTTCTACGTAATTTATCTATATTATCTTTACTGATTATTGATGCGTAACAGTTTTGATGCTAACTCATTATTAACACAACACCAGAACACTCATTTAAATGAAAATTCAGTTTTTTTGTAATATTTTCCGGATTTTATAAATATTTCTTAATGTCGTACATATTTTTTATATTCCTTGAGAAAAAAATCCTGCTTTATGGAATAAAATACACTTTTCAACGGGGTTTTGGATTGTTGTATTTACTTTAACAGAAAGTGCACCTTCCAATTCATCAGAAATAGTACCCGTGGTTTCACTTTCCATCACTAAACAATTAGTTAAATAAACTTGTTTCTCCAACAAAATTTAAAAAAATCAATACCTACCTAAACAAATTAATAAAAATTTGATTTTATGAGCGTAATAAAAAATTAACTTTTTAGAAGCTCAGCTTTAAATTTTTTTTTAATTTAAGGAAACCACTGCACGTGTGTAAAACTCAGGCAGCGCTTCTGATAATGGACGCATTCGGCGTGCGGTGCGGTAAGCGAAACAAAAAATGAAGTGAAGATGCTATGCTAGTCACAGCAGTACAGCGAAAGTGCCGCTATTGGACAACCACCGTAATTTATGCGTTTCTTTGGATTTTTGGTTTTTTAGCTTATTACTTGTCTTGTGGAAAGCAAAAACCTAGGTAAAAATAATTGATGTTTGAAGACATCTGAATCGAGATAAACGTATTTTCAGTTTTTGTTGCTCAAAGGCTGCAATACATGTCGCCTTTTTCAAATATTAAAAAATATGTAACCGCTATACACAAGTTAACAAAAATAAATGTATTGACAATTTTAGACACGTACTTTACGGCCATGTATGTAACTTCAATTTTTTAAATTTTGGTTTTTAGACCACTACGATGTTGGACAAGTTTTACTTTTAGAGTAAGGCAAAAATGCTCTGCAGATATGGCTACTTCGTTGCGTCTGTTTTTCGAAGTTTAACGACCAAAGTTAGGTAACGTTTTGGCTTTTATGAGGAGCGAAATTTATTTATTTAACATTAAAACAGAATTTTTATCTGCCTATTTTTAATTTATTTGGGTCATTTTCATTTTTTTATTTAATGTAGTGCATCATACAAATAACATTGGTTTTTTAAGGAAATCCTGAAGTTGCAAACACAACTTCAGAATACCCCCCTCTGCGCTTATCCCGGCTCATTAGATTAGGTTCTATACACGGGTCTAACATGAGTGGGCCGGGTAACTGCAGGCTCTTAACTCACTGACTTACTGCAACCGCCCCATAACATTGTTATAACACACAAAATATATTTCACTATTTAGTGATATACATTAGAAAGCAAACTGTAATTACATTTAAAAATCAATCTGAAGCAACACACAAAGAAACAATTCAAGTAAAGTTTCGGACAAAACACACACTTTAAATGTTAAAAAAATTTTGTTTTTCGTATCTGGGGATACTTTACGGTACCATAAACCTGGAGAAAAAAAATTTCAGTGGAACGTTAAAAATATTTTAAATCCAGCTTGTAACTTCCTTGGGGTATATGCGGTGGAAATTTCGTACCATTTAGAGTCAAATTGTATAAATGCCACCAACCCTGTTGTAGAAATTAATTAATTTTAATCTAAGTTTGGTAAACATTGTGTTATTATTTCTCACCACTTATGGTTGAAATTTGTTCTAAATAATTACCTGTTTTGCTGGACACATATTAGAACAATTTCCGCAGTTTTTAAACCACTCTCCAAGACCAAATTCATTCCTAGATACATATTCACAAGAATTGAACATAAATCGTATGGGAAACAGTCGATATTCATTACTAGCAAATTTATAAGATTGCACTTCCACCTGAAACGTTTTCTGTTGAAACTATAACACCTTAGTACTTAGTATTTTACCACTAATTCATTTCCATAAGCTTTCTTATAATGGATTGTCAGATTAGAAGTTGCGTGAGTACGATTGTATTTGAAATTGTGAGTTTTTAGAAAACCCACGTAGGAAGTATTGTATTGAATTACTTCCAATCTTTCATAAATAAGTTCATATTCATTTTGCTGAAACTGGAAACAACGTTGGTACATTTATAAACGAATATTTGGTTCATTTGGTTTATCTCACCACAAATACACCTGGTAATATCACCAACAATCTTAAAAAAAGTAATTTCATTGCTTATAATACCAAAAAAGTTGAGACAATAATTAAACGTCAACGAACAACGTTCCAACGATACCATTGAACGAGTTTTGAACGAATGGCAATATTAAAAAATAACAAGCTGTAAGCTAAAAATAATTGTACAGCAATTTTGTGTCGCATCATCGATGGGTAAAAACCAAATCACAAGGTTGTATTATGTAAGGTAATTATTTCCACAACCATCAAAACCACTGTATTTTTTAATTTCAGTTTTGCCTTCCTCGGCGGTTAACGTGCTATATCTAAGAGAAATGTGGTACTTCTTTTAGCATATCAAAAAATCGTATTCTAGTTTTGTATATGTATGTGCGTGTTGGGTATTATTGTAAAACAGTTAGTTACAGTTAGTACAGTTAGCACAAGACTTGCACAAATGCGATATCACTACTGCACTACCTGCCATTATCAGCCACTCTCGATTTCTCGTATTTGGGATAATTTTTGAATTCCAGCATTGCAAAACGTGTGATATGATCACAGCAATGATTTTTTATTTCAAAAAAATTTCTTGTAATGCTAAACTTAGTCTATTGCGACAAATGAAAATGTTATATATTGAATTAGCCTATAGAAAAGAGGGAGTTAGAAAACAAAAGCAAACGGGGAAGCAAGGAGAAAGGCTTCGTTTCGTTTATCCGACAGCTAGTTTTGGTTACAACCTTCGATACTGGGAACTACGTTATGTATGACAATTTATGTTTACCAAAAAGTTTGTAAACAGGATGTTAATTGTTATCCCTATCAGTGACGTGTTCATAATTTCTGTGGTATTACATGTCTAAATCATACTTTTCTATAGCTATAGAACTAGACGCGCAAAACTGTAAAACACAAAATTTACATACAATAGAGATCGTAGTTTAAAACTTGCACCCTATGTGGTTGTTAGAAAATAAACAATGAAATAATTTTTTTCGCTCAAATACTAAACTGCAAAACTCTTCTACTCTTTGCTATTCTGTATTAGCCGTCGCAACTTGCAAGAGAGCCATTTACCAATTATTTTTTTTTGTTTCAATTGAAGCCTAAACATGTGTGGTCCTTCGAGACGGATACATGTACCTAGCCGGCATTTCACACCCTGTTCTGCCTAAATTGAATTCACTCGTTTTTTTCACACTGTCAGTACAATTTTAAATTTTTTTTAAAAAAGCTGTTTCATTCCGTATACATTACTGACATCTGTATTGATTGATTTGTAGTGTTTGCAACATGGCGGTTCTTATACAAAACCGCAACAAACGTGATCTTACAATTACTGGCATAAACGTATTGCTTTCCCTCGCACAAAATGCTATCGAAGACTATTCTTGTCTGCATATCCTCAAAGATGCGCGACAAGAATAAGGTTAACAACTACCATTTCAAAATAATTCTGGTTCTCACTGCCGCCAAAAATATACAATTACATGTCAAAGACAAGTTAAGGGCCAATTTTGATACCGTGGTATGCACTTTTGTCTTCACGGCTAACATAAAGCGAATGTATCGGCAAATATTTTTTATTTCTTAGAAAACTGTTCACGAACAATTATTGTACCAATTTCGCCTATAGACCGCACAAGCTCCTGCCGATTACCCCTGACTTCGACAGTTCAGTCAGTGGTTCTCACGTCATCATGAAGAAAATCTTAATTTGTTTAATAGGAGAGTATTTACCAATGAAGCTACTTTTGATAGAGATGGACTCATCGCATCGAATAACATGCATTTATAAGCCTCGTTTAAGTGACGCAGTTTAAAGTTAATTTCTACAAAACACACTTTAACGTTTGCTCCAAAATGTGCTCCTACTAACTAAGCATCAATGCACGATGGGGTACTTGTCTATTTTAGCAATCACGCAAGGAGTGATCTTAATTACTTGTAATCCTTAATGTTGATAGAAAGTAACTGGTTTAGAGCATGGCCAAATAAATCGCAAAATCTCTCTTGTGGCCCTACGGTCTACTCAGGACTTTTGACTGCGCAATAACTTTCTTCAATTCCTATTTATCTAGGGCTTTCCTTTTCCCTCTTCTCACTTCGATCTTCCTTAGGTTGTCTTCTAAATCTTCGCTTCATTTCTTCTTCGGTTTCTTTCGCTTTCTTGTTTTTTCGAGTGTTCCTTTGTACAACATTTTGGGGGGCCTCAACTTTTTTCAACGTGATTACATCTTTCTGTGAAAACTATTTCCGGATCTTAATATGATTTTTTTAAATTATAGTTCATTCTGGGTCGCCATTTTAGGTTTCTCTCATTTTCCATTTTTAGGACACACGTTTCATTTAAATTTACACGTGTGGTATCTACTCAAACTACCACTGGTTTAATTCCAAGTACTCTCTTGTAGCGGGTGGTCTTATTAATAGCTGCCTGGGTGCAATTATACTTACATACATCTTTGAAAGATTTATTTTTAGAGTCTTAACTCACCGCGTTTAATTATTACAAGTTAGTAAAGCAACATATGACATGCAACATGTGTTGCTTACACTGAAGAATCGAGGGGCTGCACAATAGGCGCCCTGTATAAATCCCACATGTACCAACACAGAAAAAAAATGATATTAACAATTGGACAAAGTTCGAAAAATACTAGAAATAAGTATAGGAGGTTAATGCAGTAAATAAATGAGCATAATGATAGGATTAGAATTGACGAATATTATTTCTATGAAAATAAAACACGTAATAAAGAGAATCATATAATTAGAAACGGTGCGTTTATGAGGAAGGTTTCATTACCTTACTCCGACAACTAATTTTTAATACAACACAAAATTAAAAACTGGGAAAACTTAATATATCAAAATTTGTATTTATAAAAAGAAAGTAAACGGGATATTAACGTATTCATTGTATTTGTCCTTACAGCTGTTTAAATTATATTTTTAACGGTATGAAATTATACGCGCAAAAGTTTAATACGAAGAATTTACACATACATAACATGCTGGTTTATAACTAGACCCTAAAACTCCTTATTAAAAGAAAACTCCATTTAAACTTTGAAATTCTATCAGTGTTTAAAGGTTACGTGTCGAAGAGTCCAAATTCGCTAAAATGTTATGTCATACTATAAATTTATCATTGAAAATATATCAAGTAATTTCATAAATTTTGTCATTTAACATATTAATAGTTACGCAACCCAAACTACTGCTAGGATGAGCCACGTTTATTTTCAAATATATTTAATTTTTTATTAATTTTGTCGGTTTAGATTTGAGACATAGGATTTTAGCAGATAAAGTTAAACAATAACGAATACAATAATTATATTGGAGCAAAATGTCAAACAAACAAATTTGTTCGGCATTAAACACTGCATCTAATGGATTATTATTTACTATTTTAAATTTTATAACTGTTTTCCAAAAAAATAAGAAAAACCTGTCTAAAATTAACAGTTAATAATTATTACTATGTTTAATAATTTTTAATAAATATTTGCTAATTAAATTGTTAAAACGGTTATTATTATCAGAACAATGGCGGTTACTACTTGTCAAATTTATGGATAGCCGTCATAAATTTGCTTAATCCTTTACATGTTTTATTTCATTTTTATGGAAAATGGTTGAATATGTTAAAAACTTAATTATGTATTAGATGTAGTTTTCAATTCTGAACAAATTATCTTTTTATTATTTTGCTCTAAAATAATTGGGGGAGGTAATATTAACAATAGCTTATTTTTGCATTAGGAAGTCCTATGTCTCAAATATAAATCAATACCATGTATATAAAAATGTGGGGAAATCTTTTTGAATAATACTCTCGTAACGGGTCTTAAACTACAAAAAGATATAACAAGTATTCTGATGCACTTTCGTCTTTACGGCTGATATGAAGCAAATCTATCGGCAAATATTTGTTATTCTTTAGAAAACTCTTCACGTACAATTCGTCGTCCAAAAGACGTGAATTGTATGCCTACATTTAATTAATATAATTACAGATTTACAGTCACATAAAAACAGAACTAAATTGTTTCCGCGCCAATTTTTTTAGTTTTCTGGCATCTTTTCGCTTTAAACCTTTTTACCGTATTACTCTTGATGTATTTCTAGGTGAATAAAACAACGATAATTGTTTCTGCTGCCATTGTGACCAGCATTGCAGCCTCACACCAAAATGTATTTTACCCATTGTTGCAAAATATAAATTGTTGTTATTATAACTAGTGTTACCCCAGCACACAATGCACTGACAGACAGCGTTGACAGAACCGGCGAAATGTCAAGTCACGTGATGCATTAGTTCCAATAATGACACTCGACGTTATTGTAGATGGCGCCCCAAGTGACGCGCGTCTAGCCGACCTTCATATATATTATAAATTAAAATAATTATTATTAAAAAATCGACGTAGAATAAAAATATAAAAATGTTTCATGTTCCATCTGTGGATAGAGTACTTTCATTTAAAAAAAAATGGTCCAAATTGGTAAAGCGGTAGCCGCTGGAGGAACCGGAGAAAAAAACCCTTTGTGCTTTTATATATGTATGGATGGATTGTATTCGTGAACAAATGTGTAATCTCAACTGTCAAAAATTAAACAAAATCGGCGAGAATTGGCACATGGCTGAAGTGGCATAGTTAGTAGTTTCTTTTTCTTAGTGCTTTCTTTCTAAAACAGTACGTAATTTGCGTTTAGTTTACTTGCGGAGCACTGCTTCGTTTGAGAAAGAGTGTAGAAGGCTTTTATCGTGACCTGGTGTAGCCGCTGCTTTGCTTTTGAAGGGGCTAACAGTACTGGAGGGATCTAAGACCATAAGCGTGAGGGCAAAAGCGCGGGTGTGAAGGTGTGGACGGGGGTGAAAACGTGGGAGAGAATGCAGGCTTGGGCGAGGGTGAAGCGCTACCTAACCCCCACCCACGGTGAGGTTGAAGGCGCGGGGGGGGGGGGGGGGGGTGAGATTGAAGGCGCGAACGAGGGCAAGAGGGTGAACGACAGTGAGGGCAAGAGAATGGGAACAGTTAGCAATAAGTTACTAAACCAATAAGTTACTAAACAAGGTGTCGATGAGAAGTGCAAAAATCGAAGGTAGGGGTTCCTTCTTGACCCCCCCTCCGCTGTCTTCGACCGCTTATATTACATTGTAATTATTGTAAGTTATTGCCGGCATTAAAAATACTTTTACTTAAATCGTTAGCTCACAACAACACTGGCATTTTTCCTTAAAATTCGAGTGTATAACAATTACTTTTTTATGCTCAGTTGGTTTTTTAACATAAGTTAGAAGTACAAATTAGTAAGATTTAATTAAAAGCTATATAAGTAATAAAACTAGGAAGGAACCGCAAACAATTGAACTACAGTGAACATTACCGTTATATAAAACTGCGGTTTTGGATTCTTCATAATCTTGTGTTTGATTTATATCTCTAGCCATTTCTTCTATAGCAATTGTTTTATTCTTGGGTTCTCCTGCATGGAGATTTTTTTTAATTTCATCTCTCTCACTCTGTTCAGTAGTTGTTATTTTTTTAATTTCAGTTTTATCATCTTCTTCCAGAATTATATCCTCGTCGTCATCATCTTCTACGTTTTCATCATCGTCCTCATACTCTTCCTCTTTATCACGCTTTTCAAAATATGCCTGTCTAATAACACTAGCTTTAGTTAGTTCTAGTGGTTTAGGGTCAATAACATTTTTGTTCAGTCGTAGATATCGTCGCAAAGTGTCCATACGGGAACTCAGTGAATTTCCTACAAAATGTTTTTTGCTATTACATTGTACATAAAAGAAATTTACACGTACGCTTCTTCACTTGATAATCAAAATGTTTTAATTTAAGCTCTCTGGAAAGTTTTAGTATTCCATCTTCCATGTAAATAAAGCACTTACAATTTGCTGCATTTTGTGGGCAGCTAAAAACTGTTAATTAACGTCATCATTAAATGTTTACTTACTTTGTTTAATTTACCAATTAGTTCCGGGCCCAAAACAGTCAACTGCACCCATTCCACTGAAATTCCAATATGTAACTATTTTATTTCAATACTAATTTTGTATTATACTGACCTGTTTTTATTGATGCAAATTGCTTCTGATTGTATAAAATCATTTCTACAGTTCGAAAGATCATTGTTACATTGCGGTTCGCTCCAGTCCGACCAGTATGAATTTATTTCAGAAGCTCGGGTTGTTTTCGGACCTGCTAATTCGCAGAACTGCAAATAAAGCAATGTTAGCGCATTTTACCATAAAGTTTTGTTAATATTTACGGGCTGGTGACCAAAACAGTGAGGATTACACTTCACTGTGTGAATTTTATTAACTGTGCTTGCATTGCAGTGGAATACACCACACACATTTCCCGATATACATAAGCTCTCTGGCAACTCTGGTACAAAACACGTAGGAAAACCTATATGAAAATTCGAATCAACTAAATATTGTAAAAAATGTTGATGATGGTTAATACCCGCAACTTCAAATAGTTTTTGGTCATGAAATATTGCAGAAGAGCAATTGCACGGCTCGCCATAAACTGCTAAACCCGTAACATCACATAAACGTCTATGAACTCTTGCTGGATTGTTTGATATTTCGGAATACTCCTGAAAAACACATTCTTTTCTACGTTCATTTTCAACCGTTGGTGGACAGAGCTTCCACTTCCTTAATGTAGCTATATCACACACACCCAAGAAATATTCTTCTACTTCGCTAATTATTTGTGGGTCTGTAGGGCGGTATTCCACAAAAACCTTAAAATGGCAAATGAAAGAAAGGCATCAAACGTCTAAATGTTTGAATTACCGCAGAGTATTTATCTCCCATTTCTACAATAACACATTGTTGCAAATGTAACTTTTTAACCCAAAATGAAATATTATAAGTTGGTTCAAAATCACGCTGGGGCATTACAGAATTATAAACATGTTTTTTAATAAGTTTACTACCATCTGCCAAACATAACCAAAACGTCATGATAAGCAAATATGACATTTTTGATTTAAGTTGAATTGTGTTTGTATCAAGTGAGCCGGATATATAAACGTTATTCAATGTTCTATAGTTAACACGCTTGATAAAATGATGGTAAATCGCTTTATGCTGTTAAATAGTACTGATTGCTTTGAAGTCCTGCCTGGATCACAAAACCTATTGAAACACAGCTGCTGCTATTTGAATTTAGGTATTCTGTAATTAGAAATTCCGACCGGGATTCTCCAAGCCATGGCATTATTCAGTAATTGGCAGTATTAAAATAAATTTACAATTCTTTGGAAAAAATGTTAGCTGAAATTTATAATATATTGTTCGTTACAAAATGAATCATATTTTCCAAACAAGAGTGTATTACTAGCAGTAGAATAGTCATTTTCAATTTAAATTGTTTAAATCAGTAACGATAAGTAAACAAGAAGCAACGGGTTAATCAATGCAAAACAGTCACGTACCGACAATAACTTTATTCATAATTTGAGAACGTTATATAAACGAATCTTCACATTATGAGAAATTTTTATTTTTAGGAACGGACGTGATGTTTTAATCAGGAAATAAATTTCAACAATTTATATTTTTTAAGGGTAAGTTTAACTGGTGTTTTTAACAGGGTTGCGAAACTTGGCAATTTTAGTAATTTTGACTTTCTAAGACATGCAGCTGCATTTGGGGCTCAATTGGAGGTAGCCATTTTTAAAAATAGACTATTTCTTGACAAAGAATTGTTGGATTTTTGCGATTGAAGACATTTTGTCACAAGTTGAAGTGTCTTTCTGATAAATGACATCTGTGGTGCATCATAACTACTGAACGCATGGTCCGATGTTGACGAGCTTTGGAATAAAGATTAAGTACAAATTTAAGGTTACTTTAATAACTCAAATTTAATATTTGACAACAATAACTACAATAATTTAATAGGAACATAGTACAAAAACTAACGAAGCAGGTGTTCAAATTGCCTTCCCCCTTCGTTTTCGCAGAGTATAATTCTTCTACGCATCGAACCTCTAACACGAGCTAACATTTCCGGTGTGATAGAGCGACAACATTGAATTATCCTTTCGCGTAGATGTTCTTCATTTCGAATGGGCACTTCATAGACATCATTTTTTACTTTGCCCCACAAAAAGAAGTCTAGCCAAGTCAAATCGGGACTACGGGCAGGCCGAGGATGCAATGCATCTCGTCCAATTACGCGTCCCTCAAAACGTTGGTTAAGGTAATTTCTCACATTCCTATGAAAATGCGGAGGTGCACTATCATTTAAAAACCACATGCTATTCCGTACGTTTTGAGGAACTGTTTGGAGAAGAGCCGGTAGTTCATTAATTAAGAAATTTAAATACATTTCACCATCTAAATTTCCATTAAAGAAATGTGGACCTATTACAAAATCGCCAATAATACCGCACCACACATTAAGAGAAAAAATTCTCTGAAAATGAGTTATCCTGATCCAGCGGGGATTGTCTTGGGTGTAATAGTGGCAGTTATATCAATTAACTATGCCGTTGTTTGAAAACCTCGTTTCATCACAGAATAATACCATACTTAAAAATTCCGCATTGCCGTTTAATTGCCGTCTAAGAAATTGACAATACTGAACACGATGCTCATAATCCCTATCTTCAAGATGGTGTATGGTATAAACATGGTAGGGGTGAAATTTGTTCGCCTTAAGAATATTGAAAACAGAACCTTTGCTATGTTTAAGGCATTTGCAATCGCTCTTTGACTTGTATGGGGATTATCTGTACCCATTTCAATTACAGCTACTTCGTTATGTTCAACCATAACTTGCCGTGCCCTTACTTTTGGTATTGAAAATTGCCCATACTCTTGTAAATTCAGAAGAAGCATTCTAAATGTTTTGTCTGTTGGAATTCGTCTACCTGAAAAGCGTTGCGCATACAAAGTACTGGCAGCACTCGCATTTTTTCGACATTCACTCAGAATTAGAAGCATGTCCACTTTGTCAGCGTTGGAATACATTTTACACCAAAGATTAGTGATCGATAATCTTTGTTTTGCACCGTTCAAGTAATGTGGCTTAACGAATTTGATTAGTAAACTGTCAAGTTAATGCAAACATGATTGCCCTGATCTTAATTATAGAAATATTTTGTTTTAAAATAATAGTCGGCAGGGCCTTGTATTGTGCGTTGCCTATTTAAAAAAAATTAGGCGTGGAGTTTTAAAATGGGCAATCTGCATTTTGATTATTTTTTGAAAATAATTTTTAATTTTTATATGTTCGTAAATGGCATGCAATTCTCAACAAGATCGTCATATTCTTGTAAAATCGGCGAAATCTTTGCGTTAGGGAGGCGGTATTCAACTTAGTGCCATAGCCTATTCAGGGCGTTGGCAAGCTCTTTCCTATGTCTGTGATTGATGCGTGGAGATAGATATTTTGCACAGACAGACATAGGGGAATTTCAATAAACGTTAGCTCCGAACCAAAGGAAGTGCATGCACTTCTTCTCCAGAAAGGTTGTCCTGGGAAAAATGTACCTCGCTGGTTTCCCGGTGCCTTGCGAGGGGAACGACCGGGCCGGGAATCGAACCCGGATCCACTGCATTGCTAGCCCGCCCACTTACCACTGAGCTATGGCCGCTCTACTTCTCTTACACCAAAATTAGAAAAATTCTACAAAATATTCTTGAATTATGTTTTTGCAAAATACGGGTTATTACACATTGGACATTACTACGTGTCGTGTCCAATTGTCGAATAAACTTAGGTATTATTTTGAATTGATTGTGTGGTAGGCACATGGTGAAACATTATTAATAAATATTTAACTATTAAAAAATTAATAGATTATTAATAAAATAAAACTCTTGGTAATTGTTTCACAATTTGTAAATTGTAAAACAATTACCAAGAGTTTTATTTTATTAATAATTATTAATTTTTTAATAGTTAAATATTTATAAACTTAGGTATTTAAAACTAGTCTATTTTTTTATGAATTATTTACTGAAAGAGAATATAGTATGGCAAATAAATCTCTTGATCCTGAATTATTGAGTACGATTACGCCCAGCTATGTTTTCTGGACTGATCTATGTCCTAACCAAAATTTACGCTAAGCACCAAACGTTTACACATTTGTTTGATCACTAGGACCAAGTTTGTTATAGTCTCATTTTGTTCCCACCGTAAGCGTCATCTGTTAACAATTTATGTATGCTGGAACATCTTATGAAATTTGGTTGCTTGATAATTTTATTGTGTCTGCATTTTGTTAACAAGTTCCAATAACGTGTGTTTTTCTGACAGATCACTTGATGGTTCTTTTCCATTACATGACCAGGAAAAGTTCAAATTTGAATTTACTGCGATTTAACGTAATGCAATAGGTAAAGCAGATAAGGTATTGCTAGGTGTAGCGTTTTGACCTTATTATATTTCGACTGTTTATAACAAGTGCCCTAAATGATTTAGGTAATATTTGGTGCATAGTTCGCGTCCTAAATGTTCGGTGTAAACGTACTCATTGATTAAGTGTATAGAATGGAAACGCTCTACATCCATGCAGACTTTTCATTATGCAAATATAAATAGAGAATATTTTGTACAATTTTTGTAATTTGAAGTAGGTAATCTATGTAAATTAGCAATATTATAGCTAGGTATTTGAAATTAGAATAATGTATGAAGAATAACATTACATATGAAGTTGTAAATATATCTTGCTTCCATAGCCAAACTATACTTGGACATTTAATTGCACTTATTATTTAACGCCATTTGATTTAACGTGCTACTTTGGTTTTGCAGCAATAAATCGTTTTGAGTGTTATAATTAAAATAGCTTTTTTTTCGAACTGCCAATATTTACCTATAAACACATAGAAGTTTTAATTTAAAATGCTAACAGTAACTTGTAAATGTAAACAGAGAGGGAAAAGTATGCACAAACTCATCTGCATGCAACCAACCGTTTAAAAATATATGAAATGTTAGATACAATTTTACACGTATGTAAAATTAAGTTGAAAAAAGGCATCATTGCAAGGGGCGGCCCTAAACTGGTCACCGTGTACCTGATTTTTAATCTTACCTTCTAAATTGGGCACTGGACCCTGGATTAGAAATTTTGTTTTTTTTCGTTACCAGAATGATTAACATTTTAAATAAAACTACCGCTTAGGTGAAAAACATGTTTTATTAAATATAAAAAACATATACATAAATACAAAAATTATACTTAGAAATAATTATATCGGCAAAAAAACACAACTCAGTTGTTTACTTCTGTTTGTAGAAATACTTCAAACATTCTAAATAGCGTAGCCTACCTGTTTCATTATACTGACGAATTTTTGTTCTTACAAATTCATGTCTGCGTCTTCTTTTAGAATGCTGAATTCTAGTTGCTTGATTGATGCTTTGTAATTTAACATATGCCTTAGTTTGAAAATCAAGTAAAACATTCATTAATATATACAGTGACGGGTGCGTTTTATAAAAATGGCTTGTAAACCGGGAGTAAGAAGATTGACATGCATTTGTAGTTCACTAACACTTGCCCGAAGATGTGGAGGAAATAGAGCATCAGGATCTATATGACCATATTTTCTAGTATTTATCTAGCTAAATTAAGGGTTGGAATTTACACAATTTTCTAAACATAAATCTGATTGGCTAGAAGCTAAAGATAACGCTGATGACCTGCAAGGATGACCGACTTCAGAAGATTAAGAGATTAAGAACGTGCCCAGTTTATGCACGTCCATTGCCAGGAATAGTGTAGGCGAAGCAGCTAAAATTTTTAAAAAACAAAGTTGTTAAACTTCTAGCTTATGCATTTTTTAATAGCTACATGTTTATTTCATTCTTTAAAGACTGGGACTTCCAATATTTAATTTGGTTTATTTCGTATTCTATTCAAATTTATACTGCATTAGTTTTCCTGCATCACTGCAATTTGCCGAATGCAATACAAATGCATCTCCTAAAAGTTTATGCGACCATTATTTAAATGTATTCATAGGGTTGCGTTGTTAGGATAAGTACCGAAAAACCTACTTACTTTTATGTTTGTGTTGAGAAATATCTGCACTTTATTTAATCATTTGATGATGTGAGAACTTCCACTCGGTGTAATGCCGTTGAGAGCATAGTAAAATTTCTCAGTTGTATTAGGGAAAGCGTTGTGGACGATCTTGACGTATAGTTGTCTTGACTGATTTTTTTCAATTGAAAAACGACTACAGGATACACCGCAAATCACTGTTACTCAGTAAATTTTTGGTTTGTTTACACCCACACATATCCCTTGGCTCATATATCTTCCACTTCGTTTAATGTTAGGATGGGGCGATACAGACTTAGTGCAATGGCTCGTGATGTCACTACACCCTCCGGAAACACTGATGTGCGCTAGAGCGGTTTCCTGCTACTCGTAAGAGCTCGATGTATGCGTTTTCTCGGAATTTGAATAAATTTCCAAAATTAGTAGCATAAAAATGTGATTTATACGACTTCTTACTGAAGAAATATATATTGCTTCTTATACCTAAAAGAGAATAAAATGAGAGGGTATCCGAATGTCTACAGCAAGGGATTCTTTTAAGTTTGATGAAACTTCGCGGTCTTTCATAGCCGGATTTAATACTAGAAAATCTCTGTGTGCTGCGGCAAAAACCACGAGCTATGGCAAAGTCTCGAAGTACATAGGTCAATATTAGCATAAGCCGCTCGAAATGACATGCAACTTTGGGTTTCGAGAAATAGTAAACATAGAATGCTATTCTTATTGCGATTCAAGTCTGAAAATTCTGTTTGCTTTACTCGAATCGTACTGCTCAGCTTCTGATACTGCTAATGTGATGTGGTTTAAACGACCGTTTGCTGTTTATCATTGGTAAGGTGCAGCATTTGCTTCATATTAGCTTTTTGTTGCATACCTTTGCAGATTCTTCATAATCGGCAATTGACATATTTAAAACGATAAATTAAATTTTCGCGACCCTTACTGATATAAATAATTTTTTCGTGGTGTTTTCAGTTGGATAATTATATTCTCGCCTTCGAGGCCAAATCCAGTATGTTATTTTTTACAATTTTCCAATTATGACCGAAAAAGTCAGTAACAAAATTTAAATAATTATATTAGTAACAGTTACGCTTACGAAAAGTTCTATTAAATATAAGTATGCTAATTTTTTACTAAAAGGAATGTGAAGATGTATGCAACACAAAACATTTCTCTTCAGAATTTAAGTGGAAAAGTGTAAGATAAACTGGCTTGAACATAACAACCACGAGACGCTTTTTCAGTGCTGTTTTGAAATAATATAAATCAACACCGAAACGATAATTAGCAACCTGTTTAGTCTATTTTGTTAAATAAGCAAACATTTTCATTTGCACATTGGGTCGAAACGTTTTAAGTAAATAACTAAAAGTTCAACATTCTGTAATTACTGTTTAAGCGAAAATTTAATCTTTTTCCGGGAATTAACAATCAACATGAGCGTCTTTGCAGTATTCTTCAGTCTGAAAACGTGTTCACCATTTTAATGTCGTTAATTCGTACGAAATAGAAATATGTAAATTAAATTAAAGCTCCAAACCAATAAACTCTTGAACCCCCTTGTAATTATAAGTACTTTCATTATTCCACTAAATGAACTTCCTGCCTGCAACAAATTTATTACTGGCGGCTTTAATTAAAAATAAGATAACATTGCCGTCGCTATTTTATATTAAGTCCATAGTAAGAAAAACAATAGTAGTAGGCTTGATGATTTTTGTTGTCCAAAATCAAGGATAAAAATAACGACTCGTGTAAGAAACTAACAATGCAATGAATTTGGTCTCCTCGAGCAGTACATTATTTTAACAGCGCTAAAACGCATTGTATTCGTTGAAATTCCTTTCAAGTAGGAGCTTTCGGCGGTTTAAACATAGTAGTTCCGGTGCTCTTTGTTGGACTGGGCTAGATTTCCTGTGGTCCCGCCTGCCGAGATGTCTAAGTTGCTAGCTAATGGACTGTAGACTTGTTCCAGTAGGTTACTTTATTTGGGGAAGGCGTGAGCTGAATGCATTTGAACATAGAAATACATATAAATTAAAACATCTATTTATAGTAAAATTCTGAGTTATTTGCATTCAGTTTTATAAAAATGTTTACACTCATTTAATGTTAATCTGAAATATTAACACATTTAAAAGTGAAAATTAGTGTTTTCCAACAATTTCCAACTTTTAATTTGTCATTCCTACATTAAAGATTTAAAAATACATATTCGTATAATTGAATTTTATAAATTCAATTTGTTTCATATTCCTGTTGCCATCGTCACAGTATAAATACTTATTTATACTGTACCATCACGGCTTAGATGGACCAAAAATTTTTAATCAAATTGCTCTACTCCAGTGCCGCAACTTTATGACCCGAGCAGGAAAAACACGAAGCTCATTCTGTAATTCTGCAGGCGTTACTTTTCTACAAAAAGGCTTGCTTAGAATCATTAACATTTTTTACAAACTTCCACGAGACCAAAGCAGCCGTTCATGGAGAGTGTTGTCTTTAAAAAATTTTGTGGAGGTTTTTCCAAAGAGATATGAATTGAAAAAAAAACGGTATGCTATATTGAAGAATATGCCGCCTCTTCTCTCTTTTTCCACCGAGCCTTATTCCCCTTTCTCTGCAGCGCATAATTTTACGCATAAACGCAGTTTCTCCGTCTTTACTTCCAAATTATTACACGACTGGTTTCCTCTTACATCCACGGGGTGTATTCTATGAATTAAATTAGGGCGACCCAGTTACCTATATTCAAAAATATTCTGGTGCGTCTTGGAAATAGGCCAAGATAAAGCGTTTAGATTGTTATTAACTTTCAAAAGTTTAACTTTAGAAGTATGATCAGTTTTAATTGTACTCTGATGTTTTGTTTTCGAAAAATCATGACTTAAATTAGTTTGACTAAAATTGAACTGCTTACTATGCTTTACTAGGAGAGGAAGCCAAACTGTTTACTTTGACTTTTAAGTTTAGAGGCTGTAGTGAACCTGCCGTGGAACGAGAACCTTCCTGCAAAATGTAAAAATGGACGAAACAGGTCGCTGGTACTTCCTTATACTTTTACGTTTTAAATATTCTAGCGCAGGTAAATGACTGAAGAATATTGTTAAAAAAAGAATTAAACAATATTATTAGAGAATAGTTATTTAAGTATGAAGGAATGTAAGGACGTAATAACATCCGAAGTAGGCGAATACGAGCTGAGGCGGAGCCGAAGCTTGTCGCCTGCCGAGGATGTTATTAGTCGATACATTCCGTGTTACTTATTAAACTTTTCACGCTACCAGCAATGTAAGTAGGCCTACAGGTAGAAATTTAATCATATTTTTAAAAGTTCGTTTTGGCAGCTGTCATCGGAATTATTGTTTAAAAGCCCCATTATTCTAAGTTGTCTGTGCTTGTTACCATATCAACGAACAGTTAAAATCAACATTATTTTCCTAGGGATGTAAGTGACACTATTAAGTTCCGTCGTCAGGGGTAACTAGTATACGAATGTTATCAGCCATTTACGATCCCTGTAGCTATGGATGTAAGGCCTACTTACATTGCCGGTAGCGTGAAAAAAGAATTAAACAATATTTTTAAAAAAAGAATGAAAAAAAATTACCCAACGCTATGACCGCTGACAGCAAACCTTAAAATATTGAACGTGAACATAGTGACCGGCGACAACCACGCAGAGACAAGCTATAGTTAGAAACCGGGCTAGAGTTTTTACAATTTTCATATTTCAAAACGTATTTTTACATTGCATGATTAAAGCTATTAAAACTATATATGAAATAATATAACAATATGTATTGATTGGATATTTTGTTTTTGAGTAACCGAGCATTAAAGTTTAAATTTAAAAAAATTCGTGGCGGCCTTAGTTTTAAAGATAACAGCATTCGGGAAAAACTATTTGATCTACCTTCAGATTCTGTATAAATAAATTTCAAAAAAGATTACAAAAAAGAAATTAAATAAAAAAATGTCTAATTTCCGTTTCTAGTTCCGATTAAAAACCTTCTACAGAACCACCTGCAACTAAAAAACTTCCACATACCAAATTTGATAAAAAATGTTAAAGGGGTTTTAGAGATGTATGGGAACGAACGAACCCACGCACGCACGCAATTAGCCACAGACCGAAATTTTTTAAAAGAGCCCCTTGTAATGAAATTATAAGCATAACTTTCTTTATTTCAGTAGAAATACAGGAAAATAAAAAGGAAAAAATTCAAACAAAATGTGCAATTTTATATTAAGCATAAATTGCCTATATTAAGGGATTTGTCCGTTTCTCCAGCCGCACGTAATGCCCTCGTCTCTGTACGCAAAATAAATAAAAACACAAACAAACACTTAGGGTTGTTTGATATCACAAACTGGGTATCGAACAACGAATAAAATTAAATTTCGAAGAATCGATATACTATCATCGAATATTTATATTCACTATTTATATTTAGTAGTGAAAGCGCTTTTCTCCCAAGAATCATTAGCAGAAAATAAGTTTAGCGTAGAAATTATTTTGTTGGGAAAAAAATTTCAAATCTTTAATCCCTTTTAACTGATAGATATTTTCTGCAGCTTAAATTTCCTGCGAACTACGCCCAACAAAGTAATTATAGACTTATTTTCAAAGTTGTTTTGAAACGAAAATGAAATTGTATTTTTAGGGCAGAACAATAGATATTTAATTCTTAATCGATTAATTCTTAACTGCCCATCTGCGATAATATAATATGCAGAACATTGGCGGCTTTAGGATTTTTTGCAGACAATACGGCGGCCAATTTAGCACCTTAAGCAAAAAAGTTATTAGAAGGGGCTTTGGATTTTTTAACATGATACACTTTGCAAGTACGTTTTCTTAGTGCTTGGCTCTACTGCAACAGAATAAGTTAAATGTTAGGATTGTTAAGTGACGGCAATTATGAAGTCAATTTATAATATTATAAAAATTGTAATATACGTTACTTTAGTTTATCTCACACAATAACACTAAAAAAATTTAAACAACAAATTTTTCTGGGCACTTTGCACTTGCCTTCTTTGTTTCACTTTCACATAAATCAGAGATCTGCCTCTTTGTTTTAGGCACATACTTAATTTCTTTCTAAATGCGTAAAACGGCTAGATGTAAAAATCACATGCACAAATGTACATGTTCTATTTTCTTTAACTTGTAACTTGTAACAGTGAACAGGAGCTAGAGATACAATACTGTAAAGCACCGCCGTGTCACCATATTGGAGCTGCCAGTGATAGCAATTGTACATTCGCTTAGTGCGAAGTGATTTATTCAAATAAGATTTAATCAAATAAGTTGTATTTAAACGAAAGGAACGAGTAGATTATAAATAAATTTATTGCAAGAAATTTTAATTCGATATTTAAAAAAAAAATATTCGAATAATTTATTCGAGTATTTGAATAAATTTATTGCAATAATTAAAAATTAAAATTCGTGAAGAAAAGGCGTAAAGAATGGAATGATCATGTAGAAAGAGGTGACGACAACAGATTAATAAGGATAGCAAAGAACTCGAAACCTCTAGGAAAGACATTACCAGGAAGACCACCAAAAAGATGGGCTAAAAGTTGGCTAACGTCTTCAACAGACCCGCCATAAAAATTTTCAGAAGGGTGAAGAAAAACAGGTTGTAAACCTATAATGAAAGAAGAAGAAGAAGCAATAATTATTAATTCGATATTTCAAGAAATTGTCAGTTTAATGTCGTTATTCGACATATCTAATTATTCAATATATTATTCGAATTATTTTAAACGTAAATTCATAAAATCTTTTTTCGAACAGTTATGTATCCGAGCTCTATGAATTTGATACTCTGCGTTAAAGATATTTATAAATAGAGTTGTACTGTTGAGTTATTCTTTCTCTGAATTCTGCGATTGTGGCGGATATATATATATAATAAATAAATAATGTTTTTAAAAATCCTTAGAGCAAGTAACCTCGGGGGTTCAAGTCTAGACCACAAGGTGGCCAAGAGTGGAGAATTGTAAACTTTCTAAAATTTCTACAATTGTTAAATGTCTTGTAAAGTTAAAACATCCATTGCAGTATGAGGTGTAGTACGATAATACATGAATCATTACGCGGTTATTTCTCATCGCGTTCTGCACAAACGAGACAAAAATCATTTTTTACTCTGTATCTGTTTTTATTAGTTAACCGACTTTTGTTAACCATATCAAAAAATGATAGATATTATAAGTTTTTTCGGAGAGTAATCTACAGTCTCTTACAAATAGGGTTTAAGGTAGATATTTAAAGTAAGAAGATGGAACTTATTAGAATTTTTTATCTATCACTCCCTCAATGAACTCCAGAAAATCCCAAAAATGCAGTTTCGAGTGTCCCGACATTTTAAAAAAATAGTGTTATGTTGTATTTTATGCATGCATTTAGTTTTACGAATATAACTCCCAAACTGCTGAACATAGAGGGTTGTTTCTTTTCTTAGTTTTTTTTTCTTACATTGTGGCCAATATAAATAGTTATTTAAGTAACAAGGAATGTAAAGACGTAATAACATTCAGGTAGGTAAATACGAGCCGAGGCGAAGCCGAGGCTTGTGGCCTGCCGATAATGTTAATAGTCGATACATTCCGTGTTACTTATTAAATTTTTCATGCTACAGGTAGAAATTTAATCATATTTTTAAAAGTTCGTTTTGACTGCTGTCATCGGATTTATTTTTTAAAAGCCCCATTATTCTAAGTTGCCTGTGCTTGTTACCATATCAACGAACAGTTAAAATCAACATTTTAGTATTCTGTTTGAAATAAAATATTGAAATCTGTACCTTGTTGCTTTAATTATTATCCTAGGAATGTAAATAACACTATTAAGTTCCGTAGTCAAGGGCAAAAAGTAAACGAATGTTATTGGCCATTTTCATCTTTTGTAGCTATGGATGTATCGTCTATTTACCTTGTCGGTAGCGTGAAAAAGCTCTTATTTTCACAACAAGCAGCCATTTTCTCACAATTAGAGGATACAAGTAAAAAATTTCACAAAGATTAGAAAAAAAGTTATTATTTAAATATCATAATTAAGTTTCACAGAGAAAAAAAATTTTAATAATTTTACTCTATTTTCCGTCTTACATGAACCTCACTAAAAGGCTTACAAGCATTATTTTTTTAAGATGATAGCCTGGTTTCTAAAGCATCATCACAGTTAACTGTCTTGTCAGCAGTGACACCACAAGACAATGAACAGAACTCAGGTGAGTTCCTTTTAAAAGAATGATATTGGTGAAACCAGTCCAAGAAGGTCTGAATATCAGCCCAATTGCGTTACTGCCTTGAATCTTTCAGATCCACGGTTTCCTCAGATGTTAACCTAGTTAACCACCGAATTCTTCCATAGCATCAGCTGTTCTTGAAGAGGCTGACATACTATGTATCCACTTTGCAATAGTTGATGCTATTATACTGCGTACATGTGTTTCCTCTAGTACTCTTCGTGGACCGCATAAGAACTTGTTTGATGGTTATATCTGACCAAATTCCTGACCAGAGCTTGTTAGACCTTCGAATAGTAAAAAACCTTTGTGTGACAATTTGGTGTACTCATCTTGACTAATTTTTCTTTTCAATTGCAACATTACTTGAAGATAACATCGGCCGATTTGGCATAATTGACATGCCGAACAGAGTTCAAGTACGAAACCATCTGTTGCACACCAGTCACCGCATCTTTTTGCTCTTACAAACATGCGAATTCTAGCTACCATATTCATATGGTATGCATGCACCCACAACTTTTCAGGTCGTCCACCCAAAACTCCAACTTATGTTTTCTTCTGTAGAAGAGATGTTCGTGCCACAACAGGCTCAGAATTGATAACAGTAGGTAGATCTGCTGATTTGCTTTACAAAAAAGTGTAGCTCTTTCTAAGACTCTCAGAAAAGTTATAATTTTGGAAGCTTTCATTCAAAAGCAGGCTGGTCAAGGCGTTTTATGCACAAAAATGAGCGCGAACTGCTCGTGAATATATTTTTCCATTTAACATGTGTGGTACCTACAGTATTTTTGGCGCAAACTGTTTCCCACAAATTTTTTGTGCTACTTCCTTTCATTATTTGGCGGATAGCCCCCCTGAAAGATAAAGGTAGGTTAAATCCTTCAAGACGAACCACCACATAAAATGGTGGGCTTTCTGGTCTGGCAGCAAGAATCATGTCAGTGGATGTAACAAAGAGAGGCTGATCAAAAGTGACCAATACATGTGACTGACTGCGGCTAATTCATTCCTCTGGTGCCTGCAGGAGGAAAATTTAACTTGTTATGAAATTGCAAGGATCCAGATTTATAAATGGAAGAGGCACTATTGATGACACTGCATATAATGTACTTGATACTTGTCGTTGTATGAAGCCATACAACGCATCTAGTCGGTAGGATACATCTAAACTGTTTGGTTTTATAAGAATGTCTCTAACATCTTCACATGAAAGTGGTGTAATCTGGTTGTGATGGTTGTTTATAAAATTTTACTTTTGTAAATCTGAAAACGGCCAGATTAGCTGCTTAAATGGCTTTCTTCCTTGGAATTGGTGTGTTTGTATGAACAGCTCCTGCTGGTGTTACACATTTTGTGCCACCTATTGCATGAAATGTGTGATGGCCACCAAGAGTGTTTATGTTATGTTATGGTCCCCATTGTCATAAACAAATTGTATGTAGACATTATCTTTAACTGGCTACTGAGCATGCTGCGTAACCGCAGATTTATATCTGACTGCTTCTTTGTATGAAAAACAAAGACCTAAGTTAGACAGATTATTTATCAATATTTTAGATCCATATCGCCTATGAAGGTAAACACTGAGACCTTTCAGTAAAGGCGATACAAAAGATCTTGGTCGAAGTGCAGCAATGATGGAATGATCAATAGTTAGCACTTTTCTCTCTATTTTTATTTCGTTCTCACTTTTTCTTGCTTTTTTGGGCATCATTACTCTTAACAAGTAGCTGCCGTAAGTCACCGGGTGAGTCAGGGTTTCTTGTTTGGATTTGCTCAAGTCTTAGAAAAGTGTCAGTTTCATATCGTTTTAGAAAGATTTCATGTCTTATAATATTTCCAACTGTCGCAACTGTTTTGTTTTACTCATCTGTACGTTTTGATTTCATTAAGTATAACATATATACTTTATTTGCAATGGGGAAATCGGAGAACAACATAAAATACGCAATCATTAAAAATATTAAAAACACAAAAACAGAAAAACTGTCATAATTTTTCTTTTTATCCTGAAATTGTGAGAAAATGGCTGTTCGTTGGGAAACATTAATAAGGGCTATTAATAGTGGCCATAGTGTCAAAAAAAAAAAAAGACAACCCTTTATATACAACGGTTTGGGAGTTATATCCGTAAAACTAAATACATGCATGAAATCTAACATGGCTGACTATTTTCTCAAAATGACAGGAAACCCGCAACTGGATATTTTTGGGATTTTCTGGAGATTAATGAGGAAGTGATGGACAACAAATTCCAGAACCCGCATCTTTTTTTTTAATGACTTGGTCTGTCTTTTTTTGGTGTAATTTCACTTCAGTAACTAAATACTTATCAAACTATTTGTTTAAATTTGTATAATATAAAAATTTAAAAAAATACAAGCCCGTCCGTGTACGGAGGACTGCTTGTGTTGTGTGGGAGAAGTAAGTTCCCGTGTACATTTGTTTTCATTTAAAATTTCAAGGGGGGATATTGCTTTTTGCTTCCGCCCTTCGGGCGCACGTGGTGGTAATTTTTTTCAGATTAAATTTTTAACAGGAACAGAAACATTCACGAAATAAAAGCATCTAACCAGAACTCATTTGAAAGGTTAAAGGCGAATAATTTTGTACAGATAAATTAGTTTGATCGATAATATAATTGTTCCAAACACACATTGTTAAATTTTAAATCTGTTTGATTCACCCCCATTCACATACAAGAATTTAAATAATCACAGCAGAAATATGTTCACTTTATATCATTTAAATTCTGGGTTTCAGGCACCTGTCTATATGAATTATGTTCCTATACAGGAGCTAATCTGCGTATTTAGATAATTCAGAAGACCTTAAACACGGGGTTTTAATGCGCATGGCGATTTTACACGTGCTCCGTCGCGACGCATTACTAAATTCAGTCTTCAACCAAGCGTCGGTACGTCAAGTTATTTCAACTTGTTCACTCAACGGTTCGCGTATTTCCTGCATGTGTTTTGATAAGACTTGTTCGACAAGCGGTTTCGAGTTATAACAATTTCAATCTCTTTTTAAGGTAAGCTTATTTTTAACGTAAATTTAAATTACTCAAGTTTGTAATTTATTGTTGATACAGTATTCATCTTTGTGGTGTTATTATTTGCGTACTCAAATAGGAATTAATGAATTGCCGCTTGATATCTTTGTATGCATAATTTTCTCTTAATTTATTTGAAGCCTAATAAAATACGTTACCATTAGAACAATATAAATTGTGCCTGAAAGGGGTAATTTTAATTTAAATTAGCGTTCAACCCTACTCATATTTCTTAATTATATATGAATTTAAGGGCTTATAGGATTTGCTATAAGTTTATAATAAAGACAGGAGACGTTAAAATAATGGAAGCAACCAGGTGCTCTATCCAAACACATTTTTACCTTGTTGTGTAGGAATTTATCGTGCAATTTTTCAAAATGAAACAATGGATTTAAAAAATGCTAATCTTTTATTTGAGCAAAACCAAAAAATCTAGAAACGGAACTCTCATGGCACTTCGAATGCTGAAGTGTTTCACTTTACACGTCCTGTCACTAGAGTCGTAGTAAAGCGCCCACCAATCCTAGATATATAGAAAGAGTGTTGAAATTTTAAACCACTTTTCACGCTTTAACAACTGCCACTTTGCGTTTTAGGTATATGTTATTGCCTATATGGAAATTACGTATTGTATTTTTTTAATTCTTTTTGTGGTAACAACAGAATAAATGTCAGTGTGTTAATAAATTGTTTACCGAAGTTGACACTGAAACAATTTCACGAATTGCTATCGACACAGAGGTGTTGAATTATATATAACATGCATTTCATGCAAGTTGCGTTGATTCATCAAGAAACACGCAATCTGTTATTCATACTACTTTGAAGTAGATAAGAAAAGTTGCTTTCTGCACGTTACTTCAAAGTTAGGTGAGAAAAAATATCTGCCAAATTAATACAAAAGCTCTTTTGCCATTGTTTACCTTTTACACAATATGTAGTGCCACATTACAAACTAACAGTTTCTTAGATTTTTCATAAGGTTTTGAGCGCTTTCAGAATCTCATATTAGCAATTATGTTTGTAGCTTGAATAAATGGATAGTAGCGATAACTATCTAGTACGGTTAAACAAATTTACTGTATTTGGAAATTAAAAATAGAAAAAGTCGGGAACTATTTTCTAATATTTACTATGATACGTAGAACACAACCAGAAAACAAGATATTTTGATTACAATTAGCCCAATTTACAACTACAGCTTAAAGCTCTGAATATATCGTACTATAATACTCTAGGTATTTACAAGATATATTAAAATCTGCAACCCAAATGACAAATGATGAAGCTGCCTGGATTAGTATTTTAATAAAAATCAATAGAGAATCAGACATGCCAGTCATGATCAATTGTGATATAAGAAAATTCTTTTCTCTCAAATTGGGAGATTTTTCGGTATATTTGCGCTCGATATTTTTGTGATTTATTTTGTTTTTTACATTTTTGTCTTGTTAGTGTACCTGTGAAAATCGTTACTTCTTTTTACATTGTTTTACTTGTCTGATCTATAGGCTATTATGGATCAAGAGAACAATAACCTTTTACCTCCTAAAAACGTGCCAAAAGAAATCATTTTTCGGTACGTGAAACGCAATCCGTTTTAAATATGTTTTAAGAGTGTCAAGAAGAGCTTTAAGTGCAAAAGTAGCAGTTTTTTCAGAAATTCCATAGAGCTGTTTTTTGTTTATTTCGAGCGCTGGTATTTTCACCGTATACGATATACGTCGTGAGTATAAAATGTGACATACATACACTGTTTTACTTATACTTATTTAATACATGTAGATGAGATTTTTTGACTTTATACACAAATACATATTTTGAGTGGGTTAATGGATCGCCCGCGTTGATATCTTGTATGTCAACAGTTAAAGTGCCCGTTTATATTATAACCTCAATAAATTAGAAGTGAGAACTGCATGTATAATTAGCCCAACTTTTTTCTAGCTTTGTCATTTTCATTTGAGTTGCAGATTTCAGTATATCTTGTGGGTAATTAGAGTCGTTAGCGTCAATTGTAAGCATTGGTCACTATTTTAAATCAATATTAGCAATGTGTGACGAATCAAAAAAATATCCGTTGAACACCTACAATTCCCATGTTGCAGGAGAACGAGAATGTGCAATTTTAAAATAATATTAACAAACCGTTAAAAACTGCAGATAAAAAAATTCCAAAATAAATTTCCGTTTTAAAAATGAAGTTTTTTTAAATTTATATTAGTGATAAGTAATATGTGTTCATAGATTTTGTATGGTTTGCGTCTTAATATACGACATTTGGGTCAGGAATAATGACATAATCACAGTAATCTAGTGTAGAACTGGACAACATTAGGGATCCTAGATGCCATTGATAATAACAATAACAAATCTGTCATTATCAATGGAATATATGATCTCTAGACAACATTAATGAAATGGGAAATATTGGTACCATTGTCATGAAACTATGATAGATGGTTACATAAATATTTAAAATATATTCAAACAATTTCATTTTCACTAGTTTAAATATTTTAATAAATTAAACGAAGTTGGTATGTGTGTTTTAAATTAGCATAATTTGTAAGTTTAATTTTCTCATAGATTAATTTCCGATTTACTTCTACTACAGATTTTTGATTTTGATAAATTTAAACTACGGTCTTAAGGCACTGTTTTGTCAAATGAAATTAAATTTTGAAGGAACATTTCGTACATTTTTTATAAGACTCCTAGGCCCACTATAATTTGTGGTGAGCTTTAATGGCGGCGTTGAATTAATTACGGTGTTTGTGATAAATAGAATACAATGCACAAATTTACATCTATTTTCATAAATAATCTTTATTAACCTACAAACACATCCAACTATACCTTAATAATTTTACTTTTAATTTGGTACATCGACTAAAATACTTAAAAGAAAATTTCGATGAAAATAACACAAGCGGCGCCGTTGCACTTTTGATAGTAACAATAAATCGTCGAATCTCCTATTCCCCCTGTTTTGTCTGGAGAACATCAATAGTTACTGTGTTGCGGAGTCAAGCTGTTTTATTTTTAAAATGTTTAGGTATATAGTTACATAATTATACATCTACTAGCCGAACTTTTGTACTACGCCCTACACTTTCTTTGTTACCATCTTAAACAAATAAGATGTGTCGAGATATAAGGCATGTACTATATTTTATTAATTGAACATTTTTTTAAATTAAAGTAAATACTTTCCCTGTAAAAACCACTTGATATAACAGGTATTTACTATAATACTTAATGATAATAATAATAAACTTTTTAATATAACTGTAAAATTATTATTAAATATAAGCGAAATATTAATGAAAATATCTGCTTTTCGCGTGAAATTTCTTACGTGATTGTCTATTTTACTTATTTCAGCAGGGTGGGTGGTTGTTACTTTAATTAAATATAGGTTGTATAGACTACACAACTGAATTAAATAAAACGAGTTATATTTAGAATCAGCAACCGTGCTGCCTCTGGCGAATCGAGTTATAAGCGGACAGCTTCGCAATAACCCAAACATCTACTGTGAATTATGGGAGCCTATTTTTATCTAAAACTGTATCGGTTCGCTGTACAAAGGAATATAAGCTTTATGTTATGTGCGCGGAAATATGTAGCTTATAGTAGCAGTGGCCTTGCACCACTAAAAGTTGAGACAGGTGAAAGGGATCTGGATTTAATATGTAGATACTGGTGGGGTTTGCACTAGTAACAGGCTGATATTGAAGTTTTCTTAAAGTTCATGAACTATAAAAGTATCGTAGCAATTCAATTTGGTGATATACACAATACACAAAGTTATATTACATTTTTATGTGTTTAAAGATAAAGTATTCACATACATAACGTTCCTGTAGCTTGCAGTTGCATATAAATTATTATACCAGATTCTATAAAAGTAGTATCGCGTTATAAATACGAGTGTTTTATTATTAATTAAAGTTTACAGTCAAGTTTATTGGCAACTTTTATTGAACTGCATGTATGAACAAAAAATTCAAAGTTTATCGACTGGCTAGAAATTAAGCAATAAAAGTTCTCTAACTCTGCAATACAAATTGCGAAACTAGGACTTCAGAAACAAATTTAATTAGAGAACCAATTTGAACTCTAAATTACAAAGGTGAGTGGGTTTTTTGTTTACATTTAAACCACCGGAAGTAGGTGTAGTTGAATCAAATTCTAAATTAATTTTTTTATTTACAGTAATGAGTTTTCTAAGACACCTAAATACTCATTCCTGCTGCCATATCTGTCACAAACGGAATTTAGACATTTTTCAGAAAGAAACAAAACAACACGTTTATTTACCATCTGTTACGGTTGTTACCGAAAAAGATATTTCTTACAACAGTAACAAGATACTACGTATACCTTCAAAATGTGGTCATAACAACAACCTGCCAAGTTTTTTTAGTAACTGAATCTTCAGAAATCCACAAAATCGTGTCGGGTTGCAATATTGTTTTTCAACTGCGAAATGCAGAAGTTATCCACCCATGAAATGGTAGCTCATCTTAGGGGTATTAAGTTTTACACAAATGCGATACAATTGGGGTATGGGACTAAAAGTCGGAAAGTACGCAATGTTAAAAATATATTCTCAGTCAATTAAATCTTTGAAATAAAAAGAAATTAATTTGAAAGTCATATTTTATCTTAGGGTTACATGTTGGTATACAAATTATACTTACTCGGTTCACAAATCGACCTAGGGAGACTATGTATCGAGAGATCCAAAAAAAATGATACTCAGCGGGCTGTGGAATGAAAACTCACGTCTTTGCTAGATTAAGGGAATGTTGCTTATGTCAATTTCAGGTCAGGTTGTGCCAGCTGGAATTAAATAATAATGAAACGCCATTTTTAGGAGCAGAAATCTTTAATTGAGCAACAGTAAAAGAAATGAATAAACCTGAACTAATGTAATGATCATAGCAAATGATGATAATGTCTGCCTTCTTTCTCCAAACATCTTTGAACTCGCCTTCAAAAACATTTTGTAATAATTGAGGTGAGTTGTTAATTTCTTGACAGTGTTCGTCAATTCTAAGTTTCAGTTCGTTTAAATCATTAACCGGAGTCTTAAAAACGGTGTTTTTCAAATAGGGCCATAGAAAAACTCCAAAACAGTAATATCACAAGAGCGAGGAGGCCAGGGTGTTGCAGTATTCCTACTAATGATCCGGTCATCAAAATATTCGCGTAAAAAATTAATTGTATCTGCAGCTGCATGAGCTGCTGCGCCATCCTGTTGCAGAAAACCATTCCGTAGCTCATCATCGTGAAGTTCATTTAAGAAAGGTTGCAATAATTCGTTCCTGTACCTTGCTGCATTTAGCGTGCCTTCGAAAAATATTGGCCCAACTAACCTGCGACGACTATTCCAACCAAGACTCCTATTTTCTGTGGATGAAGGGGAGCTTCAATTGTAATGTGTGGATTCTCGCTACTCCAAATCCGCATATTCTGTTTATTAATATACCCATTAAGGTGAAACCAGGCTTCGTCCGTAAAAAAGGTTAATTTTAACTGCTCATCATTGAGATTATCCAAAAACCAACGACAAAACTGAACTCTTTTTGGATAATCCTGTTCTAAAAGCTCCTGAACGGAAATAAATCGGTAAGGATGCAGATGCAAATCTTGTCTCAATGTTCTGTGGCGTGTACCGTAACTTAAATCCTCAACTTGCTGGCATAAATGTCTAATTGGTGTTTTTGGAGCCTCATCAATTCGTTGTCTAACAGTTTCACTTAAAGCAGGTACTCTCTTCTTTGGCCTACCAGACCCTTATTTCCTTCCAACACTTGTTAGAGTAAAATATATTGTTCTATTTAGTTATTGTTAGTCACGTAGTTATTCTTCAATTAAAATTAATTTCTTACACGTGACTGGTAATTTTTATTTAAAATATACAACGTGTTCCAAAAATAATGAGACCTCGCTTAGGAGGGGCTTCCTTACTTGAAATAAACCGATTAAACTAAACGTATGTAGTCTAAAATTTCATTTTCGCGGAGTTACAAGTGGAACAGTCTAATTACGCTTTACATAAGTATCTCCAGCGTAGAGATTTTTAATTCACTTCGGATTTTTGCAATTAATGAATCACATCTTCACTTGTCTCCATTCAAATTCATCGACTATGGGCCTAGATGCAGCGAGTGCTCGTCGTGCCTTTTTAAGTACTTGTTACACTCACGACATTTTTTAACTTTTGGCTTGAAAATATTATAATCCATACAAAAATACACAACACAAAAACTTATGTTTAAAGTAGCTAAGTTAAACGGGTTTCGAGATCGTTCACTGTTTGTAAAAATCTAGCTGCAGTGAAGGTCCGAGTGTTTTCTTAAAATTGGGAAATAGTTTGTATAAACCTTAAAGGTAAATTCTACATACTACAGCGATCAAAAACGTTTGTAAAGACATGAATACGGAATCGCTTCTGTCGTGAACTGTCTAAATTGTTTCTATTTGCGAAGGCTGTAACTGTGTCCCAACATATTCAGAACACCTTGAAATAAATTCGTTACTTAGTAATAAAGTGGCGATTTTTTCCAATAATCAATTAACGTACATCTTCCTTGTGTATGTTGAAGTGAGCGGAAATATTGTCAGAGGAAGAACACGAACCCGTCGAACTGATGTCAAGCTGCAAATTTTAGAAGCAATAGAAGCAATTCCCACATTTAGTGTCCAAGGACTTTGGGGTATCTGCATTTACAAATTGGCTTACTTTAAACGAAGAGGGTTTGCACCCTTGTTATGCACAATGGGTCAGGCATTACAGCCAGGAGATTTTTTACGTCCTGAAGTTGTTTGTGGATGGATTTTGAGGAAAGTTGAGGAGCAGTCGAATTTTGTAAATTATTTGCCATCTACCGACGAAGTAGGATTTTCACGAGATGTCGTTGTCAATGTGCACATATGCTTGGATGACAATCTTAATGCATTTCGAGAACACCGCTTTCTACAGAAAGTTTGTGTAAATGTCACCAAGTCAAGCGCATGTTTTTAAAGCTGCATACAACCCCAAAAAGCCAAATCCAAAGAACTGTTCGAATTTCTAGTGGACAGCCAAGACCGCAATGTCGAGAACCTTCCAAGATTTTCTGCTACGGGTGTGGTAAGGTGAGCATCCTTTCTCGGGACTGCAAATATAAGCGGCTGGGAAACGACAGCGGCCGGCAGAAGAAATCGAAGCGTTTCTAGCACCAGACGCCAAGGGTTGATGTAATACTTCAACCCTTCATTGAACTGAAGGTTCGGGAAAGGTGAAATTAAACTATATAACTCAGAAGCCAGAATTCGTCGGAAATAAACAGAAGACTGAATCAAATTTATATACAATTTTTTTATTACCCTTATTTATACAATTTACACAAGTATGTGATTGTGCATTTTTTGTGATTGAATTATTTTATATTGTTTACAAAAATTATATGACAATTAAGCAAAATGACTTTCCGGAACGACTGCCTGATTGGTCCATCTGGAACGGTACTCCTTTTTCTCTAGTTGTTGATTTGGTTGAAAAAAGTGCGTATTGATTTTATTTCGATGAAAGCCAAAGGGCGAATTAAATATTTACCTATATGCGTTTTCTGGTCGAAATGACTGCCGCTTAACCTTTATGGTCTCTGTAATCAAACTTAGGCTTTGCACACACAAAATATAATTGTTTTCACTCGAACAAGAAGTTTACGACTATCTGTAATAAAATAATGTGTAATTAAATGTGGCTGTTTTGCTTAATGCGCTGTTTCCACGTTTTAGCTCTGGCTTGATTTTTCAGGTACTGAGGTTATCTGGTAAGGAAAAAGTAGTTTGTGGTGTGTTTTCTGGTAAATTCCTTAGTTAAGCACAGAAAGTATACTTTTACTGGTTTTAATAAACTTAGAAATGGATATATAAGTAATTATAAAGCTTCTGTCAAACGCTCGTGTTATATTGCGGGTCGATACATTGCAAACAAATTTAGCCAATTTAAACTAGTTTCTAAAATTTTACAGGGTGAAAATTAGCTATAAACTACTTTTGAAAGCCTCTGGGAATCAAAATAATTGGGTAATTAAGACTTCATAGGTAAGTTGAAATAAAATCGGTCTGTAAATAAAGAAAATTGTAGTAAAAATCGATGAAAGTAAAACTGAACGATTCCTCTTGCAGGTTTACTAAAAATAAATATAATTTCTGGTAACCTGGCGGTAAAAATAAAATAAAGAAAATTTCTGGTACTCGGTGGTTAAAATAAAATCAAATAAGATCCCTAGAAGTTTAACGATTCAAATAAAATCGTAATATTACTTTTTCAATTTTATCTAAATTTATTAAACTTTCTGGCTAGTAATGTTTGTGCAAAACCAAAGTGTCACTACTTTAATTTTTACCCAATTTAACCAACATATGGTCTTTGTCAGTTTAACGATTCAAATAAAATCTAAAAATTACTGTTTCAATTTTATTAAAATATATTAATTTTTCTTTTTTATTTAATCAGGGTTTGAATTCAAATCTGATTTTTTGTAGAATAAAGTTTGTTCTGGTTCGGAGTTCTAGTCAGAAAGAATTTTAAAAGAATTCCCAAAGAATAATTCCCGAAAGAATAATTAAACATTTTAGAGGGGAAGCAAAATTGGCGTCGGTACATTCCCCGTGAATAGGCGGGCAGTTATAGGAGTATTTCGGACTTCGCACCTGAGTTCTAAGCCCCTCTTCAGCCAAGAAAGGATGGGTTCAAACAAAGGAATTTAGATAAAAAAGGATTTCCGCGAAAAGTTCTGTCCCAATATTTACCTTGTGGCTGAGGCAAACCGCGGAAAAAAACCTGAGCCAGGACAGTCGGCCGGGTCGTAAATCGAACCGAATAAAACGTGAACGCGATAATCGCGGAGCTACCTCTGTCGATAAACATTTTCGGCCAGTCGTCGGGTTTTATACTGGCTGAAAGTAAAGGGAGGGGGTCGGATGGGAGGCGTATCCGAAGAACGGCGTTCCGGCGCGGTCACTCTGCGGGTTAGAATCTACTTAAAGCGCCACCAGCCCGTTTTCTTACAATAAAAGGAAGGAAACAAATTTTAAAACTGTTGCAGCCAAGTTGTCTTGTTACAAATCAGACCTTATATCTTATCACTTCGTCTAACCGGCATTGAGTATTTAAGATTACATAATGAAAGTTTAGTCAAACTTTTAGAAAAAGTGCCTGTAACTGCATGCAAGCTTATATGGTACTTTCATGATGCGGCACCAGCTCATAATACTCTTCAAGTACGATTGTGGTTGGATAATAATTAAAAAAAAAGTATACGGCGTTTGCATAATCTCGTTTTTGTCTTTCGCATTTTAGTTAATCTACTTACTAAACGGCTCTTCAATTGCAAATATGCAATGTTGGACAAATGATAAGTAGAAAAGTGGTTCAGTTTGACGAGTTCCATCAGAGGTTAAAATATCTGTACGTATATCAGTAACACCCTGTATTTTTACATTCTTGATTAAAATAGAATTTTGCGGTATTTTATATTAAGATTTCTTGTAATTACAAATATAATTAATGATTGCGTGAAAAGTTTAATATTTAACTAAGTAGTGATGATGGTACTCATTAGTTGCCTAAGTTTCCAATAAGATAGTGACGATCTGTATACTACAAATTCTATACTTAAACTGCTACCTACACAACCATACAGGATTATCTGTTAAGTCAACAGTGAAGTATTTGGATCGCGATTCTTCCATGAAATACATAATTTATATATTTTTACTTTCTAACAACAGAAATCATTGTATATTTACATATAAATAAACTATTATGAAACAAAACATATCCCTATTCAACATGAAGCAAGTGTGTGTATCTAGTCAAACAATATTATAGTTAAACCCAATTAACATGAGGTTGTGGTGTGTACGGACGAGAATCTTGAGGCACGTGTCGCTAATAAAGTAGGGTATACAGCGCTCCTCGTCTTATCGTAATTGACATCGTGTAGCAATTCGCTTCATAAAAATCCTGATTGCGTTTAAGTTTACTGTAGCATACTTGTTCTTAGTTCCCCTTTAATACTGTAAAACTTACTACCAACTAATACATTTCTTTTTAAATTTTTATTGTCGGAGGGCTCTATTCGCGACTATTAATTACGGCGCACCGTACTTTCAAACTTTTTGCCATTCAAGTACTGCATTTTCCGAATTATTATTATGTAGTTATTATCTATGCATAACTTGCTACCGGCACAAACAATTAAAAGTTTGCTGTTCACCGAAATTGAATTTTATAATTATTGGGAAACGCTTACGAAGTGAGAATTATTAATGTGAAAGCATATCTTAGAAGTTTCAGACTGTTCACGGAACTGGAAAGATAAAATATAAATGTATTCAAACGGCGGATTCAATTTTGGCGATGGTACTTTTGCATGGTATCTTGTCTTTACGCCATTTCAAATAATATCTGTCTTCAACAGCCCGAATGCTTCATTAAATTGCTTTCTATTAAATTGGAAGCGAAGTTAATCAACTGACGATATGTTTTTTATGGATGGAGAAAAATGTAAAAGTGGTAGCAAAATCATATGTGACAGGGTTCTAAAATAAGGTTGGCGATCAATGTGGATTCCCTTGAGTGGGATTATCTTGAAATTTCGCGGTGGTTGTATGGAGGCGTGCATCCTTAGGGTGCTGTTCTTTTCCATTCCACATACACTTTCTTACTGTTGAGAGCAATACCTATCACGTTTTTTAGCATAAGCATTAACTTTTTGCGTGTCTGCACTAACCTAGCGGCTTAACTCAAAATTTCCTAATACGCCGTATGTATTCATTTACGCGACTATGTACACCAACAGATTTTTGTCGAAAGTTTTCAATCTAACAGTACGTATTTTTACAACAAACTTACCTGTAGGTTCAAAGCATATTGCAACATGATCGCACTTTGCGTTAAAGCATACAAATGTAAGCGATGTGTATAACTGAAGAGTTTTTTTCAAAATCCACTAAGTCTAAAAATAATAAATTGCTATAATTGCACTTATTCATCACCCTCCTGTTCTTAAAATTTAGATCCTGGAAATATGTATTGATGTATTCTTCAAACCTACATTATTATGTACAACGAATGTTTGTTATTTCTGATGTAAGATTTTGTTTAATTGATGTAATGGTTTACTTTTTTTAAACTAGTCGAGATGATAAATTGTGAAAGAAAAATGTGATAAAACAAGAGTATTTTTGTTTAAATTTACCATAGTTTCTGCAGAATATTAGGCTTTGAAATCAAACAAGCAGGTATAATCAAATTAACATTTTTATTGTAGAATTGTACTATTGGACATAACCAGGAAAGAAACAATATGAATTCAAAATTTTAACTTTAAAATGCATTGCAACATTATAGATTAAAAATGATTCTGTCATTTCGCCTGGACAAGTGTTTGCATATCATATATTTTTAAAAGTATTTTTGTATCAACGTTTCACGCCCACGATAGTGGCTGTAGCTAGCTAGCAATGTGCAAATTCCCGAAATTTAAAATTGGGGAATATTTCCAGGAAATATTCCGGGAATATTGGGATTAATGGGAATTTGTAGGGAATATTGCTTACCCTGGCGTTATGTTAAATTAAGAATGGAACATCGTGTTTATTTTCAAAAAAATTAGAAGCTGAAAATTACAAAGTATTTTCAGTCTTCTTATGGAAACTCGGAACTTTTTTTATTTCCATCACCATTTTGCACGGTTTTTCAAGTGAACTATATAGCATAATTTTACAGCCCTGTTTGGTGTAAGACGGTGTAGTTTCTTTTAGTGAAAAAAAGAAAATGTACTGTCATGTGTTGCAGTTGACGTAGCAAGAGCATTTAGTATTCTCAAGCATAACAGGGACCATCGATTTGCACCAAATCACAAGCTTTAGTTTTTCGGCACTTTTTCACAAAAGAGAGTTTTCCCACAATGTATTTCGGGCTCTACACAGTGCTAACTCTTCCATTATTTTTTTGTCATCAAAAATTCATCCGCAGAATCTACTTTTTAAAAATTAGAAACCGGAAGTGGAAATTAGACATGTTTGGCAGCATTTATTCAAAAATTAAATTTTATGAATTTGTAAGAGGAATCTAATAGAAGACCTTAGGGCAACTTCAACGGTTTTGTCCTGCAGCTTCTATCTTCAGATTGCGGCCACTGCGATTTTTTGAAGATTTTAACTTTCGAAAAATCGTAGTGGCCGCAAATCTGAAGATAGAAGCTGCAAGACAAAACCGTTGGAATTTCCCTAAGGTCTATCAGATTCCTCTTAACAAGAATATTTAAAAAAATGTAATTGTGATGTAAATAATATTCTTAAAATTTTGGAATTTTTCAAAAAAAATGTTGCCCCAAAACAAGCAACACGATTTGTTTCAGAACTAAAGATGAGTTACAATTTGGTTGTAGTTACCGCCCGCTTATTTCTCTGTGACGCTTTATCTGAATTTTCGAAAATTGAAGTTAATAGAAAAATATTTCTGTTTATACTTAATTGCTCATGAGTGTTAATAGAATAAAAAACACAAGTTAATTTTTGGGCACAACTATATTTAGTCTCTCCCTCCCATCCACTTTTGGCTGACGAATTTCGTTTTTGATTTTGTAGTTTTTGGATTTGGTTTTGAATTCGATAAAATCTTTTTCCAAACTCTCAAAACTTTGAACTTTTCTTTCACACAAACCAAATACAGTTCGGTTACTTACACCACGGTATGCAGCTGACTGGCTACGGCTGTGATGTTCCAGATGTGTCTACGTCTGCCTTTCACTGTGTGGTTAACTCCTGCTAGGAGTAGTGGTAGCGCAAGTCGCTGTCGTCCTGCCGTAAAATGTTGATGCACAATTACTTTTGATACATATTATAAGTAACAGCATAGGCAAGTTGGTTTTGCTCATTTTAAAAGTTTTTCTAAGTTAGGATTACATTTTCCAAGCTGTGTTCTTAAAAAGAAAATAGAAATTTTAACGTCATTCATTAAAAATCCAATAAAAATTTGCTTTTGCATTATTATAGGTTTTGTCTAACATTTAATTATTACGAAATATGAATAAATAGGCAAGCGCGAAATAAAACATAGAATAACTATATTAACAATCAATACTGGAAGGAAAATTTCATTTTGTTTTATTTTCTATAATAATTACTGTAACAATTGCTAATCTACGTTAATAGAAGTCAGTTATTATTTTAATGAACTGTTACAGAAACTGACATTTTTTGCAATACTTTACCAGCATACAAAAAGAAAAATTCTCTAAATAAGTTTTCTTTTATCTTTCTGTTTTATGACGCCTTTTCAGTTTTATAGGTCTTGAAAGCGAATGTCCTTGATTTAACCTTTCCTGTACCCAAAATTTGTGATAAAATTTAATTTACTTTATCGCAATAAATTTCTTCAGCAATGGATTCACTTAAGTTTCTCGATAAATTCGTTTCAATAGCCGCGGAGTTTCGGTATTCGAAATTGATAGCAAACCAAATAATTGGGTGAGCTTATACTGCTGAAAGTTTCAACTTTCGTGTGCGGCGTGAAAGCAAGCGGGAGATGCTCACTGTGCAATAAGTGTAAAACAGATAAAACCGATAAAAAGGAATATCCATTCAGCCATTGTATCAATCGCACAAGGCAGCTGTGTCGCCCCAACAATTGATTTCGTCTTCGGGATAACCTAATCTATCTGGGTCGTAATCATTACATTGTTCGGCACTTGACATGAACGTGTACCAGCCAGATGCTCAGAGCATGGAATACACTTGAAACAGTTCCTTTCCAACCCGTTAGATCTTATAATTATTATAACAGACTCAGAATTATAATTAGTACACGTCTACAGCAGAATATTGTGCAAGTACTTGTTAATTATGGTCCGTTATGCGGCGGCTACTGATTGGATAATTTTAACTGAATTAGCTGTTGAAAACCTAAGAAATTCAGGAAGCTCTTAATATAATTGATTTAATAAATTTATTCTTCATTTTTCTGTATTGGATGCAGTTTAAATTAAAAATTACGCACCCTTTAGTTGCAGTTTTATGACACTACAGAATTATCAAAATATTATAATGGTTTGATTTCTGAAGGCAGTTACAGAAAGAGCTGTACATTAAAGTTTTGGTAGTGAAAAAACTGCAAAAATATATTTTTTTTGTTTAGAAAATTCGATTAGAACCATGTCTCGCTCAGTTTTACATTTTGAAATATATTGATATCTTATATATCTTATATATATAAATAAAAATCAATTACCGCATGTTTGGTACATCATCACATGAGAATGGCTCGACCGATTTGGCTCATTTTTTTTTGTTGTGTTTGTAATTGTCAGGACAAGGTTTGTATGAAAGAAAATTTTGGGAAAATGCACCGGAAAAGTCGGAAAATTCGGAAAATCCAAAAGATGATTTTGTATGGTATTTTTGTATGAGATTTCGTATGTTTTCGTTTTTGAATGGCTTTTCGAAGAGAAAATCGAGATTTTTTCCTTTTTTTTTGATGGAAAAACCGGAATGGAACAATGCAAAAGTCATGTTCCCACTTGAACTCAGACAATTCTCATGATTTTTTGATCAAATTGAACGAAAATCGTCCCTCACAAGCATTTGAGTCTCGATATCAACACATGACTGTCACTGTGTGACGTTCAGTTTGACAGTTCTGCTGTGTATCACGTTCCGTATTGAAAATTGATATTTTGCGAAAAATAATTGAATTCAAAGCGATAGTTTCTTTGGAAAAAATGCCACCAGTGAGGCGTCGAAATATATCCGCAGCTACAGATACAACAAAAAAGGCTTACTTAGGACCAGCAACGCGGACCGGGCCCAGCTAGTCAAAAATAAATTTAAATAGTCATGTAAATGTGGGATAATAGTATATTATACACCAAGGTAGAAAAGTCTACTATTATAGCCTGAGGGCTAAGGTTAGATGTAAGACTCGAGGGCTATAAGACTTTTCTACCGAGGCGTATATACTTTTTTAATCACTACTAGTGATATAAACCCTTATAATTGTCGAAAAATGACTATTTTAACTTAAATCCCTGTTTATTTCAAATTACAACACAGATGACAGTTTTAAAGTTGACCATTATATTTTTGATAGTAAGCACTTAACCTAAAATACAGAAAGTTAGGTATCGATAGAAAGATTAAATCTACGTGTTATTCACCTTGTTAAATCATCATTGGTATTCAAAAAGATTGTTTTTAAGAACTGGTTTCATCTAAAATACTGAAATTATTAACAATTTTCTCTATTTTACTTTGTGTGGTTATATTATAGGCGAAATTGATATTGACAGAGTTGTCATTTATTACGGCGCGAAAAACGTATATTCAAATACACCAAAGTTTTTAAAATTAAATTAATTTACTTAAACAACAATTTTATGCATAAAATACCATTAAATAGAATCTCTCCATTATATTAAATCGTGCTATAAAAACGTTCTATTTAAATCTGTCACATGATTATCAAAAAATATAAATTTGTTCATTATTTACCAGTGGTTAATAATGAAAAATTAGTTACCTGTCAGTGAGCAAAGGTAGAGAAATTGAATTTCACAGCATTCTATTATGTGTCAAAATGCTACGCCATATTACTAGTAGTGAAAAAATGATTTTTTTAAATATTCTTAAAATTGTAGATTTTTTACACAATTTTAACTGTAATTTGCTACTTTAATTATGTTAGTAGGTTATTTTGGACAGTTCTGGATCCACCCCCCACTCCTGGCCTTGAGTTCAAGGTCAAGGACACCCCCACTCCTACCCCCACCCCTGGCCTTGAGTTCAAGGTCAATGTCAAAAAAATTTTTCGGCCTGCGGCCGGCTTGTCCTGCGGACGGCTGAGATTTGCGCCCCGTCTGGACTGGTGCATCCCCCCACTCCTGACCTTGAGTTCATGTTCAAGGTCACGGTCCAAAAAATTTTTTTCGCCTGCGCCGGGCTTGTCCTGCGGACGGCTTGTCCTTCGGACAACAACGCTTATAGTTGGAGTCCTATCTGAAGAAGTGCTCGCAGCATAACCTCACTAGCCCCTTCTAATCTCAAGACCATTCTCCTCCTTTACCCGACGGCCACGCCGTCGACCAGCTTAGTCGCTCCAAAAGAAAACACCAAATAGATTTCAAATATATTTATTAATTAAATATACATAATGATCACTAGGGTAGGTTATTGTAATTAATTGACCAATATATAAAGAAATATATAATACACATAGATAAACTAAGTAATAAAATAGTTCCGACAATTATTGTAGAAATACAACAATAGTGATTGCCATTAATAGCAACTTTTTGTATGCTAGGCTTTTTATTGTTCGTCACGATAGTTTGCCAATTTGTACTTATCGTGTATTTAGGAAAATTAAATTTAATCTTGAATGTTACGAAACCATTTTCCGTTAAGTTCTTGACAGACGATTTGAAGACTGGAATGTCAGCCCAGGTATCAATATCCATTTTGTTCCAAATCACGCTGTTATTACCATCACGATCGTATGCAATAGATGCCGAAGCGCAATTCGATGGTTGCAGCACATACAGATGACCATCGTAGACAGCTGCTAAGGCTGCTAATAATTTTATAGGTATCATGTTGACCCGCACACAAACAAAGACTGAATGAGTATATTACATAAATGGCACTACACTTTTTAATTACACTTATCCACTTCCCCCACCTCTTTAGCTGCGGCTTTTAACTCGTTTGACCTCTCGAAGACATTAACGCGAAGTTCCAAATTATGTAGTGCAGGATATCTATCCAAGCAGATCATCTGATACGGATTCTTGGTGTACAGAGTGGAGGCATCGTAATGAAAGAATCCCGAGTCATTTCGGAAAAAGTTTGCTAGTGTAGTGTTTAATGGATGAGATATCTTAGGGAATTTAAATACCAGTTCAGGATTTATAGTTGGCTCTTCATCAAAATTATAATAACGACTTTCGGCAGTTTCATCTACGTGATACACTCCGTCGTCAGGAACGTACAGGAATAACATGTTGCTCGTGCGAGAGCTCGAAGAAAACTGAGATTCTTCTAACACATGGTGGCGGATAGTTGGCCTTAAGCATATGAGACTGAACCGTTTCTGCGCAGTCTTGCTCAACGGATAATTTGTTTTTAGAGCTTAAGAAATTGTAGAACCCAGACAGGTTAACCTTGGCCTTGGAATCTGTATAGACAAGATAGCCTTGGTCCTCGAATTGATTAAGTTTTCCAAGGTTAGGTTATTTTTTATTTTTTAAGTTATACTATCCTTGAGTCTTTGAAGATGGTACTTATACCATTTTCAGCCCACTATCGAACAGTGAATCTCCATCCGACACCAACGATCATGACTCCTTTCCCCACCAATGACCATACTTTGATTTATTCTGGTAATTTTGATATTTTTGCGTCTGTGAACTTATTTTACAATTTGAAGTGTTTTAGAAGACGAACAAAAATTAATGTGGCGCGCAGCAATGGCTGTAATAATCATCAGGCCCGAATATATGTTATATCAATTGTCGACGTGTCGCAACCTCCCAAATAATTCATTTGAAAAGTTATTCGATTTGCAAGAGGGTTCGTTAGTTGGCGAAGTTTACTTGGATGCGGCCCAGCAAAAGCTCTTCCTATTTATCTGTAAGTATTTCTAAGCTTCCTTAATGCTCTACTAATTTTATTTTTTTTATGTTTTCTTTCTACACTCCTCAACCACCAGCGTGAATGTATGATATATAAATTTATACATAAATAACTTAATTGAAATATATTGTTTTATTTCAAGTTTCACCTTGAGGTGAATTTTAACTTTATCCAAGCGGAGTTAGCATGGACTACTACTTTGACCTTGAACTGATTTTATAAAATTTCCCTAATTTTTATGTTGCATCCCCACCATTTTGCCTTGGGATCAAGGCTAAGGTTAACCTGTCTGGGTAATAAACATTCCACAATGTCTGGGAAGCCATTTTACGTCGAACTCTCGAGCGAAATGGGTGCTAGTGCTAACTGCGGTTCTTGTGGTGTTTGTGGCGGTGTTGTGTTGGGGTGTAGTGATTTTCCTCGAGGTGTGCGGTCCATGTGGTCGCGACTCTCTTTGAGGAAGTTCCAGCAGTCCAAAGCTAAACTCTGTGCCTGTTCGCAACCGAGCGCTTCCACCAGCTCTGAGGTTAGTAAAGCATTACCTATAGAATCGACCAATAAAATCAAAATTTTGCAAAATGTAATTGTTCAAAATGCAAAGCAGCTAAGACCTGAAAATAACCGCCAAGGAGAACAACGATTGACTCAGGACGTAGTGTGTGAAAGCATTTTGAGGAATTACTTGTTAAACAAAATCAAAAGTGTTCCGCGACCTAAATTGAATTTTAATGCTTCAGTGCAAAATGTTGCGAATGAAAATCATGCTGAAATCTCTGACCATTTCGAGCAGATTTCTGCAAATAATGTTGAAATAAATGAATGTATTTTGCAACCGAAATTTAATTTGGCAGAATGCGTTGACCAGATGCTGAACGGCGTCGGGACGGATAATTCAAATAGTTTATATGAGAACATTTCTGCAGCTAGCACCTCAAATTCTAAAATTAGTAGAGAAAGTAAAAATGTGGATGCACTAAAAAAGAGTATTGCCGAATTCTTACTATTTGAGAACAATCACCAGAAGAATAATTCTGTCATTAGCTGCAATATTGCGAAACCTGCAACAATTATTGAAATTTCTTCTCGTGATTGTTCGCAAGCAGTTAATAACTTTTTGGATGGAAGTTTTGATCAGGGGGATATATCTATAGCTAGCATCCAAAATTTAATTAGCAAGGATTCAAAATTAGATTCAAATGTTATTTATGAAAAGCCCCCCCTTGTCTCAAAATACCGCTAATTTACAAGTCGACTCGGATATTATCATGACCCCTTTGGACCAAATGTTAAATGGTGTCGATTCAAAATTAAATTCAAATAATAAAAAAAATTTAAATTTTAGTTCTGATTCCGAAGTGCATTCAAATACCACAGAAATGTCTCCTTTGGCTCAAAAGCTCGATTGGAGCACTATTGAAATGTCTCCTTTGTCACAAAATGTAAGTCCTTATTCAACTTTCAATTCCCATGTTATTAAAGCAATGTCGACACAAACCTTTTACCAACAATTTACACAAAACAGCATTTTGTCCCGAAATCGTTCTCGAAATCTGAAAAAAAGTTTGAACATTGATAACTCTTTTGAAGAAACATTTGATTACTGCGATTCTCAGGGTAGTGTTTTAGAACATGGGTTGAGTTTGGCTGCAGACATCAGTTTGGCTGCTGACACTCCACAAATTACCGCCGCAACCCATGAGAAAACATCCATGGATCTTTCTGATAGTGCAGCTGACCCAACCCCCGCAGGTACTTCAGTTTCTCCGCCAACGAGTGATGATTCAGCTGCACCATCACAACGTTCCACGCGAGAAAGTCAAAACGATGGTTTTGAAGATTGGTGTGCAGATGGAGTCCAATTACGCGCCAGCGAATTTCTGAAAACGGAGATTCTCAAAACCATCGAGATGCTTGACGCTAGCGGGCGCAAGCTGAACCGTTTCCAGAGAATTATTTCAAAGCACCAAGATAACTTTAGGAGGTATAACTACAATCATACTATCCGCCAACTTAATAAGACACGACGGTTGTGCTTGAATGAGCTGGCCAGAAAGTTGAGGTTATCGAAGGTGCTTCGGGTGCAGCAGACGCTAATTGCTTAATATGTATTTTTAACAATCCAATTCCATAGTAACATTGTTGAAACCTTCCCGAAAATCCTTTCCAGACTGGAGAGTTCAACGTCCGCGTTCGTTCCAGTTGGAGGTCTACACCGAGTCTAGTAATTTTTTTATTTAAATGCTCTCGGTCTAGGTTGCCAAGAACAAATAACAAAGTTCTGCTGCTAACATTTGTTTATATCCTTCTGGTGTTGGTAGGTGTGTTTAGTCTTTAACTACTAGCCAACTAGCATGTTCAGGTGCGACAAATGCAGCAAGTTCTTCACCAGATCGGATGCATTGTACCGCCACCGACGAGAGAGTTGCCGTCAGGAGTTGGGTCACCCATCTACGAGCGGTAAGTTGATTTGCTTCTGATTAATAACGTAAAAAGAATATTCGATTTTGCGGTTTTCAGGCAACGGTTTGGAGGCTTCGGCGGCAACCGATGGTGAAGGACCCTCCACAAGCAAAAGAGTTAAAACAAATCCTCCTAATGGTAAGTCGAACTGCCGCGTTTCAGATGTTTAGAGTAATGTGTTTTTCTTTGTTTCAGATTCTCGACCTTCTCCTATGCGCTACTGTGATGTGTGTGACGAAAACGTTGCCCGCTCCGGGTATGTAGGACATCTCAGGAGCAATCGCCACAACAGCCGATCTGGTGTAGCAGCCTTTGGAGAAGGAGTGGTGATCCGTCAGACCGCCTTCAAGCAGCGCATTGTTACCTACAGAGTAACTCCCGTTAACAATTATATAAAAGTTGCGGAATTTATGGACGAGATTAAACATAAAATTGTAACTTTAATAGAAAATAAAATGGCGACATTTAAAAGCGTTAAGATCAATTTGGAGCTATTTGGATTGTTTGTTTTGGAAAGTCAAGAAATAGAAGATGTAAAAAAGTTTCAGACGGTTAATGAAATTGCAACAGTTGCGACCGACTTGAATGACTTATGTGATCGTTTTACGGGGATGCTGGACGCGAAGGTGTCAGAATTTCAGGAGCGAGATTCGGGTACATATATTTGCTTTTCTTGTCTTTTGTATCGATATTTATTGACCATATCTTTTTACAGGGTGGCGTTTGAAGCACCTAATGTATTTGGATGTAAATATTAACAAGTACAATCCGCTTCGAGCCTCGTCCTACATCCCGCTCCCAAAACAGATTCAGAACAAGAAAGCGGTTGTAAATGTGCAAAATGAGGATGAATGCTGTTTCGGCTGGGCGGTGACTTCCGCCATTTGTCAACCGACAGGACCTTCCAACCGAACCAGCTCCTATCCAGATTGCCGGCAGTTATTGCGCTTCGACGGCATCGAATTTCCGGTGAGATTAAGCGATGTTTCTAAATTTGAAAAATGTAATCCACAACTTTCTATTAACGTGTACGGTGTTGAAGAAGTTTTTCGAAATAATGTTACGAAATACGAAATTGTAGGACCCCTGCATTACACCCACAATAAAAAATTTATTCATATCAATTTACTGCTTATTACTGATACGGTGGGTAATAGTCATTACTGTTGGATAAAAGATTTGTCTAGATTAGTTTCGCAACAAATAACGGCTAGAGATGGCGCAAAACACTTCTGTGACGGCTGTCTCCATTACTTTCGTACTGAACAACAGTTACACATGCACCTTCGTTTTGACTGTAATCACGTTTACACAAAATTGCCAACTACTGACTTGATAACGAACAAACTGGGAAAAGTTGCGCCTCAAAATATTCTTAAATTTGAAAATTATCAAAAACAATTAAAAGTTCCCTTCGTAATTTATGCTGATTTTGAAACCATTTTAAAACCACTTGCTACGTCGCATCCCAATCCTACAAAACCATTCACGGTAACCGTGTGTGAACACCAACCTTACTCTTTCGCGTACTTTATTAAATGTTCTTATGATGACACTTTATCCAAATTCGAAATTTATCGTGGTGAAAATACCGTTGATGTGTTCATGGAGCGTTTAGAAAGGGACGTTCAAAATTTATACTCCAACCATTTAAAACATGTTGTGCCCATGAAAGTTTTGACCGCAAACGAAATTCAAAATTTTAATGATGCTCTTTCATGCCACATCTGTAGTTTACCGTTTGATGACGATGGGCAAGATAAAGTAAGAGATCACTGTTATCTCACAGGAAATTACCGAGGAGCCGCCCATTCCAATTGCAATCTAAATTTTATTCTTCCAAATTTTATTCCCATATTTTTTCATAATTTAAATTATGATTCCCACCTTTTTGTCAAACAAATTGCCTTAAAAAACGAACAAATTGATGTTATTCCACAAAACAAGGAAAAATATATATCTTTTAGCAAGCACTTTTTAGTTGATGAAATTCAAAATAATGCTGGCAAGAACGAGAAAATATACATCCATTTGCGATTTTTAGACAGTTTTCGGTTCATGAACAGTTCTTTGTCAAGTTTGGCTGAAAATTTAAATTCCGATCTGTGTTTTCAAATACAGAAAGAATTTGGCAACGGCGTTAAATTTAATCTTATGAGGCAAAAAGGTGTGTTTCCATACTCCTACGTCGATTCGTTTTCCAAACTACAACAGCGCGATCTGCCGACAATAGAACAATTTTATGATACTTTGAACGAGCAGGAAATCTCGGTCGAAAATTATAATCGCGCTGTTGATGTGTGGAAAACGTTTAAATGCAAAACTTTGGGCGACTACTCTGACATCTATCTAAAATCGGACGTACTACTTTTGGCTGACGTATTTGAAAATTTTAGAACTCTTTGCCTACAGCATTACCTACTAGATCCGGCCCATTATTACACGGCTCCGGGTCTAAGTTGGGATGCTATGTTGAAATACACTGCTGTGGAATTAGAGTTGCTAACCGATTTGGATATGCTACATTTTTTTCGAAAGGGAATACGCGGAGGAGTCAGTACTTGTGTGGGGAGGAAAGCTATTGCTAACAACAAATTTGTTGAAAATTATGATTCGAAAAAACCCACTTCTTTTATCATGTATTTAGATGCAACTAATCTGTATGGCTATGCCATGCGACAGTATTTGCCGCAGCGCGATTTTATTTGGCTAACCGCGGAGGAAATTGAAAACTTTGACGTTTCCAACATTTCGGACGAATCGGATACGGGCTACGTTTTGGAAGTTGACTTGCACTACCCACAAAATTTGCACGAATACCACAATGAATTCCCATATTGTCCCGAGTTGCTAGTTCCGCCTGAAGGAAAATTTAAAGATGCAAAATTAATTCCAAATTTATTTGATAAAAGCAAGTATGTTATTCATTACAGAAATTTAAAACAATGTTTAGATGCCGGTTTAATCTTGACGCGAATTCATAGAATACTGAAATTTACCCAGTCTCCGTGGTTAAGATCTTATATTGATTTGAACACCAAATTTCGAAACGATAGTAAAAACGACTTTGAAAAAAACTTTTTCAAGGGTATTAATAACAGCGTTTTTGGAAAAACAATGGAAAACGTGGACAAAAGGGTGAACATTAAATTGCTTAGCCATTGGGAAAAAATTGGTAAAAGAGTTGGGGCCGAAAATTTAATTGCAAAACCAAATTTCAAAAATTTATCTATATTTTGTGAAAATTTAATAGCCGTTGAGATGAACAGAACTTCTGTTTTCTACAACAAACCGAGTTACGTTGGTTTCTCTGTTCTGGATATATCGAAAACTGTCATGTATGATTTTTTCTATAATTTTTTGAAACAAAAGTATGGTAATAACGTTGTTCTTCTATATTCCGATACTGACTCCTTTATATTGCTAATTTACACTGAAAATTTTTATGATGACATGAAAGAGCATTTAGATAAATTCGATACTTCTAATTATAAAACTCGGGAACACGGAATGCCGCGAACCATGTCTGTTGTTGGCAAGATGAAAGACGAATATGCTGGTACCCCTGTTTTAAATTATTACGGAACGGGTGCAAAATCATACTGTGTAAATGCGCGCGATAAAACAGATAGAAAGGCTAAGGGTGTGAAGAAATGCGCTATCGAAAAATCTCTTACGACGGAAACGTATAGCGCAGTAGCTACAAACATGCAGTCTAGAGTGTTTTGTATGATGACCGTTTTTCGCTCTAGTTTGCACACTATGTACACCAAACTGGTTAATAAAGTTGCGCTGTCTTCTTACGATGACAAACGTTTCATTATTCCCGGTTCTACCAATACTTTAGCATGGGGACACAAGGATATTCCTAGCGTTGGCAGACTTAACGATTTGGTGGATTTATTAGAGGCAGCCGTTTCAGAACCAATTTAAATTAATTTACAGTTGTCGCGAGTGAGCAGTACTGGTTGTTAGTTTACTGCAGGAGTCCTACCATAATCGTTTACAGAAACTTTCTTGTACGTTATTACTCATATTTGCTTTGCGCTTTGTAGTTTTTAAGTAGATTGTATTAGCATTATTTATATGTGTATATATATTATAATAAAGTAAAACAACTAAAAAATGTGAGAAAAATGTTTATATTTTACGTGACTTCGTTGAAGTCTATTTAATATCAATTATTTGTAAATGACAATCTAAAGAACAAACACGTTTGTATAGCAACATAATTAAACTAAATACATATTAAAAATTATTTTATTTCATCATAATTACAGTTCAGAAAATTATACAAGATCTGTTTTAGATATCCATGAATTATGCCTCTTATCTAAACCTAACCATTTAACGAACAGTTGATTTCCTTTTCTCCGAACCACTTTTTCCACTAGGAATATATCTGGGTGTTTAGTTTTCTGCAATTCGTACTCGTAAAATCCTCCTTTTATTTGTTGCTTAGTTTCATCTTCCAATATGTAGGTTGTTGGGTTAGTAAGACGAACTTTTGCAATTTTAAATATTTCGTTGCTCCAGCTGGGGGTATATCCTTTGGCAAATGCAGCTCTATATTTGCTCACCCGAACATGATCGCCCAAGTGAAATTTTTGTTTCTTAGGATCTACCGTTTTGGTATGACTGTATACAGATTGTAAAATTTGAGGTGCGTTTTTGTTACTAACATCTTTTGGCTTAAACCCAGTTGTGCTGTGTTTCTTTGAATTATACGCTTTTACGATTTTTGGTAAAAGATCTAACCATTTGTAGGTTCCCTGAAAGCTGAACTGCTTCCACATCATATTTTTTAGAGTTCTATTACATCGCTCAACTATGCTACTTTTTAGATTTGAATAACTACTGTAATGGTTTATGCCGAATTTCTTCATCAAATTTTGAAATTCTGCATTATAAAACTCTTTTCCCATATCTGTTTGCAAATTTTTAGGCTTTTGTGTTGCAGCATTAAGCGCTTTCTTCATAGCTTCGGTAACTGCTTGACCCGTCTTTCGCTTGACGGGGTATGCCCAAACGTATTTGGAAAATGCGTTGATCACAACTAAAATGTATCGGTATCCCTGGTTAAGTTTTGCGTAGGGTATCATTTCTACCAAGTCAGCTTGGAATAAATCGTTTATTCCCTTGACAATCACGCGTCGCCGCTTAAAATTTTTTCTAGCTGGTTTGTGCAATTCTTCGACAACTTCATGTTTAACGTTCATGTTAGACTGGAACCTTTTCCTGCTGCAGTGAACATTTAAGAACTAACTGCATCGACATGAGAACATCCTTTCCACCATCGGGAAGCTTAAGTCGGAAAGCATCTCCACGTTTCAATGTTTGACCGATCAGATTAGTTACATGAACATTGTTGAGATACACTTCCACGTTTTCTATAGATTTATTTGTTTGTAAAGCAACAGCCGACGTTAACGGAAATATGTATTCTGTTTGCCCCTTTCCGAGTTTGAAGAATCCCGCTTTGTCAGTTTTCGATCCAACGATGTGTAGAGGGACTTCGTAATACAATTCCGATATATTTTTAACTTTAAACAAAACATGAGTGGGATAGGCTCTATAACGAGAATCGTGTAAGTGTCTTCCAAACTTATCGATCGGCATTTCGTAACTATGTGATGAGAAGTCAAGCTTGGGTCTCTATTTAACCATCGGTTTGTTTATTTAATAATTTTTTCTGTTTTTAAAGCGTCAATGATACTAAGAATTTCGTTATTATGTCCGGTATGACCTGCCAACTGCGAGGCTATTAAAATCTGTAATCTGTTTACTAACGTGTTCGGATTTTTCCAGGGAACAAATTCAATCTGCTTGTTATTTAAATTTAGGAGTCCTTTACCTCGTCGCTTGGGTTCAACTAAACGGCGAACAACGTTTTTGTACTTTTGTCCTGCATTACCACTTATTCGATCGTTGGGATTGTAATTTTGCCGGTTGGCTGCAGACCGATTAACGATATCTTTATAATTGTCTTCGTCAGCTTTACTGTAACCTATGGGTTTCTTTTTAAACATTAACTCATACATTCCAGGCGTTCCTTTGTAAACCACCCTATTTGCACCATCCATTATGACCATGTCTTCCCCATCAAAGTCTAATTCTTTATTGCCTATAGAAAATTTATTGCTCTCAAGATCCCATCGTACTCCGTAGTGCATATCAAATTCGTCCTGTGTGTCATGTATCATGTTTTCGATATATTGCCTAGCTAATCCGTCATACTGCTCTAAGAACTGGTCCAAAACTTGAGACTGCATCATTTGCTGTACGGTTTTATTAGCTTCCCGGATGCTTTCTTCATGCACTTCATCTTCTGCGGTTTGTTCTGATTCTACATGATCCTGTAATTCTGTTTCTGGTGAAATTTCTCCAATGTCCTCTAACTTTAGAAAATTTGGTTGGGGAATAATAGGCTTGGGTGGAGAGGTCGCATGCTCAACTTTACTTTTTATATCAGGAGTATCTACTCTTTCAGTTTTTAGAGTTGATATTAGATCCTGAAGGGGTTGGGAAATTGGTTTTAATTGTTCCGCCAACTGTAACTGCGATTGAGCAATGTCTGACCTTAAACTTTGATATTTCCTTTTTACGGCTTTTCTCGTTTTAAGCAGTTCGGCAACTAAACGTTTATCCATCTTGCGTTTACAGTTGTTCGCCAACCACTAACAGTTTGAAGTAAGTTTTAATTATTTATGTGGAAATAGCAATCAAAGCCTTTCCGGTATCTTCCGGAATTTATTGCACTATCTTTATCTATAACTAAAAACCCGTAGTCCTCCTGCCAACAAATAGAGCACAATTCCTTTAACTGATCGAACGACATGTCCACAATGACGTGGTCGTCGTAAATGTGTTTGAGATTTGTTTTATCTTGTTGAAATACTATTATCAGATTAGCATTGTCTCTAATGAGTTGTTTGGGAATCGATGAATACGTTTGACATAGGTAAAAGCAGTCGATATTTCTATGACGTCCGAAACAATAGTAATTTTCAATTATATTTTGATTTTCTCCGACCACATCGTCAAAAACAATTACAGAATTGGGTTTTGCGTTCATAGGTTGTGGGACTGCAGCCCCATCTTCGTATTCCTCGTAACCAATTTCTTTTATCGGAGTTAATAAGTTCTTAAGATATGCATACTTAGGCTGATCTAGCGTCTTACAATATAAATAAACATTTTCAAATCGTAGGCCGTTAGGGTGTTCTATCAAAGTAACCATCACGCTTGTTTTACCGCTGGCTGAGCTGCCCACGAAAAGCCCTCTTTTACAATTCTTCCCTAGTAAAACACTATGCCTTTGAAATGGTTTTACCAATGACTTAGCATCGTGATTTACGATCGGTAGGGTTACATTTTGTTTTTCAATTGTAATCCTTTTCATTTCGACACCGTTCTCTCCAGTACACTCGCTAAACACTAAGCTAAACCTAACCAGTGATCAAGTTATATATAAGAACAAGTTTTAAAGAAATGTTTGCAGTTCAAACTTTGCAATCGATCGCAATAGTTTAATATGAGAGTTTACGCGCACAAACCAGGTATTCGTCGACGAACCGTGAGAAGGAAAGGTTGTGGTGTTTTAAATACGCTTATAAATAATTTGCCAGTGGAACTACATGTGCCTGGATATAAGTATTGTGGTCCAGGTACTCGCTTAAAGAAAAGACTTGCTAGGGGAGATCAGGGAATTAATCCGCTAGACGAAGCGTGCAAAGAGCACGATATCGCATATTCTCAACATCAAGATCTTCAGAAACGACACGAAGCTGACAAGATACTTTCCGAAAAGGCGTGGCAACGTTTTCGTTCAAAAGACGCTAAATTTGGAGAAAAAGCCGCAGCACTAACCATAACAGGTATTATGAAAGGAAAAACCAAACTAGGAATGGGTGCTCTACGTAAAAAGAGAAGTTCAAAAAAAGTGAGGCAAATACGTTCTGGTGGAGTTATTAGCTTTACCGGTGCGGTCACGCGTGCGCGAAACCGTATTAAAGGTAATAAAGGATACGATGTAATGAAAGCTGCAAAGCTAGCTTTAGCAACCATTAAAAAAAGTAAAATTGCTCAGCCAAAAACTAGAATAATCAAAATCCCTAAAACTGGTGGTATTTTACCACTCATACCAATATTTGCCGCTTTAAGCGCCCTAGGATCCTTAGGAGGTGGAGCTGCAGCAATCGCCAAAGCAGTGGGAGATGCTAAATCTGCTGCAAAGGACCTTAAAGAAAAGGAGCGACATAATAAAGCGATGGAGTCGGTTGCTCTTGGAAAAGGTCTACATTTGGGACCCTACAAAAGAGGATTTGGATTATATTTAAGACCCTACCAACCAAAAAACTAACTGTGAAGCTACCGCGACGAGCGTTAACAAACGTTGATTTAGCGAAGTATGCTAAAATATTAAAAATTCCGTATTTTAGAGGAGTATTCATGCGCAATGCTTTGCCATCTAGAATTCATGAAAACGAATGCGGTATCGTAAATCTCGACGATAATATAGGTCCTGGCACCCATTGGACTGCCTACGTGAAGCGTAGTGAAAACGTAACATACTTCGACAGCATAGGGCATTTGAAACCTCCTCTTGAATTAATAAAATACTTTCGCAGCGACGGTAGCAAGAATAACATCGCGTACAACTTTGATAGATATCAGAACCTAAATTCCTACAATTGTGGTCATCTGTGTTTGCAGTTTTTATATAGCTACGTAAACTGACATGTACCTGCAGTGCGCTTTGAGTTCTTGAATAAAGTACTTCAGAATGTCCACCATTTTTACTCTTACCGGTAACTCATCAGTATTAAGTGCAGATTTTAATCCACCACTTTTTTTGGAAGAAGACAGCGAATATGTAATGGGTTTACTTAGTTTTGAGTCGTACAATTCTATTCCCAATATATCACCACCGAAGAACGTCTTCAAACTTACTGGGCGAGAAGATATTGTGATACCCCAAGGAGCTTATGAAATTAACGACATCAACGACTACATACAAACTAGCCTGAATCCAGCGAACCGAGAATACGTTTTAATAAAAGGTAGTAACAGCACGCTGAAAACGATGATTAAGTCGTCGCACGAAATAGACTTCACTGCGGATAACTCGATAGGAGATTTACTAGGATTTCTACCTCAAAAATATAAACCCAATGTGTGGCATTCGTCTGAAAATATAACTAAGATAATGAAAATAAATTCCATATTAATACATTGCAATATATCGTTAGGATCTTATAAGAATGGGGAAGCAGGTCATATAATTCATCAATTTTTTCCTACTGTACCGTCTGGATACAAAATAGTTGCGTCTCCAAATCCAGTCATTTATCTTCCAATCAGCACTAAAATAATTACCAACATAACAATTAAAATACTCGACCAAGAAGATGTTCCTGTCAGTTTCAGTTCAGAAACCGTGACGGTCAGTTTGCATTTGAAGAAGCTATAATGGGTTTCAGATTCAACACCACTTACAGCAATTTTAGCTCAGACACATCATCTACAGCTCCAAAAGGATATAACATGAGACATACCAAACGTTCCGCAGTCAGTAAGAGGTCGTCAGCCGATCAGTTGACAAAGAAGAATAAAGCATTTCTTAAATCGTTAGGTTTTCAAGTGTTACAATGAGTATTTTAAACATTAGTGAAAAAGTTCTTGTTGACAATTCAATTGTTAGCAATCAAATACATACCCATCAACCCTATACGAATCGCTTTGAAAATAATGACGAAATCCGGATTCCGATTCAAGAAGATATGTCAACACTACCCGGTTTAAGTTACTTGTATATACAAGGAAAATTGTTAAAAACAGCTGGAGGAGCTACAAACGCAACATTTGTTAACAATGGAGTTGCCCACCTATTTAGCGAAATTCGCTATGAAATGAATGGCGTTGTAGTTGATTCGGTAACGAAACCTGGTATAACATCTACTATGAAAGGTTATGTTTCCTACAGTTCTAACGATATTAAAAAGCTTCAAAACGCTGGATGGCTTCCCAACGCAACAAGCAAAATAGTTGATGCATCTGGTAATTTTAACGTTTGCATACCCCTCAGCATGCTGTTGGGCTTTGCGGAGGATTACGGAAAAGTGGTACTAAATATCAGGCAAGAATTGGTGTTAATTCGAAGTAATACAGATAACGATGCGATATATAGTCCAAATATAGATGAAGATGTCAAAGTTACAATTGAAAAACTTTATTGGAAAGTTCCCCATATTACAGCAGGCCTTGCTCAAGAATTAGCTCTAACAAAATACATAGATAAAAATATCGACACTCAAGTACCGTTTAGAAGTTGGCAACTTCATATAATCTCAGGACTAAATCAAGTTACGCAACATTCTCATGCGATTGCCACCAGTACAAAATTACAGACTCCGCGACAAGTTATACTGGGTTTCCAGACAGATCGTTCTGGAAAAATCGACAAAAAAATGAACGAATTTGATAATTGTAGTATTACAAATCTTCGAGTTTACTTAAACACCGATAGATATCCATACGATAATTTGAATATCGATTTCGCAAATAATCATTATGCAACTCTATACGAAATGTATTCACACTTTCAATCAACATACTATAACAAACATAACGAACCTCTATTATCCCTAGAAGAATTTAAAAAAATTGCTCCTCTGATTGTTGTGGATTGTTCGAATCAAAAGGATTACTTACAAGCTAATGCTGTTGTGTTTAGACTCGAATTTGAAACGGCAGTCAACATGGCGGCCGATACAATAGCGTATTGCCTGGTTTTGCACGATCGCGTGTTTACATACAACGCGCTAACAAAAGCAGTTAAACAGCTGTAAGATTAAAACCAAATGGTTAGTTTAATCAGTGCCTTAGGAGCAACAACATGTTTGTTATAATAGATCTCCAAGGTTTCATGATTTCCGAAAAAAATTTTTCACCAAAAGAATTAGCTGCATACGATGGAAACACCATTTCACATTACATTTTTAGAGCTCCGTTTCATTTTTCTGCGTTACCCCAAAATTTACAACAAAAAGCTAACTGGTTGATGAAAAATCATCACTGTATTAATTGGGATGAAGGATTCACGCCTGTTTTCTTATTTCCAAAAATTTTGATGCGACTTGTTCAAGATGCTGACGTAGTCTACGTAAAGGGACATGAAAAAGCTACATTTTTAAGAAGTTTCATCGATAAACATATAATTGAAATTGAAGAACAACCAGCACTGAGTGTATCAAAACCATCTTGCATGCATCATATGAAACCACTATGTTATTGTGCATTGTCTAATGTTTATATTTTATACGAACACTATGTAATGCAATAATTTTCAAATAAATTTTTTATGTACTTACTAGTTTTATTTAATAAAATACAGGTTTCGTTAAAACGATAGATATATTCGTTAATAATACATTGTAATGCAAAAACATTTCTAACATACTACAAGCTATCAACATTATTAATAGTAATACATTTTAATTTCTTTATAAAATTATGCAAAGCGTTCTAAGTATATCTTATTTCTATGGTTCAAACTTAAAACTTTCACAAGCGTTTTATGTGTATCTTCAATTCTTCTTTGAAATCTACATCGATCTACAGCTACAAATTCCCAAAACTTAATTCTACTTTGCCGATATGCGAAACTCCATACTATCATATTGTGGATTTTATTTTTTGACATATCAAACTTCACTTGGCGAACCATTTTATGGCATTTATGCATGCACTATAAGGGGGCTTTGCAAAGTTAACGTCAACATCAACGCTTGGTAGCTATTCTTTATATTATATATAGCTGTAATCTCATCGTCTACCTTCAGGTCTACTCCAACCAAATCAGTGTACTTAATTTCTTTGTCGTTAATATAAAGTTTAACTTCCTTCACCGAGATTCTTACATTTGTAATGGTTCCCCTTATTGGACACTTATACACGCGTCTGTCGCCTTTAGCTTCATCTCCAAGAAAAACAAAATTGGCGTTCTCATCGGTCCTAAGAGCCAGTAATAATAAATTAGATTCGCTTCTTAATTCCGCCTCACCCATTTCTGCAAGAAAAATTTGAGGGTCATGATGACTATGCAAGTGTCTTCCAAATTTATCGATCGGCATCTCAACACCTTATAGAACTTTCACGTAATGATTGCCTGCTCTTCAACTGATCGTTATATATCAGGTTTTAATCTTTACCCACAAATATTTCAACTTCAGCAGTAAACTCCTCTAAATCAATATCGATTAGACTTTCCAGAAGGAGCTTTCCACATATTCGGTTCTCCAAAAATTTCCGACATAACTTGACCCCCTTCTGATATTTTTTTTCTAACTCCTCAAGCTCGCTGATAGTTCCGAATCGTTCAAACCCATACACGCTTTCGTGTCCAGCATCGAATGCCAAGTCTTGAAGCAAACTCTGAAGAAGTATAACTGCTGTGTGTAAATCTGTAGCCACAGGACGCGATGCTGCAGAGTATACCATCCACATTCTGACACCTTTTGTTAATTAATCTTATTTGCAAAGTTTTCAAATTCAACGTCACATGTAATTATTTGTTCACCAAATTTTAACATCTCCAACATACACACAACATTTTCAGACTTTATATTTAAATTCATCAATACGCTATGAATGTTGCTTTTTATGTCGCCAGACATACAGGCAACCCCTTTGATAACGCTTGTGTAAAACTTTTCAAACTCCAAACTTTTTAACAGACCCAATCGACAATCAATTAATGCTAGGAGTTCCCATAATTCCACAAGAGACTCCAATCCCAAATAAATTTCAGATGCACCCTGGTCCTGTATGATTATCACTTTTGTTTTTGCAACAGTTTGGAAGGAAATGGTTTTTGAAGGACTTATGCTCACTGGTTGAACTTCAAAATCTCTTGAAAAGAAATAGTTTGTTATCACCCCTTGATTCGCCAGGAACACTTTCCATTCTTCTTCATTGAAACTTATCCAGTCATTTTTACAACCATACAGTTGCACTACAGGCCAATGCGGTGTATAACTTGACAGACCAACCGCTACAAACTTGCTTCGCGATTTATTTAGAGGATAACTTCTGCAATGTATCAATATTGGATACGGTGCAGTTTGTTTAGCATTTACACAACTAACAATCTCCCCCGATTTCATTCGCACTTGGTTTTTCACCTTTTCGATACTTTGTAATAAATTATCCATCACTTTTACGAACTCGATCTTCTTTCGCGAACTAAACAAACTCAACTAAATATCGAAACAAGCATGCTCTTTATATTGCAATCAGTCAAGGTCGCACTTTGTAGTGGTGGTGGTGGAAAGGGGCACCCATAACCTTGACTTTCACGGCCATATTTCACGAAGGTTGCGTATTTTACTTTATATTTCGTGTAGAAGCTTTACAGCATCAGTTATCGTCTGAGTCTAAGTCTGAAAATCATGTCACTTTACAACTTTTCCGACGAAGATGTCTTCTTCCAACCCCCAAGGACCAGTCACTACCAACGGTTCCAGCAGTTTGTGGAAGAGGGGGGAAGCTCCTTCGAGGGTAAGAAAGTGTATGCGGTTGCCACGATCGAGTACGATCTAGATCTGCAAGGGGAACTGCTTGCCGAGTTTGCAAGACTAAAAACGTTGGAGGCACCCTTGACGAAACCCTTGGAGGAGTGGTACAGAAACAACGTGGTTCGGCAGGTGCTGAGCTTTACCTCACGATATAGGAACGGGGAACTGTTGTATATTAATTATTATTGGCAATAAATATTTATACTTTTTAATTTTAATTCTTTATTTTAAATGTTTAAATCCTCACAACCTTGAACCTATTTAGCCTTGAGTTGACTCCACCCATCCCCCACTCTTGTACCTGGGATTATATAACCTTGTTTGCAAATCCAAACTTCAGTTGCACAGTGTCAAGTCTGTGAAGATGTGGTCTAACCCGAATTACCAGTCTTATGTTAAACGACTAAAAACATTCGACAATTGGCCTGGTGAGCTAACCCCAGAATCGCTTGCTGCTGCCGGTTTCTACCACATCCCCACTGGTGTTGACGATACGCAATGCTTCTGTTGTGGAATTAAAATATATTTATGGGAACCCGCTGACGACCCCCTGTCTGAACACCTTCGATGGTCAAAGCATTGCTCATTTGCGAATCTTATAAAATCCTTGAAAACTACAAAGGGGCTACTTGAAGAGACGAAGAAGGCTTTCGATGGTTTGGAAAGGCTAGTTAAGTTTGATGGTGTCGATGTTGCTGGAAATGGTGTAGAATCCGAAGACATTTATGATCGTCTATCGGCAAAGAAGCTACTACTACAATTTTTCCATTCTTTGTAGAGCTCGCGTGCAGTTAAAATACACATCGCACATATTTATTTCCCCATTCGCAAGTTTGACATACTCGTATCAACATGGTGCGTGAAACGTTGACTCTTGAGTACGTATTAGATGAAACAGCAAGCCAAGGCAAATGTTTCAAGTATGTCAGTGAGAAACTCAAGCCGCTAGTTATTAGTAATATCGATGAGATGCAATATTTCTCACATCAGCATTATATAAAAATTAGTGGTAATGCAACATTTATTCGGAATAGTGTAGAAAAGGTTATTATTCCCGTTACCGAAGTAAATTATCATACAAATTTGCGTGAGTGGTACGAACACAACATATATAACATTTGTGTTCCGACGGATCACTTGACTAGTTTATATCTGGAGGTTACTGGAGATTTTAAAACTACAGACTTTCATGGTGTCAACAACTGCAAGAAGATCCGCTTGATTTAAATTAAAATTATATATTGTATATGTGCAAATATTATGTAATGTAAAAACTATAAAATTTATTCTTTTAATTTTGTGTACAAGAGCACAGCTTTTCTTTATATATTGGTGAATTAATTACAATATGTATATTTAATTAATAAATATATTTGAAATCTATTTGGTGTTTTCTTTTGGAGCGACTAAGCTGGTGGACGGCGTGGCCGTCGGGTAAAGGAGGAGAATGGTCTTGAGATTAGAAGGGGCTAGTGAGGTTATGCTGCGAGCACTTCTTCAGATAGGACTCCAACTATAAGCGTTGTTGTCCGCAGGACAAGCCGTCCGCAGGACAAGCCCGCCGCAGGCGAAAAAAATTTTTTGGACCGTGACCTTGAACATGAACTCAAGGTCAGGAGTGGGGGGATGCACCAGTCCAGACGGGGCGCAAATCTCAGCCGTCCGCAGGACAAGCCGGCCGCAGGCCGAAAAATTTTTTTGACATTGACCTTGAACTCAAGGCCAGGGGTGGGGGTAGGAGTGGGGGTGTCCTTGACCTTGAACTCAAGGCCAGGAGTGGGGGGTGGATCCAGAACTGTCCAAAATAACCTACTTATGTTGTTTCTAAATTAACCCAGATGTACACAATAAATGAAATATACTCTAATATGAGCAAAAAAGAGTCATACGACCATGAAAAACAAAGTGCAAGAACTAAATTATTTTTAAATTTCAGTTTGCATCTTATAGATTACTAAGTTTTAATATTAGCTGTATTTTCCACGACATAGCCTTATGAGTTATGATGTTTTTTGCTTATATGTTATATATCTAAGTGTTAATGGCTGCTATTAACTACAGCTAATCGAATACAAAATCAAATTATATGTATAAATGGTAGAAACTATTGAACTGATTTGAATTAAGTTATTATACCTATTCTCGATTTACGAAGTTGTAGGTACAATAATGGTTAATATTTCCAATTGTATTTTTTGTATTGAGTTATTCTATTATGATGGTAATGATATTAATTTGTTATTAATGTTATAAACGTAACTGCATTTGTAAACAGTAAAAATATTAATATTGAAGTTATTCTTCTGTTAAATGAGCAAGTGTTATCTTCTTAAATTCCCACGTGGAAAACAGAAACCATCCTAGGTGGGATTTTGGTAATTACATTACATTTTCTAATGTTTCCAAAACATTGTTCATTCAAAACATTCAGAATCACTAAATACATTATAAAGATAAGCTGAATAAATAGCATTTCGGTTATTACAAGTAATACAGATTTGGTTAAATTAGCTAAAAGTGGTCTTAACAGCTAGGCTTCGGGGTTGGAGCCGCGTCATCGGTGCTTGAACTGCCGACGTTTCGTCTTCGGTTGCACGGGACATCTCCAGGGCTGTGGTCGCTTTGGGATCTGTAACACAACTGTCAGTCATTTGGGGTTTAGGCAGACCGGATTTTTAAAAACTATTCCGAAATCAGTCTTAAGAGCAAACCATATTGCGTTTTGACAATCAAAGTTAATAGGTATATTTTTACCTTCCTCGCTATACAGAGTACAGCTAGAGAAAGATATTATTATCGTCAGTATTTCAGACCTTGCAATTTTGCGGATATGCACCTTTTAGGGGCTTAGAATACCGAAAAACCATATTTCATCCCAGTGCCCGTGGGTGTGTGATTATATGTTTGCGTCTGTATACGGTTTACAGCTTAGACGCCTTAACCCAGAAAACCCAGTTTAGGTTTAAAAGATTGGTAATGACACTGGGATGAAATTGCAAAGTAGTGCAATGAGCCTGACCAATAAAGGGTGGTATACTTCGGTATAGACGCGCTCGAAAAAAAAACGTATAAAATCGGTTTTGATCTTTCAGCGTATAAACATTGTTTGCAGTTACAAAATCTAAATATCATAAAACCAGATAACAACTTCAAAGAATTAGGGTGGTAGTGGTTGTTCTACTCCAATATAGACGCGCTCGAAAAAGAGGCTCTGATTCGTATTCTAAGCATTTTGAATAACTGATCTCTCTACCGGTCATCGGCACCATAGAGTTTGTTGTTTTAAATATTTACCAGCCCATTTAGTACTCAGTAGTAACCTCCGAAGTTGAGTTACTGAAATTTATATTTATTTTATTTGGTTTTTTCTTAAAGTTTAGATGTTGTATTTTGTTATGCTTGTTGAAAAATTTCCATTTGCTATAAAGTAATTTAAATTTACTTTGCTAATTTTTATTGTGGAGACAATTTTTATTAAAAAAAAACAGTTGAAATTTTTTGTACCTTAAAAATGAGTTAGCAGCTTTAGGTGGCCACCCTGTGTATACTATACGTCCACATATTTTTTCGAGCTCAATTTCACACATTACGAGAAAAGTAGAATTTTTAATAAGTAGTAATTTTTATCGAAATGTTCATAATATGATACTTTTTTTATGTCTGCGACGCTATATTAAATTTCTTGGTTCAACCGTGCCACTAGGTTATCGAATATTGTCTTTCATAGCGTTGTTTCCGCATAGTAAGGTGCAGTATTACACAAAATAGTCTTCAAACCTAAAAATGTTTGCTGGACAAATAAGTTGTTGCAAAATATCACGTCATTTTACAAGCCATTTTGATTTCCGGACTTTCTAAGCTGAATTCGACAGGACACCCGAAATGTCCGAAATCAGCGGGTTGAAACTACCGTAACAACGTAGGTTGTCAAACAGTAATATAATTTGCTTCTAGGACTTCGATTTTTAGGAAACAAATCTAGGAGGCTAGTTTGTTTCTTTTTCGAGATATAACAAAAGCATATATTTGTGAATAAAAATAATATTTTATTTTCAGGCAATTAAAAACTACACAAGATGATGGGAGTGTCAAAACAGTGTCTTGTTGCTGGCCCCAGAAAATTGGGGGAACTAGTACGTCTTAAATATTATGGCTAAAACAAGATCTCCATTACATGGCCGTTTACCCATCATTGCTGCAAACAATTTAAAATTAATTCTGAACCAGATTCTTAATTAAGCTTTAGCAATGGAAATTGTAGAGTAGAGTATTATCTCATACATGCTTCTTCATACGCTTTTTGATTAATCTAATGAGCAACTGCTGAATCGCTTTTAATTGCAGCACACTGAAAACTGATACTGTCGGAATATGCTTAGTCTTTTAAATTACTATTTCTGTACCACACAGCAGTCGATTAGGGTATCAGGATTATTTGTCATACATATAAGGGCTTTTAATCTGATTTTCAACATGCAACGGTGTAATAGCTTCTATTGCTTTTAAATGCCGAATTAAAGCCCTTGCTCGGTCTCTGTTATAATTTTATCTAGAAATTAAAAGATGCAGGAAGTACATAATTAAAACACAAACGTTTGCAAGCTCACGTACCTCTTAATTAGATTGTTAATGAGAAGTTATCTAATTATTATTAAACAAGTGACTTTCAAAAACCTATAACAGGGTAACTATTATGTTGTGGTGGATTATTCATGTCAGCCGCATTGCAGAACAAGAAATCATTAAACTTGCTGTTTTTATAATTATCCAGTTTTCTAAAACGCGGAAAAGGAAAAATCGCAAATTATACCTAACGTATATAATAGGCAATTAACGTATTTGTTTGCTTTGGTCAAGCAATTAGAAACAAGTATGTCTTAATCATACACTACGGGACTTAAATACTCAATACTACCAATTCATCATGAACTATTTCACAAAACTGCAAAAAGGTGAAATTTCACAAGTTTAAAGTACCTATACAAAGTTTTACTTTTGTACATCAAAGTGTTTTAACGCGACAATAAGAAACAACTAATTTTAGTAAAAAGAGTATGTGAAAGTGTAGACAAATAAAATAATCTAGCTTTATTATAGAGCAAACGATAAGCAACTAGCAAAAATAGAAAAACGCACTTAACGCAATAAACGTTAATTAATTATAAAGCAACATTCTTTTATTTACAGATTTATAAGCTAAGAAAAAATGAGCGACTGTAGAACATTAGTATAATAATGAGGAAAAGCTGCTTACGTTCTCACAAGAACAATTATTTTTACGTTTAGATGTACATTTTGGCCGGTATACAGCCATGTGTAATAAACTAAAACGCAAAAGGAACAAAAAATTCATACCTCGGTACAGTTTTTTGTCTTCCGTTGTTTAGTTCGCTGAAGATGGATGCTTAGCAGCGGAAATGTACATCTGAACTTAAAAATAATTGTTCTTGTGAGAAATAAAGCGGCTTTTTTCATTACTGCAGGATATTATTGAAATACATCGAGACACTGTATAAACCTGTAATACATTTCACCAAACTGAACCAATTTTCTATTTATCATTTTTTCAAAAGACCTGCCGGAACTGAGTTAAAAATCAAAAACGTTTTACTAAATATATGTGTACCCGCTTCTGGAATTGTATTTTAGTTTAATGCAGCACAATAAAAACTTCGGTGGGCGAAAATGGTGCCAGAGCACTGTATGTGGAACTTTTTTCCAATCGCCGAATTCCTAATGCGAAAATTTTTACAAATGCTGTTCAACATTTAAGTGATCATTGTTTGTTTAAACCCCAAGTGCATCATCGAGGAAAGACACGAACCTGTGGAATTTTGGATGCCGAACCGCAAATGTCAGTAGCAGTCGAAGCGGATCCCACTGTTAGTGTCCGAAGACTTGCAGTTCGCATTGGAGCACATCAGCATTTACACTTTGGCGTAGTTTAAAGGAACAGAGTTTGCACCCTCATCATGTATAGCTGGTGCAAGCACTACAGCCAGGAGATTCTCTACGTCGTGAATTTTTTTGTAGATTAATTTTAAGGAAAAAACAGGCGCAGTGAGTTCTTAAATTATTTGCTATCTACCGACGAAGCGGGATTTTTACGAGAAGGAGTTTTCAAGTCTACAACACTCATATCTGATTAGATGAAAATCCTAACCGCCATCAACAGATATTTTGTGTAAATGTGTAGGCTGGAATTGTAGGCGACTGTTTGAACGGCGCTTATTTCTTACCGCCTCCTCTGTACGGCATTGAGTATTTAAGATTTCTTAATGAAAATTTAAACGAACTTTTAAAAGAAGAGCCTTCAGCAGTACACCGCGACCTGTGCTTTATTATCAGCTCATTATTCTCGTCAAGTATAAGTGTGGTTAGATAATAATTTTCTGGGTAAGTGAATTGGTCGCAATAGACCAGTGTTATGGCTCGCGCAATCCCGCTGATTGAAATTCTTGCGATTTTTTTGTAGAGGTATATGAAACAGTTGGTATATGTCGCCTCTGTAAATATCCTTAAAGAACTAAGATCACTTGTAGAAAATGTCACAGAAATTATTAGCCGAAATCCCATAGTCTTTTTCCCCAGTGCGCGTGCTTGCCTAACAAAATAATTAATTACATTAAACACTTATTATAAATTTAAGTTTTTTAACACATCAATTAGAAAAGGGAGGGATGCTACAAAAAAATGCGATTTTGGAAAAACGATAAATAGCAAAGTGGACCACTGTGGTGAGTTGTGTTAAGAGGTTCAAATAAGTATCTGCATGTATTTTAATAACACCCTGTGTGGTTATATAAGCATCTAATTTATAGTTTTTTTAAAAACCATAACAAATTAACCGCGTCTGTGAAATAGTTTATGAAAAAATGTTCGCAATTTAACACTTCTACCGCATTATTGCTAATTAAATTGTATATTGATTAATTTCCTGTGCATAAATGATTTAATAAATTTATTTTATCAGATATCCATCGACCTAGCATGTGAACTTTAACGTAGAGGCGAATGACAAAACAGCTGTTCAGTGAATCATCTGGTAAATAGTGACAATCTATGTACCTATATGTGGTTTTGGGGTAGTTGATGAATGTGTATTTTAATGACCTCAATAGGGGGTCACTACACCACGCAATGCCGTAACTGAATTCTAAGCAAGGGGTGATGCAGAGTCAACCCCTCTGTAACCAATATAGCTCACAAAGCGGGCTATGCATACCGCCTTCTCTAATTAGTGGTCAAGTCTATAAAACTACCTCAGTCTGCTGTTTCAATTAAACGGACTTGAAAATTAATTAGTTGTTTTGTCCCAATAAACTAACTTTGACTGCCGTAGTTTTGGTCCAATAACAAATAGGTACACGAATTCTACCATTGAATAATAAAACCAATAGTGTTTTGACTAATGTATTTTTAATGTGTGTATTTATAATGTTTTTTTATACATATAAAACCATTTGTTTATATTAACACAGTACGATAGATAAGCAATTAAAATAAAATTTTAAATCAATTTTACAATATTTTTCACTGTATTTATTTAACATGGGATTATTTTTGCTGCTAACACTTAACAATACGACCTCATATCTCTATCTTATAGAGTTGTACTCTTTAACGTGCAAACATCTATCACACTGTATCTGCAGTTTTGCATCTTCTTCGAAAGGTCTCGGTGTATTTTGATCAAGTCCGTTATGGAAGTCCGGTTCCTCAGACAAAAAAATAAATATGCATCCATTAAACCACCGTCGCTGGTTATAAATTATAATACCTTAAGTGACACTATTTTCTTTAAGAAAGCCCATAAACACGAACTTTATAGCATCTATATACTTAGCAATATAACTATGTTTACTATCTGTAAATTACGAAATATAAAGCAGATGAATATTTACTTGTTAAGTACTAAACGGATCCTTGCCTGTAAATTTTATGCGATATAACGTTGTCTCCCAACTGGGGGGGTTGAATGTACAAGTGTTCTGTTCTTTGACGTACTTGTCATTAGCCAAATAATAATGTTTGACAGGGTAAGCGGTGTAAGGGTAATTCAGAACATTAGTATTCTGTAAGTGCGACAGTGTCGTGTCACTTCCGGTGTTGATGTTTCTCTACTTTAATTACACGCTAAATTTAATTCCCTAAAGACGTGCACAAACACGGGTCTGGTTGGTAGTCTTGAGATGATTAACAGCAGAAAGACAAGAGATCTTATAGGCTGGAGACTACTCCAACCTGCGTCAACTTACTACATACCTCAGTAAATATTTAATTATTTAGGATCTTCATTCCCTAAGCACCAATTATATTAATTTAAAGAAAAAAATTAAAATTACTTGTTTGTGTTAAGAAGGCTACTTCGAACGATGCAACTGAATATATTAATAAAAATAAAGCGGACAAATGTTTTTTTTACAAAAACGTGTATATGGGCGTAGCGTTACGAATAAATTAAAAATTAAAAGGGATCTTGAAACTTCACTCATTCTTTAATTACATAATTAATTACTGTATTTTTTAAGGTCCTGTCTACTTGTTCACAATTCAGATTATAATTATAAATGGTCTATCAAACCGTGAAGTGGACATAGATTTTTGCCCAAGTTTGTGGCTAAGAACAGATATGATACAGCAATGAAATGAAGGTTGTTGCTTATTAATTTAATCTGTAAGAATTGTTCAGTAAGAATCTAGGCTTAAATTTATTTAACTACCAGTAAAAATACAAAGAGCAAATTTTTGTACGGGGTAGTACTTTATACAATTATACGACTGATGTAGGTAGCAGGTTTAATCAAACGCGAATTACAAGCTTTTGTGAAAATTTCAGAATTAGAACCAACCGTTTTTAAGCGCATAATCCTGGTAACCGTTTTTTCATTGCAACGGCCGGCAGTCTGGATTATTATTACAGTAGCTAGCTACTGTGTGTTATTTAAAAATGTGCAAATTCAAGAATTTTTCGAATTAACGCAAGACTAGCGGAACCTGTGGACTACGCACTACGGTTGTGTTGCAAATTTCTTTAAAACAAATAAGTACGCTGTGGTACTCTCATATATGTAAGAAGTAAGCAATTGTGGAAGAATTGCAGAACTGAATATACGCAACTGCTACCAAATCATGTGAAAGTTTATTCTTTGGAGGAAAACCTGCGACCCAGTCACCCACCAATATGTTTTTCGTTTACTATGTATTATCGCTGGTTTTGAATTCTTATTGTTTTTAATATTTTTCTTTTATAAAAACCAATAATAATTTAACACTATATCACATTTAGGGCTTTTGATGTTCAGTTATTTCAAAATGTGAATAGAAGTCGGCCACAAAACATTTTTTCCATGCAGCAGGTTTTGCAGCTCTCCGCCAACCAATTCTGCCACGGGAGGCCTTTATGTTACGTGCTTTCGGGCCCGAAATCTAAAGTTACGCCACTAGGCCCACCCCACCCGACTCTAAGTGAGTAAATTTGTTTTGGGTCGTTTTAACCGGGTTGAGTGATTGGCTTACCCGGCCCGCCCGACTTTTCGACCTATCCTCTCGCCAAGCCCGGCCCGACCCGTACAGTTTTATTATTTAGTTAATTATGTTCATTTTTAAATAAAAAGCATTCCTAGTACAGTAAGTAGTAACAAATTTAGGGAGGAAAGAGTAATACAGCAATATAGAGAAAGCCTAGAGAGAGAAATTAACCGCGAAGGGTCTCAACATGTAGAAGAAAATGGGGCAGAATAGAGGAAGCGATATTAAAAGCATCTAAGGTAATGCTGGACGACAACAAGCGACAATTCCGGACTAATTGGTATGATGAAGAATGTAGAGCAGTATTACAAAGAAATGCAGCAAGGACGGCAGTGTTAAAGAACAAAACACAAGAAACAAAAACAAAACATGAAGAGACCAAGATAGAAGCTAAGTAGATATGCAGGGGCAAAAAGAAGAAACATATGGAGCAAGAACTACAGAAAATGAAGGACAGTTTTATCAACAGAGATCTAAGGAATTTTTGCCAAGAAGTCAAAAGAGAAAAGACAGGCTATACAGGAAGGCCCTTATTTTGTAAAGACAAGGAAGGTAAGGTGGTACGAGGAGTTTAAGAAAATTTGGATAGATAGGCTTAACACTTTAAGGAAGAATTAAATGGTAACGAAGGAGAACCGGAAACAAGAGAAGGCGTTATAGGTAATATTCTAGAAGCAGCCGGTGAAAACACCTTAGTGGAAGAACCAATCTTAGAAGAAATCGTAAACAAAGATTAAACGCGGAGATAATGCAGCTATACAGAGAATCAAGTATCACGCAAGCAACAAAGGCCCATAGGATCCGATGGCTGGGCCACGTAGAAAGGATGGACGTGGACAGGGCTACAAAGGTTTGCTGAACAGGGGTGCTGAGATTAAGAGAAGGAAGGGGAGACCCAAGAGCAGTTGGTTGGACTCAGTGAAAGCCGACCTCAATGAATTAAACACCAGGAACTGGATTATGGTGGCCAGAGACAAGAAGCGATGGAAGTCAATAAGTAAACACCAAGGCGTGTGGAGATACGAGGCTCAAGGTTTAATCTGTATCAACTTCGCGAGCATTCGGAGGAATTTGGTGCACGCTTGTGATCCATCATTGGTTCATTAACTCGTATTCGACTAAAAACTGGAAAACAGTCTACATTGGCACAGATGGTTTAGTGTAATATTCTTTGTCTTCATATTTTACTAAGAAACTGACAAGAGTACCTATAGATCCGACGTAATGCGAACAGGCGTGAATGATACAGTAACATAATTCACACTTAAACGTTATGTTTTACAGTATACTGTTACATTACGCCTTAATAGTCCAATGTGTAGCGTTAGGTGCATATGTCTACTATCTCAGACATTTATTAGCAAAAAACGAAACAAGTTCATCTAAATTAACAACAAACAACACGAGCAGTTTCATTATTTTTCACGTCGGCCCATTTCTGCTGCTAAAGCTTAACACCGACACCAGGGAATAATTCCACTACACCTGCCTTCTTCCGAAATATGGCGTATCTTGTATGTCGCTTATTCAACTTCATACCATCCCCTATTTTCTCATCAACGTTTTCTTTTTCGAAATGTCTGTTTTGAACTAGCTTTTCTGGACGCGATCTAATATGGTAGATCAATTTCACTGTTTTATGTGTTATTGTTTTAAATTATTAGATGTCCCCCCTGTACGCACAGCACGTTTTTTTTGAAAATATGCACAAAATCCAGATGACGCGGTAGTGTTACTTGTCGAATAAATGTTAATTAAAGTGTGTACAAGAAAATAGTAAACAGTGTTTAAGAGTTTTTATTTTATGCTAGTTAAGTTATTGTAGTTTTCATAGTTTTTTAATAACCAGTAAAAATTTAAACTAATTTATTGTTAACACAGAGTGAAATGAGGTAAAATAACTGTGGATTTGGCGTTTATGTAGATTGTGGGAAGAATTTTAGATGGGTCGTATCTTTAAAACAACCTTAAACGTGTTAGAAATGCAAATGCCAAAATTGCTGATTATGCACAATTCTCGGTAATCATGCATAATTTTCAATTGTTCACGCTAACCTTAGCATGCATGTGCTTGTGCGGAGCATAAGAAGTGAAGCAAGCCCATGTTTTCATTTACCTATAAAGAAAATTAAGGCAAACAGTACTTTAACATTTTATACTATAGGAGCTACATTTAAATTTATTTAACACCCCTCAGATGACCTTTCAGGAATTAAGTAAGAATCAGAGTCTGCTTTGTAGTTTAGGGTACGAGAATTATAACAAACCATGTTTTCTAAGTTGAACAATTTTACTTGAACAACGGTTCTAAATGTTATTACAAAATAAAATATAGATTACATTGAAAAAATGTTTATTGTGAATATTAACTTAATTTTGTTTAATTATTTTGATCCAATTTTTCCAAAAACACGAATAAATTAAAGAAAGACATTTTTTGTCTGCTGAATGTAACTATTTTATTAAAAACAGATCCATATAATGTCTAACTCTAAGAATGGTTTGCTTAACATTACAGTTATATGTGACCACAAAACATCCAGGACACACGTAACCAGTGAAAAAACTAACTGAAATGTCGAAAACTGCAAATTTGTCTGTACAGATTAGTTTTCTCAAAATTAGCATAAAATTGAGAATATTTATGTTAAATAAGATTAGGCATGCATTTCCTTCTATGTATTTCATATTTCACTGCAATAAGTGGCCTATTTATATATTTTTATATCATTCATAAAAGGTGATTTATAACAATGGGACGCACTTTCAGGATAGGTTCAAAATCTGAAAACAATTAAAATAGTTCCGATAAGTATGGGTCTGGAAACGCTTCTTTGCAGAGTTATATTCTCCTGAAGATGGAGCTATTACTTTTTTGTCTATAACTTTTTTAGTATTTGCAATAAAACTTTGGTATTCTATGTCTACGCATTACTCATTTATTTAAGTGGGACTACTAATTTTTATTTATCAATTCCAGCTTTACTTCGTTAAAGTCCATATTTAATGAGTATCTTTTTGATTGATTAACTGCACCCTTCTTGTTGGAAGTCGCTACATCTAACACTTTTCGAGATAATCATTGTTTTTGGAAAATCGAGTTGTCATGAGCGTTTCCTAAAAATGCGAAAATAGTTCTTATAAACTTTAAGGATATATTCTACACATCAAAGCAGTTACAGCCTCTAAAAGAGGCAACAGAAATTGTTGAGACTGTTTCTACTTCTATTTTCGTATTTTCATGAAACACTAAAAACCTTCGTAGCAACTCGATTTTACAAAATAGAATAATCTTACAAACTGCTGGATATAAAGTCTTCCTACAAAATACTTCTTTTTTCTATTAAATTTTAAAACAAAAACTTCAAAAAATGTACAGACCTAAAGCATTTAGCAGATAATATTACGCGATCCCCTTATGAGACAACTCTGATGCACTCATTCGGATATAGAAATTAGTATAAACGCTAATCTAAATAAGCAATATTCAGATACAGAATTTTTAAATTTTAACAGCGACAATTGTCTACAATAATATTATTAGACTACTCTATCTTCAGGAGGCTCTAACTCCGTAAGGCAGCGTTTCCGCACGCATATTTCTAGTAACGTTTTTTATTGTTTTCAGATTCTGAACGCGCTCTAAAAGTGCGTCCCACATGTTATGAATTACCTTGTATAGGAAAATTTGAACAGCTGAAGTTTTAGAGACTATAAACAATATATAAGAAAAGATTTGGTTTCAATTATGGCTAGAATAGACCACTACATGTTTCGTTCTTGTTTGAACTCATCAGGTGGACATAATTCTAACCATAATTGAGACCAAAAGCAAACAGGCATATATACGCCAGAAAGTATAAAACTAACGGGGAATTAAACTAATAACGCCCTCTATTATGTGCGCCGGTTTGTTGCTTTGCAACTTTTTCTCGCCGCACATAATAGAGGGCGTTATTAGTTTAATTCCCCGTTAGTTATAAACAATATACTTTGCTTGAACGTTCATCTTTTATAGAAATTCGGCTGTAAAACTCTTTGGTTTTAGGACAAGCTAAGCATTTTCTCTAAATAATACTGTACGTATTTGCAACTCCTATATTTTTGAGATATAAAATTAAATTACATTGTGTTGCCTCACAACAGTCCGTCGAGCAAAAGACCGGTGTTGTCTTGACGACCGCCTACCACTTCCCAGGTAACGCATGTGATGTGAAACGGCAGGAATCTGCTGCCGTGTCAAATTGTCCCAATCCTGTTTTCTTCAACAGCCTAAGAATGAATCTGGATACACACAATTATTATTAAGAGGTGTTTCTAATGCATGTACATTATTGTAGATAACATAACGAGCTTTGGTTGTTAGATGGCAGAGGGTTATGCAGGGAGAGAATATTATTTTGCGATGACTCATTATTCTGGCTACTTTGGTTTTTGTAAATTGAATAACAACTCCAAAAAATATTAAGTAACACATGATTCCTTAAAAATTGATAGTTTTTTATGATTGAATGTTAAACAGAAATGAAAATTATGTTTAACAATCAGGTAATACGTGTCCAATTCCAATGCGTTTCTGGCCGAGTTTAATTTAGAATTTTTTTTACAATTTTTTTCCTAGCGGGTGTCCGGTAAAGGCCATGTTCATTTATTTCAAGTGACTTCTATTTTCTCTTTAGCTATCTTTATTTCTTCCCTTGATTAGAAGTTCCTATCCCAAGAACGCAAGCTTCACATTTAGCTCTGACGAACGAAAGGAGAAATGAGATCCGAGAAAATTGCGTTGTTGTTAAGGTAAAGAAAAAGTTTGACAATATTGTGGAATGGTCACATTTTTCATTTTAGAAAAAAAATATACACGAGTTTGAAGGTTTGATGAAAGTGTAATAGATTCTTAATTCACGATCCGAAATCTTATACTATTAATTATTACTAATTTTTAAATCAAACTAAACACGATGGTGTGATCCATGTTCACTTAGAAAATTAGTTCGTCGTGACTACGTTTTGTATAAAAACCTTTTTTTTATATATTTCAGATCAGTGATCATTTTCTATTAGGTATAAGAAAGTTGTAACCACACGAGCTACAGATCTATAAATGGATATGCCAGAGGCGAAAGGATGTAAACTAGATTTTTAATGAGAACTAATGGAACCCTTTAATCCCTTCAAATCCTTCCTCCAGGTGTATTTAATATTGCAGTTTAAAACTGGATTAATCAATAAAGCCACCAAAATGGTAATTGTGTTTAGTACATCTTGCTCTTCTCCTACTTTACAAAAATCTTTTTGGTGCCCAATTTATATTTTGAAATAAAATTAGTGTAAAAAATATTTCAACAAATTATCAAGCAATTTAACTGTTACAATATTAAAATATTTTGGAACGTCATCATTTTGCAATAGAATGTTACAATTCCATTATTGTGGGACTGTAAATTCTGGTGTCTGGATACCATATAGAAGAGGTTTACTACTTTTAAATCCCATCAAATAGTACCTACAGTAGTAAAACTTTGTTAGGAAGACTAAATGAAAAGTAACTGCCTATAACGAATGTTACAAAGTGAAGTTTTAAAGGTGCAACCTTTGCGTTAGTTAGTTGGCTCCCTTTACTTCTTACATTCAGCTGGACGGTTCACACGTCACTCAGATTACTACGACCGTCATGTAACATTTGTTTCACTTCCCATTTCAAGAAAGGTTATGTACATTGACACCTTCCGTTTTACGGTTGCCGTTCCACCATAACACTTTTGAACTACAGGAGTTAATACATTTAGTCCTAGAAATACTTTGTATCTGGTTACAATGTTTCAGTTATAGTATATAAAAGTTAACAGTTTGAACTAATGACAAAGTCAGTGTAATTTGGTTCAGTTCTGATGTATCATCTGCATTGTTTATCGTTCTAAGGATTAAAGGATCTGTGCTACACAAAAATAACTATGAAACTATTTAAAAGTAGTGTTCAATTCTGACAACACAAGATCTCTTAAATTCAGTTATAAATTCATGAATACGTTATAAACCACGATAGAGGCAATTTTCGTGTAATAGAACAATAGCACTACCGGGACTTTACTACTGGGACGTCGCATAATAGGCTACAGATTTGATTTACCGAATGCAGTGTGTCGGTTATGAGCTTTGTCAAAATGAATTTAATTTCCTGTATGTAGATTACGTACTGAAACACAATATTTAATATCCTTGTTTACAAAAGAACTGTACAGCGCATTTATTCGTACACAGGTACGGTTTTACATCACGAACTTGCTTTTAAGCTTGATATTTATTTTACATTCACATTTGATTTAGTGTTTCAGCCCAGATAGATACTTATAAAAACCAGCGCAGGGCTCGCTCAGTTTAATAACAGTGAACTAAAAAATAAGTTTGCAGTGTACTAAATAATAACAAAAATTTTATAAAACTTTTACACGCCAAAATACTCTTGTATTGCAAATTATCCATACATATATAAAAGCTCAAAGGGTTTTCTTCTCCGGTTCCTCCAGCGGCTACCGCTAAACCAATTTGGATCATTTTTTTTTCAATGAAAGGTCTCTATCCTCAGATGGAACATGAAACATTTTTATATTTTTATTCTACGTCGATTTTCTAATAATAATTATTTTAATTTATAATATATATATGAAAGTCTGCTAGACGCGCTTCACTTGAGGCGACATCTACATTAACCCCGCGTCTTATTATTGGAACTAATGCATCACGTGACTTAGCATTTCGCCGGTTCTGTCAACGCTCAGTCTGTCAGTGCATTGTGCGCTGGGGTAACACTAGTAAATTTGAAAACTTGAACACTAAAAAAAATAAGCTGTATTATTTCGGAATTAGCTTTCTTTATATTATAAATGTATATGGGCGGAATCAACTAGGTACAGAACTGTATCGTTCAACAAATAAATATTGTTATTTTGCTTGAATATTTTATCGCCGCTGACATTTTTATAACAACCAATCATTCCTTTTAAGCAAAATGTTTCACCAACCAGAATGATCAATCTCTAAATTTACTGGTACAGTAGCACTAAGCCAGATCAATAGCTCTAAATGTAAAGGGTAGTTTTTGCTCTGCAGGAAGGTATATAAAACCCTATCGGCCATCGATTTGCTATTAACCTAATCCGGATAAGGTGTGCGGGATGTTCGTGACGTCAGCATGTAACCGGATGTGCTATCTAACCACATGTGAGTCGCTAAATGGCAAAGCTTTGCGCTTTCCAGATAGTGAACATCGTTTAAAACCGTTGTTATCGTTATTAGGTGTAGCACAGCAACTTTAACAGATTTAAAATGATTCCAAATTGGTTTTGGTTTGATTCGGTTCGATTACAGCGAACACAAGGTTTGAATTTAAATGTTGAGATTTTCTTCTGTATAATTTCACCATTTGGAATCCTTGGACTTATTGTTTATTCGTACATGAATACCCATTTTAAATCGAAAATAAAGTTGGCTTTTCTGGCATAGGTAGATACTACAGTATAATAACAACAGGGAGCTTTATGTCTTGAACAGCGTGCGTCGTTGTCTAATTATAATTAAGAAGTTCGTAAGTGAAGTTGCGACCTGTAAGCAGAAAGCAGTGGTTAAGAAAGTTTCGAGAATACGGTCAAAGTTGTATAAGTCGAATTCTTTGGGGAGCGGAAGCAAATTCGAGCTATATAAAGTAGCTATATTGTTATTTTAAAGGTGCCCCTGATATTATTTACTCAAAAACTCATGCAAAAGTTCATATGGAACAACAAGAAGAGAAATATCAATAATATATTAAGTAGTGATGACTGATTATTAGCGCTTTTAAGTTAACTGATTGTCTACCATGAATATACAAATGTTTATAATTTTTATAAAGCTTTGTACCATGCAAGTAAACATTTAATATTTTAAATTTAGTTAATATATTACTTCTATTTTAAAAGCTTTCAGAATTATTATTCATTTTCATTCGCCTTTGTTTAATATAATTATTTTTGTTTTAAAGGATTCGCCTGCCCGAGACATCCAGTGTGATATGAATTTATTAGAGTTCTCTTACAACATCATGAAACATGGAACAGGATAGAAACTTTGTAAACGCTTGACATTTTAACCCTTGTTATACTTCTGTCATTTTCTTAATATTCTAAAAAGACCTGGGTAAAGAATTATCAAATATAAACTTTGAACGCCGCCAGAGCCCTTCAGTCTCACAACGAACATAAACTTTGCCTTTTGTTTCTAATAGATTATTATACATCGTTGGCGATAAAATTTGCTTACTTTGGTTGATGTTAACTGTTGATATGGTGCAGTTATATTTTAAAATTTAATTTTAATTATTGGCAGCTCTTCTTTTAGCAAAACTACTTTTAGTCACATTATGAGATTAACTGTTTAACATTAACAATTGCTTGTAGTACAGATCATGCATCAAATACGCGATTTGGACTCATCTGATTTTAGTTAGTGAGGAAATACTTTAAAAATGTGTATTGTCGTTGTGAAAAATTTGATTTGACATGCGTTACTTTCTTTGCCAAATCTGTTCATTTTAAATAAAGTTGGCTAGTGTACATACATTAGATACAATGTGTTTAAATACTCGCTAAACATAGGCAGAAATAACATGGGGAAACTGAAAATAACGAGAAATAACGCATATGTTTTTGTATTACTCAGCAGAAAGGTCGATAAGGTTCCGATTTAATTACAGTTTTAATTAATTAATTTGCGATTGCTATAAACAGTTAGCAAACAGACGTGGCACGCTTGCGATACAACAACAATACCGAAAGTGCAGCGGTTTAAATCACGCTCACTGGTATTTTTTTAAATTTCTAATTATTTGTTTTATTTTATAAAAGCTAAATATCATTTTTGTACCATTGTTTGTTACAAAAATTGTTAAATCACACATTATATTATATTTAACTAAACCTTCATCGGGTCATCTTTGCATAATAAAGCATTTGATAAATAAGGAACTCAAAATAATAATACAGCTGAATCGTAGATCACGATGATCTACAATTTTAAACGTTTTATTCGAATTTATATCACTGATTTCAAAAATTTCAGATTATTTCAGTTTTCAATATTTTTTAAACATTTTAATTTTACAGATGCAAGTAAGTCAATGGATGGTGTTTACTAAATAGTTTTATAGTGTTCATTAAGCATTTAATTTTTTAACTATGATTCAACAGCTGTGAAATAGTTGAATTGTTATTTGAGTTTTTCAATTGCAAACACTTTCTTATAAGATGACTTTTTGAAGATTTATTTAAATATAATATATTCCACAAGTTAACAATTTTGTTAACAAATAACAGTACAAAAAGAAAATTTATCTGCGATAAAGTAAAACAGATAAATAAATAAAAAAATATATATATTACAAAATTTTTGCGGTGAGCGGGATTTGAACCGTTGCACTTTCGGTACCGCTGTTGTATTGCAAGTGTGCAACGCCTATAAAAACACGTATGCGGGGAAGCGTACTTTCAGAGTTATAAATCTAACTTATTTATTGCAATCGTTAAGTAATTTAAGCCGTTTAAAACGGAAGCTTCTCAAAATTTCTACTGAGAAATATAAAAATATGCGTTCTTCATTGTTATGACGTTTAAAATTAGCGGGAGCAATTCAGGGGCTAATCGTGGGACACATTGCATTTGCCAATGGAGTCTATTAGCTAGCGAATGAAAAATAATTAAATAAATGTTATTACAGCTATCAGCAAATAATGTTATTGAGAAAATTTGTCAGCTTTTTTTTTATTTATTTCTAATGTACCCTGTATAAAGATCATATTTGCATGCACGAGTACAAGCCACTGTAAGCACAGTAAGTGATTTTTGTTAACCTAATAAATAATTCAGCAAGTCGAGAAGATCTTTTGGCCTGCGATCTTAAAAGCGTTACGACAGAAGTTAAACAAGGTGATTCAGAATTTTTGGAGCACAGTTTATATGACGCAATCTAGCCACCACAATAATTAAAAATTTTGATAAACAAGACTTCGAAACGCTTAGTTACGGAGGTACAGCTCCCTGAAGATGAAAGTTTAATCACTTTTTTAACTTCAGACTTCGCACGAAAATTTTGAAAAATTCTATAATTAGGCATTACTTATTTAGCTTAGTATTTCTACTAATTTTGTGTGAATAAGTGCACAAAAGGAGTTCCACATCGGGGGTCGAGTGTTATTTTCTTGTAAATATTTTCAAGTTTTTTTGTCTAAAAATCTTATTCTCTATACAAAAACGAAAAAAGGTACTCTTGTTGAAAGTTGTTAAATTTAACCGTTTTTACGATAATTCAATGCTTTTATAAAACCGAATTGCCATGACGATCGACCTGTTTTCTTAAAATTCTCAAACAGTTTTCACATACATTGAGGTAACGTCCAACACATAAAAGCAATTAAAAAAGTTTTTATAAACATCGGTCCGAAAATGCTTCGTTACAGCCTCCGAACGAAGAAACAGTTTTTACACTTTCCTAAAATGAAGCCCAAGATTTTGCAAACAAAGTCCAAAATTCCTAAAGATCTAAAATATTTAGCAGTGAATATTACGTAACCCCCGATATGAGGCACCCCCGCTGCACTGATTCAAACAAAAATTAATAAAAAACTTAGCTAATTGAGTCATGTTCAAATATAGAAGTTTGCAACTAATGCAATAGTTATCGTCGAAAAGTAATTAGACCCTTCCAGTTTCAGGAGACTGTAGCTCCGCAACAAAGCGTTTTCAGCTTTTCAAAACTTTTTAATTATTTTGATGCCTAGAATACGTCATATAAATTTGGCACTGTAATTCTGCACCACTCTATATTCAAGTATAATTTTTTAAATAATACGCAACTGACAAACTATTATACTAGGTGATCATTTACCGACGCCTTGCAGGCTTATTATTTCCGAAATGGCAAAGAATAGCTATAACTGTATAATTCCAATGTTTTGTTTGAGAAACCACATATTTCAACAAAAATGTAGAGTCGATATCAACATCCCACTGTAAAAATCTTCCTATTTATTTTATTAAAAGAAATTTATCCAAATGGAAACGCTATAGTGCCCTGTCCCACTGTAAACAATATGTTAACTATCTTTATATGTATGCTATTTGTGTTGCATAAACAGATTTGTTCTTTATTAGTTTTTCAACAGAGTGTCAAATTTAAATGTGCATCTGCTAGAATGCATCTCTAAATTTAACAAATTTTCGCTCTGTGTTAAGTGAGGTGCTGATTGTAAATATATTGTTATCGGCGTCGCGACGCTTAGGGTCACAAAGTTCAATGTATCATTCTGATCGAAGTAATTATACGCAGTCTGGTAAGGTAATTGAACACTTCTCATTTTGTACCAAGCTTTTGTAATGCTCATCCTTGTCACCCTTGATATTTTGTCAGCTTTTCACAGTAAAATCGCGATTTCTTGTAAATATTTTTTAAAATAAATTGCAACCTTTGCTTCGGTCGAAAAGCCACTTAATAAACTTAACATTAAAATTTACCGTACTTAAATGCATCGCTTGAATGGTCACTGTATTCAAATAACAAAGTTAATTTTGATTTCCTAATTTAATTATTACACGACGCCAGTATCGCGGGTACTTTCCTTAATTCGAATCCAGTTTCTATCGCAAGAGTGCTTTGAAGTAGATATAAGTTTCAGAAATACGTTCCAAACGCAATTTCATTTCTTGATACGCTCTGATCAACCTTTTCATCTAATCTTTAACATTTACTGCTGTTTCGTGTATTGATCAGATGGGGAAAATGTCATCGAAAGGATTCTTAGAATCGAATTATAGTAATTGGGAATGTAGCGGTACAACATTACATTAATTCTTTTCTTTCTTTTCGAAAACTGATTGCAAAGCTTGTATTCTTTAGAAATCATTTAAAAAATTGTCAACACAAAAGTTAATAACACAGCTCATACACTAAAAACGTAATAAAAACAGTAATATGTCACGTCTTATAAAAGAATAGAAAGCTTGGTTACGTCGTTATGCACAAAAGAAAATATGTTAAAGAGTTGAGGGTTGCCGCTACCAGGGTTCTTTTATGTTGTTGGCGGAGATATAACGAAACCGTCAGTTTTGGAAGAATTAACATGAATAAAGAAGAAGACAGATATTAAAGTAAAAGCGGCGTACCGGGAATAACGATAAAACATTATTGCGAAAGGGCCTAATAGGAAAACCTTAATGAATTAAATTTAAGCAAATACAAGGCAGCCTTTGCAGCACCCTTTGTAAATCTTGAGGTAGTTATAATTATTCAAATAAAATTTTTTTTCTTTTGTTTACTCTGTACATTTATGAATAAATACGTAGGTAAGTGTTGTCAACTGCTTTGGTGACTTCAGTTGATTTTACGTAGTTTCAAATTATTCCTAATTTATTTGAAATAATTTCAAACCCAAGAAACTTCTTTATAGGTTAGCAAATTTGTTTCACAGGTAGTATAACTAGTGATCTTCGTTTTCGGATGAACTTGGGTTGATGGTTAATGGGAATGCGAAATAGTTTTAAGTTAACTAGCACTTACTAGCGGAAAATCGCGGCAAGTGTTATATTTCTAATGAATATTATGTCACATAGTTAATTACGATGTACCTGCTATGATTATTTTTAATTACAGCGAATCTCCTCGGAAATGATCGTCATTTTTTGCAGAAATGTGACATCCATTGATATGTTTGAAAAAACCAATCTTACTCATGTAAATAGGTTAATCGTCATATTGTTAGCTTCATAACTTTTAAAATCTATGTGTGCGCGTGTAAGTATGCGCATGTGCGTGTACGCGTGTGTATACGAAAGTTTATGAACACAAAAAGCTTTTGATTAAGTTCGAAACCAGAAGCGTAAGTTATGTTTTTTGGTAACAGGTTTTTCAGAAATTAAAGTTTTTTAATCTAAAAACGAAATCTAGTACAAGACTTTAGAGCAAATCCTACGCCTATTTTCCTCGAACGTTCTTGCTTCAAAATAGCGGCCGCTACGATTATTTCAAAATTTTGACCTTAACGCCTTATTATTAAAGTACGATTCGACAAATCGGGGTCCCACAATTTAACTATGCACGAGAATGTTTAAAAAGGTAAATACTGTGAAATGAATAATAATTTCAGCATTGTGGACATTTTCAACAAAATATTGCTCAACAACTAGCCAAATGAATTGTTGTAACATTTTGGCCTTACAGAGCTAGAGTTGAGCTAGCTACAGTGTTATTGGTGTCGCAACCCGTTTTTTTTTTGTGACGTCTTCTATGAATTTGTGAAAATAGAAAATTTATGCTCCCTTATTATAATAAACGAAGGACGGTAAAACATTTCTGCTGCAGATAAATTGCTCATGAGCAATAGTGAATAAGATTCACAAGTCAATTTTCTGGTGCGCCAATACTTAAGGGGAGTCATATAAAATAGTACCGAATGCAGCTGACCGTACACGCGGCTATTATTTCCCCGGTGTGCTCGATCTTGGCTTCGCTCCCGCTGGAATGGTGGGAGTCGTGCGACCTGCAGTTACTGCCGAGGTGTACAAAGTGATACAAAAATATTTTAATAATCTGATAGCAATGTCTAAGTATAAGATAGTTTAGCCGAAGAGCTTCGTCTGAACAGATTATCTACGACCGACGATGCGAATAGCTAAGCGAATATTGAAACAACATAATCTATTTGGTAATATTAACAAGAACTGATTCTAGTTTCAGAATAACCATTTGATTTTCTAAGTGCAGCCACAGTTTATTTACACTCCATTTTTAAATAATTGTTTAAACTTAAATTGTAGTGTAATAATATAGCTGAGCCAGCAATATTATTAAACTGCAACTTCAATTCAAAACAATGCTGGCTAAAAGAAGATTGCAGTAGAAAAAATTAAATTAATTGTAAAATTTAAATTATTACTGACCTTGACACCTTCGGGTATAAGAAGTGAAAGATTGAACAAACTATTACAGCTAATTACGAAACTAGAGTTTTTACCAGAGCTTGAAAATCAAATCGCTCGGTTAACTTTCCCATGACGTATTTGTCGCCGAGTAATCCCACCAGAAAATGAATAAAAATAAAAATTGCTATCTCTAAATTTCGGTACGCGTGCCTAATTTACCGTTACAACTAAATAGTTTATTTGCCATATAAAGAAATAGATTTAACTATAATGAATCTATACGCTAAATCCGGATCTCAACATACGCGTCTATAATATAAGGCATATATTGCTTCGGACTGCTACAGTTTTTGTTACATATCAGCAAGTTTGGGTTTATACTGTTTGTTTGTATTGGAATATAATATGCCGATAACTGTTGTTAAGAGAACAAACTCCGATGAAGAAACATCGCATCGGGGCAGCAAGGCATCAAATACTTTTACTACTTCGCATATGTTTTTTCTATTGAATACTTTGGTCTATTTCTATAACTTTATTAAAAAAGCTGCTTTATACTTAAGCTCTTTTCAATCTCGAGCCCTGATTTAACTGCATTACGAATTTACGTAGACTTTTATTAAGTTGTGCTGCGTACAACCCTAATATTTAATAATAGTTATAAAATTTAAGACGTTATAATTATAAATCAATTAAGTTTGTTTATTTGCTGTTTTATTCGAATTAGATGGTGTCATATAAACACGTGTGAATTGCTGACATGTTTAACTAATATAAAACAAATTAGAGGCATACATTTTTTTCGGGTAAATGAAACAGTATTAAAAAAGAAATTAATTTCTTACGACTATATAAACATATAAGTGTAACAGCGTTCAATAAAAACAACATTTATAATAGTCAAATTTTGGGTTTTCTTTTATTTTCTCTAAAATACATGCGACTGTTGGAGCCATGACCTATATAAATGCTGGAATGTTAAACATGTTTTGTGATATTTGGTGGCAATAATATACCTTACATAATTTGGGGGAGGGTTAATCCCCCCCCCCCCCATAGGTGCGCCACTGAAGCAGTCAACTCGTTTTTTTAAGTATAATGGGCTCTTGCATAAGTGGTCTGTTACATTTTGCAGTTAAATACATTATGCTCATATCTTCTTACACCGAATCTAATTCATTCAGATAAAAGAAGATAAACGGCGTAATATATGCGCACTTATAATTTTAAGAAATAAAGGAATTTGCGGAAAGCATATTTATAAACGCAACTCTTTGCATATTTGAAAATATAAAAATACTGCTGATCGCATTAAGAACACTTCTAAAATCTCGACACAGCGTATTTATTATTTTGTTTTAAAATTGGTATACAAAATAACGTGAGGTGTAGTCCACGGGTTTTGCTAGTCTACGTTAATACAGGCCTAAACATGATTGATAAACAAGAACAGTTAAGTATGTAGTACCACGTGAATATATACAATCCACTCTTACTGTTAAAATGACATTTTTTAGTATTTAAGATGCAATTCTTTCGAGGCAGTGTGTATGTCTGTCGTTTAAAATTACCACAATGCTTAGCGTTTAATTAAATGAACAATACCAAGCCAAACTTACTTTTCCTGTATAATTAGGCATTTCTTTTGTTGTATCATCTGGTGGATGCTCATTTACCCGGACTGGGTTCAAATTACACCTGCAGAATAAAGAAGCTCGTCGGGTGGCCCTAGATTGTATTTTTCTTCTTTCAATGGCGGATTCCTTTTTATTCCTATTCGTTAAATTCGCCTTTGTCTTAGATTTATGGCTCTAATAAAAAATAAATGTTTGTTGTAAGTTTACGTTGACTACATATCTCCAATGTCATTCGCCTAATTTTGTATATATAACATTTATTTTAATATAAAATTTTTGAAAAATGTAAAGAATGCTAAACGGATATAGGTTATATGCGTAAATATGTTGTTTCCAGAAAAATTTAATGCACCACTGAATAAGATAAATATGCAAACTCATAAACAATCGTAACTTCTGAACAATAGTAACTTTTAAACATTAAAACAAACAAAAATAAACGGAAAATAAATGCAAAGGTCACAGCATTACCGATCTGTCAACTCGTTTTTGAGTAATAAACCGTTAAAGCAAAAATAGGAAAAAAAATATAGGCGCTGCAATTTTAAAACTAAAGGATTCGAAAGCAAATTTTGGATTTGCCTTAATGTCTATTATTACATCTGGTATTCATTTTACTAAACTTCAGATTACGAAAAAAATTATACCAAGAAAACATGTATAAGTTGTGCTTCTTTTTTCGGTTTTTATAAAAAGCTTGTTCCGTTATTGAATTTGTGATATGATCTCAGATTTCAAATGTAATTAAAATTCTACCATCCGCTCCAGAGATATTGGCGAACTATTGAACAAACGAACAACACAGGTTGAAATCAATTGCCGGCTGTAAACAGGGAGTGTCGAAGAATAGCTGGCTAATTTAGTCATGCGTCGACTATATATGCTTCGGTTCAAGCCATAAAAGGAATATCGCTCATAAGCTACAAAGATATGTAAATGAAACTGGTAGTGCGCTGAAGTTTTCAGTCAGAAAAAATTATTTATTTTGAAAAGATTGCTTGAAATTAAAGAAAACGAAATTGGAAGGACAGATTCATTTGCTAAAATTTGGGTTGGAGGGGAAAATTCACCCTCTAAATATTGCTGCACCTAAAAACTTAATTTGTGTGTGTGTAAAAGTGAATCTTATTCGACTATCACTAATGAGCATTTTAGCTTAATCAAAAATATTTAACGGGCGCCAGTGTGTTAAATAAAGGGGTATCAATTTTTGTATTTTCAAATATTCATGGAAAACGTTACAGAAAAATTGGTGGGCTGGTTCACACCAACCAAATAGTAGCTTATCCCTAGCTAACCTATATGCCTGTACGATAACTCTGTAGAATTAAAACAAAATGTAACTGCAGTTTTTGAGTAATATTTTGTTCAATAATGTCAATATTATTCTCGCAATTTGTAACATTATATATTATCTTGTAGAGCATTGACAATATTAAATTTTATTCCCATTCGACGATTTTTTTCGAATAAATAGGTGTCTAATTCAAAATTTATAAAAAATCGTAGAAGGCGTCACAGAGAAATCAGCGGGATGGAACACGAAACAAATGGTAGCCTATCAACAGCTCTACAAGCACACAAAAAAAAATTTAAAAATAATATGTGCAGTTTTTCAGCAATATTTTTCTGATAATTTCCAATATTTTGTATTGTAAATAGGTATAGGAGGTATTATGCCTATTTTACGAAATTACGCCACTGTGCGTACAGCAATAATAGTCTAATACGTGTAGCCAACAAACCATCTTAAATGTCAGGAATAATCTTAAATGTGTTCATTGTTTTGGAGTAACGTGACGACACAGAGAGCAGCAGAACTTCAGTATTACTTTACGTCTGACGTAACCGAATTCCGTGTTTTGTCTAAAATACTAGGCGCTGATATAATTTCCTCTGCCGAGAGTGGTTTTTCAATGAATTTTATATGACAATTTATAACCTTTTTATATTTTTCCCGCCTGAGAAATTATCTGTTTGTCCAATTATTTCTTTTACTTTACATATTTTAAAGAATGATTCATATTTTAGCCATATTGTAATGGGGTAAGTGGGTATTGCAATCGGGAGTATTTAAGTCACCGATGTCGATGTGCGTCTATCCGCCGCGTCAGGGACTCAGAATTGTAAAGAATGGCTCAGCGCTCGCTACCCACACTTATTCTAGTATATCCGTAAATCCACTTGCTAATTGATATCGGAAACTGTACTGGTTTCTCAGATATTAGCACATACGAATATTCGGCTTATACAGGGTGTTAATGAATTGTAGGGACAAACTTCTAGGACTTGCAAAACACAACAAAAGAAACAACTGTTGTTTCCTGTAGAAAATAGCCTCTTAAAGATTCTTTAAGAAGTACCTGAAAATAGGCAACCCAAATTGCATTTTCAATTATTTTGCACAGCTCACACGGAATTTTGAAAAAAAAAACGATCTAGACATACATGCATTCAAAATATTCAAAATTCAAATAACGCCAATTTTGACACAATTCGATATTTTTTAACTTTTCTTGCATTCGTTTCTTTCTGTGCTTTTTATAATTCGTTTTTTTTTTCGTTCTGTGATTTTTTTGATAATTATTTTCTTCGTTATTTTTGTTCTTTGTTACGTATTTTTGTGTTATGGCGAATTATACTTTTGTCGAACAGCATGACATTATGTTCTTGTATGGAGTTGCTTGGGGTAACGCACGCGAAGCTGCTCGCCTGTACCAAGAACATTTTCCGAATAGGAATCATCCATCGCACAAGGCTTTTAGTGTAGTTTCACGTTAGCTGCGGGGGGAAGGTACATTCGTTGTCAACAGACACAACTGTGAAGCTACCAGAACACGGCGAACGGTGGATTTTGAGGAAGAAGTTTTGGAGAGAGTGGCTGAAAATCCTTCTACTAGTTCACAAGAGCCATCGCTCATGAAATGGGAGTGAACCATGTTTCAGTATGGGAGGTACTACATGAGCAGCCGCTACATCCGTACCATCCATACAAGGTACAAGCCATGGTTCAAGCAGATTTTCCCAGAAGGGTAGAATTTTGCCAGGAATTTCTGCGGTGGTGTAATGAGGATCCAGAATTTCAAGTAAACGTTCTGTTTAGTAACGAGGCATCTTTTACGATAGAAGGAATATTCAGCAGTAGAAACAGCCACATTTGGGACAAAGAAAATCCCCATGCTGTGGTTCAAAAAGGATACCAGCAAAGATTTTCAGTGCACATTTGGGCCGGGATTGTTGGCGTTAGACTCATTGGACCATATCTGCTACCCCAAAGGTTAACAGGAGCAATTTATTTAAATTTATTGCGCCATGTCCTGCCTGAACTTTTGGAAGATGTTCCACTTCAAATGTGGCTGCAGCACGATGGTGCACCTGCTCATTTTTCGGCGGAAATCAGGGAACTTTTAAATAACACTTTTCCCAACAGATGGATAGGTCGAAGAGGGCATGTGGCGTGGCCTCCACGTTCTCCTGATTTGACCCCACTTGATTTCTTTTTGTGGGGTTATGTTAAAACGTTAGTGTATGCTACCCCAGTTGAAACTGTAAAAGAACTTACGGCGCGTATTCTTGCTGCATGTGAAGAAGTTCAACAGACTCCTGGTATATTTGGAGCGGTGCACAGGAATTTACGTCGTAGATGTGCTTCGTGTGTAGAAGCTGGGGGGGGGCGACATTTTGAACATTTACTATAATTTTGTTAATTTTTGAATTAGTTGTTGTAAATTTTTCGAATAGTTGATTTTTGCTTTGTAATTTTGGTTTTTTCTATTGCTTAATTTTGAAACATTTTGTTAATTAATTTATTTTAAATTTAATTTGAATTTGAAAAGTGGGAAATGGGGCTTTATTTATCCTGTATTAATTTCCGTCGTTATGGAAACAAATAGTAGGTAGTAAATTGAGTTGCCTACATTTAGGCGCTTCTTAAAGAATCTTTGAGAAGCTCTATACCTGAAAGGAAACACTTTTGACCACCATTTATTAACAAAAGTTGTTTGCTTAGTTGTGTTTTGCAAGCCCTAGAAGTTTGTCCCTACAATTCATTAACACCCTGTATAACGGTCGCGTGGAGGCTTGTTGCAGCGGGGGTCCGGCGACAGTAAAAGGTGAGACAGGTGGAAACGGTCAGGACTTATTCTATAGATGTGAGATATATGTGTGGATTTGCTTAATGTTAAGTTGATTGTTGAGAAGAAGAAAATAATTGCTGAACAGTAAAAAGTTGTAATGATTGTCGAGGCGTGTTTTTCGGGGTAGTATATTGTTATAATGTATTACAATGTGCTTAAGAAGAAATGGACTCCTGAAAGTCTGAGTCGAACATTATAGATGGATTTCCTGAAACCACTTTTCCGGACACGCAATTCAACATTAAATTTAATTTTCTTTTTAAATCTAACCTTTATATCGGACATGAAATATCTGCCAAAATTGTATAGTACGTTGTGATTTAAAAAATCTAATTTTAAATTTAGACGGCGATATCCAAAAGTAGATATCGTAGTGTTGTTTGCTGCTGGAAATGTGATGTAAATAGGAATTATAAGTAGGAGTTAGCGTGAACTGTCTTTGGTAATAATCTGTAGCTAGAACCAGAATTTACCAAACAACAAATTTTTGGCAAAGAATTGTAAGCGATCACGTTGAATTGTAACAAATCACGTTAAATTGCAGAACGTTGGGTTGCTTTATTGTTGATTTGTTGAGAGAAGTATTTAATGTAATGCAAAGGTTACTACAGTAGGTACTTATTGAATACTTCCGAAAGTAGTGTAACTCGCTTTAAATAATTTCAATTTTATTAGAAAGAAAATTTGCAAAACTGTTTATTTGTAGGTTCGCTAATATAATAAGATATAAATAAAAAATCTTATGCATAAAACAGCGCGTTGGTTTCTCATAAATAAGATTTGTAACGTGCCGCATAAACTGAGTGAAACTTTTCCATCCATATCGTGGTAACTCCCTTGAATGTAAACTAACCTGAACACAGCTTTCCACCTAATTCACTCAAGATGCCTCGCCCTGAAAAATAAAATTTAAAGTCTCTTTTAAAACGGTTTGCACCCTAATCTAATGAAAACACTTCATCAAACCTATAAAGTGTGGTTAATATAGTGTGCAAATAAAGGTAATAAAACGATTCCCCTTTCTGCTTATGATATATGGCCGAAACATTTTTGCCCTATATTAAAACTAAAACAAAGAGGTTACTTTCTTTATTGCGGATTATGTTTTCCTATTTATTCGGAAGGGTATTAGTTTGTGGAGCTTGTTTTCTAAAGTATTTTCTTCCTCTAAGAATTTTACAAAGCGTATCAGAAACTCTCTAGGGAACTCACGTAATGATGTGCTGCTACAACAAAATAATAATAGAGTTTTATAGATAATGTAACTTTATAGAAATTTTATATCCTTGAATGGATTTATGAGTATTTTTATTCATCGTAAACCTCGAATAGTTCTAAATATGGGCAGATACATTTACAACAATTTTAAACTGCAAAGGGAATAAAATAATATTATTCTGCAGAAAGATACAATGTATGTAAATGTTTAGTTTTATTATATAAAGAAGACTAAAAATTGTCTGAAATACGAAAAGAAATTTATTTTTAGGGAAATTCCTTAAATTTGTCTTTCAGTGAAAAATATGAAAACGTGTATTGGTTTCCGCAGTACTCTCTCTTTTTTCCTAACTAACCTAACATTGACGGACGTTGATTTTCAGGAAAGGAAATAAAATATCGAAAAGGTTTGGCAGAGGACCTCAGCAAATCTGTTGCTGTATTATAACACACAACGCAAATTGAATTTACCTTGGTTCGCCGTTCAGTTGCGGAAAGCTCAGTAGGAAGGCTGTTTGCAAGCAGGAAGTCTTAAAATAAAATACTTAGAATAGATGTTTCTGTTGTCATGCAGGTCGCTTCTGGCGGATAACTTAATTAACTCGCGTAATTAAACTCTCATTAGAGCCGTGATTCTGATGAAACTCGACTGATCTGAATATGCAGATTAAGCAGCACGTCCGCCGGTATAAACCTCACATTTAACGTGCCCAGATTTTCCAATAATAATGCGAAAAGCTTAAATCATTATACAATATAATCGTGAGACTCGTTCGGTAGGCCGCTCAGTATTAAATTATTTTTTTATACCTGGAAGAATTTTTTTATTGCTTTGCGTTCACTGCCAATTGCATACTAATTATATGTAAAATACCGAAATGTGTATTATCGTCTTTTTGTGTAGTTCTTACCTTAGAAAAAATAGTGAAAAATGTTTTAAAAACATAAGAAGAAAATAGGATTAAGTAGTAACCATAAAAATTGTTTGTATTTTAAAATATCTAAATTTTAAACAAGCAAAACCATTTGAATTTAAATAGTCAAACATCATTTTTGTGTAGTTAATGTATTCTTCGTAATCGGTTGAGTTTTATTGTCATATTTAAACAATGAACAGGCTTAGATCACAATTTTCCATGTGAAGCACTAACATTGTGAGTTTGATAACCGTAACATAGAAAATTGTTACAATTAGAAAGTGCAATGAGTTGATAATATAAACATTGTAAGTAGTGAAAACTAGACATTTTCCGCTGTAAAAGTAAAAAAATTGGCTGTATTCTTAGCAAATCACAAGAGTGCTCACATGGTACATCATAAACTCTAAACCATTATGCTGCAAAATGCGAAGGTGGTCGCGTATTGCGCAGTCCATAAGATGTATAAATGATGATCACGTTTAGGGGAGTTGTATGAGCAGGTGTTTATTTATCCTTTTAGTAGGGATTGCTTTATCTGCAACCCACACAGATGACGGGAGCAAGATATTACGTATGTAATAGCTCTTCATTCTAAAAATTCTGCAAAAAATTACAAATCTGCTCTCTTGTTCTTGTATGCTTTCTACTGACTTAATAAGTACAGTGTAGTAGTATTCGATGGGCCGAATAATTGGCCAAATTTTGATCATTTGTTTGGAGCTTGCCGAATATTCGGATAAGCCGAATAGTTTTTTGAGTCAGCCGGATATTCGGCTTTTTTCGAAAATTTCGATGTTATAATTAAGAATAAAATACAATAACGCAAAGTTATAATTTCGGTAGCAAAACGACACGCTATCCGCTTATGCAAAACAAATAACCCACAGATTTATTACCACTAAGTATTAGCTAACATTTGATAATTATCCGAATAGTGGGCCTAATATTTGAATACTTGGCTAAATATCTAGCCGAGTAATTAGCTTAATTTTCGGTTTTAGGCCGAATATTCGGCACTTTGGCCGAATAGTATGCCGAATATTTTGCAAAATACTCGCTGAATAGTTGAGAGAATATTCAAACTGGCCGAATATTCAAACCACTATTCGGTACATCCCTATTAATAAGTGCAAGAGAAATTGTTTATAAAATTTCACTTTAAATACTATAAATGTTCAAAACTATGGTTTACCTCTTTTTAAAATAATCAATAGTATCAAATAAGAACTTGACGAAGCTTCTAGACCATGTTCAACAATAGATGTCGATGTAAATGCAATGTTCTGCCATTACGAACACTTATTGTCTGTAATAGCATAAAATGTTTTGCCTTACAGTGAAACATTATTATCCTGCGACATTATTGTAAAATTGTAAAGAAACATAGAAAATGCCTGTTAGAATGAGTTATTGTATCCTATTTCGAATTCAAAACTGAAGTTTAAACATGATTTAAATTATATTAGAAGAATTTATGTTGCTTCATAGGTTATCTTTCGGGTTTGTGTAATGTTTTAAATGAAGAAATGGCAAAAGTGAAAAAGTATCTAAGGTACATAAACAGTAAATTCGTTTTGTTTTGTTTGTTGACCATTCAAGTTTAAACTAACTTGAGTGTTGGACTGGGTTTTTGTTCTGACAACAACAGTCGTTTCTAAGAGCTTAAACTAAGTTCATATTTAAACTATGGTAGTATATCGTTACGACTATTAACTTACGTAGGGGCTTTTCTTACACAACTGATAGCGTCTGAGAACTGTCATTTGGACATCACCAAACGATTCCAATAGCCTTTTAAGAGCTCTCACACAGATGCAATTGGCTGTTGAATAATTTTATGTAGTGCAGCATATTACAAAATTCATGCACGTAGTTTATTGAGCCTATTACAAACAATCGTTGTGTTTCAAATTCTGTTTTGGCTTGGGAAACTCTGCTGAATTAAACGTATGAAAGGAAATAGTAGAGCAAATCTACTATTTTTCTGATGTAAAAAACTCAGTGCTCTGGTATGCCGATTCCTAGCAGAAGGAAACCTTTTTTCAGAAATCTTGTGAAGTGGCTATTACAGCCACCTTGTTTTGTTTAACGTAGCGGCATCTAGGGTTAGCCCTTGCCCGCCACATCTATCTTCTTGCCGAATTTAGTTACGTAATCAGTGCGCTTGACCAGCGTAAAACAAGAGCAAACTACGAGTGAGGCTTCAAGGAGGCCAGACTACCTAACTCTACTGATTCTGCAGATCAGTGCCCGAGTTGAAACGCAGCTTACCCGTCGGGCGTCAATCCGCACCAAAAAGTGTTTTGACCTATTACTTCCACCACGATTTCTACACCTTGGCCAAAAGCAACGGCTGCAATTTCCCCGCGAGATTGGACTTAGCATCAGTCAAAGAAAGTCGGTGGTTGGACTATTTGGAACAGACCAAGCTGCTCTTTCAATTATAGTTATGATAATAGTTGATAGCTGGTCTGATAACGACTGGTACCTTGACGACTCACGTCGGGGATGTGGTTTGATTATGGGTGGAACCAGGCAAAGTGAAACATTTTTCGTAGGACCCAGGTTTCAAATGCCAGCAAACACGCTACTCTCTGCTCGATCTCACTTTCACCTGCATATCGATATACCAGACAATTGTATAACCCGCAGGGTTTCCTACACCGCTTATATGGCAGCCATACGCCTTGTAACACTTCACATCGTGTAATCACTAACCCAATTCGCCGTAGTTTCAATTAAGGTAAACCTTGAACTTCTTTGAGGAGAGGTGAACGTATTAAGTTGGAATCACCGAAGTGGCCGTTACAACGTCGACCTCGCGCAAGGTGAGTTTGTTTACGTGTTTTACCGAGGCGAGCGTCCTTGACTTTCCTACTTCACAGTATCACTACGAGGCAGCCATTACGCCACACGATCAAGTGTCAGGAAGCCATACTATGAGCTAGTAATACTTCTCCTCGTGAAATTATTCACTTAGTTCTCTATGGTCTTAATTAAGGTAAACTGTGACCGCTCCGATGAGAGGGAATTTTGACCCTGCGAGAGGTTGCTTTGTTCACGCCTGAGGGCCCTGGGCCGATCCACCGTTCTATTTGTACCTACATACTAAATTTCCATAAATAAAATTTTACCAGTAACTACGAAAGCTCGTAGGTGGATTTTTCAATTCAATGTAATGAACTAGCACCGCAACAGCCCGTTCCTATTAGAGCCACGCTCTTTCTACAGCCTTACAACATCCCGCTCCTTCTGGAGCCCTGCAGCACCCGTGATAGAATCACAGGGCCTACCAGCCTCCTGCCTGATTATTAGACAGACCCCGGAACAACCTCAAAATGAATGATGCCTAAATAACTCCCATGCAAGAACCTGTTCAGGAACAATTTTTTTTTTAAATCATGAAGCCGTGCGTGAGCACGACTCCATGATTCCCATCCCACCCCTTACCCGGGCTCAGCACACTAAGTGCTATTCACCGGTCTAACATGCCCCACCCCTGAAAGACATGCAACCCAACATACACCATCCATGGACCCGCCGGATTTAACTTATTCAGAAAAATTTCCGACCGGCAGTGGACTCGAACCTACTGCCATTGGGAGTCTAGTTTCAAAGCTTGGGACTTTAACCACTAGACCACCGGCTGTCCCTGGGAACAATCCTCGTCTTACAATTGACTATGCACTCTTTGGAATTTTTAAATAATACCGTGCAATTAATTTAAAACGTTGGTCTGCTAAGAAAAGCTAGTAGTATTTATGTTTTATAAAAATAAGGTAAAATAAATGTTGTCCTGCGTTCAATTGTTTTGAGAGGCAAAACATTAAACGATGTATGTGTATTCCACTGTACATATATCATTGCAGCAAACTGAGTTTGAATATTTTATCCCTACATATTGTTGGTGTTTCATATCACCTAAAATTAATAATGGGCAAGACATCGCCCTTGCGTGAGTCACATAAATTTTCGAGCGCATTATTGAAACCCTAATTTATTATAAACATGTTTATACATCATTAAACAAAAATAGCTTGATATATAATCCTCCCCAAATGCTAAACTTTCAGAAAAGTTAAAACTTTGTGAAAGACAGCTTCGCTCCAGCGCTCTTCCACTTCGTTTGTTACTCAAAGGGGATTTGATTATGAAAGTGTCAGGCGTCCATCTCGGTTACGCTAACTAGCGAAAAGAGCGGTTGTGATGCATGGGTGTTACAGCTTTGACAGGAAATGCTCTAAAACGCGGACACGCTCATGGTGTTTTTATTTCAAATACTTCATGGTAATTAGCTAATCATGAGTAAAACTTCAGGATAACATAAAAAGGATATTAGTCGTCTTTTAAGCTATTTCTTAAAGAAACGGTGAAAGTTTTTCAGGTTGTTCTAAACTTTGTAAAACTGTGATTACCCATGTCTGAAATCTGTAGAACATAGATGACAGCAACTTTGTCTAACTCGGCTTTTAAGGCTTCATTTAAATTGCATGGTAACTTTGCCGTTTAAAATAATTTTCACAACAAAACCAGCGTTAGTAAACTACAGAATTTAATTTGTTTGGGTTGAAGATTTAATTGAATATCATTCTGCACATGCTATTCTTAATAGTTTACGTATCTGAGGTTGTTATATAATAACAACACTAGGAGGAATTCTACACCTGAACCTGAATGGAAGCACCTATGAGAATGGGCATATGGAGGATCTGGGGGAATGAACCTTTGTTTTTTTTTATTGTCTTTTACACGTATAGGGCTTCTAAACATTTAAATTTTTTTTGCTAAAGTCTTTGGCTTTAAAATGATTGGCCTTCGCGAATGTTTTTGAAGATTTTATACCTGTTTCTTGAAAAATGAGTAACCAGACTGATGAAAAATTTGGTGACTTAATAGTCGTATAAGACCAATATAGTATGACAGATACAATTGCAGAAGCTGTTAATAGTTAAAATTTTCAAAATTATAAAAGATTTAAAAAAGTTATTTTTAGAAATAAATTTTCAAATACCACAATATGTCTTGTTTAATTTAACTATTATTTAGTTTTTTCATCTAATAATTTTTGAAATTTGGAGATTTAGGATGTTATATTAAATTGGTAGGGAATTATAGAAAACGGGCAATAGGAGAAGATTCAAAAACGTAGTTGCAAGTTACAAGAAGTGTTGGGGGGGGGCTACTGTCTCTCTTCCTTCTACTTTTTGGGATATAAATTTTGTTACGATCTCTGATATGCTCTTTCTTTTCAAGTTGCTCTTCCGCAAACATGAAAATCAGCAAATCACTTTGTCTGATTTTCCTATACTTTCACAATTATTACATTCTAGTTTCAAAAGTATCTTTGTATGGACGTTTTAGTGCCAACAGTGACTATATGATCGCACCACTCCTACCACTGCAGGGAGGGAAAAGATTAGTCTTTTAAATATTGCTGCATCTATAAATCGAATTTAAAATCCTATTCAGCTTCAACAGAATTGTTTTATTGCCTCCGTTTATAAGTTAACGTAACATTAATTAAGAAATTTGAAAAATTTTTAAGGAAGGACGTTAACGCATTGGTGTATCAACTAAATTGTAGCTCACCTTTATCTAGTTCTACGAGTATAAGCCAAAAATCTTATGGAAAGCTTTTAAACAATATTTTTATAAAAATTCCAAAAAAATCAAATATGTTCTCTCTTCCTAGTTTAATGATTTAAAAAAAAGCCGTACATAGTCATACCATATTTCCTTACGATGTTGCAATACCAAATTGCATAGCAATCGGCCAACTCGTTTTTGAGAAATTTGATGCGAAATTAAAACATTTTCAAAAAATTGGTGGGCCGCTATTTTGAAGTTTCATAGTGCAGAAGATAACGTTCGCTTTGACTTAAGATGATCTTTCTGATCACCTATTCAAATTTACAAAATGCATGACAAAAAAAGTGATTCCAAAAGCAGGTCTAACTGCCGCTACCGGTTTAGAATTTAATTTTAAAAGCTGATTTTCTAGATTAATTTTAGACATATTCCCCTATTTCAAATTTGATCATGATCGGATTATTTGTTCCGGAGATATAAAAGCACCAACAAATGCACCCACCCTCTAACCTACTCACGCGATTGTATGTAACTGCTATCATTTTGAATCTAGATAGTTCGGCAAAATTTGGATTTGTCTCAAGGTCTTCCATCAGATTCTGTGATTCTGAAAATCTACCAAAAAACATGTCTTAGTTTCTCTACCAGCTTCGTATTTTTTTTTTAATGTTTATTTTCCCATGAATTTTGCATAAGTCTCCACATTCCGAAGCTCATCAAGATCGGAGTTATGGCGCGCACACACCCACAAACAGATGTTTGGCGAAAACCACTTTTTAAATTGCTGTGTCCACCCTCTATACCGGATGTAACAGAGAACCGGTTCACCCGGTTTATTGGTTATTTGTTACGATAATCAATTCAAATTTGGTTTAGTCAATACATGCATGGTGCCCTACTATTTGACGTAGATTACGACTTTATGGCGCTTCTGGTTTCTCCGGAAGTGACACCAACTTTCTTGTTTTAAATGGAACACCCTGTATATTTTACACAAAGTGGTGATTCACTTTTACACAAAATAATTAGTAGATTCTGTAACAGATTGCCTGCTATAATAAATAATCTACGTGATTTTTTGGAAAAAGAATTAATGTTCATCGCAGATACATCTAAATTCAAAGACAGGAGACAAACTTTTATACATATTTTGTGAAAAATATAAAGTTTACCAAATTTTATTATATTGGAGTATATTTAACCAAAAGTTTCCAGCCGTAATGATATAAACAAGATTTTTAGTTTAAATTAGTTAACCTCTTATAATGTTGACACTCTCATTTAACATTGCAGTGCATAAATTGCTTATTTTAGTGTTTGATGCACTAAACTCTGGATTCGAAAAGTTTTGATTTCACCTGTTAGAAAAAAATTAAGTAATTTTAAGTTTCCCGCCAATTAGTGAGTTACCGACTTTCGATAGCTCGACATTGTAAATTGTCCAAAACCGCGAGTGGTTAATCAGCTCTCGTAATATTTTTTCTGTGATAAATTTGTGATAGTATCAAAGTATAGAATCAGGAATTTGTGCAAATTGTTTACAGTTACATTTGTTTCTAATGACTCTCATTAGTTGTTTGACTAAAACTTATGTATTGCACATAGTAATTCTTTTATCTGCTCTACTTTTCATGTATGTGTAGCACGTACATGGCAATTTTAAAGATTCACAAGCAACACACCTGTGTTGTGTATGAACAACTTAAGTAATTCTCATTTAGCAGTAAGGACTTTCTTCTTTTTTCTTTCTCATTTCCTTAATACCCAGCGGGCGACGGAAATTACCTCTCAAATAAAATAATATAAAATAGAATAAAGTCAAAGAAAATAAAAAAATATAAAGTATTTTAAATGTATTTAAAACATTACAAAAAATTTTATACATTTTGACTTTGCATATTCACATTGGGTAAAAGCTGCAAGATTTAGATAAAAAAGCAAACGATCTACTAATATTATTAAGAAATAAATGTAAAACGTTTTGCAACAAAATTTCTTTTGAATTGCCAATTAATTATTATTAAAATCTTAAATTAAAATATTCATTCTTTGCGAAACGACTTTTTAAGTATTATAAGTAAAACCTCTTCACAACATCTACCATATTAATTTTAAGTCTCTTTTATGATGGAAGTCGATAAAGGTAATCAAGGTATCGCGGTCGCTATGGTTACTACTGAAGCTTTTCCTGTGACAAACTTTATCGGCGTCACACAACTTCATACAACAGTTAACTTTTTCTCTAGATTATTTTGCAATTTTAGGATTGAAGTAAGATTTTTTCAATTCTTGTATTTCTACGTTGTTCGGCGGTGTTCTAAACTTTTCAGCTGTAATAAACAAGTTAGCTTTTTTTAGTCAGACTAAAAATATTCTTCTCAGTACTAAAATAACTTATTTTATTATTATAACGAAGTTTTTATATAACTTTACACACCGAAATAGGAAAATGTGCCATTTAATTTATGAATTTGTCGTAATTATAAAGAGATTGGCCCGTATGCATAAAGTGAAGTAAATGCTTTAACTACAAATTAGACAAAGGTGAAGAACTCACATCACTTGTGATGGAAAAGAGGTGAATATATAATTAAAGCAATTACTAAACTTTATATGTATTTAGCGCAATTTGACAGAAATGTTCTTCAATTTTAAGCCGATGCAGTTACGTAAAATCGGGTAAAGCTCAAAGTTTTAACCTAATATTCGGCTCGCCGAAAGGTACTCTTATCACACAATTTACCGCTCCCTGGAGGTGTATAGCGTGACAAAAACCTTTACATAATTTCATATTTTCAGAAATACTCTAAACTTTAAGTTTGCTGTAATAAACAAATTTAAAATGCATGCACTGTTCTACTTCAAAACGTCGCGTGACCGCTTAACCATGAATTCATGTGTGACCAATTTAATCAAGAATATTTATAGCGCTCATTCGTCAGGTCAAAAAAGTGTTAACCGTGAGTTATTTTGTGATAATTATTATTTTATTGTTAAATAATGTCTTTCGTCTGACACGAAACTCTTCTATTTGTTAAGGTTTCTAAACTGTTCTGCAAGCTATTTTAACGTACGCCATAAAATTGTGCATTTGGATGCGCCCTGAATGGCGTTTTACGGTGAGCCGAGAAGAACCAGGTTTCCATATTTCACATCTAACCCGCCAGACTTACTGTTTTAGTCATGGCCTTACGGTTTTCACTCTTGTTGCTCACACTTACCGCTGCGACGCCGGTCTGATTTATCGGTACATTAGCTCTTTACAAGTGGCGCCTTAGCAAGACCAACTTCCAAATCATCCTGGTGGAATGGACCTATCATGTTCATTTAGAGTAGTCGACCTGTCAACAAATTTAATTAAACCGCCCTTGCTCGTTATTCACTGCCGTCGAAGTCCAGTGCTTTTAGACAAAAGACCGCCGTCTATGCATTTCCTACCAGCACTATAGATTTAGTTTTGGAGCTAACTGTATAACTTTTTCAGTATCTGTTTCAGTGGCTACTTATAATACCGACGTTGTTATCGTACCGGTTCAACATTCTATTTGCTAAAAGCTTCGTAAACTAATATCTATGGGCAGTACGTGCATTCTAGAGTAAAACGTTCGTTTAAATACCCCATTTTCCGAATTAATGCGCATTCAAATGGGAGAGCCGTAAAGAGTTAAACATTAACTGGAAAACAAATAAAACTTTTTGCAAGACCATTTTGCGCTATACGAGCTCGCGAGCCTGGAAAACCAATTTGAATATTTTATCCGGCGATTTTCTAAAATTGACACGAACACAAGGATTTAAATAGGTAAAAGCGTTCTCGTGACAAACACACTACAATTAAGACTGAAAAACTTGTTTGCAAAAACTAATTTTATCCACTTTTGCCTCTTCTTGTGAACGAGTTAAATAATTTTTCATTATGGTTGTGCATTAAAGTACTATATTATATCCTCGTTATCAAATTTTCATCTACACTTAGAAAAACAAACATTTAGTATTTTTTTCTTAAAATATCAACATTATTAGTAACAATTAGGTACCATCCACTGAAGCCGGAATTATATAATGCAAAGCATAATCAAATGGCCACTACTGCATAAATATATATACATGACAGCATGAAAATTAACACAACTCCTACATTTTACTGAACCAGGTACGAAGTCATAATGCGTAAGATTCCATTACACAAACTAGTGTGCACTAGTTTGTTAAACTAAATTGTTTTTTGCAAAAGAAGTTTAATTTAAAAAGATATGGAAGCGTTAAATGTTAAAAACTTAAATATAAATGTTTTAAGAAAGAAAGAAGAATCTTAAAAGTTTTCTTACACACAAATGCTTTTAAACATATGGTAATCTTTACTTAGTTTTCTTGTTTTCAAAAGTTTGTTAGTTATTCATTTAAGTATATAAAATGCAATTGAAGTTTCAGGACTGCATATGCGAAACTTCTCATTTGCCTGTTCCTTATGCATCGATAAAACTTCTGCAAAGTAGAAGCTTTGTCCCTATTCTGCTAAAATAATTCGAAACGCATTACTGTAACAAGTGGTAAATTGTCTGGATATTTGAAACTACTCAAAGTTTAACTTTATGCTGGCTGCTAGGTATTGGTATTTCACTAGATAGTAATAAGGTATTCGGATAAAACATTTGAAGCGCTAACTAGTTATTTGCTAGAATTTATTTGCGCGATTTCGTTGTTATCGTTAAAGTACTTTATTTTGTTTGTTGAAAGCACTTTTAATTTAACAATTTTGATACATGTTAACTGACCACTGTATTATGTTTGAGTAATTGTGGGTTAAATTAAGCGTAGAAGCGCTATTAGCAACAATAATGTTTCCATTGGTTCAAAATCCAGCTAAAGCTGCAAGTCCCTCTATCTGGTTACTAATACTACGCACAAAACTAGAGACCGAAGAAGCTATAAATACCGTCAGGTATTGGTGCTGTTTGTACATAAATATTACTTTAAATGTTTACTAAAACATTTCTAATTAAAATCATGTGCTGCATAAAAACCTTAAATTTTGAATGAATGGTGTTACTTGCTTGGGCTAGTAACTAGGTATGATTTATAGATTTGGTTACCCTTACAATCGAATTATTTTGCAAATCATTATTATGACAAGAATGTAGGATGCGGAATAGTTTCCGTTGTGTTAATTATTGTCGGATTCGACTCTTATTAAAGCCCCATTCAGAAAACAGGAATGCACTAGCCTCGAATATTATAATAAACTATTATGAAAGAAGATACATCGTTTCAATAACTACTAGTGTAGTTAAAAATAGTACATAATTACTGTTATTATTTTGTACGTTTTTGAGTTAAATTTTTTACTTCATCTAATGCAGAAATGCACCCAATAGTGCACAATGCACAATAATAAATAAAACATCTCAGATCAAACAAGATATTTAATTTAAACTGTGGACTTTTGCAGTTAAATTGTAGAAGTGCTTGTCGACTATTTCCCGTTCAATTAGTGTTAACGTACGTATTCTTGGCTTAGCGGCTCTGGCATTAATAAATCACGCAAGAGCAACGATTCAAGCGGACACATTACGAACCACTCGCGGTATGTTGCGTTTATCTCCGCCACCAGACATGTGCGACAAGCTCTTGCATCACCATACATCAACAAAAACCATTTACGTTTAGCGTACACTAACTTTGTCTGAACTACCGATTGTGATGGAATGATTTGTTCTATTTTGATTAATGTAACATGCTAACTACTAGGCGCTTTTGTACTACATCTTTATACACCTACGTTGTTTCAGAGTTTGTCAGTGGTATTTACGATTTTCAGTTCATGGATGATGAAATAGCATGTTTTAGGCGATAATTTAATATGTTAAACCACAATTTTATTTTAATGGGGTATGACTTAAATAATTTAAAAAAATGAGAACTAAACCTAACACAGTTTTTCTTAAAGAAGAAGTTCTAAATACTAATTACTTCAGATATGTTTCTTTTGTTCGTACAAGCTATAGCGATCCAGCTATCTACAGCCGTATGTGGGCCTTAGCTTTTTCCTAATTTTTTCTCGTTTGTGCTTTTCCATTCTCCCCATTTCTCTTCCTCTAGTTTCCTACGCTTAGAAGTTCCCTTGCATCTCTTGCATTAATAGTATCATGCGATGCTATTCGTGCTCTATCGTATCAGCTACTGATTTTATGATTCTTTTGTATATTTTCCAAGGTATTCTCTTTTCTTTCACGAGTTTTACGTAACCCGCCTACTAAAGTCGTATTACGTTCTATGAAGAGAACCAGGTCTACCTTCTTATACAGCCTTTTCTGTTGATGGTTTGCTAGTATAAAAATCTATCTCAATTTTTAGAGCAGACCGTCAGTTTCGTCTTCATGCCCACTTTTGGTACCCGTATGTAGGTATAGGTCTAACGATACTTTTATACACTTTTAGTTATGAGTTTCTTCCCACCAGCTGGTACTTCATAACAGTGCGTTGTATTCTGTTAGTCGTTGTTGTATTGTTTATATTATTTGGTTTTGATCTTTTGGTGTAGAGTTTATTTGTAACGCGTCCATTTTCCCTTGAACTGATGATACAGATAAAGTAGAAATACTCTAAGTTGCTCGCAGAAGCTAGGATCCCTTGGGAGTACATAGAAGACCGTTAATTAAACTTATATAGAATATTTTATTACCCTTTTATTACAATAAATATATGAAGTTAAATGAATAAATAAAGTTTCTATATTATGTGCAATAATTACTGACAAAATCAAAGAAAATAATATCCTCCAGAACGGTACCCCACTAGAGTTCTCGTTTGCAATTCGCACTTTATATTTCTCTGCAAGTTAGCGAAATTGATGAAGTATGGAGGTGTCAGTTGTTATTAATTTAAAATCTAGTATGTCACTTTATTAGCACCCTAAATAATAAAGTTCAATTATCCATGGTACAGGTATAGTGTCAGCAAATGAAACAAATTACAAAGTAGTTAAATTTGAATAGTGAAGAATGCGACATCTTCGTAGTTTTGTTCTAAATTTGCTGCTTAACCGTTCTTGCTATACGGAGTATAGCTACAGGAAGGTATTGTTATCGTCAAAATAAATTAAATGAAATTTTGAAGGATATGCACGTATAAGGCTCAAGAATACCAAAAAAACAGTTTTCACCATGATGTTGGTGTGTGTCCGTATACACTTTACAGCCCAGTACGCCTCAACCCATAAAACTCAACTTAGATTTAAAGGATTGGTATATAATCACACCGGGATGAAACCGCAAAGTAGCAAAATTAATCAGCCAAAAAACGGTTGGTGGGGAGGGTGCTATATTTAAATAGGGATGCGCCCAAAATCATTCTGGGATTAGTAACAGGACTTGTTGCTCTTTAAATATTTTTTTTGTTTATACAAGAATTAATTGTAAATTCCAATTATGCAGCCGTAGCTCAGTAGTAAGCGCGCGGGCTACCAATGCAGCGGATCCGGGTTCGATCCCCGGCCCGGTCGTTCTCCCTCGCAAGGCAACCGGAAACCAGCGAGGTGGATTTTTCCTAGGAAAATCTCTCTGGAAAAGAAGTGCATGCACTTCCTGTGGTTCGGAGCCCACGTTAAACTGTAGGTCCCCTATGTCTGTCAGTGCAAATTATCTATCGCCGCGCACCAAACACATACATAAGAGAGAGGTAGCCAACGCCCTGAATAGAGTATGGCACTATAAGAAGAAGAATTGGCCAAACAAGAGTTTTGCCCGCAACAACTATACGGCTTTACACCTACTTTAAACGGAGTTGTCGGTTTTTCGATATGCTTGACTAATTTTTAAACAATCTTTGAACAACGTTTTTGGCATTTTTGGCTGAGCTTAAGACGGTTTAACTACAGCTGGGGATATCCCCCGTCCCTGAAATAAATTGAAATTAAAAAAAAAAATTAAAAACTCTTTAAGTACAGCTGGTGATTTCTTCCGTCGCTGAACGATACTAAAATAAAGAAAATACTAGGTTTCAAACAGGACTACAAGAAGAATTCAAATTTTTGGTCAGGATCTCTCAAGAATAAGTATAATTTTCCGATCTTTTCTGGGTACAGACTTCGGTTTTATGCTGGGGTAATTTAATGGAGGGATAGGCTAAAGTGTTATTCTTTAAAGAAGAGTTTCTGCGCGGATACTCTTCTAGTCAGTCTGACTTATAGGGCCACCTGCGCTTCTTTAGCAAAATAATTCTTTACGAATTTTAAAATGGTTGGTACCACGGTAACTTGTTACACAGTTAGGTGAATTGTCTTGCCCTTTCAAAATTTATTTTGTCTATATTGTTAAGAATTTATTTCAATCGTGTCTTTGACTTTATAGTCAGATATTTGGTTGTTTCTTTGTTAAACTCGAATCTGACCAGTCTTACCTCCCAGATCAGCTTCGCAAAGGTGCCTTGTTACTAACAGTAGTTTTTTTTCTGCTTAATTCAAATCAACTGCATGTGATGGTGCTAGTAGTGTTAATTTGTTTGCTCTAATAACTTTTTCGAGGACTGGTTATGAGTAGAATGAGTGGTCAAATTTAATGTCAAATTTACATCGTTTTTTCATAATCTGTTGGGTCACAACGAGAGTTGATCGGTGGGGGAACCTGCGTCTTCTGAAATCTGTTTGGTACACTCTCCGCTCAAGTATTTCGCATAAATCTTTAATCTTTGCGCATTATGATTGAGAAAACTATTTGTGCAACGCATAGCATGGAGTTCCTACTGTAGGTTTTGCACTTTTGCCCCCCCCCCCCCCTTTTATATATTCGACAAATATGACTACTTCTCAATCTTTGGGGATTTTTTTTCATACAAGGCTTGTTGGTGTAAGTGGTTTTTCCACTAGTAGTTCTCTTTGTTTGAGTAACTACGCTGGGATGTCGTCTATACCTGAAAAGTTAAGACTTGTTATGTGTTGTATTCTGTCTTTAATTTCCTTTAAGTAATTATTTGGTAATTTTGGTTGTTTGGTCGTTCTGAGAAGTACTCGTGTCATTGCGCTAGAATTGTATTGCGCTTGGTCATTATTTCAACGTATTTGTCCTTGTACAGTACTATTCTTAGGTGCTATGGCAATGCCGTCCCGATTTCGTATCATCACATCTAAAAAATCATAATTTCTCAAAGAGACTACCCTATATGCAATATAATACGACAGTATGGATGATGCAAACTTTCAGAACTATTGCTGAGAACTGTTTTATTTTCATTTAAATGGTTTCTGATATTGTTGTGTTTAGATTAAATTGTGGCATTTGCCGACGTTGTGCATAGCTAGTAGATGTAAGAGGGGGTGTTAAACTTCACTTTCAAGGCTACGTTCGAAAATCAGGAGTTAAGAGTAGAGTTGGGTTTGAACCAGTTGCATCAGCTGACACAGGAGTTAACTCTCAGTATTCGAACGCCCCCAAAGGCGCTTTGTAACTGTGAGTTCGGTCTTGTTGGTGCTCGAAATAAATGCACTAAACAAAATTGGAAATCAAAACAACTAATAATGTTGAAAGTTCTTACGCCACTTAATCGTTTGCATATTTATGTTAATAATGTACTTTTACTTTTAAACCACCGCCCTTAAGCTTCCACAATTTAAATAATGTCCACCAGTTCCTGCAAAATTGAAGGAAAATTAAATATATGTTGTAAAGTATTGTTGTAAAGTGTTGTTTTAACTTTTTTACATATTGTAAGTGTAACGTAATTGGTGGTCTTCTCTTGATTTGTTTTAATTTGGTATTAAAACATCAAAACACAAAGTGTAATGCAAGAATAAGTAACACTCGTAACACTTAATTGTAATTCGTATTACAGCAGCGCTATTTTCCAAAAAGTTTACTTTTAGTAATATTTATTATTACATACAACCACTTTTCATGCTTCTACCTTTTTTCAGGGTACCATTAAAAAGAAGGCTGTACTTCTCGTGATCTCGCTTGCGGGAATAAAAGTATGCAGTCCAGACGGCAAGGTAGGTAAAAGTAATAAACATCCTTTATTTTACACCTTTCTTTCGTTTTGATTAATTACAGCGGCTATGTACGATAGCCTAAATTCAATATTGAACAAAGGGTTTGCATTATCGGAATTGATTTTGCAGCATGCACATTCATTAACTTCAAATTAATTTCAAAGCATTTCCTGTCATAATGCATACAAGGAAAATGCAGTCGATAAAACGTAATTTAACTAATTTTATTAGAGTTTACCGGGTAAACTGTATACATAAGTTAGAAGGTTAATGTAGTGAATACGTAAACGGATGTTTAAAATATTAATATAGCACTCTGAAAACAACGTCTAATAATTGCTACCATAATTTATTCATTAACAGTTCTAAATAGTATTTTATTCAAATTTAAAAATTAATAAAATTGTAAAGAGAGAGGATATTGTATTTCCAAGACGGTCTTTTATGTATCACTGTAGATAGATGTCTTTTTTATTAATTTTTTATTGGTATATTTCAGTGAAATGACAAACTAGTTCAGGCATTTTGTATCGGAATACTTGTTGCGCACCTGTCAGATTCAGAAAAATGTTATATAACATTTGTTTGAGGTTTCAAGCAAATTTAGTAAAAAAGAATCGTTTTGGTTATTCTTTTATAAAAGAATAGTAGGGATTCTAACAAAAATCTCAAATTTTCTGAACCGTAACAGTTTATTTGATATATCTGTGGGCGGATGCTCATTTGAAGAGCGTTGTAAGGCTGTGGGTGCATTTTTCATGCTGGTACTTATCTCTGGTAATAACCCTCCGCCATGTTTACCCGGGCCTGAGCTATTTCAGGTCACGACACAATGGAAATAACTCCAGGTTATCACATGAGATCGCTACATGTGCTAAGCTGGCGGATTAATGCAAAACACGTGCCCGGATTCGCTTCGAGTTTTGAATTCTATCAGGTCGACCCAACTGCAAACCCTATTCATTCATCGAGGTTATTTTACCTCTTCGGTTAAATCATAGTAAAACGGTATTATGTTAAATTGCACTAAACGAACAAGTATCATTTTGAAAAAAGGAAGTTACAGATACTATCTATACATTAAACCCAGATTCCTTCCGCCTGTCGCAACTTTTAGTGGTGAAGGCCCCTACTATTCCAACCCACATATTTTTGCGGTTCTTGTATAAAGACCATTTTGCTTTGTACAGTAAACCGCTATAATATTTTATAGAAATACGCTTCCTTTATGTAGAAGACTTGTTTGTATTATTGCAGCAGAATCTGCTGACACTCATAGCAAAGCAACTGGCCGGCGCGGTAGTCAGGTAGCGGGGCACTTCGTTCACAAAGGTCGGCATAGAGCAGTTTTTCAAGACTGTTTGCTAACTATTAATACATAAAACGTATCACAATGACAGCGATGGCTAAATAAACTAAAACCACTAAATAAATAGGAAATAAAACAATATTATACAATACGAGTACCTATTTCATTGAATACAATCAATATTGTACACTTAAAGAAACAGTAGATTACATAACCTTACTTCTTGGTCCCTTTCCAAAAGACACTGTCGAACGTGACAAAATGATAAATACACAGCTATGATATGATCCGCAGATTATTTATGTGCGGCCAGAAAAAACAACTTTATTAATACGACAGTGGCGCCTAAATTTGCTTTTGATCATAGGGGCCAATATCGGTTCACAGAGAAAAGTCCCTGAAAGATGTCCCACAAACAACTTCTGTGCAAGATAAACGTCGATGGAAAAATCACAAACAAAAATTGTGCGGAAAAAACGGTAAACCCGGTTTAATAATTTTCCGAAAAGAAAACATTTCAATACTAAAAGCACGTCTATTTTCTTGCTGATGAGTGGTGGATCGCTATATAATAAAGAAAAAGTTTTCTTTGAAGAAGATACTTGTTTTATTCTTGCTAATCAATTTTTAGACGATTTATATGAATACGCTCGAATTTCATTTTTTTTTGCAAATGTCTAACACGATTTTTTACTGAGTTTGAATTACCTTTTTCCCGTTTTTTTAAAAGAATTTTGCAGGGATTTTATGACATTTTTTTTCTTGAGATTGTTTTTTTAAATCTTTTTAGGCAGTTGTTTTGCAATTATATTTTGGCGATTTATGTAATTTATACACAAGTTGTATCAATTTTGCTGTTTCCCAGAATCAGTAGTTTTGAACTTACGCATTATATACCACAAAAGTTAGTATACAAAGGATTACCTTACTCAACCAGCTAGTTAATATACGTAAACAAATTCTATACTCTATGCAAATTGGTAACATTACCTAAAATCTGCCAAAAACTTAAAAAAAATATGCATAATGCGTTTTTAAATGTAATCGAATTTGGTATCACATATTGACCTATTTATAAAATTATTAAACCTTTTTTTTTAGAATTTCATTTCGTTTGCTTCTATTTTCCGTTGCTGGTTAGAATATTATGCCACGGCAGATGCTAAAGGATAACAAAAATTAGTACCCTGATATGCTCGTTCAAATACCTTTTAAAAAAATTTAAAAAAAAAAGGAAAGCCTATTGCGAATGCTGAAGAAATAATGGAAGACGAATAAGTAGGTTTTAAAATATAGAAAAAGCAACAGAAATGTTAGACCTTAAGGAATTCGTATTGAACCTTTAAATAGTAAATGGGGTACGTTTTGGAAGCTGTTAACATAAATATCTCAGCAATGTTCAGAAGAGGAGAAAGGAAACACTCCATGTCGGTGAGAAATTGTAAACATCTTTTGAAGCTCTTATGTGATGGATTATATAATTTTGGCCCGTTTGACGAATTCATGTCTTGCAAATATTCGTAAAAAGTAATTAATCATAGTTGAATATAAAGCAACATATTCTGCAGGTTAAAATGTAATATCGGGGTAATATGTGTTTTTGCACCAGACAGTCTAGACACCATAACGTTAGTTAGATTTTCAAAATGATTGCTTTATTTATGCAGTCAGGCTGTAGACCTATCTACGTATACTTAAATGTTTGCAATATAATGCCGATTTGATCTTGGAAAAAGTGTGGGATCATTCGGCTATAGAATGACTCAGAATGAGTATCAAAAAGTTTTTTTGCTCATACGATACAAACATCTTGTTTATACTGTTTGTAAACGCCGAACTAGAATGACTGTGGGTACTATTTTAAGGTTGTTATATAACGTTTATTCCAACTGGCAGTTATCATTCAATGGCATGCTTCGTATTCATCGGTTACGAATAAATTAGTTTCCGGAATATTATTTTGCCACTACAGTGCCGATATAAAGTTTCCATTTTGAAAATACGAAAAATCATAAAATGCAGCTATTGTATCAAAAGAGTAAAGTGCGTTGTGAGCTGACGCCGAATAATCTTTCCTCCCAAAATTGTATTGCCTATTGCCTACGAACGTTTAGCGGGGACATACAGCTGATGCGAAAGTCCTGTGAGATTACGAAGGTATTACGATCATCCCAGAACGTAGGTAGCGGATAGTCCTTGTCGTCCTTGTCTTATCTCGTAACTGCGAATTGAATTCTGCAAATACCTCGGGGACAGTATCCGAAATAAACCTGTGAGACATCCATCTTCACGCCAAGCGCACGCAACGATTACAGCTCGCATGACAGAAAGGTTTGTTTTACTTTACTCCTGTGTATAAATACAGTCCTTTTTACAAATGGCTCCATAAATTTGGAGCTAAAGTTCGTGTTATAATGTGACTCTAGTGGGGTTGCGCGCATTTGTATCGCGTTGAGTGAATGTGTCGTCTCCTGCAGCTGAGTTAGTGCTACAAATCGTCGCCTTCCCCGATGGGAGCTTCGAGGACGGATGTTCCACATATCACTTCTCGGGGGAATCATTTCTTTTCTTGTCGCTGTGCAAACTCGGATAGCGCTGTGCTGTTTACGTATACCCTGCAAACGTTTGCTTCCATTAAATTCTATATTCAAATTATTTTTTTTTCGTGCTCCCCTATGAAATGGAATTGTAAATATTGATCTTTTTAACTCAGCCCTTACTTAACTTAATGACAAATTCATGTAGAGGTGATTAATTTGACAATTTACGCATTCGTGGTGACGGTGTCATTTCTCACAACATTCAATTAATAACAGAAGCTTGCATATAATACGAATGTACTATGAGTAAGCCGGACGTGATGAGGGTTGACAGCGCTTGACTAATTACCCTATGTTTTGTTTGCTCGTCGTCGAAGCTTTAATACCTACTCTCATGTGTTTGATGCTAAATTCTGGAAAAAACACTAATTTATTTGATTGCAAGGATTGCCATTGCAGAGCATCGTCATGCAATTACTGATATTGGGGAAATGGATCAGTAGCTGTTATGTAGCAACAAAAACTGTTTTATTTTCTACGTCACTCTCATAGTAAACAAAGGGTTTGGTAATAAAAATTATTGTTTGGAGCCATAAACTCGTAGTAAAATAAACCCCTAGCAAATCGTATTTGGTAGTAGTGAGTTTCTTTTTGAGAAGCACAAAGATCACTAATAGAAATCGTAACTGGTGTAGTAACCTTTTAGTATATTCCTTCATCGTAATCAGTTAAATCCAACAATAAAGATCCAACGATAAACCATGGAAATACGTTAGGATATCCTTCGATAAGAAGCTAGAGTGTCTTAAAATGTTATTTGCACCTTGTACCAGTACATCACAGTTTTATTGAAGCAAGGTTTATTTATTACTTAGCGAAAAATCGAAAATGATCAATATTATGTCCCAAACTAACTGTAAGTACGTAGTGCACGCATAACAAAACAAGGGCATATTTACTACTAAAAAATCCTGTCAAAATCCGACCCGATGTTATTTTATTTAGATCTGATGCAATCCAACATCCGATTACGTAATAGCTAACTTTCAAAAAATACCCGGTGCACACTTTATAAGACGCATTCTAGGCACGAAAATAAGTAGAAAAAGTTTGGCTATAAATGAATCTGAAAATCCTTCGTTACAGAGCTACAACCGCCTGAAGATGGAATAGTCGAATAATCTTCGCAGCGGCTTAACAATATTGGGGTTTGAGCTCCAGCTTTAGGTTGGGCTTGTATAACACTCCCCCCCCTTCCAATGAGAGATACCATAGTAACGTATAAAATGTTGTTTTATTACCTACAATTATTTTATCACCCTCGAGTAGTATAGTTTACCATTTACAGCTCAAAAACAGAAATTTTCGGGTGAACTAACGTTACTTAATCGAACATGGCATACACAATCACCATTAATAGGAATCAAGGACGGACATTTGTTTTTACAGTTGCAAGAGTTTATACTGTGAAAATTTAAATGGAAAAATGTAATAAAAGGCATCAATTAGAAAGGAAAAGTGGGTAAAGGAAAAGTGGGTACTTTTATTTTAAAGATTATTTGATGTGGATCACTCTAGATAGGGATATAAATACAAAATAACAGACTTTCGCATGAATACTTAGTAGTTACGCATGTTCAGTTCAGTCGCCGACTTTACGTATTTCAGAATATACAACACTGAGGGATGCATTTGGTACATGTCGTGCAACTCAACATAGCTTATATAAATTACATTTTTTTTAAAGCTACCAAAAAATCGTGCTTCATAGACCACGGGTTCCGCTAGTTATAATTAATTATATCTAAAGAGGCCGTTAAAGCGCTGTGTATCATTGACCTGTATCCTGCTAATTTGTGTGTTTTATAATGACAAGAATCGTGGGGTATTATAATATCCGTTTGGCGTATTTAAGTTGGTCAGTTGAATTATTTTTTGTTTAAATCTAAAAAGTTAATTTTGTTCAGTTTCTAGTGTAAATTTTATGTCTTGATGAAAGCTGTTATTGAAAATTAAAAACTCATTAATAAACTCAAATGAACTATCAAAACATGCTAAATTGTCATCAACATGACGAAACCAAAATATAACTTTCTCAGATTGATTTGATTCGAATATTTGATCTTCTAGATTTTCCATAAATATGTTAGCTAAAAGAGGTGAAATTGGACTTCCTATGGGTAAACCATCGTTTTGGAAATAAATTTTATTATTAAAAGTAAAATAATAGTTATTTTGCACAAAGTACGAATAATTGAGTCGAGGTAATCCGTTTTGTTAATTTAACAATTTTGTTAATAAGAATATTATTTAACGAATACATCCCTGAGGAAATATCTGCGAAAACACGTTGCTAACATCAAAGCTAACTAGCTTGCTTTGTGGTTATAAATGTAAGTTAGATAATAATTCAGAAGAATTTTTAATTAAATATTTTGGTTTATAGACAAAACTGATAACTATATTATTTAGAATTTCTGCTAGCATGTGGTAGGGTGCATGTATGTATCGCAGGCGCGTTTTTAAGCTATGCAGCGGTTCGGTGCAAGTCATGAAGGGGCCCGCACTCCGCAGCGAAGTGACAACAGACCTAGCCCCTAGCCCATAAAACCATTCAAAAATACAGCAAACAATACAAAATTTACCGAAAATTTATTTTTCTCTTAAAACAAACAAAATTAAACACAGAGACAAAATAAAGATTTAAAAAAATGTTTATAAGCAAACGCCTCGCGAAACTTCAGCCGATATAATTTTTTTCACAATATCTTGTAAATTCAAATTGTTGAGAGTACCTATCTCTTTCGATTGAAAGTATTGCCAAATCTGACGTTCTCATTTAAGTCATTGTGCTTCTTAGGTGAGTTTTCAATCTACGCAATACACTTAGTTCATTCCCCTATACATATCTCCGGAACCCCTTGACCGATTTTGATAAGATTTGGTGCATGCAGGAACCTTAATCTGATTGCCGTACAATTATGCACTTTCTAGTGCAACATTAAAGCAGTACAATATGTCATTACAAGGTTGGTGGCTTTTTTGTAAAAAGGACCGTTATAATCCGTTTCAATCATCAGCGAATAATGTTATTAATTTTTTGCTAGAAAGATTTAACAATAGTGCGTCCTATGCAACCCTCAATGCTGACAGATCAGCAATCTCACTGGTTCTAAGTGAAGACTTTGCAAATAACAGAATCATCAAAAGATTATAGGCGTTTTCAGACTAACGCCAACCAAACCAAAGTATGAAAAAACTTGGGATACTGCACTAGTACTGATCTTCATTACTAAGTTATACCCTTTAGAATAATTAAATTTTAAACAATTAACTGAAAAATTAGGAATTTTACTAGCATTGATTACTGCACATAGGGTACAAACCTTTTCCGTACTAAGCATTGATAATATTACTTCAGTACATTCAGGCATAGAAATCAGAATATAGGAATTAATAAAGACCTCAGCACCAGGAAAGTTTAAACCATTTTTCCCCTTCTTTATACAAAAAACTAAATTATGCGCAGTAAAAACATTGCAATTGTATTTTACTTGTAGGCAGTTCTTTGTAAGGTCGTTAATCGGTACCGGAATTATACTTGATTTTTTGGTATAGATGTTTTCTAAACACTTTTTTGAACTTTTAAACACATAGCGTTGTAGTGCATCTAAAGACAAATCAAATGCTTTTTTTACCAAATGCTGTATCTTCAAAATAAAGGCCGCTGTGAATTTTGGAAAGTTTAAACTTTAATGCTCGATTACTCAAAAACAAAATATTCAATCAATACAAATTGTCATATTATTTGATAGCCCTTAATAAGTGTAATCGAGTGATTAAAAAACATTTTTGGAAATTGTAAATACTCCTACCAATTAGCTCTAATAAAAAAATTATTTTTCATTCTTTGCATATTTTTGATAACTCTATAAATAAAGTTCTTATCACCATTTCGTGAGCGCATTAACTATCTTAGCGCTTGTTACGTAGTAGAAGCAAGCGCCGCCCGTACCTACGTAACCAACGCCTTGAGTCTGCAGCGGGCTTGTACCGGCTCGATTAGATGTAAATTTCCATTACTTCTCAACGCGAGAATATTTAAAACGTAAAAAATGTGGGAAAGTACCAGCGACCTGTTTCGTTCATATTTGTTTTCTATCAGATGTCGCACGCTTTTCAGCGCCTGATTTGTGTTTGTACTTTGATTTATTCTTAAAATCAAAACAAATATTGCAATTAGACAAATAAAACGATAAATGAAACTATTATTGCCATTGAGAAATATCAGAAAATGGCAAACTTTGAGCTCAAATTTTAATTTTAGGTAATTATTGCACTGTCACAAATGTTACTTCTTTAGGAAAAAAAATTGAAATGATTCCAAACAATAAATAAAAATATTTAAATATTTCTTACTACCACTCTCATAATTCTCAGATTTCGTTTTGTTTATTGAATTCTTTGACTTTGTGGCGGATCGGCAGAGAGGGTTAAAGGTGCACGTGAGTTTGCCCGTTCCAGTTCCAGGAATCGAGTTTATTAATATTGAATTCTAAATAATAAAATGAATGCTTTGCTAATCAAGTCGGCGGTATTACACGCCCATGTAAAGGTATTATTTTACATTATTTGGAGATAAATATTTAAAGTTAAAATAATACATTTTACCATTTTAGTCTTGCTTAGAAATAAATATTTTCTATATGAATAAAGATTTTGTTTCCTAATACACGGTCACAGGGGCCCGCCAGCCCTGGGGCCCGTCGGTGCAATGCACCGATTGCACCGACGTTAAATGCGCCCCTGTATGTATGATACTACTGGTCTAATAGGCATGATTGGGTCTGTGTATTTTTAATAAACCTTATAGTTTTGGTGCTTTGCTTGTGGATTTGTATGTACTATTTGGGTTTTTTAATAATCTAATAATAATGGATGTTCTGCTTCACAAACCTTGAAAAATAATAGACTAAGTATGCATGCCTAAAACGTATACCTAAAAAGTAGCCATGCTACGAGTCTTGTTTATTATTATCTTTTGGTGCAATAAATTTTTAAACATATTTCAAAAAATTGTCTTCTTGAGCAGGTTGGTAACAAAAACTAACGGAGACTCGAACCATAGTCGATATATTAAATTGTCAAACTCGCTTATCTAATCAACATCAGTGCCCATTTTACAGCTATATATTGGCCAGTTAACCGTTGCTGTGCTATGTTCTTCTTACACTTCTTATATGTGCGTGCGAAAAGTTGAGTTAAGGAATAAGGATGTGTCATGTAGTAAAGATACTAACTATTTTGTTTGTATTAAGGAGAAACATATTCCGTAATTGGGCTATCTTACGAGTCTTGTATTCCCCGACTCGTAAGATGGCCCAATTTTTAGTACACATATTTAAACAGACATACTTACTGTATTGTTTTCTAGCTTTGTGCTATCATGCATTAATTTGTCATTTATTTTATATGTTTGTCAGTTGTGGACATGAAGCAAAGAATTTAATAACGGGTTTGTTCCATGCCTTCTAAGATTTCCCGATATATCCCCGTTAAGTAACTTTTAGTCTTTGCTTTATTTGCTTAAATTTCACGCAGAAAGTGTACGATCGCTGCTGCTGCTACTGTTTTGGATGTTGTTCAAAATATCAAATCGCACAATTTTTATTAGAACATTACTATTCCTACACATATTTCTTTTTTCATGCTAAAAACCTTTCGTCCTAAAAACCTAAACGTCAAAGTAAACACAAATCGGGCTTTGTTTTATTTATATAGTCACATTGAGTTCATGGCTTACTGTATTTTTTTATTATAAAATTAATGACTTGATATCTTATAATTTTTTTTATTGAAATTCAAACAAAGTGCAACTGTGGTAACATTGTTGACACCAGAGTAAAAAAAAATAAAATGTCTCTTATAAGAAAAAGAAGTTGGCTGTTGGAAATCAACAATGATGGCAGTTATATCAAATATAAAAATCACAATAATGAATGGTTATTAAGGCGAGTGCCTAAAATCCTAGTTTTTTTTTATTAATTTGTAAAAAGGAAATTGAATCCACCCTGTCAAATTTGTCGCCACTGTAGGGCACAGCTTATTCAGTACTACGCAAAATCTAACTACAATTTAATAAAACTAAACGGTTTCGAAATACTGAACAAGCTTTTCTTAAGTGTAAACCCTACTAAGTATCTAGCCAGTTAAAGGCCAACAAAATGGTTAGTAACTGTACCTATATCTTACAACGTCGAAATCGTCTGCGAATTTCATTCTCGAAACCCGAAACGATCGAAGATGATTGAAAATTTGTTGTTTTTTTTTCGAAACCTGAAATGATTGAATCAGACACGCAAGATGATTGGAAATTTTATTTTTATGTGAAACATCTGTGGGAATAGGATTTAATTTTAAAAGCAATATTTAAAATGTATCTATTTGTAAAGACTTGATTCATCTTTTGTTTTTGCGTAAATTTTGTTAGCTAAGATAAATCGGTTTGCGACAACAAACATATTTGCTCTCAAGTGCAGAGCGTTTAATGAAGGAGTTTCTCTTTCACGAAAGCTATAAACTTGTTTTACTTTAGGGTATTACGCATGCTTGCGCATACGTAGATCGGTGATAACCGTAGATAGAATACTTAAATCAGAGGTTTCCAAGCTTTTATAACCTGGGGCTCATATAAAGTTAAGCAAAAAAGCGCCACTGATTAAAGACGTTGTTGACTCGTTGTTCGACTGCGCAAACCAAACTTGATAGTTTTAGCGAATGAAAGAATTTTCTGTAGTCTTGGGTATAAAATACAAATGTTCGCAGAAAACGTTAAAATACAGAAATAGATAAAAAGTAAATAAATACAAGAAGTATGAGAGAAAAGTAATTTAATTCAAACATATTTTGACGGTAAATATTCTTTTATATTTCTAAAAGTACGCGATATTATTCATGATGCCAAAAAACATAAATCCCTAACAATCTCTTTTTGCGCTAAATTATAAATTTAATTTGCGGAAACTGGGATAATGTTTTTTGCAGATTAACAGCAGCTTAATGTGAGACCCACCGTATTATTCCGGAATATTTTGAATACAAGAAAACATATTTTAATGTGTGTTCAGTTCAGCGACAGTTGAGAGTTGTGACATCCGCAGGTGGAGAACTGCAGCTTGGAACTTGCGGTTCGCAGCTGCGGGCGGATTTACAGCCGAGTAGAGCTTAGCTCAAGGCTGCCACAGCAGTAAAGTGTCCCCGAGTTTCCCCCATTTTATGATCATTCTATGCAGACTCCTAGATATTCCTTAGTATGGAAGGAAATGGACTGTCACTATATCACTTTGGATTTGATACGGTTTCCAAGTCACATCGTACTGTTGCATAGAAAACCTATTAGCATTATATATTTATATCTTTGCAGATGGTTTTGCAAGTATTTATTATAATTAAAGTTTGTCTATCTTTGTGGAAAAAACAATTAGTTATCGATTGAGCGATTTGTTAGTACAACACATTGGTTATATTTTTTAAAGAAGAAACTGTGCAGTTTAAGTCCTTCACTAATGTGCTTGCCAACTGTAATTATTTTAAAATGCAGTTGTACTAAGTATTAGTAAGTAAAGCAACTACGCAGCGGAGTTTATAGGAAAGCTCTATTTTGTAAAAAAAAATTGAATTTTGGTACGATTCTAGAGTCTAAAACTAAAATATTTCTTTATTAAAACTTGTTCCTTTTTAAACATCTACATTTTCGTTCATCAAATGTTTTACAAAAGTTATTTTTACAGGGTGGTGTACATAAAGGCACCAAATAGGTAAAGCTTTTATTTGATGTGTCCCGGAAAAAAATTATACAATGGTTATGCATAAATGTTTAAAAAAATTGACTATGTTTATGAGTGTCCGGATTTCTAGTCTTGTATTTAGTCAGTATTTTAATTATTTTGGCATAATTCCTTTAAGTATATAGCTGGCGCATATATAAAAATGTAAACCAATTATCTACAAGCTTAGAATGGTAACAGATCTATATTTGACCTTATGTTAGCTGGTGTAGATAGGTATTAATTATTTGGTCAGCTGGAATTGATGCTTGTGTAATAGTAAAATAAAATAAAACAGGGTTTATAAGCGTAGAATATGAATGGTTATGACTTTTAAAAGTACTTCAGGAAACATTTTATAAAATTGCAAAAATGTTTTTTTAATTGAAATGTAAAATAGCAACCACGATTAATGAACTTAAGAATTGTAGTACACAGCAACTTTTTCTAAATTCTCAGCCGAAAAATTAGTTCTCTTGTTCGACAAAATACCTTTAAACAAAATAACCTTTCAACGTCGCGACGTTAATGGTGCAAAACTGTAAAAGTTGGCCGGTGAACAACTGACTAGATTATTTGTCGACTTTAGTATATCTACAATTTCTACCAATTGTGAGATTTTTAATAAGTCCCATTTTCTTTCATAACAAGCACATGCATGTTGAAGTTTATAAAGCCCTGCTTATTTCTTTCTGTTGGAACGTTTATTTGTTGCGAAACCAGGTATTTTCCAACATTAACTTTTAGTAAATATCGCAGTTGCAAAATCGTGCAATATGTTTCACGTATAACTTAATGGATTTGAATACGCCCATGGTTATTGTTAACTTATTGAATTTTAACGAAATTTTTTGCTATTCTGGGGCTAAACGTCCGGTCTTAATATTTATGTTAACGCGAGAAATTTGAAATGGCGTACAAATAAAGTTCCCTATTTACGACGATTTCAAAAAAAAAGTTATGAACGAAAGTTGTTTCGAATTGCACAAAAAGCTTAAATATTGAATTTCAAAACGATCGTCGATTGTTTTTCTGTTTTGTTTATTTGGCCACGGATTGGGTATAATATCACAGAAAAATCTGTTTTATTTGATTAGATAGATTAAGATATTACGCTTAGGCATAGGTAAACAATTTTGCGTTATCGCATACTTTGTATACCATACGTTTAGTTGGAAATTGGTAAAAACGACTAATTTCTCAATTGTCTGTTAACATTATGTTATGATTAAGCTTAAGCGTGGATAGGGTTATGCTACTTTACCAAATATATTGTTTTATGTGTTGTTTGATTTATTTTAATAGCGTAGTTGATGATGCTGCTGATTATAGGTAAATAAAATAAGATCGTGCGTATTAAACTGGTTTATGAAAATCAGACAGTTAGAAATTAGTCTTTTTCCCCAATCATCAGTAATTAAACGTATAGAAAATATAAGGTTCCTGTGAACGGAAAAATGTTTACTTTTATGTAATTTTAAACAACTCGTCTTTATAACTTTTTTAAATTTCTATAGATGGGGGCACTTCATTCGTGCACCATTTCAAAAAAATTAATTTCCTGCCTTATTATACACAAAAATTCGATTGTATTAACGTTTATGCATGCTTTTTACCGGTAATAACGCATTAAACACATTTTCGGACATATCAAATAATGTGCCTTTATTCAAGAACACTCTGTAAATAATAAGTTTTTTGAAATATTTGTTAAATAGAAATGCATATAGATATTTAACAAGTAAACAACTTGTATTAAAAAAAACTATTTTAGTTTTAGTCACAATTTTGCTAAAAAAATTTTAAAATGTCATTTTTACAAGTAAGTTGCTATTTTAGAAACGGCAGCTATTTTAGGTTGGCTTCTCCAAGAAATGCTCAAGATGTCCCCTATTACTGCACCAAAATTTTTAATTTTAGTCCAAAATGCAGCTTTTTTGCTTTTTTGTGTATGTCATCTAGTGACAACCGGAATCATCTCATATTATTAATTTTACTATTTAAACATGTTTATGTCGATTGACACGACACGTTTTTCTTCCAAGTTTTACTTTCCTACTAATTCTAATGTATTTTGATCGTGAAACAATTAATATGCTGGAACTATAATAATGCAAACACGTTTTTTTTGCAAAATGTGTGTTTGACGTACGAAATTTCGGAAATTAGTACACCAATGTTAATGCATTGTAATACCTTTAAGCGACTTTTTCGGTGTCTTATTTTCGAAAGAATTCTTCCTTAAAAGTCGACGTTTCGTGGTCATTGTTAACAATCGAATCTTTAACGCCTATGTTTATGTGCTATGTTGTAGCATTTTGCTGTAAATAGACGGAACAGCTTTGGAGAGAAATTCGGATACGTCGTAGGTAGTCGCGGGATAAAACTCTGACAGGGGAACGTATTTCCTTAATTCTACTGCTTTTATTAAACGGTGTACATAGGTACATTGATAGCATGATACTACGACTATTCGTAGAGATATGCTCTTGCGCATGTTGCTCTGTCTCACTCTGTGAATCGTGACGTCACACAGTGACAATTCCCGCGAATAGTCTACCATATACGCCCGACAATCCTTCCAAATAGACCAAATCTTACATAAAATTGTGTTAACACCACGTTTTGGATGTTCTGCGTTGTGTACTGGTTTACTGTGTTTATTGAATATTAAGATTAAGCGGTATGTATATGATTACTACTAAAAATATCTCACAATATGCAATAGTAATAATTTATTCAGCTTTGAATTATTATGCTCAGCAAGTTGATGCTTACTATATTTTTATTTCAAAATGCTTATATTTAAAAATTTCAGCTGTGATGCAAAATGGTACAACGTGCAGTTTACGGTTGTAATAGCAACAATAATAAAAAGCTAAAGAAGAATTCGAGTGGAACTACCACTCTGCCCATTTTTTTAAATTTCCCAAATAAAGACAGCATTTGCAGAAAGTGGGAAGAACTTTGTTGTCGTAAAGAGAAATTCACTATAAAAAACGCACGAATATGTTCGTTACATTTCACTCCTTACGATTACTTAAAAAGTTATGACATTGTGGATTCGGATAATTGGATAAAAAGAAAGTTGAAGCCGAATGCAGTTCCTTCGCTAAATTTTCCCAAAGTTAAACCCAGTTGTCCATCAACAGGCAGAAGCAAACGACTATTAAAACGAAATATGAAGCAAATGTTTGCATTCGGTTCCCAGTCTGAACTATATAATATGATGGATTGGAAAATATAGCTGGATACATAGCATTTAAGTTAAGAAATAAGTTTAATGATTATTCGTTAGGCGAGAGATAAATTGAAAGATACCTGTGTGTGTGTATGTGTTTATATTTAATTCACTTTTATTTTAATAATTAGGGTATCCAACTGCATACAACAGTGAAAACTCTTGGACTTGGGCTAATGAATTATCGGAAGGAGGACTTTATAAACCTACTAGTAGCTTTACGGAAAAAATAGTACAACTACAAAAAGTTTTTGAACTGCTCAATGGAGGTAAAATTAAGATTTGTAAGAATTATATAAAATTTCATATGGAATCTTCAAAAGATATCGATTTAGCAGAAGAAGCAAAAATATTGTTCTTTAGGTGCAAAATGTACTTCAGAATAAATTTCTTAAATCAAATTCTAAAAGAAAAACATACAGTTTCAAAACGAAAAATTATTAAAATTGTTAATTAATAGCCACAGTAAATAATGAAATCCTCGTTTATCATTTTATTTTTAATAATTGTTGGTTAATGTAGTGTGTAATAATGCATCTCGTATAACAAATTAAAAATAAATTCTTGTACCTACTTAGTAGATATATTATTTTACATATCTTTAATATTAAAAATTTAAAATATCATACTTCCTTTATTATAAAATATAGCAACACACAAAAAGTGAAAAAGATCTCTGAAATGTTATTTACTTAGGGCTGTATTTTAAATTAGAACCGAAAATCGCCCGAAAAACAATTATTATAAGTTGACCTCTTTGGAACACTTTTCGTGTTTGTACCCGAATCTGTGTCTGATGCTTTATTCTGAAAAAAGAATTATGCAAAAAAAAACATGTAGAAATCTATATTATTAATTTGTACGGAAATTTCCCAGATACAAAGCATGGAGTCAGTACAGTATCATGAAACACAGCGCTAGCGCATTAAAAGTTGTCACTGCAAGACGTCGTGCGCGAACAGTGTCGATTTAGCGCGATCGGAGTATCATATCTTGTTAAGTCGCATTGATAGTGCTCTGTGAAATGGCCGCTCCCACAAGAACGCCAACTACACTGCCCGTCATTTGAAGTGGATCACGTATGAAAAACCATATAACTCGATAATCATAGGGTTTTAATACCCGAAGTTAATACATACTGTTGATTTTATTATTATATAACAATTTTATAGAAAATAGATCAAATATGTTTGATTCAACAAAAGAAAAGAATTGTCAACGTCTAAGAATTGCTTTGCGTGATTTATTGTGTAGACTGTTCTGTACTTCTACCGCGAATAATTTATTGTTAGTAACAAATTGCCGTTCAAAGTTCAAGATTACATTTTAAGCAATGGTTTTACGACGACGGTTGGATGCATCTCAGCGCGATAGAATCATTGGTATGCTAGAAAGTGGTTTACCACAAAGAAGGGTGGCTGAGCGTTTTAATGTAAGCCAAAGTGTGATCAGTTGTGCATGGAATAGGTTTTTGACAACCACATCGTCTAAAGGTACTCGCACACTTGTACATTTTTGTGGCGCAACTTTTTGGGTTGCGCAATAAAAGTGGCACACCATGTTCACACACAAGCCAAAAATTGAGCAATGAAGCCATTTTTCGAGTTGCGTAACTCGAAAAGTGTCAACGCTACTTTTCAAAATTGCAGCCTATTTCACACACAAAGCGCAAGTTTTAATTGCGCCACTCGAGCTGCAACATTTGAATTGTTCTTTTCGTGTTCTTCGTGGAAGTGAATAGTCGGTTCAATTGCCGATTTCGAATTTGTAGTAAATCCATCCATTACGTATATAAAAGCACAAAGGGTTTTTTTCTCCCCTTCCTCCAGCGGCTACCGCTTCACCAATTTGGACCATCCACAGATGGAACATGAAACATTTTTACATTTTTATTCTACGTAGATTTTTTAATAATAATTATTTTAATTTATAATATATATGAAGGTCGGATAGACGCGCGTCACTTGGGGCGCCACCTACAATAACGTCGCGTGTCATTATTGGAACTAATGCATCAGGTGACTTGGCATTTCGCAGGTTCTGTCAACGCTGTCTGTCAGTGCATTGTGTGCTGGGGTAACACTAGTTAAATTAAATACTTTAAATCAAAATGAACGACGAGAAGATACAAGCTGCTGCTTGCTTAGCACTCGTTCTTCGAAGAAGACGCCAAAACCAAATAAAGGACTATTTGGGTTAGAGAATGGATTAAAAAACGAGAAGATTATGGAATCGTAAACAATTTATTAAGAATAAGAAAGAAGAGATTTGTGCTTAGAGGCCGGTGCGATCGCAGATACCTGCTTAGCAGGTTCCGATCGCAACTTTGCCGGTTTGTTGCTTTACAACTTTTTCTCGCCGCACATAATAGAGGGCGTTACTAGTGTAATTCCCCTTTAGTGTTATAATTTATTAAGAGAATTACGCGAAGGAGATGAAGCATTCTATAAAAAATTTTTGCGACTGTTTAGTACCGAATTTTACCCTGTCGCGGAATTCGTGTAACTGAACACTCTATAAGCATGGATTTGTTTCTATTAAATTGATTAAACTATGAGTTTCCTCAGATTTCCACTTATTTAGTTATTATTAGCAATGCGTTTTGACATTTTTATTAATATAGGTAAAAAGAAACTAAACGCATCCAGTAACCTGCACAATGACAGTGCAGCTGCATACTAGTCTACTAGGAAGTTGCGCCACTTTATTTACCAACATGTTGGTTCAACTTTGTATTGCGCAACATCAGAGCTTTCATCTGTTCACACACGGCAATTTTTAAATGTATATGCAACTTTGTAAGTGGACTGCAAGTTTGATAATTGCGCAATTTTTAGACTTGCAGAGCTGTTCACACGTTGAAATTTCCAAATGGCGCAATTTTCCAGGTTGCGCAACTCAAAAAGTGTACAAGTGTGCGAGTACCTTAACTTTCGGCATGGTGGAGGTAGACAGCGCATCACAACTGCAGCGAACGACCGCTAGTTGAGAACAACAGCTCGACGAAACCGAACAATTGACGCCACACGTATAAGAAACATACTTCAGGCAGTGGTAAATCGGCCAATTTCAGTGTCTACGATACATAGAAGACTCCACGGGGCTGGACAGAGGGCAAGACGTCCTGCTCGTCATCCGAACTTATCTGCAGAACACGACGAAATCGATTGCAGTTTGCAAGAGATCACCTACATTAGGGATTTGAGGATTGGTCACGATGCTTGTTCACCGATGAGTCTCGAATTGCTTTACATGGCGATGATGGGAGAGTACGAGTTTAGAGAGGGCTCGGAGAGCGAAATCTTGAGTGCTGTATGGTGCTACATGTTCCGTTTGGTGGATAGCGGCTCGATAATGATATGGGGTGGTGAGCGAACAGGGAGCCGTACAGAACTCGTGCAGTTCAGGATTCAATAGGTAACAGCTAGACGTTACCTTGATAACATTATAGAGCCCCTTGTAATCCCAACAGCAGCCGCTATTGGGCCTAACTTCGCTTTTATAGACGATAACGCAAGACCTCATAGAGCGGCGATCGTTAACGAGTACCTTCAGAACGCCAATATCATCCGTATGCTCTGGCCAGCAAATTTGACGGATGTTAATGCAATAGAGAACGTTTGGTCTGCACTAAAATTGCAGCTACAAAAGCGTGCTCACCAGCCAAACACATTGGAAGAATTGAGTGCTACCATTGTAGAGGAATGGAATAGGATACCTTAAGCCACAATTGATACCTGTATTGAAAGAATGCCAAGACGACGTGAAGCCCTTATCCGTGCAAGAGGTGGTCCCATACCCTATTAGTTACTCAAACGACAAGTAGCTTTTAGTTTTTAGTCGTCCTTAATGTTGTAGCATGTTAGGTACTGATTTTCTTTTTGTGTTAATATTTCTTAGTTGTAAAATGTTTGCTCTACAATACATGTATAGAACGTTAAATATTCACTGCGTGCTCATTTATCGTAATAAAACCCTATAAATATTGAATTACATGGTTTTTTATTTGTGATCCACTTCAAATGACGGGCAGTGTATAAGCGCGCAGCTATGTATACACGATCAGCTCGGTAACAGCCAGTAAAACCACCTTGAGTTGATCTAAATAATTTTAATAGATTAATTCAGAATTTAAGTTTTTGGCCGTCGGAGATTTAGTCAAAGCGTCTTTCAGAATTTTGCAAATCTAAGAACTGAGAAATCGATTGCTATTTTCCAGAGTTCTTTAGCTTCAAAATGGCCGTTACATTTTATCTTTAAATTCGAATTTATATATTAAATCCGTAACAGTCTCGCCATAACACGGCGACGGGCTCTCACGTAGGGCAGCACATATAAAGCAGAAAGCAAACAGGTCTCAGAACGTTTCTTAGTAGCGGTTTAATAATTTGTTTATGACGAGTTGTGTTAAATACAAACATGGGTATGACTGAAATTATATGACAAGTAAAGGCAATGATTGGAGAAATACATCATTTCTTTTGCGGACAGAATAAACAGGCATCAAGTGCAGAATTATTGTAAAAACAAAATAGCAACAAATGCTAAACCATGCACGGTGATAACAATGAATAAAAAAATAATTAAATTTGCTTCCTTAAGAAGCACGTGGCAAACTTTTGGTTTATAACATCTTAATAAGAATTTCAACACATAATCAGTATAATAGGACAGATCTAAATATTCGTAAATTGAATACCTTTTGACATTGCACGAATTCAACTACCTTTAAACTAACGAATATTAAACTTACTACGAGAACTTATTATTATTTGTTCACATGAAATAACCCCTGCCGGTCTCTTTGTTTCTAATACTACAACTAGGCGGTTCCTTACCGTACTATAAAATATTTCGTTAAGAAAATCTGTTAAAAATATTTGTTTGTAGAATTTCTACATAATCTGCTGTATGTATATTCCCAAAAACATATCACCGAGGCGCTTGATCTCGATACCGCTGCTTTAATCAACATTAAAAAAATTTAAACCAAAATGTTGGATTTTTAAAACATTATTTCTCAAAAAAACTGGTTTATTGGACCAATAGAGCTGTCATATAATTTTACCAAAATCGAAATTGTTGTTAAGAAGAATTATAAACAGCTGAATGTAATAGTTTGTGTGAACATAGCTGCTCAATACTGCCATATTGATAGGAAGTGTTGCATTAAATACTTTGTACCTCTCCCAATAACTTTTTTCAGAAGGAATGGAAAAATTCGTATCTGTTTAGAAAAAGTGTTTTGTATTTTTTTAATACGAACCCAAAATATGTATGGTATATTACTACGAATATATTATTAATAATAAAATTAAGTCGTTATTCTAGTATACGTACAAAATGTATTCACACAGTTGAATATGCTACCTATCGGCATAACATTTAGTACATGATTAAAGTGAACGGTTATGATTGCGCTATTATATTTTAGAACAAACGTACTATCCGTTAGAATCACTATTGTGTCCTGCTATTTTACAATACAGGCCTTTGCAATTCGCGATAAGTTCTGTTTGGTTCATACGTACGCTTTCTCTATCATTACGTATGCGATAAAATGCTTGCCTTTGCAATTTAACCGTCAACAGCAGACTATTTCTGTACTTGGGGAGCAATTAGTGGCTGTATATCACATACATGTGTACTGATTGCCTTGAATTTATGTAGAATTGGTTCATACGTCACTGATTCCAACGACAGGGTGGTTAATGCGTCAGTGAATATGTTAGAGGATGAGGGAGAGTAATGCGTCTTTATTACATCCCTGCAGGTAGCTAGGCATATGCTTAGTTTTAAATCAGTGTAGCCCTTTTCGTAAACGTCGTATCCAGCAATGCGTAAACTCTTTTAAAACCCCTTGCCATGAAATATTTTCATCGTTATTTTCAATTATAATTTCTTTTGTTAATATTACTGGAAACCAGGAGCACCCCCGCTGTTGTTTACGGATGAGAAATTGCGTAGAGTTATTAAAGCGATGCTCAATCAAAGTAGGATGTTACATGGCTTTTCGTTGACCCCGAAGCGGCGATTGACATCCCTTTTACAAATACACCAACTTCACAGTGGAACTTCTACTTTCAGCTCGTCGTTTCATTAGGTCTTCGGAGTTTGTTATATTTGCTCCTTCGACATAATTACCTTCGTTTCTGAGGAAACACATCAATACAAAATGTTCTAACAGGGTATTGTAGACTGTTCAGAGAGTTGAGTAACAGGAGTGCAGTCCTCATTTGGATGAATCTCGCACTTAGCAGCTCTAATGAGCTACGCGATAAACTTCGGTGCGACGCAAGAAGTTACCCCGTAAGGCGTCCCTGAGGATAGCTTCTCGCCACACCCGCTTCAGATATATGGGACAGGATCTCCCCCGCTGGCTGTCCTCCAAAACTTAGCTGACTCTAAACTGGCACATCAGTTGACGTAATTTCAAGTTTTTGAGTAATATATCCGTTGGCACACATTGCCGTATTTCTTAAGTATGTACTACCATTAAAGTTAAACTGAAAATGTTCGTTGACATTTTTAGCATCTTGAGAATTCTAAATTACTTCTCTTTTTTAATTTTGTTTGAGTTTTCAGCTGAGAACAACGGAATATGAAGTCGGGAACTGATTTTCAACGAGGGTTGAATATAAACAACCCTTTGTGGAAAATATGTTTCGACGACTGCATGTTGCATTCGTAGCAGAAACGGCATGAGAATCTTAAGAATGCGAACATACATTTTCTCATAAACATTTACGTTTTGCAGGGCGTTCATTTCCTTGCTCTATCTCATTTTGCGATATAATTTATCCCATACTTTGTGGAAAGTAAACCACATGTTTGGTTGAAAAATGATATGCGTCAACCGCATTAATAATGAACGTGGCGGGGTTGCTGTAACCACTAGTCCTTGGCGAACTAATATTGTCGGCCATCCTTTACAGAGCCTATATCAGCCAGTGAAGAGCAAGCCGAGCCTGAGTTATGACGCTCTGCGCCTCATAAAGGGGCCCTCAATGAATACACAGGATCTAATAAGCGAACTCGTCCAGGAAGTTTGCATACGATTAAATAGAAAATTCATCACAGTGTATAGCATCGAACAAATAAAAAGTGTGGGATTTAATGCGAATTGAACAAATATTTCAGTTTTACAGACAGTACTATGTAAGCCTCATTGATCTGATCTGATTAACGAATATTAATGGTAGTGGTAATTCCATTCAAATCAATTTAATTTCAATGCATTTGTTCGCACAATTTATGTTCTGTAATTATATTTTTTCATTCCTATAATTCATTTCAGCAATTAATCTCGTGCATACCTACAGATTACAAAAAAATATAAAATTCAGAGTTTTTGTTAATTAATAACGATTTATTAGTTTTACCTATACTATTTTGAAATACTTTCCAACCAGTTTGTAATCCAAATTCATTTCATATTTGAAATACCTACATGAAGAATAAAACATATCGACTGGGAATATAAATTCCCATGAAACTTTCCACAAAATGCTGCAACGTTATGCCAGTGATAAATTTGCAACACGGTGACTTATTGTGCAATAAGTTACATTCCTGCACATCCTCGTCCTGAAAAATATGTTGTTGAAAGATAGCGGAAGTAATAAATGCGCTGTTAAACTTAAAAAAAAGAATAGAACTTTGTCGTGTAGCACGTGTATGTCATTTTTCTTAGTGTTTGAGTGCTCCTTCAAGTAGTAAAGTGCAGATATTATTTTAAAGGTTCGTGTACTGTTTACACTTTTCATGCGGTTTTTTTTAAATTTATTTGATACTATTAAGCAAATGGACGAACTTAGTAGTTTACACCCGCAATATGCACATGATTTTGTTCTACAAATACAAGTTACACCGTTTTTAAAGTATAATAAAGTTTTTTTTACAAATATTTACTTTTCAGTGCGTATGTGTGAATACATGGAATTTAATTGTATTAGCACACATGAGTGCTTAGTCCTTTAAAAAATTATTAGAAATGTGCATCCACACAAAATGTTTAGTTAACTCGTATAGGAAATACAAACAAAAAACATTATGTTTGAGAAAATAAAAAATTGGGTTTGTATTTTCCGATTCTGTTTGTATAAACTTCAGGAGGTAAAGGGATACAAAATTTTGACAAAATAATTTAAGGGAAGAGCGCAAAATCTTTGTAGCACCTTCCTTCTTCTTGCTTCAAACACGCGATGTCAAACACAAAATGGCATACAAAAGTAATGAAACAAAGATATTAAAATTTTTAATCCTTGCAGTTTTGTATTGAACTTCCAAATAATCGACGTCCTTATAGGGAATAAGTTGATTGGTTAAAACCGTTACATTATCGTATTTTACATATTTGCCTAAAATATGTAAACTTGTTTGATGCAAGAAAGTGATACCTACATCTTTTTTGTATCAAACGAAATAGAAAGTAGGTCTACTATAATGCTTTAGGGCCATAGCCAGCTGCCGAAGCTACATCGTTCTTACATCAAACGGTAAAGCTGTTTTTGTTGTACAGAATCAGTACGTAACCACATTTTAGTCCAAACGTGGAGCTACCTTCTTCTTACAGCAAGCTCTCCAATAAGAAACAAATATTGTTAGTAAATCAAAAAAAAGTTAAGGTCTTGTATGTGAAATCTTACACTTTTATTTGCTTGCAGGTAATATCTTTAAAAACATTAAAATTAAATTTAAATTCTAGAGATCACTTTATGATGCTGTTGAATCAAATAGTATTGCTTCTAAATAAAATAAGAAGAATTCTTGTATAATTTTCACTACCTTCATCATTATAAGTTTTGCCAAAGTTAATGCAATAAACATAATTGAAGAATAAAAAATAGACAAAGCGCTTTAAGTTTCGATACTTTAAAGAATAATTACGTCTCATATCTAAAGGAAAACAAGTTGTCCGACAAATATTACGAGATCTTCTTCGCATTCGCTTGCTGCGTTTTCCATCTAAGTGATTCCGTCTCAATAAGTTGTTCCTGTGGTCATTTGACACCTTTATACCCGTCTGAAGCCGAATTTCAATGTTTTTGAACAAAAAATAAAAATGGACTTTAATGTTGTAGTAGAGCAGCCCTACCTTCTTAGTTTTCGCAGGAGCCAATCGTTGTATATTATTTTCAAAAAGAAAATTGAAATCTCAAAATCTATTTTTCATCTTTTTTTGCAATTAAACTGTTTAGCTAAGCGACTAAAACGAAAGCTGCCACGGGTTATTTTTCAATGTAAAGTTGTTCCTAATATCATCTAACATGTTCATACTGAGTTTAAAGTAGAAATTCTTAAATTTTTCGAAAAACTCAAATAGTGATATTGCTTTTGTGCATATCAAGCATTAGGTATGAATAGAGCACGTCTGAGGTTCTTTTTCTAGTGCCATTAATAAATGAGCAGATTGATTTCTTAAATTCACCCTTATTGGACGTTTTAGAATAGGAAATCAAATTATCTGCAAACATTGATAACCAAGATCAAGTTATGTAATATAACCTTAAATAATGGCATGTAAACATGTCGAAATATAAATACTATTTAAATAAATAAATATTGTGAAATAAAATTAAGTATTTTATTCATAAATTTTATTTTTTTTCTTAATGCGTTTCTTATTCTAATTCCAGCTTCTAGTATTTTGGTCAAACCTAGTTTCCGTTTATTTATTCTTGGCCTATTTAGTTTTAAACATGAGCGTAGACTGTTTTACTCATAAAAGACGTTATTTTACTAGCAAAGATTTAATTTGTTGCAGAATATTGCGTAATACAGAAGAACGCTATAAATGCTCTCTATACGTCTGCACTGTCAGTCGAGATACCAACTTCGCCGCGGCAGCGGCAGGAAATAGGCAAAACATTACACTAATAACATGCGATAAAAAATATTGCTTCTGTTTTTGGGGTCATTTTCGGTTTACGGTAAAACCGTCTCTGAAAAAAGGATCAACAACAACAAAACGCTGTAAAAACTATTGATGAAGAAAACGACGTCTAAAAAAAAGGCTCAGGTAAAAACAACTTCTATTACATACTTTCCGAAAAAACGCAACCCCGATAAAATCATTTCCTGGAGAAAATCACCGCCAATAAAGCATCCCCTAAACAAAAGCATGTGTATTTTCGTGCTGGTGGATTTACGGTATAGCAACGAAAGAGCTTTCTCTGAAAAAGGTACGGGTTTTCCTTGCTGATCAATTTATATGAATAAGGACAAATTTCATTTGGGAATTATATGCAAATGTCGAACACGATTTCTTATATGGCGTATTTATTAGTTTCAAAAACATTTTGCTAAGGCACTCGTCTGGAAATAAGGAAAAGTGATAAGATTAATTAACAAATTTTCGTCTGTTATTTAAAGGAATTTTTTTCTGGGGCTATGAAAGGACTTTTTTCGTTGGATGGTTATCCTGAGGATTTCACAGGGGTTTTCTTTCTTATTTTTTTTTACATGGTTGTTTTCCCGGTCTTTTTTACCAGTTTTCTTTTAAGCTTTCTTTTGGTTTTTCTCCACCGGATTCTCTTTTTGCGATGATTTTGCAAGCATTCGGAGTTACAAAAAAAACAGGGGCGTAGCTCACGGGTTTTGCTATTATTTTTAATGAGATCAGCATGTAGAATGCTATACATGATACGAATGTATTATGAACGTGGCTACTTAATAATGTAGATTTGTTAATTGATACCGGTTACAGCTTTTTTATTCTTCTTAACTGTATCGTCATCATTATCTGTCAGACCTATTCTGCTTTTTGCGTTAGAATCCTACTTTTTTGATTAAAACGGAATAGCGACTATGTAAACAAAGCATATAAAAAATATGGAAAACTTCCCTAGCAGAGAAATTTGTGCTACACTGGTGGGGTTCAAAAACAATTGTTTTACTGCTGTAGTTTTTTTCTCGTTTTTTTAACATTATGTTTATGTTATCGTATAAACAACCCTTTCCGCGGCATGGCAAGGTTACATTCCAATAGCACATGCATTGAATGAGGTATAAATATATGGTCAACTTCGGTACCCTTTGTGCTGTAAGATTGTAATAAATAATAGAAGCAATGTTGTCATTTAAAAAAATAACAAGTAGCAGTTTACTCACGAGGTGAAGGGCCAGATAAATAATATGGCTGACAAATAAAGAATACCAGTGAAAATTAAACACAAAATATGTATATAAAAGATTTCACGACTCAATTTTCTTGTTAAACAATATTCTTCTCTATAATACTATTTCATGGTATAATTGAGAGCCAACACGTTTTGAAATTAAGGTCGCTACTTAAAACTACTTTATCATACTAGCTGTCTTACCAAGCAACGCCCCAAGACATTTTTCGATTTTAAGGATTTAGTTAAGGTAGTATGTAAGATAGTACCCACAATGGGCCCAACACATGTGGCCTAATTGCTGTAAAACCTGAAATACAATACAAACACCCTACTCTCCTTTACTCCCATCAATACACACTTTATCAACATTTTCCTATTTAATTTATTACATTTTTATGTACTGTTCACGGTAAAAGTGATATTTATCAACCCAACTCTCGCCTTTAATTGTTTAATGGATTAAAGTTAGTATGTTTAAAAATACAGGAACAGTGTGTGTCTTACAAAATTTATTAACAATTTGTGTATAAGTTACGATTAAAAGCGATTTTTTACATTATCTTTAGGTGCGTTACTCGTATTTAGCCCTAAATCTCGAAATTTGAAAATACGCAATACAGTACTGTCCTGTATGATACCGCGTTCCAAATGAATTCAGCGTTTATAAAAATTTATATGAATGAAAGATTTTCTAAATACTTCGTTATTCGTCTGTGTAAAGAAATGAAAACAAATTTGCGTTAAAAGGAAATTAATAGGTACTGTTTGATCTTCCCTTAATTAAATTTTTTTTAAATCAGAAGATGGCTCCTAACTAAACATTTTCATGTCAGATAATGTACTGTGAATGTTGCACTGTGTTCCTAAAAGTGCTTATATTTACAATGGCACTCAACCTCTATATGTGCTTAAGACGGATACGTTGATTCAACAATAAAATACATAAAACTGTATTACACCAGATGCATACAAGCAGTAACTGTAAACGTAACAGGTGGCTGTGCCATTCATCTTAACTTCATTTATCGTTAAAATAACTACCCTGCAATTAGATTATTCTCAGATTTTAACACTTCGATCATGTGCTGTAGCAATAGCTTATTACATGAGTGAGTTCAGCGAACTATATCAAAATGCGTTTTCCAATAATTCCAATAAATTTTATATGATTTAGTTTTCTTTACCAAACAAGAGAATATTGGAACTAAACGATACATAAATTGGTTTATTTTTCATGTTTGCAGGACCAAGGTAATTTTGTTGTGCACGTGTCCTGATAGGGAATCGATAGATTGCGTCCGTTTGATATCTTGGAAAGCCACGCACGGTCGGATTCTGGCAAACATATCCAAGTTGTACAAACATCCTCCGGTCCATTTTCTGCGTCTTTTCCCCTTAAGGTTTATCTGCCTTACTTCATCACGTACAATTTTATGAAGTAGATTAGAGCAGTTCATGTCTCATCCAATTTGTGTCCCATATTTGAGTAATATTTTATGAGTTTTGACTTTATTTGAAAAAAAATATATATATAGTTTATACACTTACAGCATACAAAGTCGCTTGTTTCGGAGTTTTTGTTTATGTCTGATTTATAAACACAGTACAAATAGGATATTGTAAGGATTATATTATACGAGTATATAAAATTATAATTTTAATTTTTAATAACATGTACTAATTTAATAGTATATTATAATACATGTATAATCAAGCCTTTAAAGCACGCGCGACGGGTTTAAAAGCACGAGGCGAAGCCGAGTGCCTTTTAACGGAGCAGTGCTTTAAAGGCTTGCTTATACACATGTATTATACGCTATTTTTTATTATACCTGCATCATAATCTAGAAAATAAGCAGAATATTGCTAGGAAGCAGCATTTTGATTTTGATTCATCTTACATAGTAGTCTATGATGTGACGTCATATCATTTACCTGGAGATTGGTTAGCATTCTTTGTTGTTTATGTTGCTATGTGAATTCGAATTATTTTTTTTCGCGCGTTTGCAATTTGTTGCTTCAAAATTGATGACGTCATTGTTGCTCAGCAACTTTAAAACACCGGGGTGTTTTAATGTTGGGTTTACGCACGCTTTTTGGTTTGTTTTACAAGGATTATGATGCAGGTATAATAAAAAAATAATTTATTCACAGCTTACATAGTATAGAGGCATAATTCTACTATTGAGAGACGTCTTATGGTATTAATAAAACACATGGGTTTTATAATTAAGCCATAAGACACGTAACAAAATCAAACTATATTTAAACTTCCTTGTTAACATTTACATTTATATTCACATTAAAAGAGAAAATATTGTCGGTTTTTACTCACATTCACATTGATATTATTTGTATTTATGTGGTTTAAGCCGTTTAATTTATCATTATGACAATTTTGACAGTTTTGATTAGTGACAACTTGCTACTATGATCTTTCATATAATTTAATTCAATGTTTCAAAATGATCAATGTCGGTATTAATGATCCGCATGATTATGCCAATATTGTAAGTTGTGGATAAAATTTTGTATTGCATTTGTGGATTACCTGCAAACAAAACTCTTGAAAATTTAAACACTCGGCCTTGCGGCTTCGTGCCTAAGCTTTTTCGCGAGTTTTATTTGCCTCATAATCCACTCATACAATAAATAACTATTAATACACGCAATGACTAAAACTACGAATTTCCTTAATGTTAGTATTTTTATATTTACTTCTTAATGTCACTGAACAAATGAACATCTAAACACTGAACACACTAATGTATCACAGTAGTATGATATTCTTGAGGGTTGAATTCAGAATTCTACGTAATATTACATTCTTTTTTGGCAAACTTAGCGTACCCAGCCGCTTCAGTGTTGTTTCATAATCTACATTGCGTGTCCATTTGTTTCTCAAGTGCTTCCTTTTTATGTTTGTCAAGTGTTAATATTTTATGTAAAGTTAAACTGTTTGGTCATAAATAAAACGTGATCGGTCGACTGAAGCTTCTACCAATAAATTTAAGCTCAATTTGTAAAAACAGAATTCACACGTTTGACACTGAGAAATGTTGTTATACTAGACCTAGGAAGTTATTATTATATATTTTCAAGTATTTTGTGTTTTTTTTTGCGTGTTAATTTTACTTTGGTTGAATTAGCAATTAATGGAAATGCCTACATTGTGGCCAATTAACTTTCTTTTTGCCAGATATTCCAACACAATAACTCCGTGGAATAAAAGACACGCTGCATACAACATAAGCATATCTCAAACCAAGCTTATTTATACGTCCTTGGTTTGTAGGTTTTTCAATTAAATTTACTAGTTTTCTAAAAAAAATTTATTCGGCATTGTGTTAATTAAGAGGAGTTTAAGATAAAGTAGTTAAAATTTAGCTTTATAATATTAGGCATTTATAAGTTATTGCCATTTTAATCTGCTCTGTATGAGTCTTCTTAGTAACTTATCTACTGTTCATCGCAATAGATTCGATTATAGATAGTTGAAAAGTTAATAGCATATCTAGTATTTTACAGTATCCCATTTTATATAGTGATATACCAAAGCAGTTTATCTTCTTTGTGACAATAAAAGCTAACATCTTAAAAAAGTTGCTTTCGTAGTATCTTATTGCAGCCAACATTAAAGATAACTGTTATATCTATATCAAATCCCTAACTGTCTCACCATAACAACACGACTTCTTGACAAAATTTATCACTATAATTAATACTATAGTAGAGGCATTAAACCAATAAAATTGGCCTGATCCTGAAAAAATTGACACAAATGATTTTTCTACCTAAATTTCACAATACCATGTGGACCTTTATAAAAATCCACCTCTGTCCACCTTGAGAAAACGTCCGCCATATTAGAAAATGGCCGCCAAAAAGTTTTCTGGGTAAGCGTTATCCCTGCGAGAAACATACCTCAGTACAAAATTAAACTCCACATACAGTTCTCTGCAAGGTTTTTTTCATTGTTTTCACATGGCCAATCATTAAAAAGTTATGTGTCGGCCAGTCTTTAGTTATGTTGTTTTTCGTTTTTAGTTACATATAGTACTTTCCTGAACTGTAACTAACTTCAATTTACATTTTTGTCTACCTACAATACTTCAAAAAGTATTTATTTGGTATTGAACGAAAATATGTACTCTACTAGTTGACAGTTTGCAAACCAATTTTTATGGTGAATAACTGTATATACTTTAATTTTGTACTGAAGGATTTTCCGCGAAGGGGTAACGGTAAACGGAAAAATTAGAAAAACAAATTTTGGCCTTCATTTTCCAAGATGGCGGCCAGTTTCCCGAGGTGGACGGAGGTAGATTTTGAGTATAATGTTCCCCATGATATTGTTAACACTTTTGTTTATTTATTAAGAACTAATATTGCCTTAATGCATCTGCAACTGCATTACGATTTCATATTACAAGCGATTTTATACGTTTTAAAATAAATACGGCACTCAGGTTAACAGTGCTGTTATGAGATAAAATTAACCGAGTTGATTCTGTTTATTGTATATTAAACATTTACGCTCATTTCAAAAATAGGCTAAGAATTTATAACAATAACAAACTAACACATTGCTGCGCCTAACAGGCATTTACTATGAACTAGCTGAACCCTCCAACTTACACTTTTTCACTTTCCTATACTTTTTTACTATTAATTTCATGAAAAATTTGAAATTCATGATTTTTACTGAAATACATGTTTTGGGACTCCAGAAACCCACAATCATGGTTTTTACAAAGATATGGCTGTGAGTGGGGATGTGTGGGTCACGCGTCATAACCCGAGAAAGGGAAAGTTCAATTTGGCGGAGGTTGTGGGAAAGTGAAGGTAGTTCAAAAAATTACGGGCAAAATAATTATTGAAAAAACCAAACCGGAAGCGGGAGTTGCATGTTTTTTCAAAAACGGAATTTTTAAAGTTGAATACCGGAGTCTGATGAAAGGGTAAAGGGAATGCTTTTTTTCTGACGTACTAACATTAACATGGCTGCTGCTACGAATGTTTGATACTTTCGATTTTAACGCCTTTTTATTCAAAAACTAGTTGAAAGATAGAGTGCAATTTGGTACTATAATAGCCCTAGGGTAGCAAAACGTCACTGTGTAAACAAATTTTTTTTTAAATAAAAACACCGCAAAAATTTAAAAAAAAACTGGCCATAAGTATTCCTACATTTTGTAGGCTCGGACACTTAAAGATAGGCTACAATTTAGTTTATGTACCAATTCGCTAATTTCGGTGTTGTTTCACTCTATAAATTTTTTTAAATCGAAAATGTATGCCCCTTTACTTAATATATTTATCTGTAAACTTCAGTATCATTTTCTTATATTATGCCTATTATACAGCTCTACTCTCGGTAGAGTAGTAAGAATAGTACGATGGTATTGCAGTCAAGTGGGGCGTAAAACGTTAACATTAAAATAATTTTGAATCTATGATAAGTAACAGCATCTTAAATATTGAAAAGTCCAGGAGTAGTACTTCTCTCAGTTTTTGCTAACGTTGCTTGGGTTGAATAATCTCAGCTGCAGCATTCCTATCGAATTGAGACAGGGTGAAAGGATCCGGATTTAATATATAGAAAAAATTACAGCAATCGCTATATAATTCCTAAACTTTGGACTTTGATCCGCGGTCTGCTACACTACTTACATAATTAGCTTATTTATTATTAAAAAGCAGAAACAGAAACATTGTGGGATATAGCACATGGGTTTCGCTAGTTTATTTTAAATTTTAGTTTGCACTTTCCAATTCATACTGTTATTTTTTTTTTAACAAATACTGCGACGTAAAACAAATTTTCGATCAACTGATACCATTTAAATTACCAGAACGTATGTTGTTTATATACATCATCATACATTAGTATCTGATGTAAGCTCATTTATTTGAACATTTAATTATGTTTTCTAATATTGGTCGTTTGTGACGTTTGTGGCAAAATCTCGGCGAATACAATACATTCCGTACTGAATACATATACTACATTTCTAAGCGCGTCCTTTAATAATGTCTCTGTAATATCCGGAGCTTCGACAGTCTGACATTTGAATTAAATTTCCCCATACCCTACCCGCTACTGGTTCTAGCAAACCATGTAAAACAGCATATTATTAGATATTCAATATAGTCAGCTTTCTATTCTATTTATTTTACTTGCAGGAGGACGACATTGTTATCTCCTCTTGATTACGACTTTGTAAAATAAATAACATACAGAGCAAGTATTAATAACTGTTAGTTTTTTCTTTATGGTTGGTATCGCAAAAATGGAAATAATGTTGGTATTTGCACACTATCTGCAACTAACTTAATTCTTGATATTCAGATATGCGACGCATTCGAAACTTTTATCTTGTAATTATAATCGATTTGCGATTATACAGCTTTAAAATCAGTGCATTTCAAAACTAAATTTTTATATGAGCTTTGCTATTATAAGGTGTAAAATTCATAGCATTGTGCTATCATTAGGTTAATTTGTTCGTAGAATATTTTACTGTGGTCATGCTGCTGCAGTTAGATCAGGATATTTTTATTTTTACGTTGCATTTCCAAAGCGAAATGTAAAGACGGAAGTATTTACCGTAATCTTGCTTTGATCAGTTTGTTGTTGTTATTTGGTACAACCAAGAACGTAAAATTACCTTCAGTTATGTTTATACTCAGTAATTTACTAAAAAAAATCATAATTTACGAAGGGCAGTAATATAAAATCTGTGGTAAATTACTAGGTATTTTACCATAAACCCGTAATTTACGGTAATTTATATTTATTTATGATACTAATTATTGTATTTAGTGGTTAAATGGTAATTTACCATATAAAATACTGTAAAAAAATTGGTAAATTAATATTTTGCGTCCCTGATTGTGTGTAAATTTTACATGAAGTTAGTTTTGATTTGTTACCGCAAGTTTTTGTCATATGAACCAAAAGGAAATAGTGACAAGTCATTATAAATGATGTATAATTTTCCAATTGATCAATAAAATAAAAATAATCTTTTAATTAAAACTCCGCAATAAGCACTGACATATTCTAACTAGAAAAGTTTTGTACCTTCGTTCCTGCGCTTCGGACTTCATAAGGACTTGTTCAAGTTTGTTTTTCTTACAGTCTACGGCACTTTGAAACTGATATTCAAGTACACAACTCTCCAATTAAGAAGCCTTAAAAACTTTGGTCTTTCAGTGAGGAACTTTCTGCTAGTCAGAGTCAAATATCTGTTAAAATTTAAATCTTTGTGAGAATAAAGCAGTATACAGTGGAAAGTCATCGCATAGTATTAAACTTATTTTATTTCTATATCAATTTCACGAGAATTTTACAGAGTAATTTAGGTAATTTAATACCCTGCGAAACAGAAAATACTACCCTGATTAATTTATTGATAGTTATATAGATACATTTTATGTGATTTAGTGGTTTTATTATTTCAGAACCCTCAACTGAAATTAATGTAATTAAATATTGACAAAGAAAGGTTATTAGGTATTATTGCCGATTTTTATTGCCAGTGCGTAGGAGTAACTTTAAATTGTGAATACCTGGTAGAGCGCCTATAAAAACATCGAAGGAAACTTTTAATGCAGACAAATAGTTGTATAAGATAATGAAAACATGCGACTACTTAGCAATGTTTGCTCTTTATTTAACTGCTACTCAAATGTCCTCTTAACTTGATGTTTCAATATGATCTATTACCGACGCACAGACAGATTGAAAATACAATTTTTCCATAAATGTTTTAAAAAACTTTTGTTATAAAATCTTAAAGAGGCTCCACGCACAACATAACTTTGCGGTTAAAGATTCCACCGTTTCATTTGTATTCATCCGCTGTGTGCAATTTTCTAACAAAGCACCAAGGGGTGTGCCGTGCGGGATCTTGCCGTACTATAAGTTTCTATTCAAACCACCCCACTCATCTAATCTGAAACTTTCTAAGGAAAGACTGTAGAATGCAATCTGTTGAATGGTCACAGGCCAGATTCAAAAATTTTTGTTGTGAACTGGAGAGAAGAAATATCCACACACATCTTTACAACTGAACGTGAGTGAATGATAAAGCAACAGTATGCCGTTTATACTAGAGGCTATGGGACCACCACTGTGCTGGTAACGAGTGTTAAAAAAAGAGCGGTCATGTTAGCTGGCGTTAAATTTTGTTTACGTGAAGGCATGTCTGAACTTTTTTCGTTCACATGCTTTGTAACCTGATTATAAACCGTCATTTGCTAAAATGCACTCATTATTAATTGCTTATTAGCTACTGAATAGTAAAACGATATAACATAACAGAATTTATTTCATTATATGATGCTGAAAATGTCCACCGTCATCTTGGAAACAACTTAAAATTCTGCGTTTGAGACCATTGACTAGAATAATGTAGAGCGTTCTTAATTTCTGTACACTTTTGTGTTACGCGCTGCCTTCATGTGAATTATTAATTGATGTGGCAAAGATTTAAAGTAAAACCACAATAATAAGTCGCATGGAGTTAAATCAAAGGACCTCACAGGCCAGCTGATCGCAACATTGCTACTAACTATTTGGGGTCATCAAATAATTCACGAAACATAGCCAACATTTCTTGTATTAATAACCTATGAGGAGTCCTTCACAGCCTAATCTTTTTACTTAGCACCAAGCTTTTGTTCTATTGCCTACGTCCCTTTTCGGGCGGGATTAAGTTACTCTCAGTCAGCGCGCTTGACCAAGTTAACGACGATTCAACAAGAACAAGCTTACCAATCATAACAACAAAGTATATACGAACAGTATAAATAAGGTTTATTGCGCTCTAAGTCTCTACTAGAGGGAGGGACTACCGCACTACCTAGATAGGTCAGTAGCCGGTGTGGTCATACTGACCGGTACCTGAACAACGTCGGGTGTGCGAACGAACAAAAGGATCGGGACTAGATTATTCAGTACTCAAAGCAAAATAACAAAAGTGAGCCCCTCACCAACCATGCATTTAACAGAGATTGCATAGAAAATAAAAGCGGCGTACTCCATCCAGCTTATTCTTCTATACTTCTATTTAAATACGGTGTAGTAAAAGTTGATGAGATTCCATTTGTCCCTTCATTGATATCACGAATTTATAAGGTTGATACTGATTAGTCCGAAGATGATACGCCTTCAATTACTTGTAGAGATGGGAATCTTCATCAATGTCAAGAATGTCTTTATTAATATTTAATCATTTTTGTTCAATTTTATTGTAATGCACATGGACATCTGTAGGCTTTTTTTGCAAGTTTTCTTCCTTTCTTTATTCTGTCCCGCTTGGTTTTATTGATGCCATGTTTAGATCTGGGTTATATTGGGCAACCCATACTAAGAGCTAGTAACACTTCACCTTGTAAAATCACTAACCTAGTTTTTCATGGTCCAAATTAAGGTAAACCGTAAACCTTTCTGAAGATATGTGGCCGTACTAAGTTGAAATCACCGAAGTGGCCGTTAAAACGTCGACCCCGCGAGAGGTGTATTGTTTAGACTTCTTACCTATGTGAGAGCCCTTGGCCGTTCCGCCTTTCCTGTGTCCAGTGGGGTGTTGCTCCGCCTTGCTAAAATTAACCTCTCGATATCTGGCTGCGTTGATATTACCTAAAAATGCAAGTTTTTGTTGTGAAAGTCTGGTTTTATAAAATGTTTTATTGCCTTTAAAAAACAGTTTGATGGATCTCCTTCCGCTATACCCAAACCCCAATCTTTGAAGCGTGCAAAATCGTGTCTTACAAACTGATGAGGATCAGAACTACGCTTCGTTCATAAAACAAGCTCACCATCATTATTTATTGTGTTTAAATACTATTGACAAAATTGCACTCTTTAACACACTGATCCACCGTATGTACTATGTTCAAACCGTCATGTGCGGACTATGTTCAAGCCGCGTTCACCTTACGTCCGGTACGAAAAAAGATTCAATCAGAAATACCTTCTGTAAACGTGTAAACTATTTTGCAACAACTAATGCAAGTGATTTCTGAAAATGGTCGTATATTAGTTATGAAAAACTGTTTTCAGGTAATTAATGACATTCTCACCCATAAGCATAATTTAACCCCAGCCAACTTAGCCCCTTTTCTTTGAACATACAGCGAGTTTTTCTTGTTTGTATACATACCAGCTATGTATACTTTTATAAAAAACATGTCAATGCATCGTTTTACTGCAATCTATAGGCAACCAACTATACACTAAATTTCAAAGCTTTAATTTTTGAAAAGAATAGTCTGCTGTGGAAACAGTCATCAAATTGTTTAATGTCAAATTAAAGCAATTTGTTTTGATTTTTTGAGTTTAGCATAAGATTGTTGATATTTTATGTTTTTAAAATAATAGTTTCATTAAAAAATTTTTAATGTTTGCGTTTTATTCACAAACATATTCATGATACTCATTGAACATAACCTCACACTATGAGGAATAACCTCTCTTTCTCTCTATTATTTTCTGTACAGTTGGTTGCCTATAGATTGCAGTAAAGCAATGCATTGACCTGTGTTTTATAAAAGTATACATAGCTGGTATGTATACAAAAAAGAAAAACTCACTATAACTCTAATTGAAATTCTGTTATCACAACACCACGCAAGATCTAATGAAAAGCAAAGTGGCTGTAGGTCATAAAGATATTAAAGAGAAAAACTGTATAATTTAAAATAACCATGTAGAGAAATTTTATGCTGATCTGATCATTTTTAAATTACAAATAAAATTCCATTTTATGCAGATCCGGCATATTTAAATAAATGTAATGTTTTAAACTTAACATTAAAACAAATCTCACCGAAATTGTTGCTGTATTTTGCGCTTTTGTACGTATTTATCGCTATTGTATTATTTACATTGAAATAAATAATCGTCAAAGGACTCGTTACAATGAAGCTTCGTTTAAGCTCGGCTCATATTTATTTATTATATATCTGGATTTTCCTCTGGGACGCTTTCAGTTTCATTTCATTGTGAAATTGTATTTTTTTCTATTTAATTACAAAAATAATCAGTTACTAACTGTTAAATGGAAAATGCACTACTGTTTTACACTGGTTTAAAAACTGCTGTAAACACTCAACTTGACAATGATTTAACCAATATAAAGAATGCCGTTCAAGCAGGTGCGAATAAAAACACCTGTGACGGATAACTTCCTAAAGTTTTGAAAGGATATTCTCTAGAAAGTTTCGTTGTCTTGACCGTTGGAGAAGTTTATAACTCACGTAACTGTTATACTATGCATTAAAATTTAAACTGGGAAATTCTGAATTTTAATCTAATGTTATAAGATGAGTTCAAAAACTACGAAAGTTTGCAGTTGAATGTGAAAATGTAGTTTATAAATTTTATTAATTAAATATAGTTTAATATTTGCGCAACAATTTCGTTTTTTTTCCTTGATAGTTTAAGAGAAGAAGAAGGTAACAATTTTAACTCTTTTCCAAAAGAACATTTATTTACCTACGATAGGACCATTTCCGGAAAGTACTCGAGTAATCCTAAGCAATTTTCAAACTTTATTACCTTTAAAACGCAATGCTATAAAAGCTTCCAGACAGAACATTTAAAACGAAATATTTAAACGCACCCTTAAGTAGTAAACAGGAACCATTTACGAGAGATAAAGCATTAAAATTTAATGCCTTCCCTTTGCAATGCACGCTATTTTTATTAGATGCTGAGATTTCCTCTTGCGAAATATTTCACTTGTGCAAATGAGTTATCTCATATTTACCGAAGGAGCAATGCATACCAGACAGAGCAGGGTGAAATTAATAGCAGTGGCTTCCATTGTCCTTCATATCACGAATTCCTCTTAAATACTTGGGAAAATAAATGCAAAGTTTTTTTATAAAACTATTTGAACCATTTCTACACTGATATTTCAGTTTTATTTTTTTAAGACAATTTGTGATAGGAAAATTAAAATTAGACAACAAGTAAACTGCATTCAACTGTTTATGGGAGCAAATTGCGGAAATATTCCAGGTTAAATTATTTTGAAATTTCTTAAAAAATATAATACATTTATAAGACTTTTAATAATTGTAGACAATTCGGAGAATTTAAATTCATTCTTACAAAGATTTTCCTATTTTTTAATTTAAAAAAAAACGCTGAATTAGGCACTGCACAATCACAGTCAATATCACAGAATTTAACTTCGTGTCTTTGACGAAAGTTCATTGTATTAATATTTTTATAAATTAAAAAAAATAACGATGCGATATATACAGAGTGTATTATAAGCCTCTGGAGAGTGTAATAAGTAGTTGGAGCTAGACTTCGTTGAAGTTCATGTTAATTTATGATTAATAAATGGAGTAATAACTTAAATGGGTTTTTATTTTATCCCTAATTAAACAGCTGGTGTTGCTATAGGAACGATAGACCTTAATGACTTGATCTTGGTTATCTATGTCTGTAGAGGACTTCATTTCCTTTTTAAAAACTTTTAATAATGGTTCATTTAAAAGAACAATTTGTTTATTTATAAAAATATTTATTATATATATTATGAAAAAATTACTTTAACAGTATTTATTTTGATTATATAACCTTTGATAGTATACGTAATACAACCTATACTTAAAGTTAAAATAAATATATATTGATGAAGTAATAAAGTATTTTATTCATACTAAATATTAACTTCGACGAAATAAAGCTAAAATTTATAAATAAATTTATTTTATATATTTATTTATTGCGTGACCTATAAACCGAGTTACAGTGAGAGAAATTTATTTCGTAAATGCCTGATTTTTGTAAATTATCTGTTTTTATTTTGACGTCAGACAAAGTGTTTAAAATATTTTTAGTTTAACAATTACTTTATATTTATTTGTTTCGTTTATTAAAAAAATGCTCCCGAAGAACACATATAGTACGCGTGGTTAAACCTCATAAAAGCCACGCAACTCCAATTGGTCGCTTACGCTTCATGTCGCCCCGTATTCAATTAATTCGTAGTTATGCAATCGGGTACAGTCTAGTTATAAATATTCAACTTACGGAGTGTACCGTTTGCTCAATACCTCCCTAAACTACTGCGCGAGGTTCGACTTTTTCTCAGGTTTGGCCGCGCGTACTGTACGTTGCTAAAACTCTAAACACCTACATAAATCCAATTACGTTCAACGCTTATTAGAACACAATCATTTAAAAACACAGTGCTGTTAGACTTCAGAATTTTTACACGTTTGTGATGGTAAACGTAAATTATAGATATTTTTAAGCATTTAAAATTCACAAAAATTCAAAGATTGTGTCTTTATTGACTGAGCAAATTGATGTCTTTAATTTACCGTTATTAAAAGCTTTGGAATAAGAATTTAAGTCGTTTAAAAACCTAGATAACCAAGATCAAGTCATCAGGTTCTATTGTTCCCAAGCAAAACTAACTGTTTACTTCTAAGCTTTTTTTCGATTGTTATGTAAAACATGTTGAAATACGTATAAGACTAAAATAAAAACCTGTTGAAGGAAGTTATTAATTATTTCATTTATAATATATCTTTAAGAAATAAATTTAGATAGCCTAAATAGCAATAAATAAAAAAATATAAAATTGTTGTTGAGCCTAAAGAGTTAGAAATCAAAACAAACAAGAATTTACATTATATTTGAAGTATAGTTATTTATTAATAGTTTTTTCTTCAGGTTTAAGCAGCATTATGTTTAATTGTTCACAGGCACGTTCATTAG